>CM040189.1:102911772-103446752 GCA_022606455.1 Callitettix versicolor | reverse complement strand
AGCTATAAACCAGAGTCTATCAGGGGTTGGATTTTTAACGTGTTCTTCGATGAGGTTTATCAAAACATCCACCAGAGCTCACAAGGCTATAAAATAACACTTAAGACACAAGAAACACACTAAACATACAACCGACATATGTTATGTTAATAATATGCATTCGTTGAAATAATCTTATTAATTCTACTTCATTTTTATTTAGTAAGTAACTAATATTCTTGTTTTATATCGACAAAAACTTCCAAAAATTTCTGTTAAATTGGGAATTTTTGTTAACTTTCAAATACTCTTCGTTACTATTACAATATCTACATCAATAATTTCTGATCGATTTAAACGCGATTATCTCAATAATGACTACGTTGACTCAAATTCAAAACAATACCAATGAGAAAAATTGCAAATGAAGTATGTTATAATAAAAATAATAATAATAAATTAAAAGTTTTTTCCATATATTTGATTATTGATATATTGAAATTGCAGTTAACTAAACTTAAAATTAATCACCAAACAAATTTGAAATTAAAAACAATAAGAACTTAAAATTAAAATAAATCTTCCAATGACTTTATATTGTAAGATAAAATACATAATATAAAAATTTACTTTTTTCCTACTATTAACGCTAATAAAAGTATGAAATATATTTCCAACAGTTTGTTAAACGGTACCTCACACTATTCCAGCTTCAAGTCCCTCGGCCGATAGTTGTCACACTTCATTATATAAAGTAGCACATTAAAAATGGTGAATCTATCGGTCACAAAATTCTAGACCTCAACGTCTACAGCAGTATCACTAACTCTACACCGCGTCTTACTGCAAAGGACATCAACATAACAAGAACGACTATTTTTCTCTTATAACAACACAACACATGCGTAAATTAGACGGTGAATATGAATTTTGAAATTGACATTTAACCTTAACCAAAGTATTAAATATATAACAAAATTATTTTGACTAAATTCCAAAATTATATTAAAGAAAAATCTATAATAGAATTAAATTTTTTTTAAAGTAATATTTATAATTATTTTCTTATTCATTTTTTTAATGCCCCTACCAATGAAGTGCCGGTTGAGACTAATTACGAACGATTTAAAAACTAGAAGTTTTTAATATCATTTCGCAATTAGTCTTGGATGGGGTTTGGCACAATTTTAGAATAAATACCTCTGTATGTTAATTTTCTTGGACTGCATTAAATTTTTCGTTAACTGAAAGACCTCATTCGCCATTAGTTAATATTAATTCCTTCTTCTTCCGAAGACAGCATTACATTCGTTTACAACTGGCCGTACTAAATGATAATGTTGTTCATTTCTAAATTATATTTCATAACGGACATCGATAATTGATCTCATTACAAATTTCCACAGCAATTTATATTATCAGAATATTTTTATGCAAATCAAAATCCCTCTTATAACTTCATGTTTCAAAATCATTCCCTTCCTAAAAGAACAAAACAAGAGCAACAAGATAGGGTAAAAGATTTTAGTCGACAGAATTATCGTAAATCCGTACCTCTACCATGAATTGTTGTCGTCGTCGTCGTCATGTACACAGACAGATATTATCGAAACCAGCAATGACAACCAGTAGCTAAAATCAAGACTTTCAGGGGTAAGATTTCAAAGTTTTCTCCGATGAGGTATAACCAAAACGTCCACTTTTCAAATTATCTCTGATGAGGTATAAAAGAACATCCACAACAGCTTATGACACTACAAAATAACATTGACACAAAAAACAACAAACATACATCCTATCTAAATACTTTTTTTAATACGTAAATGTTATAGTCCTTACTTTTCTTAATTTTCATTACCATACAACATTAAAATTTCTTTTCGTTCGTTAAATAGGGAATTTCTGTTAACTTGTATATATATATCTTCCTATTAATACATCAATATTATTTTCATTTTTCAATAATTTTGCTTAACATGGAACTTTCGAGAATATTCTCCATTCACATATCATTATTATTTTTCTAAATGAAATATGAAATAATAAAAATTCCAATTAATTTTTTTATAGATATCAAGATATTTAATATTGCAATTGCTCATACCTGAAGAATTAAAACAAATCATTTAATTACTTCATATTCTTAATATAAAATAAACAAGTTTAAAAAAATTCTATTAACAAAAATATGAAAGATTCCCAACATTATTAAACAGTACCTCACTGTCTCACAGCTTGATTTCTCAACCAATTATCAAAATGCATTACATAAAGAAGTGACTTGGAAATAGTAAACCTGCCTCTGGATTTATATCTGAAAATTTGTTGCAGTATCACCAACTATATTAACTGCAAGCAAATAACTAACAAAAACAACAAAATTTTCGTTTTACAATCACAGAAACTATCAATAACTAAAGGGTAAACATTAATTCTGAAATTTAGAAATTTAACTGAATATAAAATATCGAAAAAAATTATTGACAAAAAAAGTCTATATTTAGAAGAAACCTGGTAACACTCCAGGTGTTCTATGTACAAGAAACACATACATGAGGACAAAGTGATTTCAAATTTCACATTATTTTTCCCTCTCCACATCATTTTTTGTAATTGTTTTTAACTGTTTTTTTTTAAATTTTAATTTCATTAAATATTTTAAGTATTTCAAGTTTTATAAAAATGACAAGCTGAGAGGATTATAATATACGAACTTAAAGTACAAATACAGTTTGGAAAATACAAAACAGTTTTTTCCATGTATTAAAAAAAATCGTTAGCATTTTTTTTTAAATTTTAATTGTATTATTTTTAATATTTCAAGTTTTACAAAAATGAAAAGTTGAGATGACCACATTATATAAACTGGAAGTACAATATGTGGTACTTTAACCATGTTTATTAAAAAATTCTTTAAAATGGTTTATTTACCAAGCCATTATATGTGTTTTAATCATATAATTGAAATTTTTTTAAAACATTAAATTTAACATTTATACATATATATTTTTAGTGCCACTACCACAGTAGTAGTGCTGGTATTGAGACAACTAAAATATGAAACAGTTTTAACAATTCCGTAATTAGTCTTTAATAGAACTTGGCACTATTATAGAATAAATACCTTTGGATGCAAATTGATTTGTATTGCAGTAAATTCCGTGAGAATGATTTCATTCGCCACTAGTAAATATTAGAATTCCTTCTTCAGAATATAGTTCACCCCATTGGTTTACATTTACTGGCTGAACTAAATGATAATGATGTTCTTTGTAAATATTGTAGAACAGACATCACATTGATCTCATTATGTATTTGCACAATTTATACTTTCAGCAGATTTTACCGTAAGAATATCCCTTTTAATGAGCCCATGGTTCAAGTACATTCTCTTTCTAAAAAGATAAGGCAACAAGAAATAGTAACATGTCTATAAAGATTGTGATCACACATAAAACCAAATATATATCTAAGATATGTTAATGTGTAAGATGTTATAACCAACCAACCACCTTGCTACTTCTTAATTATTATTATTATTGTCACAGAGTTCTCCTTGATGTCAACAGAAATTCCTAAACAAGTATCTTTTTCGCTAAAATAGTAATTTTTTGTTAAATCTGAAAATATTCTCTGTAAAATCTCAATATATTTAAATTTCATTACATTTTTAATTAGCCTTATGAAGAGAAACATTAAGAAAATAAAAAGAAATACTAGAAATTAAATTCCAATTCATTTGAATCTGTGATACTTTAACGCCAAGTAAAAAAAGTTCCTCTATTTTTGTACTTTAATACAGAAGACAACAGAAAAAAGTATTTTTCCAACTATTTCTGTCTGGTAACCGACGTTAATTTTCTAATAACTATAACACCAAAGAAAGTGCACTTTTTATGAAAATGTGTTTTTATTAGAAATGATTTTTTTTTTAAATCGCTTAACAGTATATAGTTTTTTTATAATTTTATATTATAGCAATTTTTTTTAATCACTTGAACACAATTTATATAATTTGTTTTTATAATTTGATATTGTATCATTTTATAGAAATTGACGTTTTATAAAAATCAATTTTAATACGGTTTTTATTCCCCCCCCCCACTATTGTAGTGCCAATTGAGGCTAATAAGAATTAAAAATGAGGTTTAATCATCCCACAATTGTCTTGAATGGGATTTTGCACAATTGTAGAATATATTAACTTTATAGTATTTATGTAAAGCAGTATATTTTGCAGGACAGAAAGACTTCATGTAAATGTTATATATTCTTTCTTTAGTATATTTCCATTAGTTTACAACACTAAATGACAATACTGTTCATAGTACCAGAAATAAATCATGTTTATACTCATAGTTCTCAGGCTGAAAGAACAGAAACCAGGACTAAAAGGTTAATGGTTAACCAGTCTTTCAAGGTTAAATATCGAAGTATTCTCCGATGAGAACATTGCCCACTAGAACTCAGGGGCTAAAAATTAACAACACACACAAGAAACGACAAACTTATATCCAATTACTGAATTTAAATTTTAAATGTTTTGTTTGTACTTTCTGCAACAACACTTTTTTTAATATTTTACATACAAATTTTTCTGATCATTTTGTTAATAACTGTCAAAGTTCATGAACATTTGTGACATTTTGTCTCCATATACTAATTGTTTCACCCAATGAGTTTGGCATGGGGAAAATTTAATTATTGGTAAAATTACTGATAAACCAATTATTATTGGTAAAGTTATTGATAAATAATTGATGATTCATGTATTGAATAATATGTTTTATAAGTACACTTTTTAAATTTGCAACACGTATAAAATAAATTATAAATTTTTACTTATAATAAAAATAATAATTATTTGCTTGATAATTTTTATATCAATCAATATAAAAAAATGTTAAAAAAACCATTTTTGTGTGTATAAAACAAGTTAAAATATTCAAGACATTCAGGGGATCTAAGCATTTATAAAATATTTAAATCTTAAATTTAGAATACTTTTGAACACTTAGGTACCCTATGTAAGAAACATATACACAAGGACTTGGGACATTTTCACAGAAGTTTGTCCTACGTTTCCCTCTAATCATTGTTTTTTGCAATTGTGTTTTAACTGTTTTGTTTTTAATATTTTTAAGAAACATATACATGAGGACTTGGAGATTTTAATTTCACAGAAGTTTGTCCTATGTTTTCCCTCTAAACATTGTTTTTTGTAATTGTGTTTTTTTTTTGTTTTTGATATTTTTAAGAAACATATACATGAGGCCTTGGGGATTTCAATTTCACAGAAGTTTGTCCCATGTTTTACCTCTAAACATTGTTTTTTGTAATTGTATTTTAACTGTTTTGTTTTTAATATTTTTAAGAAACATATACATGAGGACTTGGAGGTTTCAATTTCACAGAAGTTTGTCCCATGTTTTCCCTCTAAACATTGTTTTTTGTAATTGTGTTTTAACTGTTTATTTTTAATATTTTTAAGAAACGTATACATGAGACTTGGAGATTTCAATTTCACAGAAGTTTGTCCCATGTTTTCCCTCTAAACATTGTTTTTTGTAATTTTTTTTCTTTGTTTTTTTTAATATTTTTAAGAAATGTATACATAAGGGCTTGGGGATTTCAATTTCACAGAAGTTTGTCCTATGTTTTCCCCCTAAACATTGTTTTTTGAAATTTGTTGTTTTTTTTTAATATTTTTAAGAAACGTACACAAGAGGGCTTAGGGATTTCAATTTCACAGAAGTTTGTCCTATGTTTTCCCTCTAAACATTGTTTTTTGTAATTTTTTTTTCGTTTTTTTTAATATTTTTAAGAAACGTACACGAGGACTTGGGGGTTTCAATTTCACAGAAGTTTGTCCCACGTTTTACCTCTAAACATTGTTTTTTGCAATTGTGTTTTAACTGTTTTGTTTTTAATATTTTTAAGAAACATATACATGAGGGCTTAGGGATTTCAATTTCACAGAAGTTTGTCCTATGTTTTCCCTCTAAACATTGTTTTTTGTAATTGTTTTGTTTTTTTGTTTTTTTTTTAATATTTTTAAGAAACGTATACATGAGGCCTTGGGGATTTCAATTTCACAGAAGTTTGTCCCATGTTTTCCCTCTAAACATTGTTTTTTGTAATTGTGTTTCAACTGTTTTGTTTTTAATATTTTTAAGAAACGTATACATGAGGGCTTAGGGATTTCAATTTCACAGAAGTTTGTCCTATGTTTTCCCTCTAAACATTGTTTTTTGTAATTTTTTTTTGTTTTTTTTTAATATTTTTAAGAAACGTACACAAGAGGGCTTACGGATTTCAATTTCACAGAAGTTTGTCCTATGTTTTCCCTCTAAACATTGTTTTTTGTAATTTTTTTTTTTTAATATTTTTTAAGAAACGTACACAAGAGGCTTAGGGATTTTAATTTCACAGAAGTTTGTCCTAAGTTTTCCTCTAAACATTGTTTTTGTAATTTTTTTCGTTTTTTTAATATTTTTAAGAAAGCATACCACGAGGGCTTGGGGTTTCAATTTCACAGAAGTTTGTCCCACGTTTTACCTCTAAACATTGTTTTTGTAATTGTGTTTTAACTGTTTTGTTTTTAATATTTTTAAGAAACGTATACATGAGGACTTGATTTCAATTTCACAGAAGTTTGTTCTAAACATTGTTTTTGCAATTGTTTTTAACTGTTTTGTTTTTAATATTTTTAAGAAACATACACACGAGGGCTTAGGGATTTCAATTTCACAGAAGTTTGTCCTATGTTTTCCCTCTAAACATTGTTTTTTGTAATTTTGTTTTTCTTTTTTTTTAATATTTTTAAGAAACGTATACATAAGGGCTTAGGGATTTCAATTTCACAGAAGTTTGTCCTGTTTTCCCTCTAAACATTGTTTTTTGTAATTTTGTTTTTCTTTGTTTTTTTTAATATTTTCAAGAAACGTATACACGAGGGCTTAGGGATTTCAATTTCACAGAAGTTTGTCCTATGTTTTCCCTCTAAACATTGCTTTTTGTAATTTTTTTTTCTTTGTTTTTTTTTATATTTTTAACAAATGTATACATGAGGGCTTGGGGATTTCAATTTCACAGAAGTTTGTCCTATGTTTTCCCTCTAAACATTGTTTTTTGTAATTTTTTTTTGTTTTTTTTTAATATTTTTAAGAAACGTACACAAGAGGGCTTACGGATTTCAATTTCACAGAAGTTTGTCCTATGTTTTCCCTCTAAACATTGTTTTTTGTAATTTTTTTTTTTGTTTTTTTAATATTTTTTAAGAAACGTACACAAGAGGCTTAGGGATTTCAATTTCACAGAAGTTTGTCCTAAGTTTTCCCTCTAAACATTGTTTTTTGTAATTTTTTTTTCGTTTTTTTTAATATTTTTAAGAAACATACACGAGGGCTTGGGGGTTTCAATTTCACAGAAGTTTGTCCCACGTTTTACCTCTAAACATTGTTTTTTGTAATTGTGTTTTAACTGTTTTGTTTTTAATATTTTTAAGAAACGTATACATGAGGACTTGGAGATTTCAATTTCACAGAAGTTTGTCCCATGTTTTCCCTCTAAACATTGTTTTTGCAATTGTTTTTTAACTGTTTTGTTTTTAATATTTTTAAGAAACTTATACATGAGGACTTGGAGATTTCAATTTCACAGAAGTTTGTCCCATGTTTTCCCTCTAAACATTGTTTTTTGCAATTGTTTTTTAACTGTTTTGTTTTTAATATTTTTAAGAAACATACACACGAGGGCTTAGGGATTTCAATTTCACAGAAGTTTGTCCTATGTTTTCCCTCTAAACATTGTTTTTTGTAATTTAGTTTTTCTTTTTTTTTAATATTTTTAAGAAACGTATACATAAGGGCTTAGGGATTTCAATTTCACAGAAGTTTGTCCTGTTTTCCCTCTAAACATTGTTTTTTGTAATTTTGTTTTTCTTTGTTTTTTTTAATATTTTTAAGAAACGTATACACGAGGGCTTAGGGATTTCAATTTCACAGAAGTTTGTCCTATGTTTTCCCTCTAAACATTGTTTTTTGTAATTTTGTTTTTCTTTGTTTTTTTTTAATATTTTTAAGAAACGTATACACGAGGGCTTAGGGATTTCAATTTCACAGAAGTTTGTCCTATGTTTTCCCTCTAAACATTGTTTTCTGTAATTTTGTTTTTCTTTGTTTTGTTTTTAATATTTTTAAGAAACGTATACATAAGGGCTTAGGGATTTCAATTTCACAGAAGTTTGTCCCATGTTTTCCCTCTAAACATTGTTTTTTTTTTTTTTAATATTTTTAAGAAACGTATACACGAGGGCTTGGGGATTTCAATTTCACAGAAGTTTGTCCTATGTTTTCCCTCTAAACATTGTTTTTTGTAATTGTGTTTTAACTGTTTTTTTTTAAATATTTTTAAGAAAAGTATACACGAGGGCTTGGGGATTTCAATTTCACAGAAGTTTGTCCTATGTTTTCCCTCTAAACATTGTTTTTTGTAATTTTGTTTCAACTGTTTTTTTTAATATTTTAACTTTATTAAATATTTTAATTATTTCAAGTTTTTCAAGAATGACAAGTTGAGAAGATGACCATATTGTACGAACTGAAAAGTAGGTGCCGTTAATTAAAAAATTGTTTAAAATGGTTTCTTTAGCATGCATGTTTCATGTGCAAAATTTCAGTTCAATTAGATAATAAGTTAATTAAATAAGTTAATTAACTTATCTGTAAAATTTTACAGATTTCAGGATTTTATCTTATGTAACAGGTTAAGTTAATATAAGCGTAGTAATAACTTTTTATTTTTTCTTACTTTTACATTTAATAATAATTAACAACTTTAAATTATTATAAAATCTTAACATGTAATACTTACTCAGTAATAACAGGAAGGCATATTGAAGTAATTTTGGCAAAATAAGATTTTTTTTTAATAATAAAATTACTGCAATTTTCTTGAAAGATTACCACTGAACTTTTTACTAGATAGGAGTACCTTTAAACAATCTGTTCTTCTTTTGGACTAATAATTGTCTAGTAAATTTGATTACATACACAGGACGAAGAAAATTTCCTTGAAAATGATACTTGTCTTTGGATTCTAGATCCGCCAAGTCTTGTGCGAGATATCGCTTAACATCTGTTTTTATATACTGCAAATTAACACGAATAAAACAGCAATAGCAAATATAAACCATTCAGACATAGTTTTAATTAAAATTTTCGTTAAATTTTGGTGGTGCTTCATTCAGCTGATTTTTATTAATTTTACTTTTGGCTTTACTAAATTGTTTTTGTGGTAAATGTAGAATATTATACATTTATTTTTTCACAGCAATCAATTTTAGTGTTTTCAGCATGTGTCAGTTATTTCAAAAATCACTTCTTAAAGCAACAGAGAACATAGAAAACGTGTTAGCAAACAGAGAAAACATAGAATGGCCTATGTCACTTCTTAAAGCAACAGAGAACATAGAGAACATAGAAAACATAGAATTACCTATGTACCATTACACTTTCTAAATGTACCAGTACACTTTCTAAATCTGAGGATGATTAAATTTATACTTCTTAGAATGGAAAGAAAATAGGATTGTGAATAAAGGATTTTAATTCTGCCAGTGTTCTGCAATGAGAGAACAGAATGCCCACCAGAGCTTACGGGTTTCAAAATAATAGACAACTAATAACTGTAACACTAATAAATATAATAACTATAACACTAATATCTGAATATTAAATGTAAATGTTTACATTTCTAAAAAAACAAATGTAATGACCACTGATGGGCAAATTACCTTCAGTAATTGTTTCTTTCAAAGAAAAACCTTTTGTATTCTCTACATTAAAAAAAAATGAATTTATCCTTAAAATTTCAAGTCTCTAGCGATTATAGTTTGGCTGTGCGTTAAACGTTCACTCAGAACATTGCATTTTATACACAGAAAAATCAGATAAAAAATGAATAAAAATACCAGCATTTTTTTATAATAAAGAATAGATTTTAATATACAAATATTAAGTTATTGCAAAATTCAGATAGCCTACCTTTACTGCACAGAATTGCATTACTGTAGTTCCTTTCTTTGAAATAAGCAGCATATCATTCCCTTCTTACAGTAATGCACTTGTATCAAGCATATTTATTTTTAAATGGAAGTTAAGAATAAAAATATTATGACAAACATAAATGTCTTTGCCTTAAAATTTCCTGAAACTCGCTTGACTAAAAAAAAAATTACAAGACAGGGAATTATTACTAGTAGGTTGCTCTGTACTTAGACAGGTTTCCACACATTCAAACCATTCCTCAAATGAGACGAATTTTATTCAGGAATCAGCAATGATTATTCTTAACAATGGTAAGTTTTTGGATTCTAAATCATGTGAGAAATTATCAAATATGAAACAGCATGGCGCGCACACAAACATTCCTTGGTAAATATTTTATAATAGTAAAAAAATATGCGTCAACAACTAATTTTTTTACTTCTTATTCCTGATTTTTAAATTTTCTTTTTAGAATTTTTTTCGTAATCTTTAAAACTAATTTTTCTTGTAACAACTTTTTTCACAGCCCCTTCACTGATATATAAAAAAGATTGACTATGTATTAGCAAGTAGCAATTCAGTATTTACATGGTAGACACTGCTACATACACAGGACTAAAAAAACGAGCGACTAAAATATTTTTCTGTACCACTAAATTCAAAAGTTGATGATTCTTAATCTATAGTTCTCAGCCAGTCCTAATTTTACATTTGGGTTCAAATAAGGTATCAACAACCATCCACACAGGTAGAAACTAAAAAAAATACATTTAACTGAACATATTTTGAATTACATGGGCAATTATTTTCATAGTTACCAAATAGTAATCATCAATAAACCACATGAAGACTTCATTTCAGTAGATCCAGTTATACCTTGTCAATTTTCTTTTCTTTTTATCAATATGATCATGGACAGATTTTTCGGTATTTTAAGTAATTCGAATCTAGTTATCATTGAAGTACTGTAAAGAAAGAGTAAAATAAAATAAATGTTAAAGAAAAACTATATTAGGAATAAATAATAGGAGGATTTTGTTCCACACCCTTATTTCAAATGCACTTCTGTTTCTATGAGATGTACATTTTTCCCTCTTGTAAACAAAAACGGCCTTATCTTGATGATAAAAGTTATTGCGTTAAACTAAGTAATCTAAAACAACACAGATAGATACATGGAGCACATCGTATGAAGTGTGCAGGGACAACCCATACGCCCTTCCTTACTGCTACACTTGCAAAAACAATATACTATGCATCAGTCATTGCATAGTTAAGACAGCAGTTACTATGCAATTCTTTTAGCAAGTAGTTTGTGGTTAAAGTAATTATTTTTAATTGGAATTATCGTGTTTGTTATTTATTAATATGTGGTTTCAAGATTTTCCTTTACTTAAAGCAAGAGCTTCTTCCTTTTACAGAAGTACCAATATATTATTTTTTAATGTTACTTCAGTTTAAAGTTATTAATACTTCACTTTATATTAACCCTTCGTGAGCATATGTTATGACGAATATATCAGCCTACACATTCTAGCTCCACGAGCGGTTGACAGATATACCACATCGGTATAAAACCATTTTAGTCTTATTAAGTGTTCTCTTACTATTGTTACTTAGCAATGTGCAATACCTGCTCACTTCCGACTTCTATGAATGATATCTTCCCGTTTTTACTGATTTATGTCTACATCATTCACTTTTTGTTCTACATTTATATTGTTTTTGCTGTTTATCACTATGTATACAACAGGAGTTTAGTTAGCAGTTGAGATGGCAAAGCGAAGTATTGACTATGACTTTGCAGATAATTAACTGAATGGATGGATAAATCGATGTCGGATGGTTATATGAACGGGAGTGAATATGAAATGGATGTGAGCATGAAAGTGATAGTGATTTACATAAACACTAATGACAGACAATGATTCCAGATTGCATGGTGAGACAATGACAAAGAGAAGTGGCGTATTAGAAGCTATGGATGCGGAAGAAGTGTGGGAGGATATTTTATATGATGACAATCGGTCTGCAGTAGTATTCAGATTTCAATTACGAACAGTAGCGCTGTTTTATCGGTACATTTTGACCGAAATTCTAGTCAGTTATTTCTCACTATTATTTAATGAAGATTTACTTAACTTGATTTCTAAAGAAATACTTATACCAAGAGAAAAAGCCTGCTACACAAAGCCATAAAAGCCAAATTAACTCATGGGAAGGTATGTCACTTATCTCAAGGCTCTGTTACGCGCATTATCGTAAACATGTGCCAAAATCCAAATGAGACATAACCTAACAAAATGGACTTGCCAAATGCCCTTTTCTGTGTTTTTTCCGGGACAGATTTCTGTTATTGTTTTGGAACCTACATTTTAGCAGTGAAAAAGGCTAAGAGCACTATAAAAGATTAGAAGTACTTTGAAATATATTCGAGAAAAATGTGTTCCGTTTTACAACACCAGCTCCAAATTTCAGTTTATGAAAGTACCATTATTATTCAAAGGCCATGTTGTGTTCCAAGTTCAAACAAGCCCACAAAATCTGGTTTGAAAGTTTTTGTTTTGTCTATTCCTAGACAAACAGGCCACAGGCTATGTTTATGACTATTCCTTATTTTGGGAAAAAGAAAATAACTTTGAATTACTGAGAACTACGCAAATTGTGTCTAACCTATGTCAGTCTGTGATAAAGCACCCATAAAATCCACCAACTGATCATTTTATGTTGACCAATACTACTATAACAGCCCACAGCTAGCTAATGATGAAAAAAATATGTTTGTTACTGGCACTGTGATGCAGAATTAAAAAGGCATGCCCAAAATTAACAAATAAATATGAAACGTGGAGACCTAAAATCCTGCAGAAAGGGACATTGCAGTTTATTGTTGATAGGGCAAGAGACCAGTTACGTTTCTTAGCACAAAACTTAAGGCATGCCATAGCAGAAAACGCTAATTATTACACCTAAACATCATCAGAAAGTGACTGATACAATGCCTGACTAGAGTCAACTTGGTCAGAGATTCTAATTTAGAAACTTTTGTGTTGTAGTGGTAAGTTAATGTTTATACGTTACTTTGTTTGCATGCTTTTTCTGTTTCCATGTTTAATTTTAATGAGTTTTAATAAATTGGTAATATTTAAATACAAATTCTGTTTACAATTTTAACTTTTATAAAAGTTTTACTGCAAAATAGTATGATTATGATGTTCAGCCGACAAAACTATCAATTAAAATGTTTTTATACAGCATAATAGATACCAATCATATAAAAGCACTGCCTACCACCTCAAGCGATCATATATATATCATCTACGAACTATACCTCTGTTCCGAAAAATTAACCCTTTTTAATTAAATAATAAGACTACTTTGCAAAGTTACACATCACTAGAAACACTATACTTACGTACATCTTCTATTTTTCTGTCATTTTGTTTACAATCGCCAGTTACAACAAAATCTTTTAATAGTTATCAAAACAGAATTTTTTATCTTGTATCGTTTAGTGAGAACTAGGTTGTTAAAAAAAGTATGTAAAAGGTTAAGAGAGAAGTATGTCTTCTAAGAGAGAAAAATGTCTTCCAAGAGAGTAAATTACGATGCAGCTCTTAGAGGAACTAGAAGAACTAAAAAAGCACGTTATTTTCTTCACTGAAAAATGGAACAGTTAGCTGTGTAACAGAAATTTACAGTGAAGGAAATATTCGTATGATACGACAGAAATTCAATATTTGCATGTAATGCAAAAAGTAAATAGTGTGTGTGCATGTGGTGTAAAAATTTTAATGAATGCCAGGGATTTTAGAAACATGTAATAATACCTGGAATTTCTTTTCAGATAATTTTATTTTCAAACAAATTATGAATGTCCTTAACATTAGTACTTTTCAACATATTTAGGCTACCTGTCAAATTAGCGTTTAAAAAATAATTTACATTTTAGGTGTTTACACTATCTGTGCTTGACAAGGTAATTGTGCAAGATGACAAAACACTGAAATTATACCACCTAAGTAGTTTTTTTTCACCCTTGAAATCTTATCTCGGATATAAGAAATAAATTGTGAACAGTTTTTGTTTAACGTATCAAAATTTATTAATTAATTTTAAATATAAACTTTAGATAAAATTGTTAGGCAAAATATTTGTCAGTTTTACTAAAAAATAGCTTTTTAATTATTTCTGATTACATTTTTGTGGCAGCAGATTCGTTATCAGAAATATTTGTGAATTATCTGCCACACAGTGCAAGAAAGCTTTAAAGGGCTCAACGTTTATTTTCCATTCATTATTAATATTTCTTTTAATGGTTATATCAGTTACACAACAAAATTAACTTAATTTTGGTTGCAGACTTTTTAAAATGCCTATACTGTAATATAGCTTATTACTCCACGAATAATAAATATTTAGTACATTCTTTGAGCGATATATTTATGAATTCAGTTAGTTTTACACCTCAGGGACAGAGAAAAAATATGGCAATAATTATGGTGGAACCAGGGCCCAGGCAAGAGCCTATTTCTCAGAGATAGAATAGAATTCTGGTATATAGTTTTTAATTAACTGGCATAGTGACAAATTTAAAATTTTCCAATATGCATTTTTTCAGAAATCCATTTAAATTTAATTGCTTGATGAAAAATCTTCGAGGTAAATAATATCCAAATTTTAGCTTTGTATTTTGATTGAATACAGTACAAAATTCAAAGCATGAGAATTTTAGAAAATGAAGTGTTAAAAATGGTATTTACAATACACAAAAATTATTATATGGATCCTAGACCAGAAAAAAAACTTTAAAAAATTGACTTATGTCACATTAAGTATAAAAACACTGTACTTTTGTTTCTGAATATTGATACACACTGGTAACAAGTAGCTTAATACATTTAATGAAAACTAGAACAATAAGCTTTGCTATGGCTGATGTAAACAATTTTATAATACAGTTACAACAGAGATGGGTAAAAGTTTAGTAGCATTAGGTTAAATAGGTATACTGATGATTAGTAATACTATAGCAGGGGGACCCTAAAATATTAGATGTGCATAGATATTAAACCTTTCATAGATCTTGTTGAACAAAATGAGTGCTTGCGAATTACAATGTTCAAGTTAAATACATTGATGTTTAATGTTTACAAATTGTAATGTACAAATGGTTAAAAAATTTTATCATGCACAACTTTTTAACACAAAACATGACAAATAGCATCAGGTTACAAGGCACAACAGCATTTCCTTCACTTTTGTATTAATGTGAATCAGTTTAATTATAAATTTTTGATTACATTTTATTTTAGCCCTGTGGTATCTTCAATACAATCAATTTATTAAGTACACTATTGTTTTTCGTTAGTTTGTTCAATGGCTTATCAATGTAGTGGATTATATAGCGTTTCTGAAAAAGGGCACAAAATGTCTATAGTGGGTTTTCTTGCATCTTCGTATGTGATGGACAACAAGCTTTGCATTGTTTAGTTTTTTACATCAGGAAGTTTCAAAATAAAAGCTCTACTTTAGTCAACCTACTTTTTTTTTTTTTTTGGAGTAAACCAGGGTATTTAAGAATGTATAATTTTATATTTACATTAAACATAATTAATACTGCTTTAAAATGTAAAATTTTCTACTATACATAGTGGATAGTGGAATAATGTATATTCCAATATACATTATTTGAGAATATATCATTTTAGATTTTGTTAAAAAAAAAAATACTGTTCTATATTTTTAATTACAGTGGAACCTCAATAATTCGAACAAACTGGTAATGGAGGTGGGTTTGTAATACCAAATAGTTCAGTGTATTTTTCATTTGAATTTTGCAAAAGTTTTTTACGAGTTGTAAAACTTCCCATCAGAGATGAGTTTTTCGATAGTTTTTTAAAACATACTATGAACTCAAAACCTAAGCTTTAGTAAATAAAATTACCGTATTTTCAGAATCTATTAAAAATCCTGTGGACACTGCTATTGCGCTTTGAAATTGAGAATGTAGATAATGTGTCTAAACAAGATAGCGAGTTTCCTTAAATTGCTTTGCGAAACAAATGACTGCACCTATAGTGGTTCTAATTTTACAAAAAAATACTTAAGCACCTATAGTTGTTCTAATTTTACAAAAAAAATACTTAAGTTTTCTAACAATCAGTTCCTAAATTCTCATCACCAAGTTTGTTTGTAAAATTATCACTAAATATGTAAAAATATCAGTTAACAAATCTAGAAATAATTTGCTACCTTCTACTGTATCAGCACATCAAATGATTGTTATTGGTAGTTATAATTGTGTGCTAATGGGCATGATATATATACTATAATGATGTTATTACAATTTAAATACACATTATTAACTGGTTTTTTGTATGTCATAATATTAAAGAATCCACCTGTACTAATAATGCAAGATATATTTAAATATAATACTCATTTTAATTTTGGCTAAAAGAGCTTCGTATGTAATATAATGGTGTTATTAAAATTGAAATACGCATTATTAACTTTATATACATAACATTAAAGAATCCTTATGTGTTTAACGATAACGATATATTGAAATATAATCGTTATAATTTTGTGCTAAATGGGCTTAGTTTGTATTATAATGGCGTTGATTATTAAAGTTAAATATGCAATATTGAACTTGTTTTATGTACATAATAATAAAGGATCCTCCTGTACTAAAAATGCAAATTATACTGCGTCAAAGCTTGCCAGGCGTATTTGGTCGAATGAACCTTTGGTCATATGATCCACTCTGTTAAAAACATTGTTCATAAAACCAAAAGTTCATTTGACCAAAATAATAATTTGGTTGAATGAACCTTTGGTTGTTTGATCTTTTGGTGGTATGACCACCCCCCCATCGCGTATTTACAAGGAAAATAATAGGTCACAGACAAGGACTTACATTCGAAATGGCCAGGGATTTTTGAACAATTATTATGAATCGATTTTTTAATTGTGTTTCACATTTTTTCACAATATTTGTTACCCCTTCTGTGCTTATGTTCTGATGCTGCTAACTGAATGGGATAAAACTGAAAGGCAGAAAAAAGTTTTTTTGTAGAACTTCAATACACTTTACAAATAACCATTCAAGAGGGTTAGGTTTGTATAACCTTCTACCAATAGGAAGTTTACAAATGTTGGGTTGGGTTACCTTTTCATACAAAAACCAAGGGTCAAGTTTATACAATTTTTCAATATAAAAGACATTGGTATTAAGCATTAAAAATTACTGATATTTTTAGCTACCATACAAAAGATGTCTGCTTATAAAATTTGCTGCAGAGTTAATTACTGTTTGTAGTCTTGTTTAATTAAATATTATATTTGGGGAAGTTTCTTATTAAACACCAAAACGTGCTACAGATAGTGATAGTCTTTCTCCGATAATTGCTCTCATGGCAGTTCATAATAATGTTGGTCTTGGGCACTCCTGAAGTAATTTTTTTACATTTCTGCTTATCCAAAAATGTAAAATACAATCCCATTAAGTTTTCAAGGAAGTCCCTAATGTAAAATTGTTTGGTATCAAGTCCCTTTTGTCCCATTAAGTTTGGTTTATCAAGTCCCTAATGTAACATACAATCCCATTAAGTTTGGTTTATCAAGTCCCTAATGTAACATACAATAAAGAACCACTAAATCATTTAAAAAAACAGCATTTATTTGGCAATTTGGAAAATTCTGAAGCAGCAATATACTCTATAGAATAACACGTGTAATGGGTTCTTGGATTCAACAGATTGGGGTCCATTAAGTCCAACTGTTTCTTTACTAATTACCATGAACTTGGTTTTATTTAATGTTTAATCCATACAATTTATTATTATTTAAGGATTTTCTTGTTAAATCCTTTTTACAAAAAAAAAAACCATCTCCTTCAGAATGGCAAAAGTAATAATAAAATTTGTAAAACAATTTTTGAAGTATTTTATTATAGTAAAATACCAGGACAAATCAAAAAGATATGAAATTAAGAAATTCTAGTTTTTTTTGAAGATCTACATCGGATTTGTTGAAAAATATAATTAAAAGCAAGAAATTTTGTGTTATATTTCTGAATTACATCAACGTTTAAATAATATGAGAAAAATTCGCAGCACGTAGCTGTCTTGCGGAGCGAATTTTCAAAACAATTTTTCTTTATCTCATCCTTATTGACATTCTGATTCTGCCATCGTAATCAGCATTAAAAGCTGCACATACCAGCAGTTACAACTTTCAAATTACGATGAAAACAGGAAAATAAACTATGACCACTGTTTAAAAAAAATCTTAATTAGGCTGGGTATATAATGTGATGGCGTGTAATATTTCTTTATTTAGTAACGAAATTATATACAAATAATTAAAAAATCAGTTCTGTACAAATTTTAAGAATATATTCAACTGTAAACTATAAGCCAATGGTAGTGATGATTGAGCTGGGTATGTAGTGTAATGTCGTGTTTTATTATTTAGATATTTAATACTAAAGCTATATATAGTAATAAAAAATCAGTTTTGTACAAAGTATTGACAAAACATATATTCAAAAGTATATATACGAAGTATTGACAACAATATAATATATTCAACTATAAACTCAAACAAAATAGTGATGAGTTTAGGCTGGGTATGTAGTGTGATAGCGCATTTTTTTATTTAGATATTTAATATTGAAACTATATATAATAAAAGAACAGTTTTTTTTTTGCAAGTTCTACTTGTTAAATAAATGATACTGAAGCGCCTGCAAGCAGCGGTGTCGGCAACATTCACAGGGTACAACACATTTTACGGAACTATAGTCTCCAAGTTAATACACAGTACGGAACCTCTGTCTTATTACACAGATCTCTCCAACTTATAACACGGTACTGTCGAAGGAAAAACGATTCACAAAGTTAATAAATCAAAGCTATTGCACATCCCCATCACTATATTTTAACATGTTAAATTCAAGCCCATTTATTTTGCTTTTACAGTTATATATCTTACAACTGAATTAAGCAACATCCCATCTGTTCCAACTTGTTATACGGATAGCAGATTCTCTCTAACATCTTGCGCACATGCGATCACTATATATCAACATGTTAATTCAGGCTCATTTATTATAATTTTGCTTTTACACACGTTTATAACAACCAAATTAAGCAAACTAAATCAAATTCTTAACGCAGATTACCTAGATTGTAAAAAATCTTGCACATATCGCTACATTTTAATGTGTTAATTAAATCCCACATCACTTTGCAGTTACAGTTTAATTTTACAACAGAATTAAGCAATCAAATATCTCGACTTAAAATTGTTGCAGCAGGTTCTCACTTTGCACACGCATCAGAATGTGTTAAAAGCTCATTTATCATCATTTATGTTATATGAAGTAGTACCATCAAGAACATACAACAGTAAAAACTGAAAATCTCAATTCTACTTCAAACACTTAAGTCAGAAGTTCCGCCTATTAAAAATTAAAATGTCTGAAGTTACATTTCTTAAAGCTTTATAACAGTACTACACAATTATATTTCCTATATACCTCTTTTTGCTTTTTAAAACAAGTCTGTAAGTAAAAGTATGGTTTACTCTGGAGCAGGTAGCTTTTACCTACAAAATTACTTGACATGTAGTACCTATGTTTACAACTGATATCTATCAATTTGAGCAAAAAGGCCAACAGCTGTTTGTATTAGACACCCTCCCAACCACCCACAAAAAATTTTTAGTTATACCTCTTAACTTTTACAATACAGTCATGTGTTATATATATATATATTAAAGTTATAGACTTAAGTAGTACATTAACGCAATCTGATTTTAGTTTCTTTTAGACGCAATAAATTACATAATAAAGCACTACAAACATTTAATATTAAATTAGTGTATATTAGAAGTTATCACCAACAAATTATAGTCGGTTCTCAAAATATAACATACAAATTTGAGGACAATTTCTAGTATGAGTTAAATGTACAACACGTTTTTCGTTCATGAAGTTATAAATCGATTGAAGTGACTTTCAGATACACTATTAGATGAATGGATATTAGGATGCAGATAATCCTATGCATTTTAGCAGAGAACTTATAGGACGAAGTAGATGAGAATCGCAATTACATCCACAGTTTTTAGTTTGAGCTACTTTACACAGAACTATGTTGCTATTCGTATAGAAATCTATCACTAATTCGGATTATTAATTCAACATTTAGATATAATTGTACAGAATCGTACGTATCTTGAAATGTTTTCGAATCTGAGCCCAATCTATACTTGTCATCCTGTTACATAACACCTGTGTATATGTATATATTATGTGTATTAAGTTTCACATAAAAAAATTACTTGTCTATGCTTAACCCTTACAGAATACAGTATATATCGATCTTTTTAAACAGATTTCAAAAGAAGAATTTTATTTGTAATGTATTATCTTGCTAAACAAAAGTTTTGTTCCTTCATATAATTTCATTCAGATTTTTAACACTTATGAACAAGTCATATGACTACTCTAGATTCCATATCCATAACCAAATAATTTGAATATTTCAATTATAATTCATACAACAGTAAACAAGTCTTGTAAAACCTTAAGTGGGTGTGCTACGGGCAAATTGGCTGCAATCTTTTATTTTCGCATCTTGCTGTAGATATCTATAATGAAATGTTTTCAGGGCTTCGAGTATTTGTCAAGGCCACCAAGAGGGACACGAACTGTATAAAAATAATACAACCTTATCTTCAGTTCACCTGGAAATAGGGCATGAATAGGATGTAGGTACATTGCCGCAGCACGTCCAACTGTTCTCATATATTTTTGCAAACAGTGACTTCTACCCTTCAGGTAGTTTCGAGTTTTAGTTTTTTTTACAGCGTTTCTATTCTATCAATTCCAAAAAGTCTAATGAAAATTTGGGTTATAACGTTACAAAATGTGGCACAGATACTGTCAACAAATGTGTACCAGTTACTGGACATCCCAAAACACAAGACATTGGACGTTTTTTATTGGCACTTCATTGCCGGAATAAATGTAATTTACAAATTCGATCATCTGGATTACACAGAGTAAAACTGTTTTTCTAAATAAATATAACTATTAAAAAACAAAATTAAAATAAATCAATTAGAACCGAAGTATAACCAAAAATAATGCAATGCAATGTGTCCACTTTAAATTAGTCCACTTAAGATAGCAATTTGGCCGCAATGCCCAATTCCTTTTATTACCCCTGTAAACTAATTACAAGTGGAGTGGACACATTGCATTGCATTATTTTTAGTTATACAAATATATACTAATATACAGCACTACAGTTAATAAACAGATTGCAACCATTCAACCCACTAAACGTAACATATGTTCATACCTTAGTAATCACATAGAACAAGAACTCCGGCTTCAAAAAAGATAAATTTCCATCTCTCCGGTATATAACTTGCAAATAGCAAATACTGTATGGTACAACCTTGTCTGAAGCATCTGGTTACTAGAAGACAATAGGGACGAGTGAAAATTTAAAATATGCCATCATCATTTAACAATGAGAAGTTAAAACAATGAAAACAGTTTACATTTTTTGTAGTCTTGTAAAATGTGTTATTCAATATCAGTTCTTTCAAAAAAAAAAAAGATTTCAAAAATATAATTTCGTTATATTCAAATATTTCCACATTTAAAATATAAGAATGTTACTTTTTTTGAGCAGAACTTGGTATTTGCAGCATTTTACTGTTTTTTAATGTATTTAACAAAAATAAGAAATTACATTAAATAATATGTATCTTTACAGAAAATATTTCCAGTGTCTGTAATATTTATTGTACTGAACATCTCAATTCAATGTACCAGAATTTCATAAAATTTGCTCAAAAAACTGGATTCTTTAAATATTCTTTTAAAAATATTTTAAGAACAAAAGTACTGTTGCCAATAAATTGTATTACATTACCTGGGACGTGTATTTGCTCTGAAACACTGCTAACTTAATTCACCCTGTCTCTTTGCATATGTCAGATTTCGAAAATTTTCATTCTACACTGTTTAGGGTAGGCGATGGACATTAGACCTTCGTAACTGTACGATATTGCTATCTTGGTATTCGTTGTCAATTGACAAATGAACAAGTATTCAGAACTCTTAAGCAGCAGTAGTCCAAGGAAAAGAAAAAACCTAATTCAAATAAAGTTGAATAACATTTGCACAAAAGGGATTATAGTTTGATAATTCAAAATTTACTTATTAAATATTGTTAATTTTTGTACTGCAATGTAAAATCATATTTGTTCATCTTGATAATTCAACAATTTTAAAAAGGTTTTTTTACTATGGTACAGATATTTTGGTGTTTAAAAAAAAATGATCTGAACCTTTTAAAGATACATGTTAATGATCTGGCAGTTAGCACAAAGAATAATTTATAGTGTGGTTTCAGTCCTCAAATCACAATAGGAGGAAGGAGAATTTGTATTTAAAAAAATTTGTATTTTCTCTCAAGGTTGAAATAAAATTCTTACACAGGCTTAGTTCTGAATTTCAGTCAAAGTTCACATTTTTTCATCCATTTTATCTACCTACAAATTTTTGTTATTTTTTTACAACTATAAAGCCATAATGAAGAATAATAGGAGGACATTATCAAACATACCTTAATAACAGGTGAGGTCACGATCTTCCACAAACAAAATACGTTCTACAGCCACGTGCCAACTCAGCATCCAACCAATTCTAACAGAAAAATGATGTATACGAAAATTTCCATTCCATAAAAATTATTTCCAAAGTATTAAATGGCCAAAATTGATTTTAAGATTTTTGTTTTGAAATTAAATTTTTCATATTACTGCAAATTGCTTGCAGGATTCAGACAACTATTAATTGATATCATACCTGAATTCTTTTGCCGATAGAACTCTCCAGGTCTCAAATTATCAGTATCTTTTTCAGTCATCTTGACCACACGCCTTTTTAACAGAAAAAAAAGGAACGTTCATTCTCAGACAACTATTAATTGATATCATACCTGAATTCTTTTGCCGATAGAACTCTCCAGGTCTCAAATTATCAGTATCTTTTTCAGTCATCTTGACCACGCCTTTTTAACACATTCTTTTAAAACATACCTGAATTCTTTTGCCGAAAAAAGGTCTAAAATTATCAGTATTTTTCAGTCATTCTGATTAATACATTCTCGTTTCTTTGGTTACACTTTTCCATTGTAACAATTTTTGGCTTGAACAGTAGTCTGCAAGACAATAACAAAGAAAAAATCCTTTAATTTTTATTTCTTTTATAATGAGCTACTAACGTTGCTTCTCAAGCTCAACGTGTATGTTGTTCTCTGTAAAACAACTATTTACCATAAAACTGATTACTTTTTAAATCGCTATGGTATAATTATCTTACAACAGATACTACTTTTTACATTATAAACCATGTTGATCACTGACCAAGGTATCTGAACCTACTTTCTAAAACAACGCCTTCTTAAAATCATTACTTCAGACTGTTGAATATTTGTTATCACATAGAAAATGGCTTATATTTGCAAATCCAAACCTTTAAAGTTTCCTGCATGATAATAATAATGACTTCAAATACTATTTAGACTGTTGAATATTAAATCACATAGCAGAAAATGCTTACATATGCAGATAAAATACAACAAATATTGTGATCAGTCAACATGTCATTCATACCTTACTGTCTGTCAGCATGTCAGCTTACTGAACATCGGTTTGTACAAGCTAAGTTCAACCACTTTTGACAAGCTCTTCATATAAAAATCAACAAATTCAATGACTTGTAGAAAGTAGAAAACAAAATGGAGAAAACAAGGTTCTCTTGCAAATCCAAACCTTTAAAAGTTTCCTGGATGATAATAAGAATGACTTCAAATATTAGACTGTTGAATATTTCATATCATATAGCAGAAAATGCTTACATATGCAGATGAAATAATATTGTGCATCAGTCAACATATCATTCATACCTTACTATGTCAGCATGTCATAGCTTACTGAACATCGGTTTGTACTAGCAAAGTTCAACCACTTACGACAAGCTCTTCATAAAAATCAACAAATTCAAAAATGACTTGTAGAATACAAAATGAAGGAGAAAACAAGGTGAAGAGAAAATCTGAACAAATCACAAGAAAAAAAAGTTTTTCATATTTATTAATTTAAATATTGCTTTAAATAAAACAAGTTTTTGTTGTTCATGAACAGTAAACCATATTGCAGCATCTAAAACAGGAAGGTTACCATACAAATTTTACAAATCAAGATTGACCATTACGTAGATCCAAATTCAATCTCAATCGTAAATTGTGTAGGTAATTACGGTTTATTTACAACACTGTAGTAATTTGTGATTAATGTAGGCTGCAGTTCTGATTTGGAAACACTTTTACTGTAAAATATCACAAAGGAAAATGAACAAAAAACCAAGGCTACAAATATTTGAATCAATTTCCCTCATTTAAACCTTTGCAACCAAAATTCTATAGTTATAAAAACAGTTCAGGATTAAAATGGTTAAAAGCATACTGCAAAAGATTAAATTATATTTTTATTACTTTTCATAAAACAGCTGAAAACATACAAATCACCAACACTAAAAATAATTTTGGTCTTGTGGTGCATCAAGTCCCAAAACTTTAACAAAAATTTCATCATTAAATAGGGCCCATAGTCCTTGTGATGGCTGCTAAACCCGACACAAATCCCTTATACTGGAAACTCCAGCAATAAACGGATTCAAAATGTCAAATTAAGAGGCAGCACATCCCTTAGTACTACCAAACCCCTTACAGCTATTTTTTTATAAGTTGTTTTTTTAAGTTATCAAACTAAAGTCAAAATTATAAGCTAAGAAAATTAAGTTTAGAATTGATTTTTTTTAAAATATTCAGTTTAAGTAATAAATCTGAACACCTTTCCACCAATATTTTCTTACAGCCTACCTCTCAATAAAATTTAGTTATTCCGAGTTTAACGTAACTAAACAAAAATCTCAATATTTTTAATGCAACACCTTTTAACAACATTTTTTTCTATAAATTGCCTACCTGTTGATAAACTATTTTGAGTAATATAACTAAGCTAAGTCAAATTTCTTTGAATATTTTTGTTCTTAATTTGCATTGTTTAAAAATACTTAAAATACATCGACCGATGACTTCATACGCTACTAACAATACAATTTTGTAATATAGATCGGTAGTTCGACGAGTATAAGTAGCCGCCACGATGGCCTAGTTGATTGCGGCGAGTATAAGTAGCCGCCACGGTGGCCTAGTTGATAGCGTACTGGGCTTTCACCCTGAGGACCCAGGTTCGATTCCCAGCCAGGGCTTGGCATTTTCATACGCTATAAATCATCCTATCGGTCTGCATTAGCCCACGTGTGCACGTTAGAAAAAAATATATACATAATACGAGATATAACGAAGTACGTTTTCAAGGCATAACAGAATATCAACCAAATCTAAACATATACCTGCACAATGAAATTATTCGGTTGTTAAATATTGTCAGATTAAGCTACTTAATTAATATTCACAAACTACTTCTCTTTCTTTTAACATATAATTGCTCTATAATAATAAAGGAATTGCTTCCATTCTTTATACATATACATATACATATACATATACATATACATATACATATATATATATATATATATATATATATATAAATCAATTAAAAATATTGTGTTGAAATAAATAAATGTCGAATATTTGGATGTTTTTAATTAGGCCCGGCTAGTAAATCTCTCACCCCGCAGGGGGATGCAGACTAGCTGCACTTATTAAGAGAAGATTTAGATGTCACTCGTGGTACCCGAATCTCACACATACACACACACTTAAAATACTACACTTACGACTAACAATATACACTTACATTTAGGGAGTTTGAATGTGTTTTTAGCCTTTTAAAAAATCTCAATATTTCAAAGTAACCTCCAATCTCATTTTTAACTGAATCATTAAATTACAAGAATTGAAACAGCTTAAAAATATACTACTTAAAATATAAATTTTTGGCAACTATAAAAGCCCACTCACATATTACATGAGTGAATAATAGTGTTATAATACGAGAAAAATGTTGCCCAACAGATCTTATCATGTATATAACAAAGCTACACATAAAAACTATGTACTAATTACTGTTGTTCACCCATTATAACCATAGTCAGCCTATCCTCCAGTTTTCGACAAGCAATCCTCAAGTCAACCTAAACAATAAAAAAACATTTGCTAGTTATATACAGCAGCAGCAGGATGAATTTTATGGAGCAAATAGTGGATGTGAAAATAATGGAAAAGGATTCCGCTAAAGGGTAGGTTTATTATAATTTTATAAAATAATTTGGATGTGAAAATACTGGAAAAGGATTTGGCTAACAACACATACATAAAGATTTAAATAATTTTATAAAATAATTCATATTTTCTTATAAAATTTATAAAAATGTTAAATACAAGTAAACTTATAGCATATATACATGTTTATAGAAGTAGCAGATAAATCTCAACTTTGAGAAAAATACGAAGACCTAGAAAACATTTTATAGGCAAATAGGCTATTTACAACATACATTTTCAGTAATACTATTTCTGGTTTTTTCTTATATTTATCTTTCCTCAAATTCATCACTCTGCTGCTAATAAAAACTGGAGAACTGCTGCAACTAGTCTATTACGCGAGACGTAATATAACCCCTATTGCAAATATACAGGGCAAGCTTATTGACCTGTGGTTAGTTATACTTTAGGTTTAGAAAATTGGCAAGCTAGCTCAATCATTTAGTTTCCAACACTGAAAATGGTGCACAATAATAGATTTGTTCTTGCTCTACGCTGGACTTATCTGTTACACACAGAATGATTACATTAACAGTATGCAACTGTAGGTAGTGAGATGACAAACAGCTGTCTGCTAAATACACTCGGTTGGAAACTGTCTAAAACAACTCAATCCTGTGTCTTAGTGATAAGTTCTTGATCTAGATTATTAAAAAATAACTCCCCCCATACACAGAACTACATCACTGTTCTATACAAAAAAACTATTCAAATAAATTGCATCAAATATATATATAGAAAATCCTTCATATAGCTCTTGTTTTTTCCTAGAATATGTAAGGCTTAAATAATGTAAAAAAAACATCAAATACATAATGTTATATCAAAACTACACAACTAATGCCCATACAAAGTATATATACAACTTTTCATAATAAGAACTAGCACTTGACAGTCATTTGAAAGGACTGTAACTGTGCTTCCTCCCCACTACTTTTCTGGTGGTATGTCATGCCATCAGTCTCCTGCACATTCACGTTTTTTCTTCACAAAAAACTATTATTAATAATGAAAAACATTTTTTTGAAGACAAAGAACCCGAACCCCGAACCTAACAACTCTGTTAGGTGTTTACTTTAGATCCCGACTCAGTTGCTGGACGATTTAACATGGTTCTAGAAAGCGTGTTTTTCATCGTGAAGAACAATTTAACAAAATATATGTTCACAACAAAATATTTTTGAAAAAAGAACCGTACCTAACAATATGGTTTTTGGGCATTTAATATGAAGTTACAAGAGGCAAATTGAGAAAGTTCACAAAAATCAGCAGACTTTTTTTAACGATGTTTATACAAATACAACAGCTGTATGATTTATAAATTACATGAACTATATATACCCTCGATGGATACATTTTGTTTTTAATGTAATGAATTTAGCATGTTCTATGCAAAAAAAAACATTTGAGTCAAAATAACATCAGCAGTTCCATACTATATGGCTAGAAAACAATCATAATAAATTCATCTTCCATGGGTTAATCAAATACTACAGCATACAATAAACACCAAAAAAAATTCTTATATCATTACTTCTATCAAGACCCAGAAAATTGGAAATACTATCTTGAGCCTATATACTAAACAGTAGTTCAAAAAATGGTAGAGAAAATTCAAAACCTTTCTTCAAAAGAAATATTTGTAATATAAAAAAAAGAAAAACCAGGCATTGCAATTCCCTAAAATTATACTCTCAATTTTTATTATCATTTTATCCCATAAATAATTATACAAGAATATGGTTGATATAAACTGATATTCATAAACATGTTTGCTTAAAATTACAAAAATAGACTAACCTGCCAGTTGTATTAAAAGAAATAAACTACATTGTTAAAAATTAAAATTTGTTTCAGATTAATTTCTCTGTGTATTTCTTTTATACAACTATATATATATATATATATATATATATATATATATATATATATATACACACACACATTTGCACAACAGTCCGCTGTCAAACACAAATAATATATATATATATATATATATATATATATATATATATATATATATATATATATATATAAACTGTTTAATATTGCTATATAAAATAATTTTTATTTCCCAAAACATAGCTAGGCTAAAATGTTATTAGGTAGTGAAACAATTTGTGAAATTCCAATTTTAAAAATTATCTACATTCTTGGAGCATTCTTAGAGATCTCATTTTTCCAGTATTTAATAAAAACACTAATTAATCCAAAACCACTGAACAAGATGAATTAATTTGTAATAATATACAAGAATACAGCAAAAAATAAAACTGATTAAATTTGGAGGCCAACGTGGCAGTCTGGCACCATGAAGTGCAGCTAAAAACGGACAAAGCATCCAAGGTGAAAATGAGGTCATGAGGTCTGACGTCATAGGATAGTGTTGTTTCGATTACAATAAAAAGGGGTAGGAAAATATTTAAAAACCTATATAGTTTTCCCTTAAATGTTTCCTGCTGTATAAAATTCCTTAAATGTTTTAAATGTTCCCTACCCTGCATTCTTAGTCTCGTAGTGGTAAATTTTGGATTTCGCAAGAATTAGGCGTAAAATTTTTTTACCATTATAAAAGAACATTGTAAAATTGAATTTTTTATTAATTGCATAATATGAAATATGAATATTATACGTGTTCCTGCCTCGCTTCCACAATAGTGATTCAGCTCCTTCAACCTTAACTTGTAAAAGTTGCACAACAATATGGCGTAACGTCGACTAGGAGTTAACTGCGTTCTTGTAAAATTGGATTTTTAATTAATTGCATAATGTGAAATATGAACATTATACGTGTTCCTGCCTCTTTCACAATTGGGTGATTCAGCTCCAACCTCAACTCGTAAAAAGTTGCACAATATGGCGTAACGTTGGCTAGGAAGTTACTGCGCAGTAAGTCTACTCGTCCAAGTTTGCTTCAATTTGTACCAGTAAGTCGTCATTAATTCGTTTTTAACACATAATAAACTAAACAATCTCTAGTAAAACATTGCCAATTTGATTCAACTCACAAACGTAATTTCTAACTGCGCAGTTTATAATTAAATTCTTACCTATATGCGCAGTAGAATTGTGGAACTTATTCTTACTAACTACTGCAATAAATTACTTGCGTTAATAAACATTATTACAATTCGGTTACTCCTTACGTAAAAAAAAGCTCACCCAAGTTTGTAGTTTCTTTGCAGCTGCATAGTTGTAGTCCAGGAACAGCAGGCACTACGATGCACGTCCATCCTCGTACACTTCCACTAACCAAATGGCCGATCGAATGGGTGGGTCGTGGAGGGGAAACTGGAAAGCTCAACGTTCCTTGCGAAGCATGTGGTGGGGACTGTGGGGTGGGGAATCTGGAAAGTTCCACAGCTGCAACTACGACGCAATTCTGTGACGTCATGTTTTCGAGAACATGCATAATAACAAAGGAATTTATACGTGTTCTCAGGCACGTAATGGTTTTGCCTTTGGGGAGGGGCCTGAAACCCACTATATGCAACAAATGTTTTCAATAAGAGTTTATAAATAATTTGTTTGGTATTTTAGAGTGGCAGGCACACATGTAATATTCATATTTTACATTATGCAACTTATTAAAAATTCAGTTTACAATAAGTTCTTTTTTTATAATGGTAAAAAATATTTACGCCTTATTTCATTCTTGCGGAATCTAAAATTTACTACTCCGAAAGATCAGGAATACAAGTGCTCATTAGTGGGAAAATAACTTTTCGAAAAAATTCTACAGCTAAATGTTTCAGTAAAATTTACATCTTAAGAACGTATTATTTAAATTTTAAAAAATGTTTACAGTAATCTCTTACAAAAATTCTATATTCGGAAAATAATGTCAGCAAAACACTTTAAACGCATTCAGCTGTCCGATTTCTTAAAAAAGGTTCAACGAATTTTGCTCGTTATATTTGATAATAAATAGTACAAAAACATTAACTCAAATTCTTTCACATCTGTATAGGTTATCATTCACGAAAATTCTGTATTAAGAAAGAAGAGGTAACAACAGGAAAAAAATGAAAATCGTGAATTGAATTTTTTTTCAAAATCGGTTATACGTAGCCTGTTAGTCTTTAGTAGAGATGCATAATTTTTTTTTTTCTTAACGTCCGACTATTGTGCACACGGGCTAATGCAGACGATGGGATGATTTATAGCGTATGAAAATGCCTAGCCTTGGCCGGGAATCGAACCCGGGTCCTCGGGGTTAAAGATGCATGAGTCTGGTTGGGGCACCAAATTTTATATACATGCTAGAAATTGTGACGAGTACTAGATTTTGAGAAATTTGGCCTTTCAGATTTTTAGTTTTATTTCAGATATCTTTCGAACCATGTGGAAGATGATAGCGACTTGATTGATGTACTAATTTTGACTGGGTACTAACGTAAAAGGGAAAACTGATGAAACTCTATAAAGCAAATTTTGATGATGTTTAAGGGTTTTGGTGCAAAAAAGGCCCCTATACCTACCTGATAAATTTGACTAAAATCAGTCAGTTCTTATCTCTAGCTCAATATACAAAGGTACATGGTACTTTATAAAACATTTCGTAAATAATCATTATAGTGAGAAATTAGAATTAAAATCAAAAAATTTGAAAAAAATTTACCATTGAGTGGGCTATTTATAATTTTTTCGTTTAGATTACCTACTTAATACAATCATACTGCCTTAATTTAAATATAGGAGCTACTTAATAATGACATTATTCTTTTCAATATAGACAAAACTCCCATTCAGAGCCCCAATTCTATAAATAATACTGTAAGTAAACCAGTTTTACTTTGTGCGGGATGACAAAATGATGCTCCCATTCCGAGCCCCAACTATTGAGACAGCCTATGAGTCACTGCTTGAGGCAACGGTTCCTATGCCTGAGGCCTTGTTATTTGTTCACCTTCAGTTTCTACAAATGACCTTTAGACCTAATATACAAGATTACAGTAACTGTACATTAAAATACATAAGCAAGTCACAAAACTAAGCAACCTAATGAAATTTACTACCGTCCCATTGTTTTTTATAATTACCCCATAACAAAACTAAAGTAAAATATTTTAGTAAGTAAATATTAACAGTAAAAATTAAAGCAAATATTTACCTATAAGAATATAATAAAATCACATATTAAGTACTAGAGGCATATTTTTAGAGATTACACAGCCAAATTGTTTGATTTATGGTTTGGTCAAACTTTTTTTATAAATTCGTTTGTCTTATACTTGTAAATATACCTTTTATTTAAACTCCTTGTCCAATACGCAGGTAAATTTTTATTTAAAATTAATTTGCATACGATTGTTTTGGATTTTTTTATAAATAACTACATTGGCAGTAAGACTGTCATTTACCATTAAATATAAGAGTATCCTTTTTACAATCAATCTCGACTGGCTAAACATTATTTTGGATCCACTTTCTTCTTTAGTTTAAAGTTTAAAAAAATGGCGTAACGCTAATTGTATTTTTGAGCATGTATATTAAAAATTCCAAATGACTACTTCAAAGATCTGTTGTAGACAAGTGTTTATGGGTTTTTTTTTGTGTTTAACGTCCGACTATTGTGCAAACTTGGGCTAATGCAGACGATGGGATGATTTATAGCGTATGAAAACAAAAGGAAGGTTGATTAAAACTATATTAAGTATAGTACCTATTAAATATACCTAAGTTCTAGCAAAAAATAGGCTGAAAATGAAATCTAAAAATTGCTATATCTTAAAAAATTAAAATTAAAAATTCAATAATTAAACTAAGACAGTTAGGGCAGGGCAGTGTCAATGCCAGCCTGTCTCGCCAACAGGTCTAGACGAGAAAGGAAGGGGGAATAGAGGGGAGACTTGGAGCTGTATTGATTTTAATGTTGGCCAATGGCTACATGCTAAGAAATGACGCAAAACTAAGTTTTATATCTACAAATACATTACGGCAATATGACGCTATAAATTACCGTATCATTTTACATTCATGTAGGCAATTATTTTGGTACGCCTACACGTAATTTTTTTCACAACAAAGAACCTATCAAATTATAACTGCTCCACTTTTGATAACGTTGCCTGTAGGCTGGAATAAAAGTCATTTTTCTTATTCTAATTTCTTTGTTTACTTTTTAAAACTACAATTTTCATGTTACATGAGAACATTTATTATACTACTGTTTTCATTACTCCTTTGGTTTTTGGAATTCCGCTAAAATAAAACTATTCTTAAGGCCTATAGACGTTAAACACCACAAAAAAAAAAAAAAAAAAAAATTGGGCTTTTTATATTTTTCAAAATAACTCTTGGGTTTATTCAAGTCAATTAATTACAACTTTATAAATTAGGCTAAGTGTTTTCTGTTTTCTATTTGAAAATTTCTTATTTTTCCTCCATTATGGAGCAAAATTTTTTTTTTTTTAATTTTTATACATTAGTGATAAATTTCAGGATTCATTATTTTATTTAACATTTAAGAGTGCAATAGCCTATTTCAATTTCCATAGTGTTATCAAAACCATATGAATTTTAAATAGTTAACACTTTTCTTATAACATTTATTACCTAGCTTTATCAGGTTACTCCAATAAAAACAATCTAAATTAAGCCATTTTGCCAATAAGTTACAGAAATTGATTACATTATTTGTTCTAGAGTATGAGTAAGTAGTATATTAATATCCCCTTATAACTAAATATGTAAAGGAATAATTAACAATAATAATAATAAGTTAATATAATTCTGTTACCAAATTATAAAAAGGTAATGTAACTAGGTAGATGGACAATTAATAAATATTTTTATAAACATAATAAATTTGTTAATTTTGTGCTTTCAACAGAAGCCAATAAGAAAGAAAGTATAAAACAGCTGTATGTTTATTTCCACATCCCACTAAAGCGCATGCTCAATCAATCCTGCCAATGTTATTGATTTCATGTTCTTTTTTCCTGCTATTAGAAATGTACAGTGTTTAAATTATCTACTTAATTAAACTAATATCTATTAGGAATAGCTTACTTTGCAAATCCAGAGACAGATATTCACAGTTAATTAATATAAATACTCATGTAACTTAGTCTTGTACTCATGTTACATGATTTTGATTACATTATTTAATAAAATATTATCATATTGTTTGTGGTAACTGATCAATTTTGATCATTTTTACCATATTTTAGTAACTGATCAATTTTGATGCTATGGTCAGGTCTCGTTTATCTCAGGACCTTTTTTATTTAAAAGTATTTTTCTTATCAAAAATTTGTTAAACACCAGTTCAAATGATTTTGATCAAATTTTATTCACCATGTAGTCCATAAGAATTCAAACAAAATGTATCCTCCCCAATATATGTATCCCCATGCAAAATGTATCCCTTGTAGTCAGAATATTCAAGCACCTACATAAAATAAAAATGTAAAATCAACATAATTTTTCAAAATTGGTTCATCAGATTTTTAAAAAAATGTTGCTTACATAATATCATATTACACACACACACACACACACACACACACACACACACACACATATATATATATATATATATATATATATATATATATATATCACATACATACACACATGTGCACACACACACCTACACACCCACACACGCACACGCACACACACACACGCACATGCACACACACATGCGCACATACACACACACACACACACACACACACACACACACACACACACACACACACACACACACACACACACACACACACTATTCTATAGGTCTAAAGAATAGTATGTACAAAACATTCATACACGTGTGTGTGTGAGAGAGAGAGAGAGAGAGAGAGAGAGAGAGAGAGAGAGAGAGAGAGAGAGAGAGGAGCTTAGCTTAAGAGCTCGTAAATTAAAAAAAAGTAATAATAAATTGTGACTGCCATTATGGATTTTTTTAAAATGTATTTATTTATTTTAGAATTACAACTGGTTTAAGACCAACAAATAATTTTACTCTAATAAATACATCTACAAAATAATTTATTAACTTAGTCCATCCATTGATATTATAAGTTTTTCTTCTTTGAATTATTACTTTAAACAATCTCTAACACTGCATTACACCAGCTCAAAAGGTTTAAGACTCTTCAATCGTCAATCCAAGTTCCAATTGTCTAGCAGTTGCCTAGCTTCACTGTTAACATCTTGCTGCAGTCCTCTTTTCATGCTTGCATGCATATTTTTTTATTTCTTCTTCCATTGTTGGAATGCTAAGACCTCTATGGTTTTTTTTTTTTGTTTAACGACTGACTATTGTGCACACTTGGGCTAATGCAGACTATGGGATGATTAATAGCATATGAAAATGCCAAGCCCTGGCCAGGAATCGAACCTGGGTCGTTGGGGTGAAAGCCCAGTACACAATCAACTAGGCCACCGAGGCAGCTAGGCCTCTATGGATACCCTGGTTACAAACGTACCATGGAGCATTCACCATATTTCTTATTTTGGGATATCTGTATTGTTCTGATGTTAGCTTGTTCAGCACAACCCCACAACTGTATCCAGTACAGCCAGACATGTTTAAAGATCTGCTTATATTTCAAAATCTTATTATCTATTGATAACTTGGAATTTCTTCCCAAAAGCCAGTAGTACTGTTTATACTTCAAACCCAGATGGGTCCTTTTTGTCCTGATATGATCTCTCCAGTTAAGTCCAGAATAATTCCAGTGTATTTAGCTTTATCTTCGTTGGGAATAATAATGCCCCTGACACTGAGTGTAGAGGGATTGTTCAGTCTTTTATATGTAAAGTTAGCATGAACAGATTTCAGTTCATTAAGTTTAACTTTCCAATCCCTGGTCTGATTGTATATTTTATCACTTACGTTTTGTATCTTTCTGGTTGAAATATTTACACTCTGTCCTACTGCAATTATAGCTGTATTGTCAGCAAAGGTTCCCATTGTAACATCCTTCACCACCGGCAGGTCACTTGTAAACAGCAGGTAGAGTATAAGTCCCAAAACACTACCCTGAGATATCCCTGTGTGTATTTTCTTAAGCTCTGAATATTCATCTTCTTGCTTGATTCTAAGTTGTCTATTAGTTATATACGATGAAAGAATTTCCACAAATTGTTTTGGTAGAAGTTTATTTAACTTATATATTAGACCTTCATGCCACACCTTGTCAAAAGCCTGTATGCTTTATATATGACCAACATTTTAGAAAATACTGAGGAACTGATTTCAAGAACTGATTAAAAGGAATAGATTTTTCAGTTTTTTTAAAAAAATTCTGCTGTAGTTTTGAAAGTAATATTTTAGCACCACTTATTTTGTTTTATGTTTACACATATGAAAATTATTCTGAATATTGTTTAAAATAGAAAAAGAACTGAATATTGTTTAAAATAGGAAAAAAAGCTATGGAATCTATGAGAAATAAAGTTGAATTAGCCTTCCAACTTACCAAAGACACATACAACAAGAAGTCCCTCTCTTGGAATACAAAGATAAGACATTATCATACGGTAATGAAACCAGAAGCCTTATATGCAGATGAAACATTATCTCTCACAACCCAGGGCCCACTTGAAAGGCTGGAGATCAAAGAAAGAAAGATATTACGAAAAATCTTAGGCTCCAAATTCCGTAACAACCAATTACTCCACATCAGGAATGAAACTATTTACCAAAAAACTGAAACACTATCAGACACAATAAGAAATAGAAGAATTGATTTTTATGGGCACATCCTCCAAATGGACAAAAATAGACTAACCGAAAAAATATTTGACTACTTTCACAATAAAAGAGCCAAACCACTTTGGTTTAGAGAAACAGAGAAAGACATAACAGAACTACAAATCACTGACACTAAGCTCATGGACAAAACAATAACCAAGGACAAGAAGCAACGGTTCCAAGGCAAAGTCAAATCCAAGTGAACGATCAAAATCTCTGAGAAGAAAGAAAAGCAAGATCATAACGAATGAAGCAATACTGGGCTATGAGGAAGGCACAGAACATTATAAAGTGATTGATTTAGTGTTTCACCCCAAAGTAGGGTGAAACAAACAAAGAGAGAGAAAAAGAACTCTCTGTCCTTATTTCATATAGTACATTTCATTATGCAATAAATATTCCTAATATTTCTCACCACATTTTGGATATAATATACTGCATTAAGTATAAAAAATACAGGTGTACTAAAATACTGCAGGTTATTTACTTAAAATTAAAATTAAGTAAAATCTGTTATTTGTTTTACATTAAAAGTTCTTTGGTTTAATAGCCAAAATACAGTCTTAAATATTTACATTTTTAGTAAATTTGTTTCCCGGCAAAAAACCTTTAAGGTTATTATCACAGAGTCATTTTTAGTAAATATTTAAAAGTAACATAATTCATTAAATCAAGAATATAAAGTGGTTATCAATAAATAAATCAATAAGAAGATTATATCAATAATCAAGAATATTTAAATATAAATACTTAAAGAATATTTAAAAAGTAACTAACCTATAATTTCAAAAGGTTATTATTTTTTGTTTCTTACCAATAAGTGTTACCATAGTAACTGCATATGTTTGATTTACTTTGAATATATATGGACAACTTTACAGATGTAGGCCTGTAATATTATTGTTTTAATAATGTTGTAATAATATGTTGTAATAATATTATTATTAAAAATAATATTGCAATATTTTAATTTGCTGAAAACAAAAATGGAGTTGGGATGCAACATTAAAAAGCTAGCAGAATTATTTAAGCAAGATGAAGAGTCTTCTAGTGATGATGACCTACCTAAATGTGGACAGGCTAAACTTGGTAAGTTAAGAAAGAAAATATAGTAGTTTAACAATTTGAACCTAGTTTTTACAAATACAGTATTGAATATTATTTTTTCATTTCTGATAAAAGGGCAACCCTCTTAATCTTTTTAGTATTTTAACTATTTAAGTTCATTAATATAACAATTTTAAAATTTAATTATTTAAATCTGTTACTGATATTAAATCAACTGATATTAATTTGTTACTATATACCTGTGCTGTATACCAAGTTTCATTACATTTGGATAAATGATTTTTTTTTTTTTTTAATTACTTTTAAAGGAATCATTGAAGAATCCTTAGAATCCACTAGAATCTTTTTATTTAAATGCACAAGTATTTTATCTTGAATTTTTAATTTCACTTATTTTCATTAAACATTAACTATTTAACCCTTTCTTATTTCATTAGGGGTAGTTTTGCAAGTTTAACGAAAATGGTACAGTCATTGGGACTGTTGGCAGAAGAGTTAGCTTCTTTATATATATATATATATATATATATATATATATATATATATATATATAAAATGTTTCGAGAATATAGAAAATATAAATATATTTAACGTCTCAAGAATATAAGGAAAATAAAATCAAACGCACGTGTTATTACTGAATGTAAACCATTCAGTAATAACTGAACTGTTGCTGCTGGCAGTATACACAATGTATACAACATCATTACATGTGTACGCGATGAGAACATGAGAAGAAGAAAAGTGGAGAGAAAGAAAGAGATAGATAGAAGCATGCAGTTGTATATACATACAAGCCCAAAACTTTCATACAAGCGCGACCAACTTAGTAGGAACCGGCAGACGAAAGAAAGCAGAAGAGCTGAGAACTGTAGGGGGTCTATGTAATACTTCCCCTACTCGCGTTACTTACACTACGTAAGCCTACTCGATGATGACCGAATCACTCCATGGTGACAAATACAGAGTGCACAACATGGTATAAGAAACTAACGCTTCAAAAAATCTTGTTATTTTTACTCTAATAAGGTTAAATTCTACAGGTAAAACCAATTTCGAAATACTTTATATGCAAAGTGTGTTAAGGGTATGTAACTACAGTGATGAAGTGTATTATTAGGCCTATTGTTTATTCCCATATTTACCATTATTTGTGTAATTGAAATTAAAAATGCCAAAGTTTTAACAGTTAAAAAAGGGGTCATTTCTAGATCCCAGAATAGACATTGCAGGGGAGAGAGAGAGAGAGAATGACAGTTATCAATAACCCTGAAAGACAGGTCTCCTTTGCTAAGTGTTGCATGTACAAATATCGGTCTTTTATTTACTATTGTCCTCCTGTACATATCCTGACACCATATATGTCAGCTATTCTTAGTGTTTTTGTTCTGTTTTCTTGGTGGCTTGTGGTTTCCTGATCACATGTAAGTCTTAGTTTTATTTCTGGCCTAACACTCAGATATTTGCCCTGAATGTTTGTTCTTAGTTTTAAGTATTTTAATATAGACTTAGGCTTCTATACTTATGTTCTAGTTGTATGTTTAGGTTTTAAGTAAGGCTTTTACAAATAAGAGTTGATCAATCCTCTGGAATGGTCGGTATTTTTTTTTTATACACACTAATGATGGTAGATGTTTGAATAAATAGTAAAACATATGTTAAAAGGTTGTATCACTAAAAATTGCAACCCCTAAACATAAAAATAAAAAAACATATTAACATCATTTTTATGATTTTTTTATCATTTTCTATATAAAAAACATTACCAAGTTTAATTAAATTCAAAATACTTTAACCCTTTCTTTAAGTATTTTGTTTAATGATTGAAAATGAAGAAATGTAACCTTTAGGAACTTTTTTAGTGACTTCCAGTATTACATCGACAAGTGTGTTAAATGTTTAGGCCTATACTAGAAGGACTTAAGAGTTTGGTGGATCTTTATGTTTTCATGACTTGATTCCAAAAACGGGTTTTTACTTGGATATCTGTCTGTGCACATTGCTGGAGACTACACTAATTTACTTTTTTCAATAACATTTGGCATGTAGGTCTGATTTGCCCATATCACTGGATCATTTTTGAATTCAAAAATATTTTGTAAAATTATTCCTTAAATACCTAAACAAAACTATAGTTTGTTTCGCATCTTCAGACACAAAGTGTCAACAAGACAACGTCTGAAGATGCCTCATGGCGAAACATATGTCGCTAAATAAAAGAATTTTGTGAACTATATTAGTGTTCTAATTTTCCTGGACAACACTATTATACCTAAAGGGTCTGACGACAAGACCTTGTTCATGTAGGCATTCCAAGTCTTATTTCACACTTTAAGGCTGGGAAACAAAACTAACAAACCGGAGGATACATATAAACGGGAATTACAGAATTAAGACAATCAGTTGAAGACCTTGTAAAAGAAATATCAAGCAGTTGCTCAAAGTAGGGAATCCACTCGTGAATTTCCTGAGAAAATTAATTAGTTAAACACATACTGATGAATTTTTTGAATGATAATTTACACAATTATGCACACAAATGAAGAAATGAAATCCAGTCATCGTGCCTATAGAGTTGTGTGACAAAATTATTAGAGACAAATGATTTCACAAAGGTTTTCTGATGATATGGTACAAAGACTCCCTGCACAGATTTCCAATGTATGTGCAATTTTTTAAGTAAAATAAGAAAATTTTTATTTTTTAAGAAGAAAACTTGATTAGTTACTATCAAGACACTGATCAACTTCCTCTCTGTTGAAACGCATATCTCAGTTTTAACTTATTCTGATGTAAGTACATACTGCTTGTTTTACATACCTGACAACTGTAGAGATATACCTTCACAGTAGAGATTTTTTTCCAAACAAAATATTATGTTTTGATGAGTCAAGAATGTCTTGAGTGGTCAATTCAAAAATGAAAGCACTAAAAACTGGACTTTTTTCATGTTAGTGACGTTAAGTGAAGAGAGAAAAATTTTAAGTAAATCATAAAGTTTACTGTATTTGTTTAAATTGGTTTTGAATAGAAAATATAAGTTATATACTATGCCATGATTTAAAATTGTAAATTAAATAATTAATTTTTGCTTTGGTAATCTGGTGTATTTGTAGAATTTCTTATAAATAAGCCTATTGCATTTCTATACAAATAGGAAGAAAGGGCAGCAGTTTCCTCATCTATTACTACAATCTCAAGCGAAAAGAATGAGGCATATTGTACCAACATATTTTCTTTTTTCGTTGTCAAGATCCGAGAAAAACTGTTGTTTTGATATTATGTTTCAAGTTCTAATTGAAAGCTTTTTTTATTTCTTTGTTAAATTATGTCTAGTTATGTATAATTAGAAAAGGGAAGGAAGTATTAGGAGAGTTAAAGAAGTTTAAAATTATCTTTTTATACTGTGATAAATGTTAACACTTTTAAAGTAGGTGTGGCCCCTTCAACTTTTTACCCAAGAACCCTTCAAGGTTTAGCTACGCGACTGTACAGGTATGACTTATATTAGTCTGTATGGTACAGAGTTTTGTAATCTGTTAGGCTAATGGATGATACTGCATAATACAGGACCAGGACATATATCATCAATGGTCAAGGTAAAGAGCAGCAATGACAATGAATACACAAGTGAAGAAGTACCAAACAGTGATCCTAAAGATATATGGAGTCTGGAAGAAGTACCTCAAGTTCCTGTTTGTGATGATGCATCGTACGACCCTCGCCAGAGACCTGACTATGAGTTTAGATATAGGCAGTCTGTTGGAGCTGAAGACATTTATCTTCAGGTAAATACAAATAACTTTGCATTTACTGATTTGTGTTTTTGAATACCTACAATATGGATGTTAAGATTGTTCATACTTTCATATTCAAACAATATAGTACAAATGATGTAAAAAATTAATAAATTTGTCTAAAAAAAGTTACTAGAGAATATGTCACAATTACTTCAAAAATTTAAAAGGTTAATGGATTCCCTTAGAGGAAATAAACTAAAATTTCTTAATCTTGTTCTACTTTATAAAGACAATTTTTGTGCTTAAAATGGCAATATAAAAAGTAGCTCAGGTCAAAAGGTCACCATCTACATCTATACTACCATTAGAATCATTATATGGCAATATAATTCCAAAGCAACTCATTGACAAAAGTATAATACATTCTTGTACTTAAATTACAATTAATGTTTTGTACTGTTAGGATTTAAAAAAAAATTATTTTTAGTTATTAGTTTTAATTATTATAATGAGATCACAGCCAAAGAATTAACACTATTGACAAAGACACAGAAAAATTACGAAAATGATGACATACTGCCTGTTGCAATAAGCAACTAGGTATGTAGAACAACAGTTCAAATAAAAGTTTGGGGAAGAAGTAGGGCGAAGAGAGTTGATTCTGAGGAGACTGGAAGGTTGGAAACTTTCCAGGGACAGTCGATTCCGAGGGGACCGGAAGGACAGTCGATTCTGTGGGGACCTGAAGGGATGCACTAAAGGAGAACATTCCAGCCAGGTAGTGCTGGAAAATGACGAATCGGCAATCAATATAAGTAGACACAGTTTGCGTACACTTTTTCCCCTTTCCACTTTTTGGTTTAAATACATTGGGACATATTTCGGGGGAACATTTTCATAGAATAATACTAGTGTTCATTTTTGGAGTTGTCATCAACCGTACTTGGTAGCTGTTATAAGATAAAAGTAATGTGACAAGTATAAATATATTAAAGGGATTTTTTTCTTGAACCACTGATAATGAATTCTTTAGAGGACCTGAGAAGGAGAGATCCTGAACCCTTAACAGTACATAAATTGTTATAATTTAAAAATTAATATTAATTGGTAGTTTTAGTGTTTAGGTTATTTTGATAATCTGATATTCCAAAAGTCCCAGATTTCATATTATAAAAGTTCATTGTACATATTACTTTCTTGTTTCATAATATATGGCTGTCCTGGATTTTTTTCTTAATGTCTGTAATTAATTCCAGTTAGAATTATGAGGACAAGAGATCAACGTTAATTGTAAGGGTAAAGCAACGTTAGTAATTGTGTCTTAAACCCACAACCATGAGGTGTGCAATTCAGGGATGCAGCAAAGTGACTGATGCCTTAGTCACATCAACCATCGAGCCCAGGCTATCCTGGAATTGACTTTTTGTTATCCTAATACATCTGTGTTACATTTCTAGAAGATATATTTGCATCAAATTTCTGGCAGCAGGAAGGTGTTCATTATACACTCTTTGAGTTTGAATTATTTTTTTCTGTATGTCCATATTTTACGCCAGTTGGACTAATCAGGATGAGGGGTCGGCGTTATCAGAAAGGTTAAAGCTTAAAACAGTAACTGCCTCTACAGTTCAGAGAAGCAGTAGACCGTAGACTGAACGGTGTCTCAGCCACTTCAACCAAGTTTGGTTCAAGGCAAAGGATATATTTTATAAACGTGCAGAAAATAAACTACTTATTTTGTTAAAAGTACATAGGGAAAATCTGTTTACTTTTCAGGTTGTGAATGTATATCCGTTAAACATGTAAAAAAATTTAAGTTATATTTTTCAATAACATATTCTTCAAACATTATTATTTGATGATGATAATTTAAACATAATCTACAAAAAAAATCACCAGTAATGAGACCGTCCTTAACGAATATGAAGACTAGTGTACACTTTTTGCTAGCCCTTCTCCTTCCAATAATATAGTGAACCCCCATCCCGCCCATCAAAGAGCATTTCCATACAATATATTTGAAAAAATACTTTTACTAGTAAAAATAAAATGTACTGTTAAAAACAATAACTAGGCCTATATAGTTTTACACAAAAAAAAGAATATTGTTATTTAGAAATTGACAGAAATACAAAAATATGATTTTTTTTTACTTAAAAAGTAATAATATTACTGAACAGTGATAAAAACATTAGTACAGTAATTTAATAGTAGGCTCAAGAAAATATAAAATACAAAATATCACAAAACAAAAGTAGGCACATTGATTTTAATTATTACCATTAAAGGAATAGATTACTTCCTACCTATTCCACATGTTATTCCAAAACATCTGAAATGCAGTGAAATGCATTATGACACTAAATGTAGTCATAATGAGTAAAAATAGTCAAAAAGAGTAAGGGGAAAATGTCATAACGTTTTGAAATCAATATATATATATATATATATATATATATATATATATATATATATATATATATATATATATATATATATGTGTGTGTGTGTGTGTGTGTGTGTGTGTGTGTGTGTGTGTGTGTGTGTGTGTGTGTGTGTGTGTGTTTACTATTCCTACAAATTAAATAATTAAGTAGAAGAAACGAACATAAATATTGCCAGATTATTATTACTTATATTTATCTATTTTTATTATTTTTTTTTAATGGTAGGTACTCATCAAAAAAAAGGATATATATAAAGTCCTGCATTACATTTACAGTACTAAAATGAACTATATATGTTTTTCTTGTCATCGGTGTATTTGCATAGACGAAACTTTTTTTTTAAATTTCTTTTTTCTCTCATCAGGTACCTGAATCAGTTGTAGGAAGTGTCACACTATCACAGGGGTTGTTGCTTGGTGCGTGTTGATAAGAAAACAACTAAAGATTACCTTACTCTCAACTGAATAAAACACCAACTGGCATGAGTTTATATGAATATTGTATCGAGACAATACAATGGACACTTTCACAAGAATTATCTTAATAGCATTTATTCAGATATTCCGTAGATTTGTTTCTAGGCTGTTTGATGAGGTGAGCATTTCAATTTTTAATACAGTTAAATACACTGGATAAAAAAATATATTAAAAAAACGTACAAGTGCGAGGTCTATTGCGGCTGCACAAATCCCATATGCCCTAAAGACCTTTATCCGTATGCTCTGCCAGTAACTGGATAAAAGACAAATGACATATTACACTTCACACTTAACTTCTTAGTAAAACTAAATTAATCAACATTACGAATAGGTGTGTTTAAAACAAAAATTTGATACCAAATATGATTTACTTCAGGAGAATGTTTTTAATGAATTTATTTAAAAAAATATGTTTAAAATAATTAAATTTTTTCTAGGCTTGGGCTCAGTCATGTAGTAAAACTGTCAACATTACTAATTTAGGTACTAAGAGGTGTAAACAGCAGAGACACACAAATATAGAAGGGATCTCTTTAGCTTATGGGAAGCCTTGGTCTGCTGCACAGAGCCGCCTGGGTGGCCTAGTTGATAGCGTATTGGGCCTTCACCCCGAGGACCCGGGTTCGATTTCCGGCAAGGGCTTGGTACTTTTTCATACGCTATAAATCATCCTATCGTCTGCACTAGCCCAAATGTGCACAATAGTCGGACGTTAAACACCAAAAAAGTTATTTGACTGGGGACACGTAGTCAGTGCATTACAATTTCTTAGCTTTAGTTCTAGTTTTTGCAGCTAGTTACCAATCATAGCTTCTCAGCGCTACGTGAACACTGTAACATATGCCCAGGGATCTTTTTCTTTAACCCATCAGTTCCCAAGATTAGAAAAAAAATGTTTTGATATTTTTTCGGTCTACATCTTGTTTTATTTTCCTGCTCTACTATCACGTGATCAAAATTGTTAAAACAAATTTGCATGGGTAAAGCACTTTAAGATGGTCGTCCATTATTTGGTTTTGAAGGAAAGTTTACTTCGTCTCTTGGTCCCATAATAACTTCACCTTGAATGTCATCTTTGAAGGCCATTTCATCTATTTTCATAAGAGTGAATGCTATGTCAGACAAATTCTAATTGTGGTATTTTCAATTTGTTTGCCAAATTGTATATTTTCCAGGAATTTACAATACTGTCAATCAAATTTACAAAAAGAGGCCACCATCACTTTTTCCTTTTACGTTTATTCCGTAGTTCGATATTCCAATGTCATGCAAATTAACATCTTCCATGTGCTGATTACACTCGACTATAACTTTTGGCTATGGAATTGAATTTTCCTTTTTTTCCCTATTGTATCTTCTTGCACCTACTAGAGGTTCAATGGTGCAGTTGTCAATGGTTGCAACTGTCACAACAGAATTGACATTACGTCTAACAAAATTTGTTGATCATTTTTAAATGAAACATCGTAAGTACCATGATTTTTCTTCAAATTTTTCACAGTTTCTGTTGAACTGTTACATGTACCGAATTGTACCAGTAGAAAATCCTTTTCTTTCAGCAAACAGAATAAGTTGAAGAGAAGTTAGAAGTTGTTTTACAAAACAACAAAAACACAAACTTTTGTAACTAAAACAAATAACTGATTCTTCTCCCTGACAAATCACACAAGAATGATCTACAAGCATTGAAACAATTATATCCTCACCCGTCCATCGGAATATGGCATGACAAATTGACACGACACTGGCAACTTCTTACTGATAATCCCAACACTGCGTAAACACAAAAATAACAAAACATGTTGGGTATGCAAAAACTAATTTACCTGTTTTACCTTTAAAAGCAATAACGTTTCAAATACGATGATTTTAAATAAAATTTTGTTAAACAATACACAAAGATACTGTTATACAATAATATATCTTAATTTTATAATAATAAATTTTAGAAATAAAATAAATAATTTCTCTTATTATTTATTTACGGTAGTATTTAGCGTTGAAGATTCCTGGGAATTAAACCAACTCAAAATGAATGAATATTTATATAATCTCCATAAATATTTCTTGGGTAACAGATTAACTCTTCATATTACCTTTGGTTGTTATGCTGATAGTGTACCTGACTATACCAACTTATCTATAGATAATATTAATATCGAAAGAATGTGTAACATCAAATACTTGGGTGTTCGAATGGACTATAATCTTAAATGAAATTTACATATTCAACATGTTGTTAATATAGCCAGATATTTTTTAGCTTATAAGCTGAATCATCTATCTAATAAAGTACTTGTAACTACGGTATATAGATACACGGTAGGGGCCATGCGCATGTCCCTCCCACCACTTGCCGGCTGAAGTACGTCATCGAATCCCTCGACGTCATCGAAGCTCAGACGTAGTGTTCAGTAGAAAACAGTTTGTAATGTTAGTGTTAGTAACTGTATTATAGTAATTACAATAATAATTCCTTATATCTAACATTAATAACGCTGTTAATTACTTTACTTACTGAATTCGCTCATTGTCAAAACGGAAACATTTTATTTTATACAATATTACATAATATTAAAGTAAAATAAATTATAGGTCCATAGCTTGAAAAATTCCAGGTTATTTTTTGTTTGAAAGTTAAAAGCACATCACACTATGAATTACGTATCTGCGGATTTACCGTGATAATTATGTGGTTGACTAAAAACGCACATCTCAAATAAAAAATTAACAACAAATTAAATAGCAAATAGGCATAAGCCTATTATGCAAACAGTAAAATAAAACATACGTATTTCTTAGAACTTATGTTTCAACACATATTATCAGAAAAAATATTCTTAAACTTAGTAACATTGCTTTGTAAAGCCACATTTTTATTTTTAACCGAGGCCAGTTCTTGTAATGCAAGTTGAATTTGTTCCTCCAAAAGTAAATTTTCATTTCTTAAACATTTCATTTCCTCTACAGAGGCATTATTTACAACGATATTTGTATTAAAATTACTGACTACAAAAGGGTGGGTTTCATTTACAGAATTACACGTTACAATTGCACCAACGTCATTTCCATTAACAGGTGATTTACCTGATAGATTTCCATCGGACTCGTCAATAAGTTTTTTTAATGTTTTTTGGTTTTCACGTTTTTTAATCCTTGCAGCTCGTTCAGAATTGATACATTTATTTTCAACGGTGGGAATGTTAAAACGTGGAATGACACCGGATTTCAGCTGTTTTTTAGGTTTCGTATTTAGTAATTCGGATTTAAAATCCCTTTCGAAATCATCGTCATTAAAATGAAGTGAACAGACTTTAACATTATCAAAATTAAAATGATCTGCTCGTTTACACGCATGAACCCACGCTTTTCTCAGGCCTTTGTCTTTTGGAATTCTGTGAAATGTAATTCCTTTGCCTTTAAAATTCTTATCACTATTATATCAATTAGCAATAGCGCAATTAGGCATTGTTATGCATACACAATTATACTACAGCAAACAAAACAAATTATGTATTTTTTAGGATTCAAAACATAGGCTAATTAAATCTTTTCTTACACTTATTAAACCTCGACCACAAAACACAATTATCACCTTTTATTTACACAAAAAAGACCTTTTACTTAAAACAAACACTCACATAATTACACTGAATCTCCAACTACATTTACAGAACACCGCATTGTTAAACGGGAAATTACAGAATATAGCAGTGAAGATTCAGTGACGTCACGCACGCGGTAGTCTACTGCGCACACCCACCGTGTATCTATATACTGTGCTTGTAACTATATACTTTGCATTTGTTTACAGTTTAATCAATTATGCTCTGATAATTTGGGTGGTGCATATAATACTGACTTGAAACCGTTGATATCGATACAGAATAAATTTATTAACTTACTGGGCTCCAACTCTATTCCCACCTTTGCACAACTTTATATATTGAGTTGTTTAAATTACATCATTATTCTTACCTAAGCTCTTTATATACGAACTCTATTAGTATGACACATGGTAAAGATATCAGAATACCACTTTATACTAAAGCAATATGTAAAAAGAATAGCATTTATACTGCCATAAAATATTTTAATCAACTGCCTGCTCATCTAAAGAATTTGTCTGTTTTTTCTAAAACAAGGGAAAAAATGTTTTTGAATTATATAAAAAAAACTTATAGTTACCTTAATGAGATATTTATAACTTTTGATAAACGATAATGTTAACTTTTTATGTAAGTGCATTTATTTCCAATGTATCTACGTAATTTTTATTGTAATGAAATAATTCTTTTGTTTGCACTGCGTAGCATAATTATCCCTTTTATTTTATAGTTTTTAAGTGTTGTATTATGTTTTAGCTCCCAATCACAGAGAGCCTCTCTCTTTTGGCATACATTGCATCTCCTAGGAGTAATGTATTTATAGCTAAATAAATTGAATTGAATATTGTTATTTCAAAACAGTCTTCCTGCAAAATTGACCTTGTCATAATGGATTCTTTTAATATACATTTGTTTCGTTTTAATTTAGCCTCTACTTTGCTATGATCACTCTTCAGTCTCAGGTTATTGGTTTGAAGCCCAGACTCATCTATATTCATAGTCATAATGACACACAAATAATTTATTAATAAAATAATAATGTATATAATTCTTTTACAATCAATTTTAAATTTAGAAAAGTTCTCTTCACTCAAACACACAATTAAAAATGTATAAATCATATTACCTTCTATTGCAGCTCAGCCTATTTGATGTTACTTTAAATTTACCAGTCATTAATACACACACACACACACGTACGCACGCACGCACGCACGCACGCACGCACACGCACACACACACACACACACACACACACACACACACACACACACACACACATGCATGTGCACGCACACACTCACACACAAAACTTCTTGCTATGCTCCAATCTTATTTATTTAAATGTTATATTTGTTGGTTTAATGTAATAAGAATTCTTTTAGACTTTTATTATTTTTCTTGTCATTCATTTTATAGCCTATTTCAACTCCAACTAAATTTTATTTTATTTTAACAATACTTATTTTTTTTTAATTGTAATCATATATATATATATATATGCAAGCGAGACGCTAGCACTCCACACAAAAGCTACCATGGAGAATATTTTGAAGGAAGAACGCAAAATCTTGAGGAAGATCCTTGGCTCAAGATTAACAGAAGATGGATACAGGTTGCAATCCCGGAAGACCACAGAGAAGATATTGAACCTGGCAGCAGATATCAGAAGAACGAGGCTTCGGTTCTATGGACACATCAGTAGACTCCAACAACGAGACTTACCAACAGAATCCTTATGTATATACAAAGAGTCAAATCAACAACGTCGTGGATCGAACAAGTCAGAATAGACCTACATGACGCAGAAATAGACTCAACAGACATTGAAGACAGGAACGAATACAGGAGAAAGATGCTCGGTTGGAAAATCCCAGAGAATGAAATCCCAAAAAGAGCAGGGGTAAAATGGATGGAGGAGCGGAAGAGGATCCGTGGGGACAGGATGAGGGAGGTGTGGAGGATTAGAAAGAACAAGACATGAGTCGGAGTGCTTTGCGTGATCCAACAGGGTCTATACACAAATAATATATATATATATATATATATATATACACACACATACATATATATATATATATATGTTTTATTGTTCTTTACATTTATCACATTTTAACTGGTTTATTTATGGGCTATACTTAACCTATATCTTCTTATATTTTATTTTTAAGCAAAACAAACAAATAACATTTTCTAAATCTAAATATTAAACTTTTAACGGATTCGCATTCACGTTTACAAATAATTTCAACATGATATAGTGTATAGGACTGTTTGCTGTTCATGATAAATAATCAGCATTAACCTTCAGATATACTTTCAAGTATGTATCAAATGTAGACAGGTCATTGATAGCTGAGGCAATACATAAATAATAGTGTGATAGTTGTTTCCTCTTAGCTTGCAAACAAATTGTGTCATTCATTTCAGTACTGTAAATCACTCTGTTCCACTTAAACAATTTCTTTTTCTTCTTCTAAGTAATTTGTAAATGAAGTTGTATTTTAAATACTGTACATACCATATGTTTTATAAATAGTGTGTTTTTATTGGTTCTAAGATTTTTTCGTAAATGTGGCTTATCTGTGGCAAACATGCCACCCAAAATCATGGATAACTGTGACTGTAGGCATTTATTTAAATCAGGATTAAACTTTTAAAAAAATGATGAATTAATATTAACTATTGAATCTGTATTTTTAAAGCTTGGACAGAAAACTCCAGCAACTGCAAGCTGCGAAAAAATGATTATAATAATTTCTCTGACTGGAGAACAACGGGCTGATATTGATCTTTGCATAACAAAGCAGCACTTAGACCTCCGCTCACCACTGTATCGTCTCAGCTTAGCACTTCCACACAACGTTGATCCTGAATCATCATGCGCCGAATGGAAGGATACAACATCCACGCTTACAGTATCGCTTACGCTTAGAAGAGAACTTGACTTTGCTAACTTTTGAATTATAAATTTATTATTAAAAAAGTAAATTAATTCCCAATAATTGCAGATGGAACTAAATTAATAAATAATAAAATAAGATAAATGATTAAAGACATACATAAACTTTTCACGGTTGTTTTGAGGAATAATTATTATTCTTTCAAAAAATATTTTTTTAGACAATAAATAAATTAGCTTACAACTTGAACAAAACATTCTTTATATCAAAATGCAGCCAAGGGCGAAGATTGATATTGTTCAGTAAAGTGTGTAAGCAGGTGAATGGTCTTGGCAGAATTCAAAGGTGATTTAATATTTTTATGTGTAGACTTAATGGAAAACTTTTTACAATTTGGTGTTTTTTGTTTATATTTTAAAGATTTTAAAGATACTGTATTTATGATTGGCGAAACACCACATTAAACAATCAAAGTTCTTAATTATAAACTACAGGTTTCTTAATTGTAAACTATAGGGTTACAGAATATATATATATATATATATATATATATATAAACTTTTTCACATGTAACACTTCCCTAAAAATAACCAATTGTGAAGCTTAAAAAAAACTTGAAAATCAATGCAATTTCTAAAAAACGGATTATGAAATTTTGATTATATTTGGAGATTCGTAACTCTAGTCAGTGCAGAAAATTTTCAATAAATAACATTAATGATTTTAATGTAAAAACAAAACAAAAACTTGATGGTGACTAAGACTTACTTTTGCTTCACTTCCAAACTATGATTTTTTTAAAATTAAAATCTGGTACTTTAATTTCAGTTATGAATCTTTATACACGACCAAAATTTGAGCAAATTCTGATGAACCGATTTTGTTAATAGACCTTGAACAAAATTCTTGTGAGATAGCAAACCTATGTTTTCGAACCGTTAGAACCAATATTGACAGAACCCCATTTTTTACATGAAAAAAATATTTTTGAAAAAAAATAAAAATGTCACCATGCCATAGGTAATCTTGGTTACTTATTCAATTAATTTCACTTAGTCTCCGATATGCACGGATATCCAGCTACTGTAAAAATCCAATTTAGAAGAAATTTCTTTTGACTCAGAAGAATTAAATACAACAGATTTATCAATCAAAATATAAAGATAATTTTGTTTCATGTTCACTAAATATTTCTATTCTTTCTATAATAAACAAAATTAAGAACTACAAAATACCTGGATTAACCGGGAACATTCCATCGGTGCCAGAAAGGATTGGGTTCACAGGATATTACTCGTTTAAAAAATAGACATCGCAACAGGAAATATTAAAAAACTGCAAAGAAAGAAGAAGGTGTAAGAAATTAACACTTCAAATGTTGCCATAATATTTTTTATTCTTATAATATTCTGTATATAGGTGTATATATATTATGTATAAATTGACAATAGTGAACTAACTACTACTTACTATTGTAAAATTTTACAAAACTGATTACTATGTTACGAGTGACTAGAATATTAAAAGTTGATGTTATTGATTTCAATTATAACTATACAAAAAGTTTAATCCAACAAGTATATTTATGATGTGATTAATACTATTACTAAATTTAAGCAAGTTTGTACAAGATAAACAAATGTTTATTATTGATTGAACAAGCTTCGCTAAAATAAAATGAATAATGTGGTAATATCCTGAACTCTATGTACAACTAACTATTCTCAATCTGCTGCATCTCTGAACCTCAAGGTTCTTACATCAACCTTGATGCAAGTGGCTGGTAAGTGTTCCAGCTACAGTTACTGTACTGTTTTACCCTTACCATTAGTCTAACTGGCATTAAATATGGATGTTTACAAAAAAATATATGTAAACAGTTTTCAATAAAAGTTTTAATATATTAAAATGTTCTTCAATATATCTGAACAATGCTTGTGATTTCACAAAACAAAATTTATATTGAATATTACATTTTATTAAAAACAAATGAAATGATAAAAAAAATTAATGATTATTGAAATCTTAAAAACACATTAAAACAAATTAGTTAACAGAAATGTCTAAGACATTGGACTATAAGTACAGTGTAATGGTGTGGGCATTTGCGAACAAATTGTCACAACATATTTAATGAAATGGACGGCAACAATAATATTTTGAACGGCATAATTGATGTTTATTATTAACCTGCAAGTATATATTTTTTCAAAACTAGTTGGTCTAGTGGTAATTAACTGCTATTCCCTAAGAATCACAGGTTCGATCCTGCCATAATTCACAGATAACATTAGCAGTTTTTCACCTTAAAGAAGCATAGTAACTAGCATCTAAAGATTATCAAATATCATTGTTGAAATACATTACTGAAATTGCTTTATAATAAAATTTTCCCTTAATGAATTCTTTACATTTGATTTTTTTAATGAAAAGTACTTTATTTACAAAGTTTATGTGTTATTTTTAAGCTTTCGTTATACAGTTTTAATTACATTTACTACATTTTTTTAATTAAACTTCATTTTTCTATATCATTTTTAACCAAGTTTATGTTATGCTATAATAAAACATTAGAAAATTCAATCATAAATTTAATTTCCTTTAAAGAATTCTGTTAAAAAAACTATTTGAGCACCACACAGGGGCTCAATCATATCCAAAGATTTCATTTAAATCACACCCTAAGAAAAATGAAGCCTTCTGAACTAGTGATCGGTCAAAGTGATCGAATCGTAAAACAATTAAATACAAGAAATTAAATAAAATTTAACAATGATTATTAATAAAAGTGTAATCAAATTAAACACTTAATCTAACACTGTAAAAAATTAAATTAAAAATATTTTAACACATAAATAAATTATAAAGAACATTTTTTTTTTAATTTATACACCATAATAACTGTTAAATATACAGGATGTTTCAGGAGGAAGTAACATAACTTCACACACGAATTCCTTTCATAAAATTCATATGTGAATATATAAGTAGTAGTAGTAGTAGTAGTACTTTGTTCTGTCACAATTTAGGCCCCTTTTTAATGTCATCTGGGGGAGGAATTAATCCCCAATCAATCCTGATTATCTAACAAGATAGTCGCCTCACGTGCCTGACACGTCTTTATAAGCGAAGCCTTTCTTGGTATTGCTTTTCTGCCTCAGTTTTGATGCTTTTAACTTTTTATTATGGTTTTTGGTTTTGTTTCTTTCTGAATTAATGCTTCCTAGTATTTCTTGGAGTTTAACTTCCTGTGGAAATTTCTTTTAAAATGATGAAAATAAACGATATATTTAGTTTTTTGGTTTTACTTTTTACAGCACAGAGTAAAATTTACACAACAGACAATACTTGGGAAATTTTAGAATATTTACAAACTTTTAGTTTTTTTTGAAACAACAAATAAGACAATAACTATAGCCAATTTAACTGTACTTTCAAATGTTCTCTCTGTTTTTCAAGAAGTAAACTTAACCTTGGATGATTGATTGATTTAACAGCTGTTAAATTTGATGAATTCTGAACAATGTAGCATTTGTTATGATATAAATAAGTTTCTCTAAAGCTAATATTATATGGAAAAAATCTATGCTAAAGTAATAGTATTATTATGACAATTCTATGTTTTGTCACTTATAAAAACTGCCTTCAAAAATATATTCTAACCTTATTGTTCAACATGCTGGACATAATCCAGATACAGTGATATTGAACAAACAGGCTATGAAACCCACAAGGTATCTAATATCATATCCACATTTTTGTCCTAAATTTGATGGAAAAGGCAAGATATTAGGCCACGCATATATTCCACAGATGGCTCCCCTACTGAAATACACCTGGACAATGATGAAATTGGTGTTTAGAAAGAGATGTAAAACAATGTGTTATCAAACAAGTCTACTCATAAGATTGGACATTCATTCACTGGGGCTAGAAAACATTCTAACAATTGTCATAATATTATGTTTCCTTTTTCTAATAATAACATGAAATTAGGAAAATATGACAATTTAGGTATACAATTTAAGTATGGGACCTCCTTTAAATATCACACCTATGTCAACAACTAACAAGGTCCTATTGTTCCTACAAATTGAACTTCTACAACAAAAACAGCAACATTGCCAAAAAAGACAATGACCATTACCTTTTCTCTGAAATGTGAAAAAAAATACATTTTTGATTCTAACCAAACAATTTTTGATTTATATTTATTTTATAAGAAATGATTTAAAACGCTGAAGTTAGGAGAAAATATAGCGAGTAGAGTTGGCTGTTTTTCTTGGCCAGTAAATTGGCTAATTTTTTTATTGTCTGATTTTGAAATTATTTTTTTAATATTTAATACTTCTGTTGATTAAATTTTTCTTCTCAACTTAAAATCCACCCTGTGTGCATTTATAGGTAACTAATTATCTCGATATTTATTATTTAGTAAGATCATCTCCTGTATAAAATGTATTCGTCAGGACTTCTCATGAATAATAAATCATACAGACCTCGGTGTTACGTATCTTAAATTATCAAAGACAAGGTCATTGTCAATTATTTCTATTACTTTCCATCATACAATTATTTCCATTTATACAAACTCCGTACAATTTATCAATTTTTTTAAGGATAATTTATAAATGAAAGAAAATATTTTATAGTTACGTTTAGATTATATTACATACCAGAAGAAGAGAATATAAAACTCCAGGCACTGTGATCGACAGACCTATTATGCAAATAAACCTCGGAAAAAAAAACATTTAAGAAGAAACTTCCACAGAAAGTCAAACTCTTGACTTGAATTTATACAAGTCTTATACTAACTCTTTTGTTTTGGTGCGCTTGTTAAGCATTACATAACAAATATGAGGTGTGTTCAGAAAAAGTAACGAGAATTTTTAAATTTCGCGGGCTTGGAGAGTCCGATTGTCAAACATTTTTTTATTATGTTGGTATACATGCCCTTGAAGTATGATAGAACTTTCAGCTGTTTTCATTGTTGACCTTGTCTGTGACAGCCAATAAGGTTAGACGTGTTTTTATAAGCTCGGCGATTTTTGTTTGTTAAAAGAAATGAATCAAAGAATTTGTATCAAATTTTGAGTAAAAAATTGAATAAAGTGTAACAAAGTGTGCGAAATGTTAACAAAGGCCTATGGTGAGTCTGATATGAGTAAAGCAAGAGTTTACGAGTGGTATAAGCGTTTCCAAGAAGGCCGTGAAGACGTTGAAGATGACGAACACCCTGTACGACCCAGCACATCAAAAACTGATGAAAACGTGGAAAAAGTGAAAGAAATGGTTATGAACAATCGCCGAATCACAATTAGAGAGGTCGCTGATGATGTTGGCATACGATTGAATCATGTCATGACATTGTTTCCAATGTTTTGTGTATGAAACGCGTGGCAACAAAATTTGTTCCAAAGTTGTTGAATTTTTAACAAAAATAGCGGCGAATGGAAGTTGCTCAGGAGTCACTAAATAAAGTCAACGACGATGCAGAATTACTGAAATGTATTATAACAGGTGATGAAAAATAGGTTTACGGATATGACGTCGAAACTAAGGTTCAATCATTCCAGTGGAGGCATTCTGTCTCGCCAACACTGAAAAAGGCTCAACAAGTACAGTCGAACGTGAAGGTTATGCTCACTGTGTTCTTCCATATTAATGGCATAGTGCATCATGAATTCCTGCCACCAGGTGAAACGGTCAATAAGGAGTACTACCTACAATTTCAACGCCATTAACACTGTAGACAATTTCAGCCATAGATGACAATAAACGCGCAATGCTGAAAGAACTAAAGGCTATCTCAAAGATCGAGTTTGAGAAGTGTTTCGAGGATTGGAAGAAGCGTTGGCACAAGTGCATAATCTCCAATGGGGACAACATCAATGTAGAAGAATAAATAAATATTTTGTTCAAAAAATTAAAATTCTCGCTACTTTCTGAACACACCTCGTATGTAGGCCAGTCAGAACTCCATATGTTATCTACTTCTAAACTTATATTAACAAAGCTTTACACGCAAATTTATTCCAGTTCTTAGTGAAATAACCCTGTATAAACAAGTTCATATCAATTTTAAATATTTTGTCAATAAAATTAATCAATATAAAACTTCCATAAACTAAACTTACTTCCCATTTGCTGTATGTTTATACATAAATAATACAGTAGATCACTAAAACTTGATTCTGGAGAAATAATAATTAAACAAATCCACACTCTGCCCAAAGTGAGACAAATTCTTGGCCTCTAAAAGTTATTTGTTTGAAAATTATATAGTCAACTCCAAATTATTTTGGGTATATATATATATATATATATAGTCTGGAGTTCAATCACCAGACAACAATCTGTTGATGACTCAATGATAAAATGAGACGCTAACAATTCTAGTTGTAAAGATTAGAATTGTTGTTAAGAAATTACAGCATGCTTACTGCTTATATCCTATTAAAGCAAGCGTCCACTAGATTACATTGTACATATTGGATCGGATGTAATGTTGAATGTATCAAATATAATCAAATGCTCTATCTTTACAAATTCAACTGGGTTGATGAAACAGCAATGAATGTGATGTATACAATGTGACCATTACGAACTGAGGCTATATTGATAAATGTGTATATTATATAAACTCTTATTTCATCACGTCTGTCAGATGTGTATGATACAATCTAGTGGTCACTTATCTTAAAATAATAATATACCCGTTCTCAACAACGTTTTTCTGTAATTACCCCAGATAACGTGGAGTTGACTGGAACTGAATTAGTAGGTTCATCAAAAAAAGATGCAATACTGTATAGTAAACTGCCAATTAGATATCAGAGGTCTAACTCTAGAGTTTACAGCACAGAAACATTTGAACATGATTACCAGACCATAAGATTTTTTTAAAATTATCTTTTTTGAGTAAGGTTTGATTCTGTTGGTCCTCCTGAATATCAAAATTATGATAAAGACTTTAACTAGGAAAAAACTCAATCTAATTTACTACCATTTTGCAAAATAATAATACAGTGGAATCTCAATAATCCGAATAATTAGGACCACAGGTAGTTCAGATTATCAAAGAATAAATATGGCTAATAACAGGTGAATTGTTCATTACTGTATTTAAATAATGTTAAAATAATAATAGGCCTACAAAATAAAGTGCCACAAAATAACAGAAAATCTTTTTATTTAATACTGTTAGAACATTATTTCGACATCATTCTTGGAAATGTGTCAGATATATGTGATGTGTTAAATTTTGAGAAGGGAAAGTAGCAGTGGACATGGTTTGACAATTGGATCCAGATGGTGTAATGTCTTGGTTTCAAAATTTGCACGAAAACACCACTTAGATTTTAGGTTATGGCTGATTAGGCAAATCTTTGCTTTGCATTAGGCATTACTGAAAGAACATAATAGGACTACGCAACTGCCCTTATCAGTATAAAGCAGCATCAAGCATTGAGTCTAATATCGCAGCACTTCTTATATGATCGTGACCAATCCAGGTCACGATGGAAAGAAAAGGAAATTACAAAAAAGATATTTTTATTGCAAACACATATACAATACGAAATAAAAGTGAAAAGATATTATACTCTTTGTAGTTGGGAATGTAAAATAGGACTGCGTATATAACCTTCATTTGATAATATCATTCAAAAAGCATGTTTTTTAAATTGGTTTTAGTAAATTTTAGTAATACATTTTTTTTCTTTACCTAATGACATTTCTGCGAAAAATACACATTTTGAAATTATTTTTACTACTTTTAGTCATGTAATGCTTTATTATAACACAGCATATTCAGATGTTTCAAAACAGCTACAAAGAAGCTTTACGCTACTGTAGCTAAAACTATTTTCACCTGTACTGAGTTCAGATCAAACGCTCATATTACCAAGGTTCAGACTATCGAGATTCTACTGTATTACCTGAGTAATCTCTCTACGAAGATTAACAAAACTAAACAATTCAATTAATTACAATATTCACAAAAGAAGATTGGATACTACTAAGTAGTCCTCTGTATAATTCAAATAAAAATATTTACATTTTAAAATAAATAATGTATAAAATGTGCTGTTCTACTTGTAAGCAAGATTGAAGCAATGGTTATACACTTGTGGGTGCTATGTATGCTATACAATATGTTAGTGGACGTATTGTAATTTGCGGTTGTTTAGATACAAGTACTTTTTAACCAATAACAAGCAGTTTTGTCATCAATATATCTGTTCAATGCCTGTTTTAATATAAATTCTTGTTACATGAAAAAAAATAGTGTAGGTGAAAATTCCTGTCTACTGCTACACATGTTCAGGAAATTGTTGCATGTGTACTACGTGGAAAATACCTTATAATTCATCTCAGGATATTAAGAATAAAAATAATAATCAACCATTAAATAGCCGAATAACTAAAAGTAATATTCTTTGGTTTAACCATTCGCAATCAGGTTTAAAATATTTACAAATGCCATTGCAACTTTATAATAAACTATTGTTAAAATAAAATTAAAAACTTTTAACTAAAACTAAGCACATCCCAAGGTTTTGTAATAGCAAAAAAAACCTACAAAACTATTCAAGACATTAAGCAGGTATACACACATAGCTCCCAAGTGTAAACAAGACCTTAATTTAATTCCTATTGGACTACTTCATATAAGCCAGCACACTGATTAGAATTGAATATTCACTTAATCTATTTTCATTCTTAAGAGTTATAAATATAAATTATTGCTATAAAGGCATTTTCTCCCCGTTAACATGTTCATTGAACTCATTACCTTCTTCTTCTTCTTCATAAGGTTTAACAGAGTTGTAATGCTCACCTAAACCATACATATGGCGGTGGTAGATAAGAATCAATTTATGACCACTTGTGTACTCTTCTCCTACTATAACAGGCGGAGCCGTTGCTTGAATAACTTCAATACAACATCGGAGTACATGCGATAAAGCTCGTAACTGAAAACATGGATACAGTAACAACTCAAAACAATGATAAGAATTACAAGGAACTATAGTGAAAGAAAAGGAATACAGGACAAAAGTTTTTTAAAACAGTAGCTAAGAAAACATTTTCTTATTCATTAGTAAACTTCCTTTATTCTGAACTTTCCCATTAATAATCTACAGGTTTTTGGTTTTTTTTAAAGGTATTAAACTTCATATCCTAAAATTTTTACATTTTAAAAGCGAATGTAAAAACTTATATCTCTAACATTTAAGTTAAAAAAGTCGACCTTTTTCCATCCATTTTACCTAAAAATTGAGACTATCCAATATCGTATTTGTGAAACTATATGATCAAGAAATGTTAACAAACATACAGTCATCCATATAAAAAACACTTTTTTACCTAAGATCAAAAAGATCCCTTTAAAAATCTCAAAATTAATTTTCTTATATTTGCAATACTTTTAATTTTTACTGTATACAATGATCCCTTTATAAATTGGCCCCTCCAGAAGACCAGTGCTTAAAAAAAAAAGAGCATAATGAAAACGACCATATTGCTGATCAGTTCATCAGAACCTTGGCATAACAGAAAGACTAGCTTCAGCCTAACAAACTTTACAGGTCACTGTAGGCCTATACGTAATTGCCCATGCACCGGTTTTTGTCTCAGCGTTAGTTACTGCATTATTACTACGACGTGCAAGTGAAAAAAGTCAATACAGAGCAAACAAAAACATAAAACTTTCACCAAACTAATGCTGACCTTAATTAGTTTTAAGGTTATGTAAACTACAGGTAAATGCAATACTGTATAACATTTCCATTCGACATTAACATACTGCAAGTTACAGATTTGGACGATAAACATAGGTTTTGTTATTAAATTACATTTTTATTTTTAATAAACCTCCACTAATCTGACATTTTCCTTGGGGTTCAAGGGCACTGACCTTGGGGGTCATGGGTTTTGAGACTTAAGATTATGTGCTGGGAAAATCTGGAGACATAGTATGATATGCAGATAGCTCCTAGCTTAACCGGCACTGGTGCTGGGGTGAACTGCTTGAGACTGGGGTTTAAGAAAGTTATTACGCTGGAACAGCATGCATAAGTATTCCAATCTGAAATAATGACCGTGTTTGGAAGAACTTAAAACAGGCCTTCAAGACGACCGGTAATTCACATTCATGCCATACTCATTTTATGATGCAGGCAGCAATAAGATCACTTGTGGGTCCTACATTTCAGTCCACGCTGGTCTGGGAGTATCGAGAGAACCTCAATGCTATGTCCCTGGGTAACCAGGTAACTCTTCACTGGGTCATGGGGTATAGGGGGGGGGTTTGAGGTTAATGAGAAGGCAGATCAACCGGCTGGTCTAGGATCTGAACCTGAGTTTATCAGACCTGAGCTGGCTTTAGGAAGTTCTCTGATGTTGGCCAGGTCTGCTATAGTTAGGTGGATTAATAATGAAACCAGGTTAAGATGGGATAACCTCCATGGACATTCCCACATTAACTGCCTCTTAAGCAGGGTTCTGTATAGAAGGTTTAAAGGGGCAGCAGACGTCTTGGACAGAGCACAACTTATGAAAATCATTATTGGGCATTTGATCTGAGGGTGTACTTGAACAGAACAAGTATGTGCCATGGAGAAACCGTGTAGATTGTGCAGGAAAGAGGAGGAAACTGCAGGACATGTAATGCATGATTCTGAGGCTCTTGCTAGAAGGAGATTAGCAGTTTTTGGTTTCCAGAACCCTAGGGTTCTTCAGCGGAATGAGCTAGTCAGTGGAAACTTACAAAGGGCATAAATCTGCTAAACTGGTATTCAAGAGGTTCAGTTGCACAATAGGTCTGTTGACTGCAGTATCGGATTGTATTATCCCTTCCTCTAGTTTGAATCTAATCTAATCTAACGGATTCAAGGAAAATACTATTTTTAAAAACCATAACCTAGGCAAAGGTAACCTAAGTAACACAAAATAATAAGTTTACAGGCAAGGTCAGCGTTGTGGGGGAAGCAGAGCCAGGTTCAGAACTGAACCTAGATAGAAACGAAGCTCGCATATAGGAGACCAGCAATGTTGCTAGACTTCCCTCAGATCTTTATGCTTTCAGTGGCCACACTTACATAAAAAATAATACGTTAGGTTTTGAATGTGTAGTCCACTCAGCTCAGTGCAACTCTACTCTGCATTTAGTGGCCACCCAGCCTAATTCTTTGATAGTTACACAGAGGTATACTAGATGATGATCAACTCTGAAGCAAGTTCCTTGCATTACTTCGAGAAGATAAAAGCTTCACATTAGCACAGTACAATATACTCAAAAATATTTTGTTTTTAACCTACTGTTGTTTTATTTTCTAATACTTTACAAATTATAACTTTCAAGTTGGCTAAGATATTTAATTCAGATTCTGCCTACACTTACTTCTACTTGGCCTCCCCATGCTGGAGTCTGGGCTACTTGATCACAATATTCCTGAAACTGTTGCTCCGTCAACATTTCTCCAGTGTCTGGGTGGCTCAAGTAAGGGAGAAAATCTATACTGTGCTCTCGCAAGAACTCGCTTGTCATAACACGTAAATCACTTAGTGTTGGGGCTGAAGAGCCATCCAAGATCCTTAACTGGTGTTCTACTGCACAATATAAACTGAAAACAATTCCACACATTATGTATCCCAGATGGATGAATACAAGTCATAAATAACCAAGTCTTAGACAAAAAAAAGATGAAATCCACACACTTATAGACCTATACAAAAATTTACTACTAAATACCCTAAATAATCTTAAGATAAGAATCATGTAAACAAATTTTTAAAATGTATCAGATGTTACCATTTTTTTTCTATTTGTATGTATGTATATATACATATATATATATATATATATATATATATATATATATATATATATAGTTAAAATAAATCTACTCAAATTTCGTAGCCATCAACAGGATCATTGGTATCCTAAACGAAGTAAGGATACACTTAATTGAAAATTAAAATTTTATAGAGGAATTAATCCTTTCAGTGCCAATGTCCTTTTTTACTGGACGTTTTGAAAAATGCAAGGGCATTCAGTTGGACCAAATGTAATTTTACAGTAAATAAAATTAATGCACTGATCAATACTAGAGTGCTAAAATCGAGTCAGATATTTCAGTTATTCATTTGTTGTAAAAATAATATAACTTTTTAATTTAGTAAGATATAAGACTAAAATTTTATTAAATATAGTGAACACATTGTGTCTTTTAGTGATGTGTAAGGTTTTAGATTATATTTTTTTCCTACCAGATTTCTTCAAACTTAAAATTTCTTCAGAAATTTTTTTAAGGCATGCAATTTTTATTAAAAATGTTTTTTTATATGTTACAAGGGATTTTAGATTAGCAGATATTCATAGATTTATTACAAACAATCATGATGATGATGACTTATTAAGTAACAAAAATACAGCCTTTTTATGAAATCCTTACAAAACCCTGAAAAATGGATTGGCACTTTTGGGTATTCCTGAAAAAATATCTGGTTTTTCTAGAAAAATATATATAGGCATGCAGAAAAATGCCTGGCATTGAAAAAGTTAATTTACATAACAATTTACCTAAATATATAAAAATGTTAAAAAATTACAGAACTTTTGTCATAATTAATAGATTATTGTTGATCATTATAGTATCTAGATAAACTTATGCAGCAGACAAAATTTTAAAATAGAATTGTTTTAGTACATTTGTGGCCTGTAAAATGTGAAAGCTTGTATTGTATATTTTTATCTTTATATATGTTTGTAATTATGTTTATTATGATAACTAAGCCATCTGATATTATATTTTATGTACTGTAAACGTTGTTTGTGAAGAATAAAGAACAAAAAATAAAAACATTAGACTAGTATGAAACAAAAGTTAAGACTGAAGTACTAAAAAGGTTAATTCAGTTATTTCTCGGCCTATAGTACACAGACTTTAAGGAGAATTACAGAAAAAGAGATTGAAAGCAGGCATCCTTATTAGAATAAAGAAATAATTAATAATATTTATGAAATTAAATAATACAACATACCAATCTCCATCAGATGGTATTTCATGCACCATTAGATTCCTTTCTTTCAAAATCTTCTTGATTGTTTGGATTTCAACATTACGTACACCATATAAATTCTGCACCTGCTGGTTGGCTATGCTCAGTTCTCGTTGTTTGAGCTGAGTAGCTTTCTTATCTCGGCGCTTCTGAGCTTTCGTTATACGATGTTGTGTTAATCCGGGAATTTCATCATCCGCATCAACATGTAAATTGTTGAGTTCATCTGTCACATTGGTGACCTGTTAACAAAGTATCAACAGTTTTATTTTTTTTTTTAAAGAAATAAAAAAATCAACAAATTTTACACACTCTAATTAAAACAGGTGATGAATTCAATAAAGAGGAGGCAATGAAGAAGCAGACCTTAAGCTACATGGAAAAATCACATTGTGAAGCTTAAAAGTTAGAACAATAAATAGATCTTTTTTTAAAATTTTGTTATCACTTATTAGTCTAAGTTAAAGAAGAAAACACATCATGTATGATCTACATTTAGTGAATAGAAAATAATGTTAATACAGTACAACCTTGGTTACTGAAAATAAAGGGGGGAGCCAAGCCATTTCAGATAATTGTTTTAGTTAATACTTTGCATAATGTATACTTTTTTTACATAATTAATGCTGTAAGAGTTTGAAGATCAAATGATTCCTGTTTTAAGCTACAGATGACTAATGTTCTTTATTATTCTTTTCGTTTCACCCTCTTTGGGGTACGCTGAATCAATCATTTCTTGCGCGCTGTACTTTTCTTTGTTCCCAGTAGCTCTTCATTCTTTCCGATCTTCTTTTCCTCTCATCTTCCGATATGACAGGTTTAGGTCTTATTTTGGTTTTATCTTGGAATCTTATTCTTTCGTCCTTGGAACTTATCTTAGTAGTTTGGTCAAGCAGTGAATTTTCTGTAATTTTTAATTCTATTAGGTCTTTTTCAATTTCTTTAAACCAGTTCGGTTTTGTTTTACGATTATGGAAAAAATCAAACACCTGTTTCGTCAATCTATTGGAGTTCATTCTAAGAAGATGGCTGTAAAAATTTATTCTCCTTTTTCTCATAGTATCTAACAGTTTTTCAATTTTCTTATAGAGAGCTTCATTTCTTATATATACTACCTTATTATCCTGAAATTTTGTTCCTATAATTTTTCTTAAGATTTTCCTTTCCGTTATTTCAAGCTTTTCTATCTGGCCTATGCGATTCATGGTTAATATTTCTGCTGCGTACAGTGCTTCCGGCTTGATCACTGTTTTATAATGTTTAATTTTGGACCCCATGAAAGGGATTTCTTATTGTATGTTTCTTTTCGTCAATTGGAAGGCCAATTCAAGTTTGTTTTTCCTGGATTCCATTGCCTTGCCTTCATCTGCATTCCAACTAATCCATTCACCAAGATATTTGAACTCTTTTACAATTTCTATTTTCTGTTCTTGGATTTTAAGGTATTTATTTGGGTATTTGTTGTTTGTCATGATTTTGGTCTTTTCAAAAGATATGTTTAGACCTATTTTAGCTGCTTGTTTCTTCAATTCAAGAATCTGCTCCTTGCTTCCTCCATTGTTTCAACAAACAAGGCCATATCATCTGCAAATGCAATACAGCTAATTCTGAGATTCTTCTTTTGTAACCCAATCCTATTCCACTTTTTATATTTTTCTTCCATTCCCTGACTACTTTCTCAAGTGCACAATTAAACAATAAAGGGGAGAGCCCATCCCCCTGCCTGACTCCCGTTTTTACTTCAAATGAATTCGATAGTTCATAAATTTAACTTTCGAAACTGTATTTGTTATAGTTGCTTTTATGATATTAGTTGTTTTCTTATCCAAATTTAGTTCTTCTAGTACGGATATAAGAGATTCTCTATCAATGGAATCATAGGCCTTTTTAAAATCAATAAAAGTAATTACATACGTTTTAGCTCTTACTTTTTGGTATGCCATAATGTTTTTAAGATTGAATATTTGTTCCACACATGATCTACCTTTTCTAAAACCTCCCTGGTATTCTCCCAATTGTGGGTCCAATTGTGGCTCTGCTCTCATTAAAAGGACTTTTGAAAGAATCTTATATGTTACATCCCTAATGTTGTTTATTGAAGTTAAAAATTATATTTCTAGGCTAACATCAATCTGTATACTGACAGGTTATAGTATATTAATTATTCATTAAAAAAATTCACGAATTTATGTTTGTTTCTTACATCTTTCACAACGTTTTCGAGTAGCGATATCCCTTTAACTTTTACTTCCTAGAAGGATACACACACAGCTGGTGCTGATTCACTGCATTGTTCAACAAATTTTAACGCAATCTACAACTAAGCACAATTTTTACTTCTGTATGGCAATGTTAGTGTTGTAGATTGCGTTAACAACACTAACCTTAATGGTTTTTCGCCGCAAAAAAAAAAAATGTTTGTGTTGTAGGATGGGACTGGCAATGACTCAAGGTCAGGCATTTACTTTTCTGCTAGCTCATGCAATCTCGTCCTTACATTCCTGTAAATTTTATCATTTTTTTGGAGAGAGGATTTGCAATTCTGAATGTTTCAGATAATCCGGGTTTCGGATGATTTAACCGAGGTTTTATTGTACATAAGATAGCTGGTACTAAAATATAACCTACATTAAAAAAATCTTTTATACAAAAAAAAACTTTTTGTTTGAAATGTGTACAATTTTTAAATACATTTTTGTTGTTTGTTTCGGTTGTCTATACAACCTAAACACTTAGTTATACTGATTATACCATCAGGTATAATAACTTACATTTGCATTATCACTAGGTCTACTTATTGTCAACATCTCTTCTTGATGTTTCTTTTCCAGTTCGCTTTCTAGATGTGCTATCTCTTCTGTAACCTCCTTCTTCTTTCTTTTATCTCCCTTTGTTGCTGATTTCTTGAGGGCTTGAATTTTTCCTAAAGAAATAATTTCAATTACAATTTGACTAAGACAATTATATATATATATATATATATATATATATATATATATATATATATATATATCTTCTGTAACCTCCTTCTTCTTTCTTTTATCTCCCTTTGTTGCTGATTTCTTGAGGGCTTGAATTTTTCCTAAAGAAATAATTTTAATTACAATTTGACTAAGACAATTATATATATATATATATATATATATATATATATATATATATATATATATATATATATACATATACTCCACACAAAAGCTACCATGGAGGACATTTTGAAGGAGATTAACAAGACGGATACAGGTTGTACTCCCGCAAGACCACAGAGAAGATATCGAACCTGGCAGCAGATATCAGAAGAAGGAGGCTTCGGTTCTATGGACACATCAGTAGACTCCCAACAACGAGACTTGCCAACAGAATCCTTAAGTATATACAAGGAGTCAAATCAACAATGTCGTGGATCGCACAAGTCAGAATAGACCTACATGACTCATAGGTCATGTTGAAGACAGACACGTATACAGACGTTGAAGACAGGCACGTATACAGGAGAAAGATGCTCGGTTGGAAGGTCCCAGAGAATGAAATCCCAAAGAGAGCAGGGGTAAAATGGACGGAGGAGCGGAAGAGGATCCATGGTGACAGGATGAGGGAGGTGTGGAGGATTAGAAGGAACAAGACATGAGTCGGAGTGCTTTGCGTGATCCAACAGGGTCTATACGCAAATAATAATAATATATATATAACTGTTATTGTTCTAATTATAACATGATATAATAATATTACAAAAGACAAATAGGCAAAAAAGACAAATAATCATAATGTCATAATAATCAAACATAATATAATCATTCGGCAAAAATTAAACGAAAGTCAATGATAGTTACAGTAAAAGTTACAATAAATATTAAAGCCAAAATTTACAATAATGTTTCACACAAAAATAAACTTGACATATAAAAAGACAATGTTAAGTAATGTTTAATAAAAAAATATGGAGACGTAATAACATAACAAGAAATGAAATTCTTGTTCAGACATTTCAAACATAACACCACTGGTCAAAGGGTGTGCGCAATGCTCCCTTTCAAAACACTGTTCACTGTGAACTTGTTTAACCAACTCACAAGTAACTCTGCTCTTATTGAAAGAAGAATTATTCCTCCTACATATGACATACCGCTACTAACACATCAAATAACAACTAATTAGAAGCATTTGTCAAAAATCAAGCCTTGTCTATAATTGTGGATTAATAAGGACAAAGATGAGTGCATTGCTTACTTTTCAACTCGTGCTGGGTTAAAATTTTTTTTTTTTAATTTAAGAAAACATGTATAAATGAAAATCATGCCTAAGGAAGGCCTCAAATAAAATCATATGTAGTAGGACATGGTATTTGAATAACAAGACAAATTTATTAGTCAAGAACAAGGAAATAAGGAAAAAGTGTACTTGTAGAACAAGGAAATTACTGTATGAAATTAGTCTATCTCATGTTGTGAAAGATGACTGATCAGTTAGACATAGCAATCCTAAGATTAGAAAAAAATCCTTTTTTAATTGTCAATTTAAAGGTGATATTCTTGATGAACAAGAGTGTCTATAAATTAATTAGAAATTTTAAAAAGTCAAAAAATAAGAAGAGTATAAAGGCAAACTGATTAAAGAATTACACAAGAAAAAATTGGTACTGCTGATCAGGAGTGTCTGTAAACCAGTTTAAAGCAAATAAAAATTTGAAAAATACTCTCAACCTTTATGGTAATCAGCATAGTTATGCTACCAAAATTTTACTTTTCATGTAAAATTAAAAATGTAAATTTTCCGTCAGACAATTCTAGAGTATGGTATTTGTGTACTTAATGGGAATAGTTTATTTTTACGTTATTACATTCAGAGCCGTCCTTAGAGCAGTGCAACTGTACCAGACCTCGCATATTTTTTTATATGCTAGTTTTTTTTTTAATGTGTGAAAAGCACATTGAGGCTATTATCGCCTCCCTAAATGTAAGTGTGAGTGTAAAGTGTTAAAGTCGTAAGTGTAGTGTTATAAGTATAAGAGTGTTAGACTCGGAGGGACATCTAAATCCTCTCAATAGGTGCAGCTAGTCTGTACACCCCTGCAGGGAGTTTTTGTTTAGTTAAACATAGCAAGCAAAATATATTTAAAATTGAAATGCATAGCTTATATCAAACAGTTCAAAAGAAATGCACCTATAGACAGAAAAAAACTGATTCATTGTTTCTATAAAACAGTGGCTGCATTATATATGACATTCAAACACTAACTATGTTAGTAACAAAATTTTGATTAGAATTTTTTTGGTTTATTTTTCTTTTTTTTTGTGTTACTGTAATTTCCACAAAATTATACACTTTGGATTCCTACTTACACATTATAAACATTAAATAAAGCATTTTGGTACAAGAAATAAATGGTATCCATTAATTACACAAGTACCAATATCCTTTTAGCTTAAAATTTTCATGAGTTATTTCTCGCAAAAGTACTTCATACTGAATTTTGAATTCTACATATTGCTAGAACTTTGAAACATACATAAAAATCATGTCGGTTCAATTATTTCACACTTAAGCTACCAATTATCACTAAATATGCAAAATTATCAATGTTTGTTGGAACTCATTAGTTATAACACTGATACTTATATAACCTAGAAATGCTTACCTTGTAGATCTTTCTTTTCTTTTTTATGCCTCTGTATTATTTCGTCTAAAGTTTCCTGTGTCTCCATTACCGGATTTAAAATACGTCAAATTAGATTAATACAAATATAAAATTTATTGCTTTTTAATTTAAATCTATAAAAAGCCTATCTACACCAAATGGTGCAATTTAGGTTCAAACGATTATTTTAAGAACAATTTTTTGTGTAAAAGAATGATTACACAGTGAAGAACTCAAAAATTTATTGATTTAATTTATAATTTGTACTCAAACATTTCCTTAATATTTTTGTTAAAAACAATACTAATGCAATTTACTGACAAAATTTCCTTAAAAAACCGACTTAACTCTAAAATTTATCCACTATCTGTGTCCTGTGTTCACTACCACCCATAAACACAGATTGTAAAACAACAAAACAGGACTTACCAAAGATTACCTAACTAAATCTAAATAACCAAATATGACTGATATATAAAATAGATAAAAACAGCAATAACATCATTAGTAATATTTTTATTCATGAAATTTGTTAGTCGTCACTCAGCATTAATAATAATGATTTTCTGGACACAAATAAATAACTTAATATAATACTACATTATAAAACAAACTACGTGTTAAAAAAAGTAGTACTCATAGGGCATTAAAATAAGTACTTTTTTTTATTTTTGGTTTTCTTATTTTTAAGAAATCTATTTTTTATATTTTTGTAAATACTCTCAAGTGTAATTAATAATTATTTCTCATATACAAGCCTGAGTAGAATAATAGTAGTGGCCTATTAGAAGGTTGATTCCATTTGAGATATAACTGAGACCAAACTAATCAGCTGCCAAAGGCTCATCCAGGTAAAGCGAGAAAAGAAATGATCTAGGAACATCGGTCATTATCACTGTCTAATCGTACTTCCACCGTTGACGACTTGTGTTATCATAGCAAATCTAACTAAACGTGTTAGACAAAGATAGATTACCCAAGCCATTTTTTTTCTTTCTGACAGATGTACGCTTTAATTTATATGCGTAATATCTTGCATAATTTAACTCATATTGCTGTACTATGTCTATGAACTCTATCGTCCATGTTTCAAGAATAAATTGTAACAGGCTCTCTTCCAATGTGCTAGCACACATTGAAAGACAGAAAACACTATCATAGAGAACATTTTGCTACGATTTGGAACTTCAAATATGATTTTGAATACTATGTTATTTTTCCTGTATAATACTAAATCCCAGTGTCTAAAATTAAAACTCAAATAATATAATTGAGGTAGTAATTACGATATTTTTTAAAATATTGGGTTTCATACATTTCGTTATACTAATAATTTCTCTTTTAACATGTTGCTAATGCATCAAAGCAGACCATGCACTTTGGCAACTTTTTTTAGCAATAAATTGTTACAAAGGCAGAATTTACATTCGAAGCGCACTGGTAACTTTAAAATCACGGCTACTAAAAAGTTACGGCAGGGTCTATTTTGTACGCAACGAAACTGTTATCCACTGAAATATGATACATTTATCTAGATACGTCACCACCCACTGGCGATAGTTTAATAATTACTTGTTTACTTCTGTTCGACCAACATACAGCCAAGTCCAGTCATATATTATTGTCTGCATTTTTTTTTTTTTTTTTTTTTTTTTTATTGTCTGCCGCAGTACATTCATTCTGTGCTTTGTATAATCTTGTAATACTGGAATGAACACATTTACTCCGAAAATAACTACTGAAGTACAATTTGTACCATCAGCAATTTTGGAAGAAAATTCAGATCTGTCTTTATTAGGTTATGTTTTAAAAACATAAAAATGAAGTTTTTTTAAATAAAACTTGCAAGTTTTTTTTAGTTTATCTATGTATATGTAAATGTATATATTTATGTATATATATAGGGCCGCCTCGGTGGCCTAGTTGATAGCGTACTGGGCTTTTACCCCGAGAACCCGGGTTCGATTCCCGGCCAGGGCTTGACATTTTCATGCGCTATAAATCATCCCATCGTCTGCATTAGCCGAAGTGTGCACAATAGTCGGACGTTAAACACAAAAAAAAACACACACACACACATAACAGTTTGTATTTTTAACAAATTAAAAAGATTTTGAATAATAATAAAGAGTGGCGGAACTGCTAATCGCATTTTCGTATTATGCTAGGACCAACAGTTCCTACAACTTATCAAAACTTTCGACTCTCATTCGAACTTAATTAAAGAAACTTGCCGTTATGTTCTCGTAAAGTTGAATAAATTTTATAAAACTTTCCACTTAAAAGCTTCTTACTTATAACATGACGAAGTCATAAGGATTTCACATGTCGTGGTTTCTTCCTTAATCAGAACTTCTTGTAAGAAGCAGTGATTTAAAAAAAAAAAAAAATCAGTAATTAATTAATTTTTCTATTAAATAAGTAAAAAAACTTAACTGCCTACAAAATTTAGTGAAGTACGCATTAAATAAACAGTACAGCTTAAAGTAATTAAATTAAGTACAGTATACAGTATTTCACAGTTAATCCTATAAAGTATAAAGAAAATAAAAGTACTGTAATATTTTATTAAAATGTAAATTTGTTGTTTATAAATTTCCGCTAGATGGCAGATAACTGTATAATTCTTGTGAAAATACAATTTTGTTATTTGTCCAAATAGCTAACAACGCGTAATAGTGAATCTGCTCAACACTAGGCAGCAGCACTTACAATTTAGAAGCGCGCTAGGTGAAATGTTACAAAACGAGTTTTGATTTTCAGTTCCATTAGATCAGCTGTGTGAATTGTGTGGTTGTAGTGTTGGTGAAGACGGTTCATAGGCCTTGTTGTTCTAAGGCACACGTGTGTATAATATCAATTTTTTTTACAGAAAGAGACATTTTTTGAAGTAGAAAATTATTTTCAATAGACGTTTAAGTTATAAAAGTTTATATCTCATCTTCAGTTACTTTAAATTTTCCTGTTGGTGATCAGTTAGTCGAAATGACTGGGAAAGAGCCAATGACCTGTCAAGGCTAGGCTTGGAAGCTATTGGGCTAACAATTTCTGAGACCTAACAATTAAATTCATGATGGATACTGGACTAACTTTTTTTAAATTAACTGTTTATAATTAACTGTGTTTAATTCGGTAACTTTTTTCACGACTGTGCAGTGAAATACCTAATGTATTTTCGCATTCTTGTTGTAACAGGATTAATTGTTAGGCCTACAATTGACATGGATTTTTGACAACAATGTACGGAAGTGGAATAGTTTTGTTTGCAGTTGTATTTGTAGTATGCAGTACTTATGAAAAGAAACCATACAATAAGCAGGGTAAGTCGAATAATAACATTTTTATGCAGGTTTTAATATTTTGTTTACTATTTAAATGTAAACTATTATTGGTCTATTACATTACAGGCTACACTATTAGCATATTTATGAGCATAAATTTAATGTGACTATTTGTTTCTCAAAAACTGGACTTCTACTTACTAATTTTTAGGTAATATTAGCCTATCAGTTACTGACATACAAAAACTCAGTTGATAAACAAATACACCCATGTTGTGTTTTTTTAACTAGACCTCTATAAAAAACAAAAGTTACTGACACAATAGAAAAAAACAATCTTTAGTTATAGCCCTTATATATTTTACATTTTGTTTTTCCAAAACAACAAACATATATAAAACACAGTGTATAGGATTGGAACTATGTCTATCTGAAGTTACACATATCTGATTAGCAAAGTAATGAACATTCCATTTTATATAATTATTTGAAACTCATAAAATGCAATGGGTTCAGAAAAACCAATTTATCTGTAATAAAAACAAGTTTTCTACCAGCTCTGAATATTTTAGTTTGTTGAAATAGTCTTAAATGTTGACAGTATAGATCATTAGCTAACAGAAGAGTTACTTAGTACCTTTTGTTTTGGTCCATTTGATTGTATAGTAACTTCTCCATCACATCCAAATCCATACTTGTATACCATATATACACATAAATAAATATAAAAAATATCGGTTATGGATATGGTAATGCATCAGCTGACCACATTTACAAAAAGTTAATCATCATAATAACATTATTTCTATTTTCAGTGGAAAATGAAAAAGAAATACTAAAAATTAAAATTACAAAAAAGTGAACCTACTATCAAAATCAAAAATAAGAAATAATGCAAGTAAAAATTCAAAAAAGAATATTTTTTAGCATGTAATCTACGAAAAAGTATAGTATAATAATCCAAATATACATAGGCCTACTTAGACTATTCTGTAAGTTTATATAAACGCCTGGTATTCCTGAAGTCGTAGCTTATAGGTTTTTATATTTTTTGACAAAATTTAAACGGTTTCTGGCGAAAAAGGTCTCTCAACGACTTCGATAACATTGTGAGGGGTAGTTTTAACCCCTCAAGCAACCTGTATATACTAGTTATGGGTTTGCCAGGAAGTACTGTAGCCTACATTAAAAAATTAAAAACTAAATTTACAATATTTAGCCTAGCTCCTCCCCTACTGTACACAGAAAGCTAGGCAGATATTAGAAAACTTCTTGAATTTGTTAAACAATGGTTTTCTACGCCTGACAAAGAAAAGGGCCACCCTCCCACTCGACCGCCCTGAAGTAGGCTTAAGGCAACCGTACAAGCATCCCCCTTTCATTGATTCACACTGTTTATAAGAAACTTACCATTCAACGGAACCAGCATCGAGGATTTCCAGCGTATAAATTTGAAGATTATTAGTAACGCATTTTTTGGAGATTTTAGACTGGAAAATGAACTACTTGCAACTGCCGTCATGATAAAATCCAGACTCGATACCGTGTAGTGATAATTCTGATTTCTAGAACACGTTTAAGGGGTCGTGTGTGTGTGTGTGTGTGTGTGTGTGTGTGTGTGTGTGTGTGTGTGTGTGTGTGTGTGTGTGTGTGTGTGTGTGTGTGTGTGTGTGTGTGTGTGTGTATGTGTGTGTGTGTGAGAGAGAGAGAGAGAGCGAGTTTTTATCGTCCCATTTAAAAAAAATATGATTTCACCAGTCATGATCGGCGTTAAAATCTACATACATTAGCATTTACATTACACTAAAAAAAGTACACCTGTGGAACTCTAGGAGTTACCGACTGAAGCGAAGCTTTTGTTAATGACATCTTTGCTGAATATATAATTAGTTTGAAGATATGTTTACAAATATCTTGTTTTATTTTAAAAAAATAAGTACGTGAACTTAGATATTATTTACTGTACTTGTAGTAAAAGATCAGCTGTTTTATGTTAATTAGTAATGATCAGCTGATTTCATTGAACAGCTGATAGGCTATAATAAGTTTCAGGTTATGTTGTTAAAAACTAGCAAAATTAACAACATTTATTATAAAATTTTATATTAATTTTGAATGTATTATAAATGGTTTCAACGTGCATGTGTTTTTCAACTAAGGAAAAATACCGAAACCAAAGCAACATGTTTTCATAAAGTACACGTGTTATCGAAAAGGTAGAAAAATATAAAAAAATAAAGAGAGACGAAATTTGTTTGCTCCTTCGCTTCTATTACATTTTTTCCGTTCAGCAGATTTTTTTTCTTATTCACTCCTCTCGCCAACATTTAAAGTTTCGTTCAAAAATATCGTCAAATATATTTCGAAATTTCTATGAAATTTTAATTTTTTAGTAATTGACTTGATGTTTAGCGCGTTAAAAAAACACCAGCTGTTACTAAACTCTTTTATTTATAGCTTATATCGTTTTTCTTAAGTCATATGTTTTCTGTATACTTTCAAATACTTTAAATTTCATAATTCATAAGGAAATTTGTGTAAAAATAGTCTAAATGTTCATTTCATTTTGTTATCATACGAATTAGCCTATATAGGCTAGAAAGTAGTACGATTTTGAAATTTTAATAAACGAATTCGCCATAAATGTCCAAAAAAGTGTCGGTAACTCTCCGAGTTCCACACGTTTTTAACGATGTTTGTCTGCGTGTATCGTCTTTCCATATCGCTGGAGACAACTAATCGTTAGATTCTGTTGAAATTTGAAACGTTAATCCTCACTTGTAGCGTTGAATATAGACGGACTGGAAGTACAGCCTCCATTATGAATAGCGCGATCGATATTAGCGGCTAAAGTCCAAGTAATTTGACTATCTGCCGCTGTAAACGCTGTAAGCTGCAAGGATTGAGGGTTACGTTTGAGGAAATAGACAGTACTATTATCTAAACTGTAGTTGAACACTCTCCTGCAAGATGCCACTAGCAGCGACCTTATATATTCTCATAAGGGTTATCGTTCTAGTACGTTTATATTTAATGCTTGTTGCGTAGAAATACAGCATGGTTTGCGTACGTTAAGACAATTTTTTTCAAAGATTGTTTTCAAGCTCGTTATTATAAACAAAATTATTGAAATCAGATTTACTTAAAAACTGCTCTAACGATGTTGATCAATTTTTGCTAAAATATAATCATGAATAGGCCTACCTAAACAAAACTGGAGAGCTATCGGCAAAAAAACTGCATAATTTATCAAAATTGGATAATGAAATATGTTGCTAAAATTTTGGTCATGTATGAAAATTAATAACTGAAGTCAGCGTTGCAAAAATTGAAATAAAAAGAAGTAGCCTAAATCGGGAAAAAACTATTTACTTCCAAATTGTAAATTTTTCTAGGTGTCTTTAAAATTATTAGCACTGACATTAGTAAATTATGCCAGTGAATTTTGTCTTCAAATATGACGAAATTTTTGCAATAGCCTAATGAACCAATCTGAGAAATTAGGCCGAGTTTCCTGTTTCTTGTGTCAATTTACTGACTTGAATACTTAAGTTATGATTTATGTCGTCTCTATGGGAGGATTTCGGGGAAAATAGTAAAAGATTTAATGTCTAAATGGCTGCTTAAGTGTTTCATTTATACCACTTTTAAATTAATAATTCAATGTGAAAATGTTTGAACAATGTTTATACAACATCTGTTGTTCTTACATTTAAGAAAAAACTGCCAAGTTCAATGATTTCATCTCACCGTTTACGCGCTAGAAGTGTTACAGATATGTATACATCGTTTGAATGCCTAAAAAGCTAACAAGCTATATAAGTTTTTTTGACATTGGCTCATAATATTTTATTTTATTCCAGGCCTATTTTTGAGAAACAAGAATGTCCAAATTTAGAAGGCAGTAAGTTATTTTTAATTAGACTCTGGGCGGAGTCATTACCACGACTCTCGTATCTCGTGATGGGATCTTTATCTAAAGTTGATTCCTTGAAGGACAGGGTCTATAACATATAGCATCTAGCATCTACTATAACCATAGGATAGTTAGGCTGTTCAAATGTCTCTTTCTTACATTAAAAGCAAGACTTATTCGCTCCAAAGTCTAAGGTCAGATGTAGCCTGCAGCATGTAGCCATCTTGTCTGTCATTTTGATAAATGTTAAGCAATGATTTGGCCCTAACGGTTTTATTTCCAATGGAAAATGAGCTTTCGTATGGGAATAGTCCATAAGACGAAGGTGGAACGTACACAAATCTTACAGACAACTTTCAGGGGATGATTAACTTTTTCCTTAAATACTGCATAAGTATGGTTGTGTGTGTGTGTGTGTGTGTGTGTGTGTGTGTGTGTGTGTGTGTGTGTGTGTGTGTGTGTGTGTGTGTGTGTGTGTGTGTGTGTGTGTGTGTGTGTGTGTGTGAACTCTTTACCACCAACCGCGAGTACCACTCTAGCGTTGAAAATTTTGAACAAATTGATCCAAAATTGGTATAAAATTTATTTTTTTAAAATTGGACTTGTTTACTACTTAGCAAACAGTTACTCGTTTCAAAGTAAAGGTCTTTCAAAATGTTAAACTTTCTTATCACTTTTTGAAAATCAATATAATAAACGTTAAAATCTTCATAAATTACCTTTTTAAATATTCAAAATCCATTGAAAATAAATTTGACGGCGGTCAGGGTTCATTTTTAATGTAATTTTAAACAAATTACGCCTTAAGATCCGATAAATCTATTCTGAGATATTACGTTGGTATTCAAATTTTCCGATTGCTTCCTTAACGAATTTTTAGGGGGGATGTTTGAATATGAGAAATTTTTTGAAATGTTTTTCTACAATTTATTTTAAAAAAATTCTGGTAATTACTTGCTTTTGAATTACTGTGCTTTGAAAATTACTGTCTGGGGATATTTTGTTTTGTTGAAATATGAATTTCAAATTAGTAGACTGTCTGGAAGTACGAAATAAATTATGCTAGTGAACCAGTGATAAGCGTGCACAGGAAGTACGCATAGCCCCAATAGATAGATAACAGTGAAGTTGCTCTAATCTCTTTCATTCAGTTTTGGGTCAATGGGTGATTAAATCAAGCAGAAGCCAAGATATTGATAATGGCTGTGCAGTGATGTCATAATGAACTGATTCTTCCCCACGCAGAAGTGGATACAAAAATCAAACACGACTATAAAACAAGTAATATAAAAAAAATTAAGTTAATTCCTACTTAGATCATGCGCTTCCATCACGTCAGCGAGACAGCCGCGTGCTGCGATTTCTAAAACAAACATAGGATAGAACATGAGTGTTATTTAAATCAAATCCTATCGTATAGTTTGTACACATATACGATATTATTATTTGACAAAAAACATCAAGTGTCATCCACTACAAGTTTAAAAAATGTATTTGAACTTGAGTGGATGAATAATAGTAGGAATTACCTAAAGAAATCCTATCGTATAGTCTGTACAAATATGCGATATTAATATTTGACAAATAACACCAAGTGTCATCCACTACAAGTTTTAAAAAAATTGTTTGAACTTAAGGGGATAAATAGAAAGTATTTTATTAACGATTGAATATTTGAACAAGATTTTTTTTTTTTTTTTTGGTGTTTAACGTCCGACTATTGTGCACACTTGGGCTAATGCAGACGATGGGATGGATGATTTATAGCGTATGAAAATGCCAAGCCCTCGCCGGGAATCGAACCCGGGTCCTCGGGGTGAAAGCCTAGTACGCTATCCACTAGACCACCGAGGTGGCTATTTGAACAAGATATATATATATATATATATATATATATATATATATAGAGAGAGAGAGAGAGAGAGAGAGAGAGAGTAAACTAATAGTAGAAATTGAAAAATGTCGATTTTTTCTATCAATTTTGCTTAAATAGTAGGTCCTAATATTTACGGTACGCATGTGTCTTAATGATTTTATTGAAATCGATTTCCAAAAAAATTATAGTTTTTAAAATTAAATTTCACTATCATAATTATATTACGATGAGTTTTAGCGTTAAATTCTGCATATACTAGCATTTAAATTTTCAAGCTACATTAAAAATACGAAAATGAACCCAGACCGCCGTCAGTTCATTGATGGTTTTAAAACGTTAATTTATGCAGACTTTGACGCTAATTACGATGTTGAAAACAGATTTCAGATTTCCTAAAAAGTGCAAGATGAAACATGTTTTATATTTCTTGACTAAACAAAAACCACCAATTGGTAAAAAAAGTCCCCGCCAAGTCTACAACTAAAAAAGTTGTTAAATCAACTTTGAATTCCGCCAAAAACCAGTCTCCTGCTTACACAATTTACTGAACAATGTCAATGTTCACACTTGGCGACGACCTACATATATTTTTTTACTTTTATGCAAGTAACATTTACTGTAAACCATGAGTCTTTTTGATAAAAATTGTTCAAGAAGTTCGGGCTGTAGATGGGTAAATGTTTAGATTTTTCAATTTTTCACTTTTTTGAAATTTTACAATCGTAACCTTACATATTTTGGGCGTTTTTATGCTAATTAATGGTTAACAACAAAACGGTTAAAACAAATTATCGTTGATCAAAATCGGTTCAGCAGTTTAGGCTGTAGACGCGTCAGTGTTGAAGAAGAATGGTTAAAGCAAAGTGGTTCAGTGCTATTTTCGAATTTTTCTACGCTTTTACTGTACCGATTTTCAATTATTAATTTGAGTCTTACCTCTTCATGCCCCATAAGCTAATAGAATTGCCAACTGTGTAAAAGTTTTCGTTTTTAAGTTATGGATATACCTGAAAAGTACTAATCTTCACCTCAAGTAAATATACACTGCGGCAGTACTTGGCGGTTCGGAACACTCCCGCGTTCCTTGATCTGTGTAGGCCTTACCTACGGTTTTTTTATTTCAGCATACATAGGGACAACCCTCAAGTCGGCGCTCATTTTAAGGTTTTTGGTTCTGGGTACTACCAAGATGACAGCTACAATAGCTTATTTTCCAATGAAAATGTTTTTAAAAACCCAAAAGTGGTAACCTTGGTGGTAATCTTCAGTTTTATTGTCCCGTAATGTTCTGTTTGCAATGCAACATCGGCAATCAGCAATGCTGAGGGAGTTTTTATTAAGGTTTCAGATATTTATAGTCGGTACTTCCTGTACTCGAGCCTGGAAAGCCAAAATGCACATTAAAGAAAAATGTGGGATTGATTATTATAATCCATCCTTGAGAGAGAACAAAGGAACAGAGTTGCCCGGAGGGTTTCACTTACAGTGTAGAAAAAAGTATGCGTCCTGATGGTAGCATCCTAGTTCTGCTTCTAAAGGCAAAGGAGAGAAACAAATTTATTGAATTGCGCAGCTGGTGTTGAAAGGGTAGCAGCTATGTTTGGCGGCCAACCTGAGGGATTACAGGGTTATATATATATATATATATATATATATATATATATATATATATATATATATATATATTGTGGTGTTTAACGTCCGAATATTGTGCACACTTGGTCTAATGCAGACGATGGGATGATTTATAACGTATGAAAATGCCAAGCCCTGGCCGGGAATCAAACCCGGGTCCTCGGGGTGAAAGCCCAGTACGCTATCAACTAGGCCACTGAGGCGGCTTCAGGGTAGTTATAACCAACCATACAGTGATACTCTGCCTTCTAACCGAGGTGGCTCAATCCTATCGATACCCAGAGGAGAAACATGATTAGTGATGCGCGATTGCGAGATATTTTTACAATCGAAACAATCGTACAACAAAACAATCGAGTCAACCATCGAATCCCAGTCGAGTTGAACAAACGAAATGTGCGACGATTGTCATCGCGATGGTTCCTGATTGTTGACTTGGTTTTTAGCGCAGTTCCTTTTCGTTGGCTCGATATCATAAATGGACAAAAACAATTCGTTTTTTGTAAGACTTGCATTTTTAAAGTCAATAAGAGTGGTGAAACCTAACTTGAAGGTTTTGACAACACCGGTTCCGATTGCAAGTTGACGATTTATGCCTACTTGAACTGAACAACTTAACACGCAGATGTAGGCAATAAGAGGACTCAGCGAGTGGCGGAGTTGGATAGAAAAACAATCGTCAAGTGACGGCTGACCAGTCCAATACATCGAGAAGAGTCGGGATGTTCTGACAATCGGAACAATCGACTAAAACATCTCGTAATCGCGCATGAATAGACATGATACCAGGGGGCGAGCTTTCTACGAGGTTTTCGTCTGCATTAGCCCAAGTGTGCACAATTGTCGAACGTTAATCAAAAAAAAAAAAATCTACGAGGTAAGCTCAAATTAGACGTAAAGAACAAGTCAATGGACAAGGTGGGACCTTAGGTTGGTGAGAGGGCGTGATGCGACTCGCTTTCTAATTTGTAAGATAATGGAGCACAAAAGCCAAAATGTAGCTGACGTGATTTGGGGATGCAAAACATCTCTTCTTTCTTTCGTAAAAAAGAAACAAATTGCAGCTACGATTGCAACAAGGAGAGGTCAAAGCTGCATACCAAGTTTTGTACTGTACAGTACCGTCAGACGGACACGTGGGTGTGCAATGCAAGGAATAACACAATGACTAATATAAGCTGGAGAGTGGAGAGCCTTTCTTATCTAAATTTAGTGAAGCGTAGAGCGCAATGCAGCGTGTAGTTGTAGAACACGTGCCCGTAGACGATGTATAAATAACCAAACCCCGCCACGCCGTGCTGGAGAGGAGAAGGGTTGCACTGAAAAAATCACGCCTTCATTGCTGTTTTTACAAATTTCGGTATATATGGTAGTATTATTGAATTGGCACGGTACTAACTGGACAATAAAATTGCTGTCAGACGTCTCATCAAGGAAGGAGACCCTAACAAAACACACACACACATTTGCCGGTACTGCAATTCATCGAGTGAAGCGATGTTTATGTTTTAACTTGAGCAGCGCAGTTTTGGTCAAACGCACTGACCGATTGTGTTGAAATTTGGTACGGAGGTACTTTGTATAAAGCCCGAACTACGTATGTGTCCCATTCAGTTCTGTTTCAGTATGGCGGCTCCTGATTTACAATGACGAGTGTATGCAGTTTTAGCTAAACGCATTAATCGATTGTTTTTAAAAATGATACGAAATTACCTTGCATTAAGTCCAAAGACGTGTAAGATATACCCCAATTATTTCGGTTTCAAGATGGCGGCCTCTAACTTAACGATAACGAGTGTACGCAATTTTGATCGAACGATTTGGCCGATTGTTTTGAAATTTGGTACGAAGGTACCATATGTAAAGTCCGAAAGACGTGTGTATAGTTTTCCCATTCACTTCTGTTTGAAGTTGGCTGGCTCTGATTCAACGTTGAGAGTGACCGCTTCGTAGAGAAAGATCATAAAATTTCCAATAATGTTAGTCCAGTAGCATTTTTCGCTGCCTCTGTGGCCTAGTTGATAGCGTACTGGGCTTTCACCCCGAGGACCCGGGTTCGATTCCCGGCCAGGGTTTGGCATTTTCGTACGCTATAAATCATCCCATCGTCTGCATTAGCCCAAGTGTGCACAATAGTCGGACGTTAAAAAAAAAATCGTAAATATTACGGTTACCGGTTAAATTGGCGGAAAACGTTATGAGCGTTGTCAAAACTGCGAGGTCTACTGTTCTTTGAACTACTCGTTTATAAAAAATGCTTTGAATAATTAATTGTAAGTACATAAATTGAACTAAGGTAAATTTTAAACTATTAATTTAGTTGTATAAAAAATCAAGCTAGTGTTATTGTGGGGGATGAGTGGACTTGGTATATAAATCGCGCCATTAGATCTCGGATTGATCTTAGCAGTGTGTAAATTGCTTAAGTGGTGTGAGAATATATCCTTAATTGCACATAGCATGCACCCTTAGTACATTACTCCAATGATTGACTAGGGGACTTGGTCAGTTTGTAAATTGCACCAATGGCTTGTCAGAGAATTGACTCTTAATAATGTGCAAATTATATCAATTGTTAGTGTGGAGATAATCTCTGAACAATGTCTAAACTGCACCAGTGGTTTTTTAAGGAGATTTCTTCTTGACAATATTTAAATTGCACAATGGGTTGGTTTGTGAATAACCTCGTAACAATGTGTAAATTGTTTGGTCGCGAAATTACTTCTTAACAATATGAAAATTGCGCGAATAGTTAGTGGCGGAGTGATCTTTTAACTGTGTGCAAATCGCGGCAATGTTTGGTCGCGGAATTAGTTCTTAACAATATGAAAATTGCGCGAATAGTTAGTGGCGGAGTGATCTTTTAACTGTGTGCAAATCGCGGCAATGTTTGGTCGCGGAATTGCTTCTTAACAATATGAAAATTTATCGAATAGTTAGTGGCGGAGTGATCTTTTAACTGTGTGCAAATCGCGGCAATGTTTGGTCGCGGAATACTTCTTAACAATAAGAAAATTGCGCGAATAGTTAGTGGCGGAGTGATCTTTTAACTGTGTGCAAATCGCGGCAATGTTTGGTCACGAAATTACTTCTTAACAATAAGAAAATTGTGCGAATAGTTAGTGGCGGAGTGATCTTTTAACTGTGTGCAAATCGCAGCAATGTTTGGTCGCGAAATTACTTCTTAACAATATGAAAATTTATCGAATAGTTAGTGGCGGAGTGATCTTTTAACTGTGTGCAAATCGTGGCAATGTTTGGTCGCGGAATTACTTCTTAACAATAGGAAAATTGCGCGAATAGTTAGTGGCGGAGTGATCTTTTAACTGTGTGCAAATCGCGGCAATGTTTGGTCGCGGAATTACTTCTTAACAATATGAAAATTTATCGAATAGTTAGTGGCGGAGTGATCTTTTAACTGTGTGCAAATCGCGGCAATGTTTGGTCGCGGAATTACTTCTTAACAATATGAAAATTTTTCGAATAGTTAGTGGCGGAGTGATCTTTTAACTGTGTGCAAATCGTGGCAATGTTTGGTCGCGGAATTACTTCTTAACAATAGGAAAATTGCGCGAATAGTTAGTGGCGGAGTGATCTTTTAACTGTGTGCAAATCGCGGTAATGTTTGGTCGCGGAATTACTTCTTAACAATAAGAAAATTTCGCGAATAGTTAGTGGCGGAGTGATCTTTTAACTGTGTGCAAATCGCGGTAATGTTTGGTCGCGGAATTACTTCTTAACAATATGAAAATTGCGCGAATAGTTAGTGGCGGAGTGATCTTTTAACTGTGTGCAAATCGTGGCAATGTTTGGTCACGGAATTACTTCTTAACAATAAGAAAATTTCGCGAATAGTTAGTGGCGGAGTGATCTTTTAACTGTGTGCAAATCGCGGTAATGTTTGGTCGCGGAATAATGTCCTTAACGTTGTGTAAATTACTCAAATGGTTGGTCGGCGATAACCTCTTAACAATGTGTAAAGTGCGGCTATTGTTAGTTGAGGATAACCTCTAAACAGCGTGTAAATTGCTACAATAGTTCTTCGGGGATAACCTCTTAACCCGATAAAATGTCCGGTCGAGCTATTGACAAAACTTAAATATTAGTCAAATTACTCAAAATCTGTTAAAAAAGGTTCAAGTTAAAAATCGAAATTAAATCGTCATTATCGTCGAGGTATGAGTGTTCTCTGTCCGAAAGTTTTAGAGAAGTATAGTTGTAGGAAATCGGCGAAATACGTTCATCGCTTATGCAAATTTGGAATCTGGTAAATGATTAATTTACACTGTTTTATAGTCGATAGCAAAGATTTAATAAATGAGTGCACTAAAACTTTTATATGTGATAATAGTATGATTAAATCACTGCCACTATCATATCTTCTTGGTGTTTAAATGTAATGAATCTGTGAGTGGAACTTGTAACGAATCTAGTCACGTTGTGTTCAGTCGCCCCTGACTTGTCTGAGGGAAGAAACCCTCCATGTGACCCATAGGATGGCACCCTTACCTCCAACTAACTGTAAAATACGCTTCAACAATGGTATTTGTTGATTTTTAAAGACTACATTTATTTGAGCTTCTTTTAAACTTTAAATGAATGAGTTGTTACTTGCGTAATGTTACGCATCTTTTATTTCAGTAGTAGGCCTTCTCTATTCCACATTAAACTTGTATAAGTTAGTATAGGTGGTCCCGCTTAGTACAGTGATTACTGTCTCTGACTCAGTGTGTAGTCCCTTAGAGCATAGATTTACGCATCCTGCTTTATCACGGCACACGTAGGAATGAATAATAGAATACAAGACGTGGCCATAGCGCATGCGCCTTTCTCTACCTGCTCCACCCGCTTTTACCGGTAAGGAATATTAATTCCTTTTCTCTTCTTTCTGATCGACCCGCAACAGTTGATAGTTTTCCCCAAGTCTAAGATTTACCTCCTCAAATTTAATTTAGAAAAACAAATTAATTTTTGGTTATTTTCTTATTCTTGTTGGAGCACGTTTCTGTTACATAGACGTTAAAAAAACCGGGTTTTGATCCTTCGACACTTAATAATTTCTTTTTGTTCTATGGCCCAGGGATTTTGGCCACTAAAGTTGATCATGGGTACAGATTAGACCCATACAAGGTACAGAGTAGACCCATACAAGGTACAGAGTAGAGGACTTCGTTGGCCGCTGACGCTGTTTACCGGCAGACAGATTTCCTTAGACGCGGACCTGTTCGCTGTTCTAGCACGCGCGTTCCCACGAATATAGTGTGCATTCCAACCACGTGTGTCATTTCACGTACGCGCACGTGAGCTTGCATCATGTGACTTGAGCTATGGCAATCATTGTCAGGGTTACCAACGTCTCGACTTAAAAACAGTATATTTCGTCCCCGTCGGAATAACAGTCGCGTTGTTGCCAGGAGATTGTAAGATTTAGAGAACAAATAAGAAAGTTTTTCTTAAAAGAAAAAAACCAGCAATAATATCAACAGTAAAACATAAAATATCAAAATTAAACCCGTTCTCCAAAGTTGTACGTAAATTTATGTCAATGCATCAGTTAATAGCGAATTTCCTTTTAAAAATGAGCTATAGGAGCGGCCATCATGGTAACACCCAGACCCTACCGTGAAATGAACACCGATCCTGACGTCTAAATCACTTTAAAGGTGTGTGTTGCGCGCGCTCGCTCGGTATGCACGCTTACTTCGCAATTTTAGTCAGATTTGATTCAAATTTGGCACAAAATTAGATTATAGTAATAACTTGGACCTGTTCGTTAACTAACAAACATTAACTGTTCGTTTAACAGTTTCAACATGGCAGGCGTTTCAAATCTTTAAAAGTGCACAACTTTCCTAAATGTTTTTGAAAATCTGATTTCACCGTAGTAATTAGCGTTAAAAACTGCATAAATTACATTTTTAATTTAGCCGCCTCTGTGGCCTAGTTGATAGCGTACTAGGCTTTCACCCCGAGGACCCGGGTTCGATTCCCGGCCAGTGCTTGGCATTTTCATACGCTATAAATCATGGGTAAGATCAGAATCTGGGTAAGACGAAGAAAAATACTTTCGGGTTTCGCTTCTTTAACGTCAGCGAGACAGCTGCGTGTCTGATTATTTTATTTTATATTATTATTAGCCTATTATTTATTTTGTGAACCGTAAGTTGCTTGCATTTCGAATTTTGTTCGTTGACTTTACCAAATCAGACGTGTTGGTTTCACTACAGATTTTTAGATTCTTACAAAATGGTGATTGTGAAGAAATCAGTCTTGGTGTTTTGATACTGATATCAGTTTTTAGGTCTACTTAGTTTTAAAAAATTGGTATTTACTTTAATGTCTGTCACTACACACTGTTGGAGATGTTTTACAAACATAAACTAATTGATCATTTTCTATGAAAATCGGCATGTAGGTGAAGTAATATCTAGGATATATCTAGAGATATATATCAGGTATATTTGGAGGTCAGGTATATCTAGGATATATATAGCCTATATATATATATATATATATATATATATATATATATATATATATATATATATATATATAGAGAGAGAGAGAGAGAGAGAGAGAGAGAAAGACGTATATATAAGTTATATTTGGAGGTCAGGTATGTCTAGAATATATCCAGAGGAATATATCAGGTATATCTAGAGGTCAGGTATATATAGAGACCCTTTTTTAATTAAAACATTAATAATTTAAAGTATATTTTATTGTTACAAAAAAACAAATCGGATATTTTAAAATTGGACCCAACAATTTTGATCGAATTTATTCAAATATAATCGAGTTCGAGAGCTAATGGATCGAAATTGAAAATATCGATAATATTATAGGCTGTTTTTTCGAGTTTTTTTTCGAAAACCACCGACCGGTGTCCTCGAGGAAGTAATCTAAGAATGTAAGAAAGTTTAAGGTTTTAGCACAAATTATTATTTTCTTTAAGTAATAGTTTTTTCCATTAGAGGGCCAGGATTTTCATAATCCTGGTTATGCCATACCCGGTGTAACAGTTAATTAACACCGATTTTTTTTAGACAGATCTCTCAATTTTTCAGAATTAAAAGTTGGCTACCCTGATCATTGTAGGCCTGCTTGTGTGGTTTCTTTACTGCGATCACGCGTTCACGCAGCATGCGAATATAGGCTACCTCACAGTCTAGCGCACTGATGAAGGGTTGGAAGACCTTTATCTGAAAACTATTTTTAAACAGTTATGTTGGCGCCACTTGAAGTACCTCAGCCCTCGAAAGCTTCAGACACAATGCAGTATTTAAGTACAATCGTTTCCTGGCACCCTGTAACACTTGCTGCTAAAGAACTGTTAATTCTCAGAAAAAAAGTTGGCTTACGACCGTGTTTAAATTCAACGTCAAACAAAAAAATTGATTTTTTAGTGGTTTTAACAAGTTCGTTACTCGGCCCAAATTTGCAACCCGTTAATTGGTTTTAAAATGGCGGTCATAACCTTTTCATTTAATATTTTTTTATAACTATGTTTCACCATGTAACCAGTGTTTATGTGCATAAATTATTGTTAAAACTTTTAACAGCCTGCAAATTTTAACGCTGATTACAATGGCGAAATCAAATTTTTAAGAAATTTTTTAAAATTTATTTATTAATATTTACAATCTGTCTACAGGACACTAAGTAAATTGTATGGCTAACATAATGACATGAAAGCATGTACCCATTGATACATACAAATAATGCGATTATATAAATAATAATAATAATAATAAAATATTGCTACATAAATGTTATATATGTTAGGTCAGCTGTTAATTGTCAAGCAGGTCGCTAGGTATTCTCCTCTTGAGTCTTTGTGTTGTCGATCTCATCATTAAATTTTCAGTCAAAACGTTTGGATGGGCCTAACATTCGATGTCGGTAACTATTGCTATAAGTTTCAGTTTCTTCTGTGATGGTCGGAATATTGAGTTGCTTGTGGATTATTTCATTTGTGATTATTTTTGGAGCTGTTAAGATTAAACGTAGTATCTTAGATTGGAAGCGTTGTAAAATTGCAATATTTGATTTGCAAGCGGAACCCCATAGTTGTATCCCATACGTCCATATTGGTTTCAGTATTGTCTTATATAGTAATATTTTGTTATTGGTTGAAAGTTTTGATTTGTGCCCAATCAGCCAGTACATATTTCTGAGTTTAATACCAAGTTGTTTACGCTTAGTAAAAACATGTTTCTGCCAATTCAGACGTCTGTCCAAATGAATTCCCAGGTACTTCACTTCTGAGGTCTGCGATATCAGTTTTTTCAAGAAATATAAATGAATTTTATAGAGGTCAAGGTCCGTTTTCTGGTGTTTTCATACAATACTGTTCGTACTTTAAAAAGTTTGTTAATGTGATATTGTTAAATTTGGTAATTTTTTGTAAATTTGCTTCCATCACGCCAGCGAGACAGTTGTCTCGCGCATTTTTTCCAAGTAGACTTCTTTTTGTAATTTAGAGATTATCCATCTACCATAATTGTTATGAATTTGTGAGAAAGTTAATGCGGTTTACATAACATTTATTTTCAGAACAGATCTAGTAGCTCGGTAATCAATAGATGTACAGTAGCTCGGTAATCAATATACGTACAGTAGCTCGGTAATCAATAGATGTACAGTAGCTCGGTAATCAATAGATTACAGGAGCTCGGTAATCAATAGATGTACAGTAGCTCGGTAATCAATAGATGTACAGTAACTCGGTAATCAATAGATGTACAGTAGCTCGGTAATCAATAGATGTACAGTAGCTCGGTAATCAATAGATGTACAGTAGCTCGGTAATCAATAGATGTACAGTAGCTCGGTAATCAATAGATGTACAGTAGCTCGGTAATCAATAGATGTACAGTAGCTCGGTAATCAATAGGTGTACAGTAGCTCGGTAATCAATAGATGTACAGTAGCTCGGTAATCAATAGATGTACATTAGCTCGGTAATCAATATATGTACAGTAGCTCAGTAATCAATATATGTACATTAGCTCGGTAATCAATAGATGTACAGTAACTCGGTAATCAGTAGATGTACAGTAGCTCGGTAATCAATAGGTGTACAGTAACTCGGTAATCAATAGATGTACAGTAACTCGGTAATCAATAGATGTACAGGAGCTCGGTAATCAATATATGTACAGTAGCTCGGTAATCAATAGATGTACAGTAGCTCGGTAATCAATAGATGTACATTAGCTCGGTAATCAATATATGTACAGTAGCTCAGTAATCAATATATGTACAGTAGCTCGGTAATCAATAGATGTACAGTAACTCGGTAATCAGTAGATGTACAGTAGCTCGGTAATCAATAGGTGTACAGTAACTCGGTAATCAATAGATGTACAGTAACTCGGTAATCAATAGATGTACAGGAGCTCGGTAATCAATATATGTACAGTAGCTCGGTAATCAATAGATGTACAGTAGCTCGGTAATCAATAGACGTACAGTAGCTCGGTAATCAATAGATTACAGTAGCTCGGTAATCAATAGATGTACAGTAGCTCGGTAATCAATAGATGTACAGTAGCTCGGTAATCAATAGATGTACAGTAGGCTAAATTGTATTAAAAACGAAAATTTTGGCTATATTATTTTCTTTAGTTGTCCAAACGAAGTGAAGTCTCTGTTTCAACTCGACCGTTTGCGTTTGGTTTGTGTTTTGTTTGTTACTAAGTTTTGGCCAAACGCATCGACCGATTGTTTTGAAATTTCGCACGAATGCACCTTATATAAAGCTCGAATAAAGTATGTGTAAGATTTTTTGCCAATCACGTCTGTTTCAAGATGGTGGCCTCTGATTTAACGAAACGAGTGACGCAGTTTTGGCCAAACGCATTGGCCGATTGTTTTTAAATTTGGTACAAAGGTAACTTGCATAAAGACCGCAAAATGTATGTATAATGTGTACTTTATCCCATTCACTTCCGTCTACACTTCGTTAAGATGGCGGCCTCTGATTTACAGTAACGATTGTACCCAGTTATAGCCAAACACATTAATCGATTGTTTTGAAATTTTTTACGAAGATATCTTGTATACAGCCCAAATGACGTAAGTGTAACATTTCCCCCTATTTTCTTCCGTTTCAAAATGATGACCCCTGATTTAACGATGAAGAGTGCACACAGTTTTGGACAAATGCATTGACCTATTGTTTGAAATTTGGTACGGAAGTACCTTGTATAGAGCCCGAAAGACGTTGGTGTAATATTTTTCTCCTATTTACTTCCGTTTCAAAATGGCGGGCTCTGATTCAACGTTGAGAGTGTAATTGCTGCTTGTTTCCTATAATACTGGCTGTACGGCAAAACCAATAATAAATTTGACCGCTTTGTGGAGAAATAGCATAAAATTTCCAATAAAGTTGGACCAGTCATAAATACCAACTTACAGCTCAAATTGGCGAAGTTACAAGCTGTCGTGGAGCGCTCTGTATATCTAATTAAGAATATACAGCGAGGTCTACTGTTCTTTGAATTAATATTATACAAATGGAATGGTAACATCTCAAGTTGTTTGAACTTAAAATCGTGCTCTCAGAGCTAGAGACTATGTACGTGATACGTCATGCATAGCCGCACCTCCGACCTTGACCCGTGCATTGCTGCCGCTATCTGAGAAAGTTATGGCAGTAATCGTCACCGCCAAGTGGGTGGTGCTCCGTACACGCCATGCCGCCATGTGTCAGACGTAAACACGGTGTAGTGTTGATGGATACCATCGTCTTGGATGTAGGTCTACTTACGCAAATATACGCGGGGCCACACAGCTGTGTATCGAGCTCGGCATTATGTAACACTAACGGGCCCCTTTACCAGTACTGTACAGAACCGAGGAATGTACGAAGTGGGTTAGAACGCATTTCCGCCCGTAGAGCGTTTGAAGTTCCGTCTCTTCACCTCCACAAAAAACCTCTTCGTCTAAAGCTCTCGAATTTCATTTTGTTGGTGAATTACAAATGGAAAATGAGCTATTGGAGCGGCCATTATCGTAAAACTCAAACCCGGGATCTTGAAATGAGCGGTTTTGATCTCTAAATCACTTTATGAGGATGTTAAAAATTGTCCGCGTGCGCGCACGCGCGTGTTTATAAACGTACTAGAATGAATGATAACCTTTATGAGAGCTTTGTAGGCGCTTGCAGCTGGTGGCATCTTGTGGCAAAGTGTTCAACTAGAGTTAAACTAGATAATAGTACTGTCTATTTTCTCAAACCTCTCCACCCCTGTCCTTGCAGCTTGCAGCTTTCGTAGCGGCTGATAGTTCAATTACTTAGACTTCAGCCGCTAATATCGGGCACGCCTATTTATAATGATGAGCGTACTTCTAGTCCCGTGTATGTACAATGATTTTACGAACGTTTTAAAATGACGGCCATTCAAAACTTTAAAAAACAGAATATTTTTTTATATTACACCTTTGAGAAAGTCTAATTTTACCATCGTAATTGACATTAAAAATTATAGTGAAATCATATGTTACAAAAAGTGTAATGTAAAAATTAATTCTGGTATGATTCGTCTATTTTTAAAAAAATTACTTCCTTCACGTCAGCGAGACAGCTGAGTGATATGATTTTTTTATTTTCCATACACGTTGTACTATAGCAACTTCCATCATTTTTCTCTTGAAACCTAGGACAAAAATCTAGGACGTGTACAAAACCTAGAACACCAAATTTTATGTTAAAAATTACAAAACTGAAATTAAAATGCAAAAAATTGTAGTCATATATTACTTGTGAACATTCAAAATTGAAAGGAAGAAATACAAATTTATTTTAATTTTAAAAAATTACTATTTTAACACTTTTTAGGAACACAAAACACTGATAATTAGACTGACTTTTAGAACTTATTGGAAAAATTAAAATATAAAGGTTTAATTTACGGATACTCTACCATTATTAACTTCCTCTGGGTCCAGCTCCAACAGTAGAACATTTATATTTTTCGCTATTGCAGATTTTCTATAAAAATGTATTGTTGTTTTTAATTAGTTAATAAAATTCAATAGAAGAAAGTTTAGTATTTCGTAAACTCCTAAAATAATAACATTTAAACTACCTGTCTGTTGACCAGGTTACATTCACGATTAAAAGACCCCTTTCCACTGGTGCAGAAGTTGCAGGTAGGCACATACGAGGTGTGTTCAGAAAGTAACGAGAATTTTAATTTTTTGAACAAAATATTTATTTATTCTTCTACACCGATGTTGTCGCCTTCAAAATAGTTCCCATTGGAGATTATGCACTTGTGCCAGCGCTTCTTCCAACCCTCGAAACACTTCTCAAACTCGATCTTTGAGATAACCTTTAGTTCTTTCAACGATGCGCTTTTAATGTCATCTACGGCTGTAAAACGACGGCCCTTTAAGGTTCTCTTTATTTTTGAAAATAGGAAAAAGTCACACGGAGCCATGGCTGGCAAATATGGAGGCTGGGGCATCGTTAAAGTACTGTTTTTGGCCAAAAATTCACGAACAAGCAATGAAGTGTGAGCTGGTGCATTATCATGGTGCAAAAGCCATGAATTGTTTTTCCACAGATCCGGGCGTTTTTTTTCGGATTGCTTCACGCAAACGGCGTTGAACTTGTAGGTAGTACTCCTTATTGACTGTTTCACCTGGTGGCAGGAATTCATGATGCACTATGCCATTAATATCGAAGAACACAGTGAGTATAACCTTCACGTTCGACCGCACTTGTCAAGCTTTTTTCGGTCTTGGCGAGCCAGAATGCCTCCATTGGGATGATTGAGCCTTAGTTTCGACGTCATATCCGTAAACCCATGTTTCGTCACTTGTTATAATACGTTTCAATAATTCTGCATCGTCTTTGACTTCATTTAGTGACTCCTGAGCAACTTCCATTCGCCGCTGTTTTTGTTCAAAATTCAACAATTTTGGAACGAATTTTGCTGCCACGCGTTTCATATACAAAACAAAACACTGGAAACAATGTCATGACATGATCCAATCGATATGCCAACATCATCGGCGACCTCTCTAATTGTGATTCGGTGATTGTTCATAACCATTGCTTTCACTTTTTCCACGTTTTCATCGGTTGTTGATGTGCTGGGTCGTCCAGGGCGTTCGTCATCTTCAACGTCTTCACAGCCTTCTTGAAAATGCTTATACCACTCGTAAACAAATTCTTTGATCCATTTCTTTTAACAAACGAAAATCTCCGAGCTCATAAAAACCGGTCTAACCTTAGTGGCTGTCACAGACAAAGTCAAAAATGAAAACAGCTGAAAGTTTTATCATACTTCAAGGACATGTATACCAACATAATAAAAATTTTTTTTTTGACAATCGGACTCTCCAAGCCCGCGAAATTTAAAAATTCTCATTACTTTCTGAACACACCTCTTACAAAACTCTACTAATTTGATAACTTCCTTATAGGATTTATTAGATATTTCAAAACATTGAAAACTTTTTGCCCTTTCGATTAAGGTTAGTTTAACTGTGTCTGCTTTAGATTTCCAAATAGGTATCAGATTTTGAGTCACTTGGTTGACATAAGTTCTTCAAATAATTCAAACCAAGGAATTTTTATTCCAAAACAGGACAGTACCCTTTTCCTGACATTTTCCCGGATGAAAGAGGAAATCGCGGACCGGAAGCTCTAATTGTAGCCTTTGAAGAAGTATGGTGATCGTAGAAAAATAGATCTTGCTGGATCTCTGTTTTCGGGTCCGCTGAGTCAAAAATTAAATTATGTGTCTTTGCAAATCAATAGAAACGAAGTCCGTTTTGATGAAATCCTGTGTGTATGTCTGATATGTCCATATCTGAAGGTATGTTTCCTGAAGTAATTTTGCTGTCAAAAAAATATTAAACCCGGATTTTCTCAAAATCGTCTGTAACGATTTTGATCAAATTTCGCTAAACGAATCTCGTAAGTATCAAAATAAATAAATAATAAAATAGTGAAACTTTTCAAATTCGGCTCATCAAATTTTACTTAATATGTAGGGTGTAGAAATATGTAGTCAGTGTAGAAAATTTGGGGAAAAATCAGGAGTTAATCAGAAACCCGAACCGGACATTTTGGAAAAATTTTGAATGTGAGTAGCTTGGTGTAATGTTATTGCAGAATTAATTTTTTTATATTATATAAGTATTTATTTTTATTTGTAAACCTTAAATGTAAGAAAAATAAACATAGACGAAATGGCGAGTGAGTTTTGGAATTGTACCCACGTCCTCATGATATGTTGAATTATCCCAGCTGGTAAGACAGACAAAACACCTTGTTGGGATTTACTGCCCCCCCACACTTCCGGGGGAGGCCAACCTTGGCGACCGTTTATTATCATACCCACGTCGGAAGCTGCAGCTCTTTCCTTCTTTGTTAGACCTTGTGCTTGAGATAGGCTATTCACTTCCGTCCGGAGCCGGGGTAAAAAATAAATTGCAACGCTATAGTGTGTTCAGTGAAAGATCTGTTGACTTCATTTAAAAACCACGACGCTCGTCACAGTCACGAGATGTCGGAAGTGTAAACAAACGGAAGTACAGTGTGATTGCGCCGGTAGTCATTGGTATAGTTTGATCGAATCCGAATTGAAAATGAGGTAATTTACCCCAATATTGTTTTATTGTTGGCAGTTTCGAGTTTGACGCATCAAGTTAGAACGTATTTGAAGGGATTTTCACTGGACGACCCTAGGGATGCTATGTTCACCCGTGCTCGTAAACTTGCGCTCCCATTCCCCGCAGACTCACTCGCGGCACACAGATGTCCAATTGTCGCGAATTTTCAAAAATATTTCTTCTTTTTCTTTTTTGGAATTCTGTTTTCACTATCACCATCAGCATTGAAATCTGCATATATTATCATTTTAAACGTTGAAATTGCAAAGAATATACAAAATGGAACCTTGACCGCCGTCAAATTAAACTTCTTAACGGATATTGAAAATTCGAAATGTTAATTTATGCAGTTTTTAACGCTGATTATGATGGCGAAATCAGATTTTCAACGGTTAAAGTAAATACATTAGTAACCTGACGTATTAGAAGATAACTTAAAAAAATAACCATTTTTTAAAGTTGTTATCAGCATTGAAATCTGCATATATTAGCTCTTTAAACTTTCAAACTACATTGAAATTACGAAAATGAACCCTGACCGCCGTCAAATTAAACTTCTTAGTATCAGCGGATTATTGAAAAATCGAAATGATAATTTATACAGTTTTTAACGCTGATGAAATCAGATTTTTCAAAAATATTTAAAATGAAAAAGTTATGCATTTTTAAAGATTTGAAATGACCGTCACTTTGAAACCGTTGACCGAATTTCGATGGTTTATAAATTTGCTCATGCTATTACCACACTCTATGTGCCAAGTTGTGAATCAAATCGGACCCAAATTGCGAACGTGAGCATGCTAACACACGTGGTTAGGATCGGTGGCATTTCAAGGCTGGATTTCACCATGGTGGCTGCTCCAATAGCTCGTTTTTCCAGTGGAATTTCGCTAATAATAATTACAAACTAATTTAATATTTAAATTCTACGTATAACGTAACGTAGAAAAACAAACAAACGTGTAATTAAAAATGAAGAGGTCGTGACTTTTGAAAATACTGAAACTCTCTGACACAAATTTAATGTGTAACCTGTAGATGTGTTTAAAAAAATGGACGAAGAAATGGGTAGTCGACAGTTTGTATACTGGAAAATATTATCAGAATTGACCCCGAAACATTATCAGTATTAGGTTTATTCACAATAGACTCATACGGATAAACACAAGACTGAATTGTGGTCAGAAGAGCTCCTTTGAAGAGTAGAGCCTGGAGTCGTAACTAGAGGTGGGCGTTTCTGCTATTTTTACAAAACGTCAACAAACTGTTTGTTGAGGAAAACAAGCTGCTTTTTAAAACAGTTGGAAAAAACAGGTTAGGAAACTGAAACTCAAAGTCGTATTAGCAGCTAAAATAAAGCACATACATTCAGTTTTCTAAGACTACTTTTTCATTTCCACTGCCTCCATGTCCTTAACTATTTTTGGGTATAAAGCATTTAGAAAGGATAAAAATAAGCCTTACAAGTGTAGTAATAATTATGTAAGCCATTTTATGTACAAAATGCGATGAATTTCTAATAGAAGCATTCTTTTTTTACTTAAAAATTAAATAGTCCTTTGTATATTTACCAAAATGTAAACGATTTAGAATATTTTTAGTTGATTAAAAAATATTGATGATTGATAATAAATATAAAAAATATGTTTAAATAAAATTAGGTTCTGTATCTACAAAATGTAAGAGGTTGTTACTACAACTCGCAACAAAATAGAAATAAACGTTGACATTGACCAAACAGTTCTTACTTCACTACAAGCAACAAGCAACTTTGAAATAAAGGGAAAAAGCATAAAAGCAGATAGAAGAAAAGCAGTTAGCAGGCAAACAGTTAGCAGGAAAACAGTTTTAGCGCTTGCGGCAACGTTCGAATAGAACGCAGGTGTCGTAGTGCGGAAAGCCGTTCCTTGTTTAACACACATAAACCAGTCCAAATCCAACTGCTTGTTTCCGTTTGAAAAAGCAGTTTGTTTATCGTTTATAGAAAAGCAGTTTTTACTAACAATTTGGTGTTTTCTGCCCCACCACTAGTCGTAACCACAATGAGTGAGTGAGGTGAGGTACTAACTACCAGATAGTAGGTCAACACTTTACGAAAAGGTCCTTTTCACACACACTGACACCGTCCTATATCGTCCTGTAGCTTTAATGATGTATCGGCGAAAGCAGCCTACTACTCCACAACCGTGTGACCGTTTAAAGGTTCAAAAGTTCAGCAGTGAAATACTTGGTCACAGCCCACTCGATATTTGAAAATTTATAAAATAAGATAAATGTGCGGAAGTTTATGTCTCGATTCTGCATAATCGAAGTTTAATTTTCAAATTCTACGATAGTTTCTGAAAAAATAATGATGAGTTTTATCGATTTAACTCTATTCCTTCCTCTCGATTTAATCTTGAAATATATGTCGGCATTCGTTTAATAAAAAACATTAAATATCACGGTTTTTTAAAATAAAATCGCGATACACTGATACACAGGCGGTAGATTATCGGTGGCTTTTAGCATTAAATAGCCAAATAAACTATTAACGAGATAAGGAAATGAAATAAGTAAAAAAATGCCGACAGGTGATAGAGATAATGTAACGCAAAGCGAGAGTGGGTCGCATTCCGTGAGTACGGGCAGCGTACGGCGAGAGTTGGGTTGCATTCCGTCACCGCGACTGCGACTCACTTGGTAATGTAGCTCACGGCGAGAGTTGAGTCGCATTCCGTCGGTTTACTTAACCTCACTGCGTGGATTCTTCGGTTATGGTACATTGTTAGTTCTTCTGTCTACTTATGTAATTGGTTAGTTCTTCTAGCGTAACAAATAAGCAGGCGCGTAGAAATAGCGGCGGATAAATTTGTTTTTGTACCGATCCTGTTCGTTTCGCAGTTTGCGGTCGTGACCTTTCCCGATTACTCGCAGCTGCGAATTTATACCGTAATAAACATAACCTCAAAGTTCACGTAACGAAAAACAGCTGCTGTCCGAAGTCAGCTGTTGCAGGTCAAAATAGGCTATCTCTACCGCCGCAGCAATATGGTTTTTTACCAGGTTTTAAATGAATTTATAACTAAAATTGAAGTTTATATATATATATTTTTTTAACGTCCGACTATTGTGCACACTTGGGCTAATGCAGACGATGGGATGATTTATAGCGTATGAAAATGCCAAGCCCTGGCCGGTAATCGAACCCGGGTCCTCGGGGTGAAAGCCCAGTACGCTATCAACTAGGCCACCGAGGAGGCTATATAGCCCCTATATATATATATATATATATATATATATATATATATATATATATATATATATTCGGTTCGATTCCCGGCGAGGGCTTGGCATTTTCCTACGCTATTCATACGCTATAAATCATCCCACCGTCTGCATTAGCCCAAGTGTGCACAATAGTCGGACGTTAAACACAAAATATATATATATATATATATATATATATATATATATATATATATATATATATATATATATATATATATATATATAGTGGATCACACAAGTCGGAATAGACCTACATGACGCAGAAATAGACTCAACAGACATTGAAGACAGGAACGCATACAGGAGAAAGATGCTCGGTTGGAAGGTCCCAGAGAATGAAATCCCAAAGAGAGCAGGGGTAAAATGGACGGAGGAGCGAAGGAGGATCCATGGGGACAGGATGAGGGAGGTGTGGAGGATTAGAAGGAACAAGACATGAGTCGGAGTGCTTTGCGTGATCCAACAGGGTCTATAAGCAAATAATAATGATAATAATAATAATAATAATTATATATATATATATATATATATATATATATATATATTGGTTTGAACTCAAAAAATGTACTATGTTTTCTAGAATATTTTGCTACCATTTAAACTAATTTTCATTAGAAAATGAGCGATTGGAGCGGTCATTATAGGTCCTTGAAATGAGCGCCGGTTCACTTTGTGAAGGGTCGTTAAAATTTTTATGTTTAATGTTTGTGATGTAGTATTCTAGTGTTCGCACTTTGGCTCCGATATGATTTCATATTAACACAAAACAAATATCGATTTTGTTAAATAGCACGCACAATTTCGTTGTGAAGTAAAATCCGTTCAACAGTTTTTCATAATGGCGATCATTCCAAATTTTACATTTTTTGAAAATATGTTTTCATCACCATAGTCGTCGTTAAAATCAGCAGTAATTAACATTTTAAGTTGTCAACGTAATTGGAACATTTTAAACGTTAATTTTTGCAGATTTTAACGATAATTGCAAAGTTGAAAACAGATTTTCAAAAATGTAAAATTTAAAATTGAAATTTTTTTATTGAACCAAAAATAAAAATCATCTATTGTGTTTTCTCTTACTTTTTTATTTTAATTACGATAATTTGTTCGAAAACACGACAGCTAGTTTTTAATAACATAACCTGAAACTTTTTACAGCCTATCAGCTGTTCAATGAAATCAGCTGATCCTTAACAATATAACTTAAAACGTATTATAGACTATCGACAATTGTATAATATAACTAGAACTACAAATTAATATATAATATATTAATATAGCTACAAATGGCTTCGTAGATTCCATAGTCCAGTGATTATCGCGATACGCCTCACACGGTGCGATCCAGGGCGGAGACACTGTAATTTTTAATTATAATTAATTTAATATGAGACGCACAAAATATAAAAAATATATCAATATAAACATGTTCTTCGCATCACGCCCCCGCAAAATCCAACATCACAACCAGTCCTAAAACATGATAAATGTTAAAAATTACTGCGAAATTGTTGCTTTTCTTGTAAATTTGCTTCTATCACTTGAGCGAGACAGCTGTGTGCTTCGATTAATTTACATTTAAATTGGATTTTGGAGGCGATTTACGACTTTCAAGTCGTTCAAAGAATCTAAATACAAAACATTGTTTTAAAGATAATACACAATAGCGTATGTGTTCTTCGTTTACATTAAGAATTGAGAAACACCGCCTAATTAATTGTAAGCACCGGGGGTTACGAGCTACACGTGTCTCTTGCGGTCAAGTCTTTATTTCATTGTGCAACAATTATTGGGCGCTTAAGATACCGGCAAGCGATCAAATAACATCACTTCAGAAAGTTTAGATTTAAACGTTTTCCAATCGAAACGGGCACAATTAATTGTGACGATAATGGCGAGCCGAGATGAATGATTAATGGACGACAAAGTACCAACAGTTATCAATAATGGGTGGCTGCAGCTGAAGGAGTTAATTAAAGAAGACCATTAGGTTTCGATGAATCACGGGTTTTGTAAAACAGTGGAAGCAGTTGCCTAATGTATTTCTGAATAAATACTGTGCAGTGTTTATTTGTATAAATAGCAGGTCTTTGTAAACAGAGAAGCATGGTTTATTTGTAATGTTGCAATGTTTAGGCCTGCGTTCTTTTCATTTTACGTAATGGACCGGGAAATCTAGAACAGAGCAAGTTTTTTAGCGAGGAAATGTCTTGAAAGAGTCAGTCAAAATGAGGTAGATATATGTTCGCTAAGTGTGCAAGCAATGTTTAGGCCTGCGTTCTTTTCATTTTACGTAATGGACCGGGAAATCTAGAACAGAGCAAGTTTTTTAGCGAGGAAATGTTTTGAAAGAGTCAGTCAAAGTTAGGTAGAGTTATGTTCGCTAAGTGTGCAAGCAATGTTTAGGCCTGCGTTCTTTTCATTTTACGTAATGGACCGGGAAATCTAGAACAGAGCAAGTTTTTAGCGAGGAAATGTTTTGAAAGAGTCAGTCAAAGTTAGGTAGAGTTATGTTCGCTAAGTGTGCAAGCAATGTTTAGGCCTGCGTTCTTTTCATTTTACGTAATGGACCGGGAAATCTAGAACAGAGCAAGTTTTTTAGTGAGGAAATGTTTTAAAAGAGTCAGTCAAAGTTAGGTAGAGTTATGTTCGCTAAGTGTGCAAGCAATGTTTAGGCCTGCGTTCTTTTCATTTTACGTAATGGACCGGGAAATCTAGAACAGAGCAAGTTTTTAGTGAGGAAATGTTTTAAAAGAGTCAGTCAAAGTTAGGTAGAGTTATGTTCGCTAAGTGTGCAAGCAATGTTTAGGCCTGCGTTCTTTTCATTTTACGTAATGGACCGGGAAATCTAGAACAGAGCAAGTTTTTTAGTGAGGAAATGTTTTAAAAGAGTCAGTCAAAGTTAGGTAGAGATATGTTCGCTAAGTGTGCAAATTTTGCAGCGCCTTTTATTGGATTTTTTTGAAAGGCAATTAAAGTAAGAAATGTTTTCTACAAACTTAAATATGGGTTTTTATTAACCTACGTATTAAACGTTGCCGCACTAACGTGCATACAATGCAGGCCGTACTATTTTTTTAAAGTTGGTCACAATGATTTGCTTTTGAGTTCCATTTCCGCTGATTTTACCACGCCTTACTGTATCTAACACTACAAACAAGAGGGGAAGACATCACTGTGCTTATGCCAGTTCTAATCTTCAAAGATTCAGGACAGCATGTCCGTCTGTACTATTCGGTAATCTTGTTATCTGTTCTTTGATCATTTGATCATTATATTATTTACTCGCTGAATTCCGTAGTCATCTACACAAGGTGGGATTACACAATGTCGTCTGTGCTGGCAGCAGGCTGAAACAGCAGCACTCTTGAGTGCGAGGTCTTGGAGTTCAAAAGAAGGAAACTCTTTAGACTTCAGTAACCGGACAAGGAGTTTCACAAGAGGATTCTGTACAAGATTCTGGAGCTCGTCAAGGGCAATGGAATCGGTTTAAGGTGAAGTGGAAGGGGAACACAAGAAGCTCAGCACGTGTCGGAGGCAACAGAGCCTCAGTAGTAATGAATACAGAATCTATTACTTATTTTTTTAAATTTTGACTTAAAGAGGCTCACTGCCGTAATGAAAACGAAAGTTTAGTGAAGTTGACCTGCGATATTCACATAGAACAATTTTTGCGTCAAGCCCTCAGCTGTTGGCAGAAAGAGAGAGACAGAGAATGCCATCCCTATATCTGTCTCTCTCTGAGCTACAAGTTCAGAAAAAAATCATCCAGCGCTGCCTATCGGCGGGTGATCCAAGTAGCGTTCTCGACCGAAAAAAATGTGCTGACTTTTTCTGGAAAGAAGTGTCCTTCTTATAGATTCTACATTCATTGTCAGTAGTAACCTTAAGAAAAGAAAATACTCGCTGAATCAATGGTTGTATCAAAACCGCGAGGAGCAAGAAAACGTTCTGACGTATGGAGAAGAAGGAAAATCCGTGGAAAAGGAAGCAAAGTCGGACAGGTAAAATGGATGGACGTAAAAAGAACTACTAACAGAAAGAACTGAAAAAGATCTTCATGGTCAAATGCTCCACCATAGACCTAGATTTACAGGATATTTAAGTCCTTCTTCGCGTTGAACTCTTACGTTATTTCTCCACATCCTTGGTTTTTCAACTATTAACATCTGTGATTAACTGTTTCTTGAATAATTACTGAATTCGCGAGTTCGTTTTACGTAATCATTTTCAGCATATAATAAACTAAATTATGGCTCAAGGAAGCAATTGAAGTCGAGCGTGAAAAAAACGCAAGTTTTCCATCGTCATTTTGAAGGAATTGTCTTTGTTACTTTGTTATACGGGCTCATCTTCTGAATATAAAAAAGTATACGTGTGGAACTCGAGTAGTTACCCACAGAAGCAAAGCTTTTGTTAATGATATCTTCGCTGAATACATAATTAATCTGAAGATATATTTACAAATATCTGGTTTTGTTTAAATAAATAAATACGTGAACATAACTTAGATATTATCTACTGTTCTTTTTATATTCTTCTTCTTTTCTGCTAGTATTATTATCACTATGTTCAGTATAATGATCTGTCTTCCCTAGCTTCGTCAATTCTACTTTCGTTGACGCGTTTCGGAGAACCTCCTTCTTCAAAAACTATATCTATACTGGTCACCATATTGTACTACATATGGCAGAAAAAGGAAGACGTATGAACGTTTTAGAGAACTTGAAAATTTTAAAATCTAAATTAAAGGGAGAAAACATAATAAATGAACAGATATCGTCGCAAGCAGATATTACGTTTAAAAATCTAAAATTTTTCAAAAATTAACAGGAGGGACGACCGTTGAAGAGAAAGTTTGAAAGGAGCCAATCAGAAGCGAGCACGTTAGGTTTAATGTACACGTATTGAATACAGGAGGGGTACGAGGTGGAGATAGAAAATTATAAATAGGACGGGCCATAATATTGGTGACCAGTATAGATATAGTTTTTGAAGATTGAGGTTCTCCGAAATGCGTCAACAAAAGTAGAATTGACGAAGCTAGGGAAGGCAGATCATTATACTGAACATAGTTCTGTAAACTATAGTAAAAAATCAATTGTTTTATATTAAATCGTAATGAACAGCTGATTTCATTGAACAGCTGATAAGCTATAATAAGTTTCAGGTTATGTTGTTAAAAACTAGCAATATTAACAACAATTATTGTAAACGTTTATATTAATTCGAATGTATCATAAACGGTTACAACGTGCACGTGTTCTTCAAGTAAGGAGAAATATCGAAACCAAAGCAACACAACGTTTTCGATACGCGTGTACTGTTATAGAAAAAAGAGGGGAAAAATAAAAGAGACAGAAATAGAAAGACGAAATTCGTTTGTTCTTTTTTTTTCTATTCACTCCTCTCGCGAAAGCTAATACTAAACGCTTCGCTTCAAAAAGGAAAATAGCGTAACACTTGCATTTAAGGACAAATGTAAATACTAATTGAGAGAATTTGGATGAATTTTAATTGTTGATATTTTTATTTTCGAGTCCTTCTCTACACGATATTTATCGGGAGTTTTTAACCAGTATTTGTGGAATTGAAATTTATCACAAAAACTGTGAAAATCGACGGTTATAAATAGTACAGATTGCTGGAGATACGTCTGTTAATTTAATATAAAATGTTTTCATAAAGTCCGAGCCCATGTATTAGCTGTTTCCGCTATGTGCAAGGAGATATAGCACTGGTACCAACCTGTAACCTGGTCTCAGAACCGGTAAAGAAACGGCCATTATAAGACTTAATTAATCCCATGTTTCTTTTAATAGAAGGGGGCTTATTTATTACAGCGCAATTCGACCGGTTTCTATTGATAACGACAGCACTGACATCTATCGTCGTAGATAGAACAACTATGACAGCTGTTCCACGGAACGGGAACAGGGAACGCGGTGTTGAGAAACTGACGCGGCTATAAAGGTTTCAAGAAAGTAATATTTTCCATTAACAGATCGGTATCTGCAGTAAGCGCACCACGGCCTGTGTAATAAATAATTCGGTGTCACTTTCACTAAATCTTTTTGATTTAAATGGCTGCGAGCTGTCTTGGAAACTGAAACGTTTAACGTAGCCTACTGTCCGTTCCGTGTTCACCTTTCAGTAGACGTTTTACGGTCGACAGCATAACTACTAGTCAAACAGTAAACATTACGGTATCAAGAGGATTGCGTCTACTTCGAAAGTAAATTGTTATGCGGGTACATAAACATTGAGCAAACATTTCATATTCAATTTCATTATTTAAATGTATCCTATCAAAACAAAAAGTATGGATCTTTACCTCTAAAAAAAAAAAAAACATTTTAAGTAGAAAAGATTGACTGTTTTTTTTTACCGGTTTACACCCGAGTTGTAAATTACTATCTCCAAAAAACGTTTAAGCGGGAAGGTTTAACTGTTTTTTTACTCGTTTACACCCGAGTTGTAAATTACTATCTCCAAAAAACGTTTAAGTGGGAAGGCTTGACTGTTTTTTTTACTGGTTTACACCCGAGTTGTAAATTACTATCTCCAAAAAACGTTTAAGCGGGAAGGTTTAACTGTTTTTTTACTCGTTTACACCCGAGTTGTAAATTACTCTCTCCAAAAAACGTTTAAGTGAGAAGGCTGGACTGTTTTTTTACCGGTTTACACCCGAGTTGTAAATTACTATCTATCCAAAAATCGTTTAAGTGGGAAGGTTTGACTGTTTCTTTACTGGTTTACACCCGAGTTGTAAATTACTACCTCCAAAAAACGTTTAAGTGGGAAGGCTTGACTGTTTTTTTTACTGGTTTTCACCCGAGTTGTAAATTACTATCTCCAAAAAACGTTTAAGCGGGAAGGTTTAACTGTTTTTTTACTCGTTTACACCCGAGTTGTAAATTACTATCTCCAAAAAACGTTTAAGTGAGAAGGCTGAACTGTTTTTTTACCGGTTTACACCCGAGTTGTAAATTACTATCTCCAAAAAACGTTTAAGTGGAAAAGTTTGACTTTTTTTTACCAGTTTACACCGGAGTTGTACATTACTATCTCCAAAAAACATTTAAGTGGAAAAGTTTGACTTTTTTTTAACGGTTTACACGCGAGTTGTAAATTACTTTCTCCAAAAAACGTTTAAGTGGGAAGGTTTGACTGTTTTTTTACCGATTTACACCCTAGCTGTTACCATTTCTCCCAAAAACATTTTAAGTGGGAAAGTTTGACTGTTTTTTTACTGGTTTACACCCTAGTTGTAAATTACTATCTCCAAAAAACGTTTAAGTGGAAAAGTTTGACTTTTTTTTAACGGTTTACACCCGAGTTGTAAATTACTTTCTCCAAAAAACGTTTAAGTGGGAAGGTTTGACTGTTTTTTTACCGATTTACACCCTAGCTGTTACCATCTCTCCCAAAAACATTTTAAGTGGGAAAGTTTGACTGTTTTTTTACTGGTTTACACCCTAGTTGTAAATTACTATCTCCAAAAAACGTTAAGTGGGAAGGCTTGACTGTTTTTTACCGGTTTACTCCCGAGTTGTAAATTACTATCTCCAAAAAACGTTAAAGTGGGAAGGTTTAACTGTTTTTTTTACTGGTTTACACCCGAGTTGTAAATTCATATCTCCAAAAAAACGTTTAAGTGGGAAGGCTTGACTGTTTTTTACCGGTTTACTCCCGAGTTGTAAATTACTATCTCCAAAAAACGTTAAAGTGGGAAGGTTTAACTGTTTTTTTAACGGTTTACACCCGAGTTGTAAATTACTATCTCCAAAAAACGTTAAAGTGGGAAGGTTTAACTGTTTTTTTTAACGGTTTACACCCGAGTTGTAAATTACTTTCTCCAAAAATCGTTTAAGTGGGAAGGTTTGACTGTTTTTTTACCGATTTACACCCTAGCTGTTACCATCTCTCCCAAAAACATTTTAAGTGGGAAAGTTTGACTGTTTTTTTACTGGTTTACACCCTAGTTGTAAATTACTATCTCCAAAAAACGTTTAAGTGGAAAAGTTTGACTTTTTTTAACGGTTTACACCCGAGTTGTAAATTACTTCTCCAAAAAACGTTTAAGTGGGAAGGTTTGACTGTTTTTTTACTGGTTTACACCCGAGTTGTAAATTAATATCTCTTCAAAAAACGTTTAAGTGGAACAGCTTGACTGTTTTTTTTACTGGTTTACACCCGAGTTGTAAATTACTATTTCTTCAAAAAACGTTTAAGTGGAACAGCTTGACTGTTTTTTTTACTGGTTTACACCCGAGTTGTAAATTACTATTTCTTCAAAAAACGTTTAAGTGGAACAGCTTGACTGTTTTTTTTACTGGTTTACACCGAGTTGTAAATTACTATTTCTTCAAAAAACGTTTAAGTGGAACAGCTTGACTGTTTTTTTTACTGGTTTACACCCGAGTTGTAAATTACTATTTCTTCAAAAAACGTTTAAGTGGAACAGCTTGACTGTTTTTTTTACTGGTTTACACCCGAGTTGTAAATTACTATTTCTTTCAAAAACGTTTAAGTGGAACAGCTTGACTGTTTTTTTACTGGTTTACACCCGAGTTGTAAATTACTATTTCTTCAAAAACGTTTAAGTGGAACAGCTTGACTGTTTTTTTTTTACTGGTTTACACCCGAGTTGTAAATTACTATTTCTTCAAAAAACGTTTAAGTGGAACAGCTTGACTGTTTTTTACTGGTTTTACCCGAGTTGTAAATTACTATTTCTTCAAAAAACGTTTAAGTGGAACAGCTTGACTGTTTTTTTTTACTGGTTTACACCCGAGTTGTAAATTACTATTTCTTCAAAAAACGTTTAAGTGGAACAGCTTGACTGTTTTTTTTACTGGTTTACACCCGAGTTGTAAATTAATATCTCTTCAAAAAACGTTTAAGTGGAACAGCTTGACTGTTTTTTTTACTGGTTTACACCCGAGTTGTAAATTACTATTTCTTCAAAAAACGTTTAAGTGGAACAGCTTGACTGTTTTTTTTACTGGTTTACACCCGAGTTGTAAATTACTATTTCTTCAAAAAACGTTTAAGTGGAACAGCTTGACTGTTTTTTTTACTGGTTTACACCCGAGTTGTAAATTACTATTTCTTCAAAAATCGTTTAAGTGGAACAGCTTGACTGTTTTTTTAACTGGTTTACACCCGATTTGTAAATTAATATCTCTTCAAAAAACGTTTAAGTGGGAAAGCTTGTCTGTTTTTCTACCGATTTACAGCCGATCTGTAAATTACTATAATTTCGAACCTAGTTGAGTCCTTAACTTTTTATGCAATATGAATAAAATTTGAGCCAATTGTGAAAAGCGAGGCGTTTTACATTTTCCACTGTTAATATCGGATAATTTTTTTACAGGTGATACGTTCTTTTAGGATCTGGGGTATTTAATTTTCCGTGCGAGGTGCATCTAACCGACGCGTAAAACTAAAAATTCCAAGAAAATTTACTTGATAATGAAGTTACCAAGTTCTACAGCAACACAACACAGATTTATGTTGGATTTCTTTCACGTCGAAACACGCTTATGGGCCAGTACTAAAACTTGCAGTATTGGCAGATCTAGCGGCACGTTGTAGATGCTGCACTGTATTTATATTTAAATGCCGAAATGACCCTTGACAAGATCAAGGACCGTAATGTCTGGAGTCTTCTCTTATGAAACCGGTTCTCGGCGTTTAACTCATACTGTATCACCTCGGTGCCCAGGAGTAGGTCACTCACATCCAGAGTGCTTTGGCCCCGGACTCCAAGACACATGTCCGTGGTCCGTGGTCCGTCGTGTCTTTCGTGTTACTATCGGTTCATAAACGGTACAGCAAATTGCACTACATTTTTATCGAAACTTATCACCATTGGTGGCTTTATCATAAAAAAGTTGCTGAAAATATAACAAATAATCGCGACACGCAACTGTCTCGCTGACAGGATGGAAGCGAATTCTCGAAATACACAATAACATTATAAAATACAATTTTTTAATTTTATTTGAAAATTTGATTTCAACATCATAATCACCATTAAAATGTTAATTTATGCACGTTTAAAACGCTGATTACAGTAGAATTAGATTTTCAAAAAATATATGATTTTTTAAAAATTTGAAATGGCCGCCATTTTGAAACTGTTAAACGGATTTTGCTATTTCAAAAATATTTTTTGTACCAAGTTTGAAACAAATCTGGTCAAAATGTAAGAGCGCTTACACACACACACACACACACACACACACACACACACACACACACACGGCTCTTCAAGAAGTAATTTTTGAATACTCCTTAAAGGAAAGTTACGTTTATTTTGATTTGTTTAAGATTTTTTTTCTAAATCAATGTTTTAATATTTTGTATATAATAAACTAGCTGTACTACCGGCGTTTGTTCGGGGGAGATAATAATAAAATATCTAAACATTATTTTGATATATACTTTATTATATATATATATATATATATTATATATATATATATATATATATTATATATAAATATATATAGATTTGCGTATTTTAACTTTCACTTTGTAAAAGTCAAAATGTAAACAAATCAGTTGTCAAAACAACAGCACTACCTATCGGATTTAATTCAAACCACTCTAAACACTAAACACAGTAAGCGGTGGAAAATAACTTTTTACGTAAAGAGATACGGCTGTGAAATCACTCTCTAAACACTCCTGGAAATAGTAATAACAAACTTTGACATTTTCAGCGAAACCGGATCAGTAGTTTTTATGTATTTAGATTCATGTTATTGTTATTATACTTCTATATATATATATATATATATATATAATTGTCTGGCACTCCACACAAAAGGTACCATAGAAGACATTTTGAAGGAAGAACGCAAAATCTTGAGGAAGATTAATAGAAGACGGATACAGGATACAGGTTGCACTCCCGGAAGACCACAGAGAATATATCGAACCTGGCAGCAGATATCAGAAGAAAGAGACTTCGGTTCTATGGACACATCAGTAGACTCCCAACAACGAGACTTACCAACAGAATCCTTATGTATATACAAGGTGTCAAATCAACAACGTCGTGGATCACACAAGTCAGAATAGACGTACATGATGCAGAAATAGACAACAGACAATGAAGACAGGAACGCATACAGGAGAAAGATGCTCGGGTGGAAAATCCCAGAGAATTAAATCCCAAAGAGAGCAGGGGTAAAATGGACGGAGGAGCGGAGGAGGATCCATGGGGACAGGATGAGGGAGGTGTGGAGGATTAGAAGGAACAATACATTAGTCGGAGTGCTTGATACGCAAATAATAATAATATATCAAAATTATGTTAATAATGTAATATGAGGGTTACATAAAAAAAATTATAAAACTGATTCAAATATTTATGAGTGAAATTAAAATATTTATTTCTTATTTCACCTACTTTTAAAAAAATAATATCTCCTTCATTTCAATTTGTTTTAATACAGTTTTTTTGTATGATTAAATTATTAATAATTAAGATCAAATATTAAATAAAAATAATAAATTTTACTTTAATTTTGTTTGTAAAAACATTAATTCAAATATTTTCTCCATTGAATAATTCTTTTTTTAACGCGAGCATAAAAGTTTTCACTTCTGTCGACACTACCACAAGTGCCACACGTTGTTTCATGATCACCATAATTTCTTTACACTTCGTATATCCTACTTTTTTGTTTTTTTAAAAAAGGTTATTATACTTCTTTTTAACGATATTGGGGCTTGGTGGTCGAAGTGGCTAAAACATCAGTCTACTGCGTCACTCAACTACGCACCTTATGGTTTAGTTTAAGTCGCAGTTCTCATGCTTTCCCTTACCGTTAACAATGATCCTTCGTCCTCATTAGTCTAAATGGCATAAAGTATGAACGTTAAGGGAAAAATCGATATCAGTATTCTTTGTACATTTACTGAGACAATAAACTAATATATACGAACTAAGTTTAAATAATAAATTTGAACTTGTGAACATTTTTAGACGTTTTTGCACCATTCGTTTTAAGAATAGAATTTGAAAGGAACATCTGAAAGGTTTGTTATTCAAAGAAAGCTGTTGTAGGTAGTAATACAAAGCGTATTTTGTCAGCGGGAAGGCAGTAAATGTCTGCCCTAATTGACTACCTACCCCCTACCTGAGCTCCGAAGTCAAGGGTACAAGCTCATCGCGATGATGTATTCTAGTGAATACCCGATGGGTTTGTTGAGAAAACAATTTAAAGCCTATCTCAATACATAACTCAATTTTTGGAAAAATTAACTCAATAACTCAGCAGTGAGAAAAGAAATGCAAATACTCGCGGAACGTAATATTGAAGAGAATTTTGAACAAATTTTGAAAATCTGATTTCACCATCATAATCGGCGTTAAAATCTGAAAAAATTGGCATTTTAAAATTTCAAATCTAATTGAAAATTTACATCGCTAATATAGCCTATATGGAGATTTTAATGCTGGTTAAGATTGAATATCGAGTTTTCAGGTAAGTGTAACAAAAAAATGTAGTGTTTTTAAAGAATTGAAATAAACGACATTTTGAAACTTTTGAACAGTTTTCACAGAAAATACGAACATGGAAAAAAGATAAACAAATTAGGCACTTTTGAAGATTTTGAAACTATTCAACGCATTTTGATAGGAAACGAACTTGTTTAATCTATTACCAAGAATTTTGGCACCACCAATTACCAAAATCGAGTTTTTTAGCCAAGTTTGATTCAAATCGGATCAAATTACAAACATAATAGTACAGTTTTTTAAATTTTATTTGAACATTTGATTTCAACATCATAATCACAGTTAATTTAAATGCAAGTTTAAACGCTGATTACAGTAGAATTAGATTTAAAAAAATATGATTTTTTAAATATTTGAAATGACCGCCATTTTGAAACTGTTAAACGGATTTTGCTGAGTCCAAGCTATTTCGAAAATATGTTTTGTACCAAGTTTGAAACAAATATGGTTAAAATGCATGCGCGCGCGCTCCACACACACGCACGCACGCGCGCACACACACACACACACACCTAATTTTACAAACAGAAAATAATTCTTACAAAGCACGTCACTATGTCATCATTTACATATTGTGATTTAGATTATTTAAAGTTCAGCACGGATAACAATGTGTTATAGGTATTGTTATACAGTTTATAAAAGAGAATGTGGTGTGACTTATATTCCACAATAAATCTAGAATGTGTGGACCAATTTCAACCAAACATGGAACACGTAATTAGTGAAAACAAATACTGTTGGGGTAAAGTACTCTGAGAACCCCATAGGAGAGGGTGGCATACACATATTTACGTGTATTATTGTTGAATTCGTGATTTTTGGAGTCGCGGAGATGAATAGTGAATTACTAATTTAGAACAAATAATTAAAGTAACACACCTACAGAAACTAATAGCGGAAGGGTGACCGATAGTAGTGTTGAATCTATCCTTCCCTGGGTTGTAGAATTGAATAAATTACACCTTTTAGTGATTGATTCACCTACTTGGGTGAAAAATTAAACGACAAAAAACCACCTTCAGTGATTGGTACCCTTTTAAGTCAAGGTTTTACTACGGGGGTGTGAAATTAAATGTCAAAAATTCACCTTTCAGTCACTAGTGCTATTTTAAATCAAGGTTCTACTACGTGGGTGAAAAAGTAAACGACAAAAAACCACCTTCAGTGATTGGTATCGTTTTAAGTCAAGGTTTTACTACAAGGTGGGAAATTAACTCAAACATTCACATTTTAGTGACTGATGCTCTTTTAAACTAAGATTCTACTACGTAGGTGAGAAACTAAACGACAAAAATTCACCTTCAGTGATTGGTACCCTTTTAAGTCAAGGTTTTACTACGGGGGTGGGAAATTAAATGTCAAAAATTCACCTTTCAGTCACTAGTGCTATTTTAAACCAAGGTTCTACTACGTGGGTGAAAAAGTAAACGACAAAAATTCACCTTCAGTGATTGGTACCCTTTTAAGTCAAGGTTTTACTACGGGGGTGGGAAATTAACTCAAACATTCACATTTTAGTGATTGATGCTCTTTTAAACTGAGGTTCTACTACGGGGATAAAAAATTAAATGTAAAAAATCACCTTTTTTGATTAGTGTTGTTTTAAACCAAAGTTTTACTAAGGGGTGGGAAATTAAATGTCAACAATTTACCTTTTTTTGTGATTGGTGCATTTTTAAACCAAAGTTCTACTACGGAAGTAATTAAATATCAAATATTCACCAAAACCAGACTATGTGATGACTTAATAAACTTGAGAGCGTTAAAGAGTATTCAGATAAATAAAGTCCTGGGCAAAGTCAGATAATCTGCTACTTAATATATTGTTATGCAGTTTCTGTACCAGTGTTGCTACAGACCAGGAATGGCTGGTAAAACTAGTTAAAACTATTAAATAAAACATACATTGAAAGTGAATGTAAAGTTATATTTTAGTAAAATCAATGCCACTTTTATAAAAAGTTATTCTTTTTGTTAATATGTAGTCAACGGTTTTTGGGAAAATATTCAGGAAATGTTATTTTGAAATTTAATTAGAAGTCTGTATAAATCCATCGGTAAGAGTTTAAGGAGAGGACGAGAGCTACTTCTGACCTTGTTTGTTGATAACCAAGGCAGTCTGCTACACCTTCCTTGGATGTTTAGTGTCTTTCTTCGGCCTCTGCAAACTGACAAACAATAGCGCCTCACCCAAGAATTCCTTCCAGTTAGAAAATCGGCAGGCTGTGATTTACAACGTCAATAAATGTAACAGATGCGACAAGCACCGGTGCAGGCTTACAAGGAACAGGTGTGCGAAGAACTAAAGGTCTGAGGTGGACTTTGGGAAACAATACACCTCCCAACCGTTATTGACTCAAACCTATCTATCTTTGTAGGCGGAATCTACCGTATCTGCTACAGTATTTATCTATGGTTAGGTGTTTCTTGACATATTGCTAGCGATTATACTACGTACTAGTTCCACTTAGTGTTCGTGTTAACCTTGTGCGTAGTTGCGGATTGACAGTGAGATTTGAATCAGTTAGTCTTCAGCTAAAAAAAAGTACACGTGTGGAACCGACAAAAGCGAAGTTTTTGTTAATATCTTTGATGAATATATATGTTTGAAGATATGTTTACAAATATCTTGTCTTATTCAAATAAATTCGTGAACCTAGCTCAGATATTATTTACTGTAGTTATAGTAAAAGATCAGATGTTTTATATTAATTCGTAACGATCAGCTGATTTCATTGAACAGCTAATAAGTTTCAGGTTCTGTTGTTAAAAACTAGCAATATTAGCAACAATTATTATAAACGTTTGTATTAATTTCGAATGTATTATAAACGGTTCAACGTTTTCGTGTAATACGAGCGTACTGTTATCGAAAAGGAGGAAGAAAACAGAAATAGAGAGACCAAATTCGTTAGCTTGTTTCGGTTTCATATTTCCGTTACATTAAAAGCTTCGTTTCAAAAGTGGTTTTGAAGGGGATATATATTCGAGATATACAACAGACGCTTCTGGACACTAAACCAAATTTAATAATTTCGGTATCTAGAAGCAAAGATTTTCATAAAATGTTTGGATTAAAATTTCCAAAGTCGGATTTTATCACAGTAGAGTATAACGAATTTGATTAAATTTTGCGCAGTTCTGAAGTACACAAACAAAAAAGCCTTGTCCCTGAAAAAAAAACACGGTTTAACGAATACAGAGAAAAAACAAGAAAATCGGAATAATTTGTTAAACTGTTTTTAAACAGATTTTGCTCTAACGTTAGTTATATACGAGGGTTGTCCGTAAAATAAGGTTCCCAATCATTTTTCACAATGAAAACATGTTTATTTGCATTAAATAAGACATTTTTGGAAAGCTTATACTTTTATCTATTTTTCGATATAATCGCCGTTGAAATCGATGCATTTTTGCATACGGTGAAACATCTTTTGTATGCCTGAGTCGAAAACCCCTCTCCCGCTGCTCCGCGAAGGTTGCTTAAAAATACTTTCAGCTCCTCTCCGGTACTGAAATGCGTCCCACCTAAGTGTTTCTTCAAATTAGGGAAGAGATTGTAGCCACTTGGGGCTAAATCCGGGCTGTAAGGTGGATGTGTGACAGTATCCCATCCAAATTGGTTGATGATATCTGTTGTTACACGGGCGGTGTGCGGACGAGCGTTGTCTTGATGGAAATAAACTCCCTTCGTGAGCATGTCTCTCCTCTTGTTTTGAATCGCACGGTGAAGGTTTCTTAACGTCTCACAGTAACGATCAGCACTGATTGTTGTGCCGGTATCCATGATTTCGCCCAACAATAACCCCTTCCTGTCCCAAAACACGCTCGCTATGACTTTGCCGGCGACAGTGTTTGTTTGAACTTCCACGGCTTTGGCGACTCTAGATTTTTCCACTGACGTGATTGTTCTTTCGTTTCCGGTGTTGTGTAGTGTACCAAGGTCTCGTCCCCAGTAACAATGGAGTCCAAGAATTTCTGGCCATGGGTTTCGTACGCCTGAAGAAATTTGCGGGCCGCATCAATCCGTTGCCGTTTGTGATCTGCTGTTAGCTGTCTTGGCAGCTAACACTTTGCACAAACCTTGCTAAACCATAAATGGTCTGTCAAAATTTTATCAATTCAGGTCTTGTTGACATCAGGGATCATCTCGGAGAGCTCCCGAACAGTCACCCTTCGATCGTTCAGCATTACTTCCACTTTCGCAATCGTTTCGTTCGAAACGCTGTTCATTATAAACGTCTGTACGTCCGTCTTTGAATTCTATGCACCATTTGCGCACGTGTTGTATGCTCATACATTTTTCTCCGCAGACTTCACATAGTTGGATATGAATGTCCACCGGCGTAGTGTTTTTGCACACAAAAAACGAATCACAGAGCGTAATTCGCACCTGGCGGGAGACAGAAAAGACAACTCCGTTATTAACGGCTACCAAGCCAAGACTGAGTATCGCAGACCGATCGCGGAGTGGGGATTGGGAGTGGAGGAACCAAGCTGCAAGGTCACCGGATCCCGCGTAACAACGTTCGCAGCGGCTATAGCTCCTGGGAAGGTACGGCTAATGAGTAAACCTTGACCATCTTAGGTTTGTTTAAATCGTTTCCCCAATTTATCCCCGAATCGTAAATGTTTTTTTTTACTTCTAATTTGATATGCTGTCTTGTGTTATAAATTTTGAAATACGACCAAAATTTGAACAAAATCCGATTAATTGTGTTTGTGAAATTATGTCGGTTTTCGTTATATTTTAGTATTTATAAAATGCTTCTGAAGCTAATTTTCTGTTCCCTCCAAGGGAAAGCTTTGGGAAATTAAATTTCTCCTAAAGGAAAAAAAACAAGAAATTAGTATCAATCAAGTATTTTAATATAAGTAAAACCAATTATTTCTTAATAAAAACGTTTTTAAGGTCTGTAAACTCAATTTTCTCTACATCTTGTGGGTCCAGCACCTCCGCAAAGAGCCCTCCCCCCAGAAATAAATCCTGGGTGCGTGCCTGATTACTTTATTTATGTATTGTTTTACTTGCAACAATCTTTAATTCGATAGCCTACTACAAACGATATGTTTCATTGTTCAATGTAGCCTAAAGATAAATTAGGTAGTACAATCATTTTTATATTTCTAATAAGATATTCAAATTCTATATAACACCTAGTAGCAATACAATTATTGCTTTTCACTTGTATGTCCGTTTCTAAGTGTGTATTTTATTTGTTTTAGAGCAAACATGACTACTTCAATTTGATTCAAATTTTAGAATTAAAATTTCTGTAACTTTTCGAGAGAGATTTTTGGAACAAGCCATATACTCCCATAATAAAGAGGCAGCTGCCGTTAGATTAACACATAACGTAAGAATTAATTAAAAAATCAGCGTTATTCACTTACCCTAAATGGTTCGGAGCTATCGGTAAACAAAACAAAACTGACAGTGAAATTTTCAAAGTCACTGATTTCGTTACAATCGGCTTGACGGAATTTGCTAAAATTAAATTTTTTTCTGAACTGTAACGTGTTTTTATTTTCAAAATTTTGTAACTTCAAAAAATGTAACTCGGGTTTTGATTAAAATTTTAGCAATAATCAAGCTGGTAGAGTTTTTACAATTGTCGATAATTTCTGAGCCGAAATATTTTTATGAGAGAAGTAGCTGGTAGCCAAATACGATACGACTGATGCCCTTGAGTCTGTATTATAGATTCAAGGCTAGTACCGCGTGGGATAGGTCCTATAACGCATGTTTAAATGGATTTGCGGGAAATTTATCGCGGTTTGCCATGCCATTTGTTACAGTGTCGAAAAGAATAAAAAAAAATTGTGATTAAAAATACTGGTACATTAAAAACTGATAACAATTTTATTTTTTATATAAATTACTTTACAATTTTTCACTTACGCATTAAACATAAACTATCGATTTTTTCGTGTTCGTTTTTCTTTTATTTTGTTTGAAAATGTGTCCTTTTAAAGGACACCGAACACAACATAGGTTATGTTAATGCACTTTTAATCCCATGCATCGTTCTACTTCTCAATTTCTTTTTTAGTTTTTCTCTTCACGGTGTTTTTGATCGTCTTCTGAACCGCGTTTTATTTAAAGTTCCTTATAGGTATTCTTCTTGTTTGTTTTTATTATTTTTTTTTAAATATATCCTTTTAGAGGACACCGAGCACAATACGAGGTGTGGCTATTAAATAACGAGACTGACGTTGTAAAAAATTTTATTTTCATTTTATACATAATTACTTATTATCACCTTCAATATACTCCCTACAACGCTCCATGCGAATTTTCCATTGTTGGAAACAGTGCTGGAAGTCATCTTCTGTCAATTCCTTCAGGACTCTTGCCGCTTTCACTTTTACAGCTTCCATGGACTCAAATATCGTCCCTTTAATGCAGATTTCACCTTAAGGAACAGATAGAAGTCACATGGTGCAAGGTCTGGTGAGTAAGGTGGATGTTCTAACACTGTGATGCTGTACTTGGCCAGGAACCTCTTGACAGATAACGTGGAATGAGCTGGCGCATTGTCTTGGTGGAAAACCCATGATTTGTCCTTCCACATTTCGGGTTGTTTTTTCCTTACTCTTTCACGTAGTTTACCAAGTACCTCAAGGTAGTAATATTGATTAATTGTTTGACCTTCAGGAAGCCAGTGAAGGTACACAATCCCATGAATATCGAAAAAAACAATCATCATTGCTTTAAATTTTGACTTGCTGATTCATGTTTCTTTGGCTCTCGGTGAAGTTGGGGTCTTCCAATGCATGGATTGATGCTTTGTTTCCGGATCATACGTAAAAACCACGATTCATTACATGTTATTATCCTTTCTAATAAATTTGGGTCATTTTCAATGTCATCCAAAGTGTCAGTACAAACATTTTTGCGAGCTGCTTGTTGTTCAAACGTGAGAATTTTTGGCACCATTTTGGCACACACTTTTTGCATGTTCAAATTGTCACGTAAAACTTTGCCGTACACATTATTTATCAATGCCTACAATTTCACCAATTGCACGAATACTTAATCGACGGTCAGACCGAATCAAATTAGCAGCTTTTTCGACATTGTCATCCGTTTTGACGTTGAAGGGCGACCTGGCCGCGAATCATCTTCAAAATCTTGTCGGTCATCTTGAAAACGCTTAAACCATTCAAAAAACGTGCCCGCGATAAACATTCACTGCAATACACTTCTTTCAGTAAATTATAAGTTTCAGTAGCGGTTTTTCCAAGTTTGAAGTGAAATTTAACAACAATTCGGTGCTCTATTATTACACTAACCATTTTTTCCGGCAAAACAAAATAACAACACTAACGGAAATGAAGGTTATGACTAAACGGTGTTGGTTACACAAACGAGACTAACTGCATTCTGAAGAGAAACCTTCACACTAAACAGCTGTCGGTCAATGGCGGTTGGCACATGCGCACTGTTCCGCCGCAGCGTCAGTCTCGTTATTTAATAGCCACACCTCGTATACTTTAATGCGTTTTAATCCCATGCATCGCTTTACTTTTTCATTTCTTTTTTAATTTTTTGCTCCATGGTGTTCTTAATAATCTAAACCGCGTCTTATTTAATGTTCTTTGTAGGAATTCTTCTTAGAAGACTTCATGGTGTTAACCGTCACCAAACTCTTTAACGACAGAACAGGTTTTATTCGTCTGTTTTCAGTTGCCTTTATTCAACATTACAACAACAACAAAATTCTTCATTTAGGTTATTCATTGCTTTACTTCTTTTATCTACTTTTAAAGTATGCTTTTAATGGTACCTATTGTGGAACCTGTGCAGGTAACAAAACTCTCTGTGTTCAGTTAAGAGCTGAGTTATAAAGAGGTCCATTTCTTCAATTTTTTAAAAATAAAAAGTTAACTCAACTGTTAAGCTTCAATAATTTTCCTACTCTAAATTTAGCCTGTAAAAACACTAACTCAGAAGCATGTATACATTTCCTGCCTACAGACCCTAGAATAGAATAGCGCAGCCTCTGTCTATAAATATTTGTACTTTGCAGCAAACTACGCAGAAGACCTGAGCGGTTCCAGAGGCTTATTCCCGGAGATATACAACGTCGCCGCTGTAGCGGAGATAACATCCAATGCGACGTGCGGCGAACGAGGCCCGGAAAACTTTTGCCGGCTGGCACAGTGGATAGCGCGTGGCGACCAGTGCGGGGTGTGCGATGCCCGAAGCTCAGATCCTGCCAAGAGGCATCTCGCGGCTTTCGCCCTGGACGGCACGGCGAGGTGGTGGCAGTCGCCCACTCTGCAGGCAGGACCGCAGTACGAGTGGATCACTCTCACTATCGATATGAAACAGGTAGGTTAATTAAACTTTAATCCAACATTAACGTCATGTACGTTATGTTTTTCCATTTTTGGAAAATCTCCGTGGTCAATAATATGTGGAAAATTTTTGATGGTTATAGTAAGTTGGCATAAATTGTGTCGATATTTGGGAGAATTTAGGACAACACATCTATACCAAAATTAATAAATGAAATTAATAAATAAAATTAGTAAAACAAAATTAGATCGTCCCGTGGCGATAGAGCGTTCCGTGATGGCAAACTGAATTTTTTCACCGTCAAAACGTACACCTATACCCCGCGATAAGAAGTATTTACTTCAATATTTCAATTAGAGTGTTCCGTGATGGTAGATCATTCCGTGACGGTAGAGCGTTCCGTGAGGGCAAACTGAATTTTTCCCCATACCCCGCGATAAGAAGTAGTCACTTCAGTACTTCAATTAGAGTGTTCCGTGATGGTAGATCATTCCGTGATGGTAGAGTGTTCCGTGAGGGCAAACTGAATTTTTCCCCATACCCTGCGATAAGAAGTAGTCACTTCAATACTTCAATTAGAGTGTTCCGTGATGGTAGATCATTCCGTGACGGTAGAGTGTTCCGTGAGGGCAAACTGAATTTTTCCCCATACCCTGCGATAAGAAGTAGTCGCTTCAATATTTCAATTAGAGCGTTCCGTGACGGGAGAGCGTTCCGTGACAACAAACTGAATGTTTCCCCGTTCAAAACATACACCAATTCCCAGCGATAAGTAGTCACTTCAATAAATAGCGAGTTTGGGAAATTTTTCGTTTGAGTTATAATCCCGCAACCATTTTCTTGCTAGTCCTTTTAGTGGCATTTTTTCGTTATGCGATTCCTGATGTCAACTTTTTCTCTTTAAAAGTTGTGTTTTGAAAAAAAGACGATATCTGATTAAGCCGCTAGTGCTTTATTTTCTTTTTACTTAATAATGTAGTTGGTAACGCTGTTGGTCTTGAGTTGCATCGATGGTCACTGTCTTTACAGAATGTTTGTTGCACTGGTGGTGAGCTTCAAGGGAGTTGAGTTGGTGGTCGATTTTAGGGGATTTTTAATAGTACCGGTTTCAGGTTTGTAAGCTACAACCCATAAAAGTATATAGGTAGTATTAACTGACCTTCTAAATAGTGTAATAAAACTTGCTTGATTTTATCAGATTTTAAATTAATGCCATAAAAGAAGCTTGAACTTTGTGGTCATTCAGTGATAGTACCGGTATAAGAAGTAGGTAGAACAAATGCGGGATTGTAACCGTCGAAGAGAAAAACCCCAACGTTTGGCTACTGGTGCGATTTAGTAATTTTGTATACCACAAGATGTTTGATCTGCAATTTCCTTCGCTGATAGATGAAACTCAATGTCAGGCGGGTTACTTTACTATATTGTTAATTATTATTGGGTGTTTTTGGCAGTGTATCTACAGCCATTGAGGATAAAATGATATTGTGATTAAGGTAGTTTTTGCTTTCCTGGTGACAACTTAAACAGAAGTTGGTGACAATACGTACGTTGATTGTTTTCTCAAAGAATCGGTTCAGGTGAGGTGACCAACGATGTGAACTGAACCATAAGTACATAATAGGTCATTGATTGATGGCTCTGATATACTTCCACGAAATACACATAGCCGGCGTTTCCGCAAAACCTGGATTTCGTCACCGCGGAGTTTATGGCTTGCTGATAAAATCAATCAAGCGCCGGCGAGATCGTTTATATGAGTAATAACAGTTTACTATACAACCGCGTTGCTCAAGTGTGTATATTTACTGTTGGAACGAATAAAGCGATCTTAACGACCAGCTGTACATACTTTTTTTAAATGAAAGTTAGTGTAATTGTTGAGGAGTTGTTTGCTGGCTGTTTGGAGCGCTACTAAAATTCATGGCTGTGGTTGCAAATCCACCATGAACGTTCAGGAATGTATTAGCGTTTATTAAACTGCAGAATAGTAGTTGTGCAAATATTGTGAAAGAATCGTCGATTTCGTTTTCTCTCATAGATTTTGGGAATATTTTGTACTGTAAAGTTTTAAAAGTAGAGTTTAGAGAATATTTTTGTTTAGGTAAACGCAAGGTATGTTTGTGTAACAAGTTTTAAGGTCTAGGATAAAAAAAGTTAGTGTTTTTTGGTTGCCATTTTGAAACGTTAACACCCTTAATAGGTGAAAGTAGGTAAACAAGCCGGATTAATCGTATTAAAAGTGATAACTAGAGTGTTTTATTTTAGGTTATTTTAAGGGCATGCATATTGAAGGTTAGGTTTTTAGCAATTATTAGTTTACTTCAATGAATAAGCATTTGTGTAGAAGTCTAACATGCCGCCTTGGTGGCCTAGTTGATAGCGTACTGGGCTTTCACCCCGAGGACCCGGGTTCGATTCCCGGCCAGGGATTGGCATTTTCATACGCTATAAATCATCCCATCGTCTGCATTAGCCCAAGTGTGCACAATAGTTGGACGTTAAAAAAAAATGTATCACCAGCGTAATCATCTTTAAAAACTGCGTAAATTATCATTTTAAATTTTCACAAACCATTGAAGATACAAAAACGTTTGACGGTGGTCAGGGTTCATTTTCATATTTAACAGGACATTTTAAAAAGGCTTATTAATGCTTTTTAAATTACAGCTCAGATTATTACGGTAAAATGAGATTTTCAAGAACGTATAAGGTAAAAAACTTGGCAGTCAGGGGCCTAACCGACAGAAGCTTTGCTTACACTAATTGTTACAGAAAGTAACATATATGCTCATAACATTGTAGAATTATTGATGTATAAATATAATTCATTTTTTAGTACCTAATTATGAGTTTACACACATTAATAGTTCAATAGGTAATACTATTTTTGACTCGACTATAGATTTTTCATTTTATAATCTGCGAGAGAAAACCAAAATAACAAAATAAAGATCTTTATGTTAGTTTTACAATGTTAAATTTAGAAAATATGAGCTTGTAACACATTAACTCCGTTAAAAAAAAAATAAATAATAAGTCTAACATTTGAAAGTACTTTAAGTAACTAGGTAGTTCTTACAGGCTGTCAGCTCTATAGAAATCACATTTAAGTTGGACTCACCGCTCCCTCTGCGTCCTGTCAAGTGATAATACGCTGCAATTAGGACGGGTACTTGGCCATTACAGGATTAAGGAAAATGAGGGAGGAGACATGATGGCCAAAAAGGAGCTGCTGATCGACTAGTGGGACCAGAGCCCGCGTGCAGCATTAGTCGCACAACTGCGAGAGGAGCAGTAAGGAAATGGAGTAAGGATGAGCACACCAAACGATGGAGACAATTCCCAGGCCAAAAATTGGGGAAACGCCTTCTTTCTGGACTAGACCCTGTACTGACAAGGACACTTGTTCAGTTTAACAGGAGGTCACTGAGGCAGGACGTCGCCATGATCACCGGGACACAACCACATCTGGAATCACAAGGTGGGATTGTTACAAATCTCTCCTGAGTGTCGTTTGTGTGGGCAGGGTTTTGAAACCACAGCACACATACTCCTTGGTTGTGAGGATCTAGAAGCCAAAAGAAGGATTTCAGCAACCAGATCAGGAGTTCAACCAGGACACCTTATACAAGATTCTGGAGCTCGTTAAGGGCACTGGAGTTGGTTTAAGTGATACGGATATACGATAAGCTCTTACGTGTCGGGGGTCACAGAGCCCCTGTTATCCCCCCCCCAAAAAAAGTTTACGCTATTGAGTTGGTCAGTAAACAAATATTTAAAAGCTGTGTTTTTCACACGTTACGCCCTTTAACAGTATTTTGCCGGTCAAATCGAAACGTATGGAGTTAAATAAGAGCGTTCACACGACACTATGATACAACAGCGTCAAGCACGACCGCGATAGTATTTCTGCGTGTACTGTGACTGAACATTGTACCCAACGAATTTGTGGTTTTTCCTTTTGTAGGAAAACAAAAGGAAAATGGAATTTTTTCATTTCGAATCACCTGAAGAAGGCTTTTAAGATATAATATGAGCGCTTGTAGTTCTTCCTATAGTTGTAAAATTACACCTACAGTTTTTATACCTGTAGTTCTTTCTAATTCCCGACGTTTATGGGAAACAATTTAGCTCCCTTTCAAAAGTAGAGGGCACTGAGGTCGTTGATCGATAAAACGTAACTGATGAACTCATAAATCCTGTCATCTCTTGGCTGAATCATCATAAAACATATCTTCGCAGAAAACAAAAAAAGTGTAGCGCCCCACAGTAGTAGTAATAGTTAAATGTGAGGCCGGGTTGCCACCAAATGCAAAGTTGCACTGAGCGAAATCAGCTTGACTCGGCATTACTCCGTTTCGCGTTCAGTGGCCGCATTTACATTACAAACAGTAAGTTCGGTTTTGAATGCGTAGTCTGCTCCTCACAGTGCAATTCCGATCCGCATTTGGTGGCCATCCGACAATTGATCCACTGTTTCAGCTGTTTTAAGTTTTTCTGTTACCTTACGATCTTGATTTTTTGAAGATTTAAATTAACCACTCATACCTTTTGTTTCTATAATTAGCCTACGGTTTAGGCTACTTTTGACGCAAAATTAGAGAACAATTAAATTTTAACCGATTTAAACCGAATTAAAACCGATTTTGAGAAATTTCTATTTTTAAAGGTTTTGTGAACAAAAAAAGGGATTGGAATTAAAACGATATGTTTCTGAAAAATTGGCGATCTAAACATACAAGCCGAAATTCATCGAAATTGGTTTCCAGCGATTCGCCTATACATTTTTTTTGTTTACTATAAGGATTTAAAATCGGATTTAGCAAACAAAATCTCAATATCGATTTTGGTCAATCGCCGTGCTTCGTATAGTGAAAAATTAAAAAAAAACATTTAATTACCATCTTTATTAAAGAAAAATTAACCAATACGTTTGTGCTAATGTATTTTTTCTGCCTTAAAGTCTTTATGAATAGATATGCCTTTGATTAACGACACTAATTTTAAGCCATTGATCCTTTAAAGTTGGTGTGACTAGGTAGCCCTCGTCAAGAAGATCTAGACTTACTTAGAGCGGCTGTTGATAAAAGCCGTGGGAAATAAATATCTTGAGTGGCTGCAGTTGGAGTGGTGCTTCGAGATTTATCTTTATTAAACCACTTCATGTACATCCATGGGCAAATAACTTCGCTTCAAGTCTGCGTACACTTTGTTCGGGTTTTATCGTTTATAACCTTAACCGTAGTCAGGCAAATTTTCATCGAATTTGTTAGAAAGTTAATTTTTACTTCATCTTGTTACTTTTAAAAAGAAAGTATTGCAACTATCTAGAAAATATACTGGATTTTATAGAGTCTAGGGTAAGAAATATAAACTATTCTTCTTCTTATTTTCCTCCTCCCCTCCTCCTTCTCCTTCTTCTTCTTCCAGTTCTTCTTCTTTCTCCTTCTATTTTTTAACTCATTTAAAATCTCGAAACCGGTTAATTTTACATAATATATTCTTTTTTTAACAACTAACAAAATGTTTTTTATTCTTTGTATAGCTCAAAGCACCGGTCAGTCTACTGTCTTTGAACTGAACACCTCAAGGTTCTTAGTTCTAGCCGCAGTTACCCCTGTTGCTTTAACCTTACCGTTAACATAAGTCTAACCGATATAAAGTATGGTGAAGCAAATAAATGACAGAGTTATCGACAATAAAAGCACTCTTGAACAGCTGATTGTATTTAAATAATAACATAGATCTGATGTTTAAGGAATAAAGCCAAATGTTAACATTTTTTGTCTCTATGTACGTCCCTACTGGTAAGCTACAAAATGCGGTCAACAAAGTTAATGCTTGGACAAAAAAGTGGCGCATTAAATTAAATGAAAAAAAATCAATTCATGTAAATTTTACAAACAGAAAAATCAAGAAGATAACAGTGTACATAAACGAACAAGCTATTCCATATGCAAATGAGGCAAAGTACCTTGGTATGACACTCGACACTAAATTAAAATGGAAAGCGCACGTCAAAAAGAAAAAAGAAGAGCTAGCTATTAAGTATAGGAAAATGTATTGGTTGATTGGATTCCCAACTTAACATACACAACAAATTGTTATTATATAAACAGATTTTACAACCAATCTGGAGGTATGGCTTACAACTTTGGGGTTGCACCAAGAAATCCAATATTAAAATTATACAAAACTTCCAAAACAAGGTGCTACGTGGAATTGTTAACGCCCCTTGGTATATTAGGAATGATGACATCCACAGAGATTTAAAGATGAACACAGTAAATGAGGAAATTAAAATTACAGCAATTAAGCATTTAAAGAAGCTTATTAATCATGAACATCCAGCAGTGCTCCAGATCTCAAGTACCAACAGGGTAATAAGGAGACTTAAGAGAACCAAGCCTGTAGATTTAGTGCAGTGATGATACTTTGTTTCCCGCAGTGGATATCTGGTGGACTTAAATCAGTGGACTAAATTCCGCCTAATAGTTAACTGTTATTAGATTTAAGCTGCTAGATAAGTTTCATTACTTAGTTGTAGCGTAAAAGTAAAAAAAAAAAAAAAATGTACGTCCAGCCTTCTTGATGCAAGTTTATGCAGTAGGCTACTGTATTTCGTCGCCGTTGTGTAGATTACGCATGCACGCAAGGTACAGTGTATAACATCAACATAAATATTAAGACAATCGGTTCCATGTGAAACAAGCATAATATATTCTACGTCTAGCGTACAGCATATGTAATTGAGGTTAGGAGAAAGTGCGCTACGAGAAAGGCAAACAGCTTTTGCAGCGCTTAGTGAAGTGTTGTAAACAGAAGGAAACATAGAAGTCGCAGAAACCGTCACGGAGCTAATCTATGCGTCATGGCAGCACAGAGTGACGAACGATAACATATTGTCATAAATATTTTCCTGGAAGTAAGTTACTTGTTTCCCGACAAACATAAAGTGATCGTATTTTCCTAATACAAGTTTAGGACTCTCCTGAATGGTCCGTTGTAGAGGATAGAGTTGTTGAAAGCGGAAGGTGCAAGTTTTAATTAAGTGATGATTATTGTTGTTTTTCATAAATTAAGCATTTTGTTTATTGATTAAACACATACATTTTACAAAAAAATTAAGTTTTACAGTGACATATTTGATCAGATGAATGAATATTTTTCGCCAGATGGGAATATTGATATTGTTCAGTAAACTGAATAAGCAGGTCATTGGTTCTTGGCGGTATTCTAAGGAGGTTAACAACGTTTTTTAATTGTAGGCTTGGCGGGGAAGTTTTTAGATCATGATAAATTATCTAATAACTGATCAATCAAATAAAATTGGAGGACTCGGTGGTCGATGTGGTAAAATCACCGGTTAGTCTGCTGCGTCTCTGAACTGCGCGCGTCTCTGAAAGGACTACGGATACCTAATTTATTACATTATTGTTATCGACATTTTTTTTTTAGAGTAGGTTTTAGTAGAAAAATTTTGCTTTCATAGTTAATTCAATTATGACTATGTGTACAAGTTATTTGCGTGTAACATTAATTCCTTCAGTAATAAAGCTTATTTTGCTAAACAAAATGTAATACTTTTAGATTTAAAAGAAACGTTTAGCCTAAAAATAGCCGAGTAATTAATAACTGACGTTTTAAACCAGTTTTATACTTTTTAACACTGCAGACCGTAATTATCACAATAGGTGGAGATTAGGCGTCGGGCACTCTCGGAAGGCGTTCTAAACCGGCTTGAAGGAAAACTGGAGAAGAATAAACAAGCAGTCTTCTGGTATAGTTGCTCGAAATACAAAATTCTAAAATGTAATTACAAATATTCTTTCTGGACGAAGATCTCTATATTTTCGTTCCTGACGTACCACGGTAACTAATCGCAATACCTTATTCTGGAACGTTTGTATAATTTGAATGCTGGATTTTTTGATGCAGCCCCACAACTGTAAACCTTACGTCCGCACAGGTCTTAGGACTTGTTTATACAAGAGTAGTTTGTTATGGGCTAAGGAACCAGTACATTTTCTTATATTTAATGTCTCGCTTTCTTCTGTTTGATGTGTGCCTTCTGGCATCCAATGCCCTAACAAGGTACTTAGCTTCGTAATAATTTATTGATTGCCACCTCTTAAACAATAACAATTGCAACAGAAATGCATATTTGTTGTAGAAAGTGTGATGATAAGATTTTAAGAAACATCCGTTAACAATACCCTGAATAAAAAAACTGTTTTTTAATTGAATGTGTGTATTGCTGGAAACTAAACGAATTGACCGATTTTGTTGAAGCTTAGGCTACATAGTAATTTTTGGCCAGATCTCACAAACGTTCTTAGTGAATTCCCGTTGGAAAATGAGCTGTTGGAGTTGCTGTCATGGTAAGACTCAAATTCTGATCTCTGGAACGTATTTTGAGAGAACGTTAATGCAATGCTGATTACCAATTTATAATCGAAAGTCTTTAATGATGAGACCTTAGATCGGGTGGTAAAGAAGTACAGAGCTTCCAGATCTCGGAGTCGAGATTCGTTGACATGTGGGTCGACAACGAAGATGTTTGTTACACTTTTATCACTTCACTTATTCAGCTCTGACTTACTGAATTTACTTCAGTTATTAAGAAATAAAATAAAGTCACACTGGCAAATCCGTACCTTAGAGCCACTTGATCGACGAATGCTTTGTGTGCAATTTCACTAACACTTCTATTGTTTACACGAGGTGTGTTCAGAAAGTAACGAGAATTTTAATTTTTTGAACAAAACACTTATTTATTCTTGTCGCCTTCACAATAATCCCCATTGGAGATTATGCACACGTGCCAGCGCTTCTTCCAATCCTCGAAACACTTCTCAAACTCGATCTTTGAGATCTTTAGTTCTTTCAGCGATGCGCTTTTAATGTCATCTATGGCTGTAAAACGACGGCCCTTTAAGGTTCTCTTTATTTTTGGAAATAGGAAAAAGTCACACGGAGCCATGTCTGGCGAATATGGAGGCTTGGGCATCGTTACAGTACTGTTTTTGGCCAAAAATTCACAAACAAGCAATGAAGTGTGAACTGGTGCATTACCGTGTTGCAAAAGCCATGAATTGTTTTTCCACAGATCCGGGCGTTTTTATTCGGATTGCTTCACGCAAACGGCGTTCAACTTGTAGGTAGTACTCCTTATTGACCGTTTCACCTGGTGGCAGGAATTCATGATGCACCATGCCATTAATATTGAAGAACACAGTGGGTATAACCTTCACGTTCGACCGCACTTGTCGAGCCTTTTTCGGTCTTGGCGAGCCAGAATGACTCCAATGGGATGATTGAGCCTTAGTTTCGACGTCATATCCGTAAACCCATGTTTCGTCACCTGTTATAATACGTTTCAGTAATTCTGCATCGTCTTTGACTTCATTTAGTGACTGCTGAGCAACTTCCATTCGCCGCTGTTTTTCTTCAAAATTCAACAATTTTGGAACGAATTTTGCTGCCACGCGTTTCATACACAAAACACTGGAAACAATGTCATGACATGATCCAATCGATATGCCAACATCATCAGCGACCTCTCTAATTGTGATTCGGCGATTGTTCATAACCATTTCTTTCACTTTTTCCACGTTTTCATCGGTTGTTGATGTGCTGGGGCGTCCAGGGCGTTCGTCATCTTCAACGTCTTCACGGTCTTCTTGGAAACGCTTATACCACTCGTAAACTCTTCCTTCACTCATATCAGACTCACCATAGGCCTTTGTTAACATTTCACACACTTTGTTACACTTTATTCCATTTTTTACGCAAAATTTGATACAAATTCTTTGATCCATTTCTTTTAACAAACGAAAATCGCCGAGCTCATAAAAACACGTCTAACCTTAGTGGCTGTTACGGACAAAGTCAACAATGATAATAGCTGAAAGTTTTATCATACTTCAAGGGCATGTATACCAACATAATAAAAAAAATGTTTGACAATCGGACTCTCCAAGCCCGCTAAATTCAAAAATTCTCTTTACTTTCTGAACACACCTCGTACTTTATTATTAAATAACGACGACAAAACAAAACTTGACTGTATTATAGACTCCAATTACTACATCAATTAATATGCTGGCCACAGATATTCACTACAAGTCACAGATCTGACTACAATTCGATTATTCTAATATCCATGCAGTGAAGCAACGTGAATAGGGTGTCAAAGAACTCTACCTTTAACAGCCCTGTTTTAAATGTTTTACACTCCATCCCTTTTACTGTACTCAAATTAGCTTAGCCAATGACGAAAAGCGCTAAGTAGACTCTATTCCAGGGGTTCTCAACCTTTTTTCTGTTTCGTCCCACTAAATATTTTTTTAAATTTCAAATACATATGTTTACAATGTGTTGCACAAATATCACCGCAAATGAAGCTTTTATTAGGAACAATTTAGTAATACCATTTTTTAAAATAATTTGTATTTTGTATTATTAGATTACATTAAAGATACAATTATGTTTACAGAAGCAGAAATTTAAATCACATAAATACATAAAATTTTAAATAGATGGTTGCGGTTGATGTCATTTTCTTACTTATATCCGTGGAAGTATTTGTTAATATTAATCGTAAATCACCACGTTCTGATATCTTGAATCGATTTCTCGTCTTTCGCAATAAATTATTCACACAGCTAAATCATGCCTCAACAAGTAAGAACTAGGAAATGCTAACAATAGTGGTTCGCTGATACTTGTTATCTGACGTATTTTGTGCGAATGTTCTTAAAAATGGAATTTATTTCATCGGCCACCGAATTCAATCGTTCCCCTTGAAAATTCAATAGAGCCCAAAGAGGTCCGTTGAGCACCTTACTGCTCTAGCCCAGTAAGGTTGGAGAATATCTAAAAGTTAAAAATTGTTTTCCATTGAATCAGCCAAAGGTTATTTTTTTATGATATGCGTACGTGACCAAAGTCACATTTTTGAAATCTATAACCTAGAAACAATGCATTGTAAAACCTGTGTCGTTTTTTCTTTGTAAAGTAACGACGTCTTGCAGTTGTGTTATCGTCCTCTGCCGCTCCTGTCTTTATTTTTAACTGACAAATTCTTTCTGATTTCAAACTTTCTAACTGCCTATTTTTCTACATACTAGTCGTACACGCGCGCGCGCGCACACACACACACACACACACACACACACACACACACACACACACACACAATCGTAAAAGTTACGGTTTTTCAACTAAGCTTGCAAAAAAAACTGGTTGCTTTATTAGTGGGTTAGGGTTTGTTACGAGACAAATAATAACGTAACAACTTAACTAAACTATAGTTGGAATATTAGAAAATTGTTAAAAATCTTCAAGTTTTTTTATCAGTGGGGGGTTACAACAACCCCCAAACCTCCCCACTTGGATACCGCTATATGCATATATATATATATATATATATATATATATATATATATATATATAAACAAGTCATCAAAACGTGATCTATAAGGATAGCGCTCTTTTCAAAGTTCCTTGTCTTAATAACAGTGATGGCCGCTCAAAAATATATACATTCGTTAAAAATACACCTACAACATAACGTCACTGTATATACAAGATGTGTTCAGAAAATAACGAGAATTTTAATTTTTTTAACAAAATATTTATTTATTCTTCTACAATGATGTCGCCTTCAAAATAGTCCCCATTGGAGATTATGCACACGTGCCAGTGCTTCTTTCAATCCTCGAAACACTTCTCAAACTTGATCTTTGAGATAGCCTTTAGTTCTTTCAGCGATGCGTTTTTAATGTCATCTACGGCTGTAAAACGACGGCCCTTTAAGGTTCTCTTTATTTTTGGAAATAGGAGTCACACGGAGCCATGTCTGGCGAATATGGAGGCTGGGTCATCGTTACAGTACTGTTTTTGGCCAAAAATTCGCGAACAAGCAATGAAGTGTGAGCTGATGCATTATCGTGGTGCAAAAGCCATGAATTGTTTTTCCACAGGTCCGGGCGTTTTTTTTCGAATTTCCTTATGCAAACGGCGTTGAACTTGTAGGTAGTATTCCTTATTGACCGTTTCATCTGGTGGCAGGAATTAATATCCGTGTGGCATGATGCACTATGCCATTAATATCGAAGAACACAGTGAGCATAACCTTCACTTTCGACCGCACTTGTCGAGCCTTTTTCGGTCTTGGCGAGCCAGAATGCTTCCCCTGAGATGATTGAGCCCTAGTTTCGACGTCATATCCGTAAACCCATGTTTCGTCACCTGTTATAATACGTTTCAGTAATTCTGCATCGTCGTTGACTTCATTTAGTGACTCCTGAGCAACTTCCATTCGCCGCTGTTTTGTTCAAAATTCAACAAGTTTGGAACGAATTTTGCTGCCACGCGTTTCATACACAAAACACTGGAAACAATAGCATGACATGATCCAATCGATATGCCAACATCATCAGCGACCTCTCTAATTGTGATTCGGCGATTGTTCATAACAATTTCTTTCACTTTTTCTACGTTTTCATCGGTTTTTGATGTGCTGCGGCGTCCAGGGCGTTCGTCATCTTCAGCGTCTTCACGGCCTTCTTGGAAACGCTTATACCACTCGTAAACTCTTGCTTTACTCATAGCAGACTCAACATAGGCCTTTGTTAACATTTCACACATTTTGTTACACTTTATTCAATTTTTTACGCAAAATTTGATACAAATTCTTTGATCCATTTCTTTTAACAAACGAAAATCTTCGAGCTCATAAAAACACGTCTAACTTTAGTGGCTGACACAGACAAAGTCAACAATGAAAACAGCTAAAAGTTTTATCATATTTTAAGGGCATGTATACGAACATAATAAAAAAAAATGTTTGACAATTGGACTCTCCAAGCCCGCTAAATTAAAAAATTCTCGTTACTTTCTGAACACACCTCGTATAGTCGAATAAACAGTTGAGATAATCAAAACGAAATTAATTTAAGGGGTGGGATTTGGAGTATAACCTTAGTGCAGGTTTTTTCCGGTAGGTAGCTGCCAGGGTAGCGGACAGGAGAGACAGAGCGTATCCAATCAGGAGCTGGAGCTTTGGAGCTGACAGCTATATTTCATCTTGCGGCTCCCAAAAAGAAACGTTTAGTTCTGGTGTAAACCACGGCCTTTGGAGTAGCCCGGCGTGTAATGCAAGGCGCCTCTTGGTCTTCAGACCCCTATACTGCGTCCGTGGCAAGATTACACCGCGGTGCAAAGCGAACGGAAACCATCGGCGTTCTGCTGCATAACGGGAAATAAGCACGAGAAGTGAACAGGGCAAAAACATCGCTCGAACTTTCTCGCTTTCAGTTGTTTCACAAAAACGTTCGGCCAAAAGCACAGGACAATCGGAATAGTCAACAGTAGCTCTCCGTAATTCTCAAAATAGATTCAGATTTTGCTTAAAATTTTGGTTATAAAGATTCAAAACTTAAATCAGTATACCAAATATAAAATAAAAGAACTTGGAAAATTGATCCTTTTCTCAAAATTCGGTAATATATGGAGAGTCGAAATTCAAATTAAGGGAGTGGGAAAAAACAGAGATCATGGTTTGTGTTTTTCTTTTTTTTAACGTACTTTATTCCAGTCAGAGTAATGAGATTCGTTACATGGGGTAAAGCTTACGACAATAACTGCAGTCCCGAACCTACGACCTTGCGGTGCGCAGTTCACAGACGAAACAAGACTGACCGGTGTCTTAACCACATCGACCACAGAGCTCTCATTTGAAATACGATGACCGAAATTTCAGCAAACTCTGTACAACGGATTTTGAGAAATCATGCTATTATCAATTTTGTATGAGCTTCCCAAAAATAAGTTTTGGACTTATAAATATGTTTTTGCATAATTATATATTAGGCCTATTATTAGAGCAGATTTTAGAAAATCCGATTTTTAACAACTTTTCTGACCAAAAACGGGCTTCAGATTTAGTTTTTGAAAAAAAAAAAAATGGAACTCTAAGGTTTATAATAATTTTGGAACCGAACTTGATCGAAAAACGACCTCATGTATCTTTTCATTTATTTTTTCAAAAAACTGAGTTTTGCACAGGGATGGGACCTATATTATTAGATTACTTATTCCCAAGAAACCTTGTGTGCGAATTTTTGTGTAGATTCTATAACTAGTTTTCGAAAAATCCCTATTAGTCTTTATTTACAAATATTGCTCATTTTATGTTGTAGAATAAAAGTAAAACCATGCCTCAAGTAAGTGTGCAAGAAAAAAAAAATGAAACGAAACCTAGCCCAGACTATTTTTGTTTTTTTTTGTTATTAATAAATTTTTTCCACTTTTATTGTAAACAGTAATTAACTTCTTTGTTAAATTTTGCACACTTAGTCATGGTTCTACATTTTATGATTTAAATTTGAGCGAAATCTATCACTACGATTTTGATAAATCTTGTTTCTTAGATTGTCACCTAAGATAACCTTGATGTACACATACCAGTTCGGTATGGTCATAGATTCGCGATGCAGTTAGTGCGAGTACCATTTATTTTCTACCGATTACAAGGGCGAAGAAGTGGTAAAAAACAATACTTGTACAGCCGACAAAGAGACGAGAAGAAAACAAGATGGCGTTGGTGTATTAGTATTAGCATAACTCCTCCAAGAACAATAACATTCCTCGCCTCGGCCGGGAGCTGGAGTGCTGGACCGCAGGACCCTTTTCTTTGTCATCCTTCGAGTCCTTAAAATATTTCTGTCCACAAATAGTCTACACGCTGCAGTATTGATTGGGTTTACGTTTTTTATTGGCAGCGCATAATTCTTGCAAAGATTCCTTTATGGCTGTTTCTAGTTTTTGTCCGCTTACAAAAACACGGCGAACTAAACCATTGAATAATATCTCAGCGCGCATCTGTCTCGTTGATGTGATTGAAGCAAATTTGGAAAAACATCAGCAATATTTGTTTCATAAACGAATATTGTTGAGTGTTTTCAGTGAAATTTGAAAATTTAATGATTATTTCTTGCAGGTTATAACGCTAATTACGATGGGGAAAGCAGATTAAAAAAAGTATATAAAAAGTTTTGATTTTTTTTTTAGTAAATCTTAATTATAAAATGAACAATTGGAGCGGTCTTCTTGTTAATATCTGGGTCTGGACACGGAAACTTGATATGGGTGTGTAACCTCTAGATTACATTTTGGAAGGACGTAAGGCTATATATTATTATTTTTATATTCTTCTTCTTTTCTGCTAGGATTATTGTCACTATGTTCAGCATAATGATCTGCCTTCCCTATCTTTGTCAATTCTACTTTCGTTGACGCGTTTCGGAGAACCTCCATCTTCAAAAACTATATCTAAAAAAAGACAGATATAGTTTATGAACATGGAGGTTCTCCAAAACGCGTCAACGAAAGTAGAATTGACGAAGCTAGGGAAGGCAGATCATTATACTGAACATAGTGACTATATATTATTATTTGCGTATAGACCCTGTTGGATCACGCAAAACACTCCGACTCATGTCTTGTTCCTTCTAATCCTCCACATCTCCCTCATCCTGTCTCCAAGGATATATATATATATATATATATATATATATATATATATATATATATATATATATATATATAGAGAGAGAGAGAGAGAGAGAGAGAGTCGCCTCGGTGGCCTAGTTGATAGCGTACTGGGCTTTCACCCCGAGGACCCGGGTTCAATTCCCGGCCAGGGCTTGGCATTTTCATACGCTATAAATCATCCCGTCGTCTGCATTAGCCCAAGTGTGCACAATAGTTGGACGTTAAAAAAAAATGTATCACCAGCGTAATCATCTTTAAAAACTGCGTAAATTATCATTTTAAATTTTCACAACCCATTGAAGATACAAAAACGTTTGACGGTGATCAGGGTTAATTTTCGTATTTAACTGGACATTTTAAAAAGGCTTATTAATGCTTTTAAATTACAGCTCTGATTATTACGGTGAAATGAGATTTTCAAGAACGTATAAGGTAAAAAACTGGCAGTCAGGGGACTAACCGACAGAAGCTTTGCTTATACTAATTGTTACAGAAAGTAACATATATGCTCATAACATTGTAGAATTATTGATAATTAGAATAATTCTATGTTGATAATCAATAAATAATTGATAATTAGAATAATTATCAATTAGAATAATTGATAATAAGTATAATTCATCTTAGTGCCTAATTGTGAGTTTACAGACATTAATAGTTCAATAGATAATATTATTTTTGACTCTACTATAGATTTTTCCTTTTATAATCTGCGAGAGAAAACCAAAATAACAAAATAAAGATCTTTATGTTAGTTTTTCAATGTTAAATTTAGAAAATATGAGCTTGTAACACATTAACTCTGCAATAAACAGCGTGTGCATTTGGTTTTTATATTTGACTGTCAAATTTATTGTAGTATCAAACATACAAATTTGATAATTTGTAAATTATTCAATCAACATTAGCTTAGTTTTAATATCTATCGGCACCCGTAACACCCAAAAATAATTATTAAAGTAAAGTTAAATTGTCATATGCAAGATCTTTCTCTTATAATGTTATAATCTTTACAGCAATTAATAAATATATGTTTTTTTATTTATATACATTTTTATAAACGATGATTCACCGTATACAGCTCGAGCGTGACGCGAAACCAATGTTTTTTACTTATCAAAAAGTGTTATAACGCGCCTAGAAGCACATCTTCAAAAATTATTGCGTTATTGTTATTATTATTTAATTTTTTCCCATTCAGCGAAACAGCTGTGTGCGTGATTGAATATTTTGAATGGCCGCCATTTCGAAGTGCGAAGTTGAACCGTGACCGCTGTCTGTTCAGGCCTACGTCTTTCAGGGCTGTGTCAGTTAATTTTATCTATCGTTAAGGCGAGCAATAGATGTCATCATCGCCAAGTCTCAGCAGGATCGAACCTGAAACCACTTACTTATCAGACAAAAGTGGTTACTGGTAGAGTAGACCTACCCGAGGACCCGAGGACACATCGTTGAGCTGATAAATGCAAATACGTTTTGTAAGACAATGTGATTGTACCGCGAGGATATTACCTATTGTTTGTTGGGAAGGGACGCCTACACTCCTTGGGCCTAACTATGTGTTATTACTAGTACACTATACAGTTCCGTTTAGTAAATCCGTGCTTCGCCAACACTTGAAATTAATTTTAAGAACAGCGTAGAAATTTAATTTTAATAATTTGACGTTAATAATTGACGTTAAGCGGGTGTCTTCAGTCGATTCTCTCTAGATATTCTCATGGGTCTCTTAAAAGTTCAGATATTTGTGAGCTACTGCAGTGTGGTCAAACTTTTTAACATGTATCATGTTTTAGGGCTGGTTTTGATGTTGGGTTTTGCGGGACGCGTGGTGCGAGGAACATGTTTATAGGCTATATATTACATTATATTTTGTGGGTCGCAAGTCTTATAATAAATTAATTATAATAATTAAATAATTACAAATGGAGACATTAGAAGGGTTCAGAAGTTTAAGTATTTGGGCGAGTTTTTGACTCCAAATGTGAAGGAAAAGATAACTATTGCAGACAGGGCAAGGAAGATGGAAATTGCGTTCAGATTGTGCCAGAACACGTACAAATCAAAAGCCCTGTCTTATCAAGCAAAATTTAGCCACTACACCACAGTAGTTCAACCTGAATGTCTGTATGCGGCAGAGACACTATGTGGAAGGGAACTATCGGAGATCGAAAAGAAGGAAAGAAAATTTTTAGGAAGATTTTGGGACCGAGAAGAGTGAGTGATGGTGAGTTCAAGTTCCATATGCGATCAAACAAAGAGCTTTATGAAGGTTTCAAAATTTCACTATTACAATGAAGAAGAGGCGACTGATGTTTTCTGGGCACATCAGCAGGATGAAACCAGAAAGAATAGCAAAAAGAGTGCTGACTTTCAAGAAAACAGGAAAACACAAATTCAATGGCTCAAGGAAGTTCATCAGGATCTGATTAGATGTGGAGTGAGCGCTGAAGAGGTACAAAATAGGGAGGCTTGTGTTAGGAAGATATCTGCTGCTGAGGTGAAAGACATCTCTGAAGAGAATACAAGAGGAAGGAGAAGGTTTCGGAGGCGGAACGTCATAGAATGAGCCAGAGAATGAAGGAGTACTGGCGTAGGAGGAAACAGGGGTTAACAAGGAAGAAAGTTGTGTAATTGTAGTCCATAAATGGCTGTATAAAATAAAAAAATAAATAAATAAAGTAAAAAATTACCGCGTTTCCGCAAGGGTTCGAACCGAGATTGCGCGTGTGAGGCGGACGCGATAACCACTACACTACGGAAAATACGAAGAAGTTCGCCCCATGTAAATATAAGAAATGAATCGTTAGTTTTATTTTGATAGTATGTAATAGTAAAAGATCACTTGTTTTATATTAATTTGTAACGATCAGCTGATTTTATTGAACAGCTGATAGGCTATAATAATTTTCAGGTTATGTTATTCCGCCTCGGTGGCCTAGTTGATAACGTACTGGGCTTTCACCCCGAGGACCGGGTTCGATTACCGGCAAGGACTTGGCATTTTCATACGCTATAAATCATCCCATCGTCTGCATTATCCCAAGTGTGCACAATAGTCGGACGTTAAAAAAAAAAAAAAAAAAACTAGCTATATTAATTTGTCGTGTTTTCGAACAAATTATCGAAATTAAAATAAAAAAGGAAGGAAAAACATTATAAATGATTATTATTTTTGGTTCAATAACAGAAATTTTCCTTTACATTTATACTAACTACTATAAAAAGTAAATAATAATAAAAAGTCAATGAAAATAAAATCATTAGGATTATATACCTATTCTTCCCGTCAGTGGTCTATCAACTCAACTCATAAAGGCTACCGCGGTTCCGAAACTATAGTTTCATCTTCAGGCCATACAAAATGTTAAATCCCTCTGTCAAGGTCGTCACAAAGTCAAACAAAACATTAAAACATAAATCACAAACACTGAGCACAATTACACATTTAAAATATTCATTATGAAATTCGGCTTGGCCGAATTTCACACGCGACTCGTGCAGTCCGGAATGTAACGAAGTACGAGTCGCGTGTGTAGCTTGGCCAAGCCGGATTTCATAATGAATATTTTAAATGTGTAATTGTGCTCAGTGTTTGTGATTTATGTTTTAATGTTTTGTTTGACTTTGTGACGACCTTGACAGAGGGATTTAACATTTTGTATGGCCTGAAGATGAAACTATAGAGTTTCGGAACCGCGGTAGCCTTTATGATGTGAGTTGATAGACCACTGACGGGAAGAATAAGTATATAATCCTAATCATTTGAATATGTGGTCCGGTGGCTATGTTACAGTAATGAAAACAAAATCAATGTTAGCTTAGGTTAGCAAGTATTTAAAAAAATAAACAGTCAATTAAAAAACGTTTTTAAAGAAAGAAATACTTGCTAATCTAATTTAACGTATTAACATGTAACGCACATGGAAATTACGCGTACTGTCCGCGAGATATAAGATGAGCCCTGAGCCAGCCGGTGATGCTTCGATGCGGTATTGTAGGCACTAACCTCGCGCAACGACATGATAGACTCCGTTAGCTTATCGCATGGTAATTTACCATCGGTATCTAATAATCAAATGTAGACAGTGATTTCTCTTTTATTTTGGAAGTAAAATATGTAAATTTCATCAAGGTCAGAATAAAACTATAGATTACATGAATTACAAACGTACAAAACACGTTGAGTTATATTTGTACATAGATTATGTGTATAGATACGTAATAATAATAATACTTAAAATAATATACGTAATAAATAAATAGAAACAAATTGAAATTGAAAAATTTATTAAACAATTTATTGTTAGTCTTGAGTTTAAAATAAAATTTCTGTTGAACTAAAAATAAAAATCACGTATTATGTTTTCTATTTTTTTAATATTTTAATTACGATAATTTGTTCGAAAACACGACAAATTAACTTTAGTTTTTAACAACATAACCTGAAACTTATTACAGCCTATCAGCAGTTCAATTAAATCATCTGGTCTTTACGAATTAAATAAAACAACTGATCTTTAATTATAACTACCAAAATTAAATTAACGAAATTATGTTAATATGAGACTTGCGACGCACAAAATATACTGTTTATCAATATAAACATATTACTCGAATCACGCAAATCCAGCATCAAAACCAGCAATAAAACACGATAGGCCTACATGTTAAAAGCCAAGTGTTGTGCGGCAACATAGCGCCTTCAACTGTTATTATAGGCCAGGGCATGGCTCAAATTCTCTAGCGGACATTATAATGGTTATGCATTTAATTACACATTGTATGTCATGTTAGTTGAGTCAGAGAACAAATGTGTTTGAGCAGCCGGGTGGTATACTTACAACAGAGAAGACCCCATTGTCAACATTTCTTGGAAAAACTTTTGTGCAGGGATTGTTCGTAGAATTTAATTTTAAACTCGCGGTAACTGTGACTTAATATACCATGACGTTTTTTTAACGGTTAATGAAAGCGTTAACGAAAATTTAGCTTCGGTAATTTTTGAAACTGGTTTATGTAATTTAGTTTTTTTACTCTCATTTGAAACCAGAGTTTTTTCTTATTTTTAAGCTACTACAAATTTTAGTGATTACCTGTGTAAGTATTGTTAGATATTTGAAAGAAATTTTTTTGAAGATATTACTTTTGTAAATTAACCTATATTTATTTCATCTCTTGCAAGTTAGTTAAAATAACACTCCTTTTTTGGCAGTCCTATAAAAACAAAATTTTTTATTGGACATATAAACCATACGAAAACATACCAATCAAAGTTCATAATCAATTGGATTTTAAATAAAGATTAGTTATTATACAGATTAATTAACTCTGTAAGATTCTCTCTCTCTCTCTCCTTCTCTCCTCTCTCTCCCCCCCCCTCTCTCTCTCTCTCTCTCCGCAGGTGGTGCAGGTTAGCTGCATCTATTGAGAGGATTTAGACGTCCCTCGCGGTACCCGAATCTAACACACACACTTACACTTGCAACACTACACTTACGGCTTTAACACTTTACTCTCACACTTACATTTAGGGAGACGATAATAGCCTCAATGAGCTTTTCGCCTTAGAATAAAAAAAATATATCTCCCCCTTTCCCTCTCTCTCTCTCTTCCTCACCCTCTCTCTCTCCCCGCAGGGAGGTGCAGGTTAGCTGCATCTATTAAGAGGATTTAGACGTCCCTCGCGGTACCCGAGTCTAACACACACTTACACTTGCACTACACTTACGGCTTTAACACTTTATTCTCACACTTACATTTTAGGGAGGCGATAAATATCCTCAATGTGCTTTTCGCCTTAGAATAAAAAAAATCTCTCCCCCTCTCCCCTCCTCCCTACCTCCCCCTTCTCTCTCTCTCTCTCTCTCTCTCTCTCTCTCTCTCTCTATATATATATATATATATATATATATATATATATATATATATATATATATATATATATGAAGAAATAATAGAAACTGACCACAGCACGAATAATATATAAAAAATCGTTACGCTCGCCCTATAGTATTAGATTCTTGAGGTGAATTCCGGACACTAGTAAGCTGATTGTTTCTATGTTCATTATTTTCTTAGTGCTATGATTTCTGCTTATGAATCTTAGAAACTTGAGATCAACACCCGCATTGGATAAACGTTTTTAATTACAAATTAGTATTAGATTCTTGAGGTGAATTCCGGACACTAGTAAGCTGATTGTTTCTATGTTCATTATTTTCTTAGTGCTATGATTTCTGCTTATGAATCTTAGAAACTTGAGATCAACACCCGCATTGGATAAACGTTTTTAATTACAAATTAGTATTAGATTCTTGATGTGAATTCCAGACACCAGTAAGCTGATTGTTTCTATGTTCATTATTTTCTTAGTGCTATGATTTCTGCTTATGAATCTTAGAAACTTGAGATCAACACCCGCATTGGATAAACGTTTTTAATTACAAATTAGTATTAGATTCTTGATGTGAATTCCAGACACCAGTAAGCTGATTGTTTCTATGTTCATTATTTTCTTAGTGTTATGATTTCTGCTTATGAATCTTAGAAACTTGAGATCAACACCCGCATTGATAAACGTTTTTAATTACAAATTAGTATTAGATTCTTGAGGTGAATTCCAGACACCAGTAAGCTGATTGTTTCTATGTTCATTATTTTCTTAGTGTTATGATTTCTGCTTATGAATCTTAGAAACTTGAGATCAACACCCGCATTGGATAAACGTTTTTAATTACAAATTAGTATTAGATTCTTGAGGTGAATTCCAGACACCAGTAAGCTGATTGTTTCTATGTTCATTATTTTCTTAGTGTTATGATTTCTGCTTATGAATCTTAGAAACTTGAGATCAACACCCGCATTGGATAAACGTTTTTAATTACAAATTAGTATTAGATTCTTGAGGTGAATTCCAGACACCAGTAAGCTGATTGTTTCTATGTTCATTATTTTCTTAGTGCTATGATTTCTGCTTATGAATCTTAGAAACTTGAGATTAACACCCGAATTGGATAAACGTTTTTAATTACAAATTAGTATTAGATTCTTGAGGTGAATTCCAGACACCAGTAAGCTGATTGTTTCTATGTTCATTATTTTCTTAGTGTTATGATTTCTGCTTATGAATCTTAGAAACTTGAGATCAACACCCGCATTGGATAAACGTTTTTAATTACAAATTAGTATTAGATTCTTGAGGTGAATTCCAAACACCAGTAAGCTGATTGTTTCTATGTTCATTATTTTCTTAGTGCTATGATTTCTGCTTATGAATCTTAGAAACTTGAGATTAACACCCGAATTGGATAAACGTTTTTAATTACAAATTAGTATTAGATTCTTGAGGTGAATTCCAGACACCAGTAAGCTGATTGTTTCTATGTTCATTATTTTCTTAGTGTTATGATTTCTGCTTATGAATCTTAGAAACTTGAGATCAACACCCGCATTGGATAAACGTTTTTAATTACAAATTAGTATTAGATTCTTGAGGTGAATTCCAGACACCAGTAAGCTGATTGTTTCTATGTTCATTATTGTCTTAGTGCTACGATTTCTGCTTATGAATCTTAGAAACTTGAGATTAACACCCGAATTGGATAAACGTTTTTAATTATTATTTTCTGTAACTATGTATGTAAATAGTTCAGTGATAAATATTGAAATTATAAACAAAAGCCGTTGTAGGCTACTACATGCTAAATTGTGATAAGCTGCCACAATTATTAGAGCATTAACAGTTAGAATTTGTATTGTACAATATTGATGTTTTGTATTTGTGTCCATTTTCTTTAATAACAGTTGTGAATAATTTCAATTTAGCAATAAGATTAGAAATATAATTGGACCAATACAAACCAACAATGAACAGCGATTATTTCAATTTTTTGAATTTTTTGAGGAAAGAAGGACTATGTTTGAGTTAAAATTAATCAAAATCGTTAAAGCCGTTTTCGGGAACCTTTATATTAAAATACATTTAGATTCTACTTTTTGTTTTAAAATCTAACATCCCAGTTAATTTCATCCCCATATGATCATTAAAAGTTGGTTAAAATACTATATTTTCCTGCAATTGTTTTCTAAAGTAGTATTGTTCCTTCCAAAACACTGTTTATAAAACATTTGATTTCCTATTTCCAATTGCCAATCAAACAAGTAACGGATATCCGGTGCTTTACGATTGCTAAAATTAGCACAGAAGTACTGTAGATGGATGCTTTTTCCTTGACAACGGGAATAAACATTTAAAACATCTGACGTTCTAACCTCACTGTTTATGCTTAACAAATCTACTCTCTTTTACTCTATTCGTTTTCTTCTTTCTCTATTCGTTTTTACCATTACAATGAAATATTCATTCTTTTCTATACTCCTATTTCTTATCTTTTTGTTTTATGTATTTTAACATTTTAAACTTCTAATTGTATCATTATTTTGTTTAATATTTATTCCATTCTCGCCTTTTAGTTTTAAATTAGTTTATTTATGGTCAAGTCGCTTATGTAATATATATTATTGTTATTCACTGACTGGCATTTCTGTAATAACAAGTTGTTTCAACCATCAGCTTTTTCATAAATTCTACTCTGTTTTTTTCCCTTATTCTCAATTTGATTTCATTGTACTACAAAATTTTCCATACCAGGCGTAAAGAATTATTGACTTCAATTAAAATTTCTAATGGTCCTGCTTATTAATTTTGTTATTTGGATAAAAATGAGCTTCGTCATTCGCTATGATTTGCATTTTTATTTCCTTCCAAAACCAGTTGCACGATGAAGCAATCACCAGTTACCGGCATTGTATTTTGCCGATATATTTTCAAACCCAGAGCCGCAGTGGGGAATTTATTGTTGGAAATTAGAATCCACGCATTAATGAGAAAACTGTGTACTGTCATTATTATTACTAGTTATATTCAATAGTTAAGAAAAGATTATTTGTCTCATAACAGTTTACGTATTAAAACCAAACAGAGATTATAATGTTAATTTGTGTTCCTTGTCTCATTCCTATTTCTTTGATGGTAATGGGTTTTTTGTAGAGAGGAAGGCTATCAAATATGTCTCAGCCTTAATTCTTATATTGTGAGACGTGGAGGTAATGTCATTTATCTTTATCAAACAGCTGATTTTGGACAACAGTTATTTCTTCATCTTTCTTTGAGTTTATGTTTGTTACTTAACTGGGTTGTAAATTTCCTATTTGTTACTGTAAAAAAATGTAAATTGAGGTTAACTGTTTTTTTAAATTTTGTCTTGGCACATTTTGTTAAATGTTAATGCAATTATTGTTAAAGTATTTTTATTTGCCTGTTTATATATAATACAAACAAAACATGTTTGTTTGATCATGAGAAATTGTAATTTTTCATAAAATAGTTGAAACAAAAATAAATTATGTTTCAGGAATACCAGGTGGCCTATGTAATAGTAAAGTCAGGTATCTCTCCACGACCTGGGAACTGGATTCTGGAAAGGTCCTTGGATGGTGAGACATACGAGGCTTGGCAGTACTATGCAGTGTCTGACGACGAGTGTTGGTCCAAATTTGGTGTCCGTCCTGCTCCTCCAAGCCCCACATACCAGTCAGACACTGAAGTCCTGTGTACATCATTCTTTTCAAAAATAAAACCATTTGAATATGGAGAGGTAGGGTTGCTTATCTGTTTTAGCCTATAAAGTGTCCATGAAATATACAGATAGTTATAGTTCTATGAAAACTGTTAACAACTGTTTTGACAATTGTCTCAATATTAATGCTGTATGTTGCACCAACGGATTAATGGAGTTTTGTGGGTGGGGACAGTTGGGTGGAAGATTGAACTTATAGAAGAGCCTTCTTGGAGGATGAATATTTTTGAAATAATACCTTCAAAAATTATGACAGTTAAGCTGTTTTGGGACATATTCATATAAAATAAGTATAAAAATGTACTCTATTTTAGTCAAAAAAAATTACTTGATTCCTTTAGACGCACATTTTTTAAAATTTTTGCATAACTGGCTCCGTTTACATAATTTCAGAAAATATACTAAAGAAGTAATTAAGCAGTTTAGTTTTTCAGTATCATAACTGACAATAAATCAAATTTGAATAACTTCATTCATTTTATTCAAGTATGTTTATTTGTTTATGTTTATTGTTTGTTATGTTTAAAAATTTAAGCAAAATAAATAAATAGATAACACACTAGGAAGCATAGGCCACTCTACTTTCTTCTAAATTTTCATTCAATCCATCTCTCACTTCTTGCCTTTCTTGAAAATCTGTACTTATGTCAGAAATACTGGTACAATTTTTTCTGCCATCTGTGTATTAATTCTGCTTCTTGAACAATTGCTTTCATCACTTAAACTTTCATTCAGTTTCTTTTTGGAACCTTTATTCTTTTTCTTTAACTTTCTAAAATTAGTACAAAATGTCACAATGTGACATTGCTTTTTATACCTAAAAATTATACAAATACATGCTACTCGTGTACTCGTACAAATACATCTGTTTAAATATTATGTAATGTCTGTAATACAACAATTGTATATAATTATAGTTTCTATTATTACCAAATTTTTATAAATAACAATATTTTACTCTTTTTATGTATTTTAACATTTTAAACTTCTAATTCTACCATTATTATATTTAATGTTTATTCCATTCTCGCCTTTTAGTTTTGTATGAGTATATCTATGGTCAAGTCGCTTGATTATGTAATATGTGTTATTGCTACTTACTAACTGGCGTCTCCATAATTACAAGTCGTTTCAACCATCAGCTGTTTCATGAATTATACACTGTTTCCTTCTCTTACCCTTAATTCGATTTCATTGCACCACAAAATTTGCCATATCAGGTGTAAAGAAGTATTGACTTGAATTAAAATTTTTTATGGTCCTGCCTATTCATTCTGTTGTTTGGATAAAAACGAGCTTCGTCATTCGTTATGATTTCCATTTTAATTTTCTTCCAAAACCAGTTGCATTAATGTAGCACGATCAATAGTGTAATCTCTCTTGTTGATCTTGTTGAACAGCCTATTCTTTGAGTGAATGGAATTCTAAATTGATCTATTGAATACAATTCACTGATTAAAACTTCAACCCTAATTCACTTGCACGATAAAACACACATCACTTGCTGATGTCCTAATCAGAGTTCCTCTCAACTTTATGATATTTTCTAAAATCCTTGCTGAGTCTGACAGTTTCTTATTCATGTTTCCAATCGTTCAACCTAACTTATTTATTCAAAATGTTCAAGCTGTCTAATGCTCTGTCTCAACTAGAGGTGAGGCTGTGAATGCAATCACTGCTACTGAGAACACTGTATTTAGCACTAAGGCGTGAGCAGTTGTGATTGCTCTTCAACTGTCCTGCCCTCTGATTGCTCACTGCTAACTGCTCAGTGTTGTCTGCCCTTTGTTTTAAAAGAAATTTACATGCACAATTCAGTAATAACAGAATACTTAAAATTATGTGAAATAAGAGTTAGCCTATTATTGATGTATATTAATAACATACTGTTTATTTTACTATAACTAAAAATTAAGGTTTGGTTGTTTTATTTTCTATAAATTATTTTCTTTTAATTAAATATATGAAAAACTTATTTCTCCTATTATTAACTGATCATAGTTTCAGGTTTTTGATCATTCAAAAAAAATCATACAAATTATTATTTTATTTATTTTACAAATTTGAAAGTTTGTATCCATTAAATTTTTAATTTATTTTTGCTTCACATAAAGTACTGTGAAAGCATCTAAATGATTTTTCCTATTACTTTGATTACATTATTACTTTATTCTAATTATAATAATATTTATTTTGAACAAAATTATTATTTTACTTCATTGTATCTTTTACTGATACATAATTATTATGTTTGATACTCTAGCTTTCATGCACAGTAATAAATTGCCTACAATTATTTTACTAATTTGATAATATACTTTTATTTTCATTTTAAAATTTTTTTAATAATAAGTATTTTTCATTTATTAGCGTAATAAACAGCACTGAACAGTGAGCAGTTAGTGCAAGGCAGCACGTTGTCTTATTAGTAAACTGTTCTCTAAACTGTGATTAAATCACTGATCATTTACTTAACTAGTCATTGCTAACATTCATTACTAACAAGAAAAATCTGACTAATTTAATCTACGGATTCAGAAAATACTGGTCTGTCGCTCTCTTACAATAAATTAGGATCTTATCAGGGGAAAACCAGAGAGATCAGCAAAACCTGATTTCTTAAAACTGGAATAATTTTCAAATTTTAATAACAAATATTCAATCATGACTGAAGCCGACACACAAAAATAAACACTCTTAAGCCTACCGCTAGTCTCAACCTTAATTATTTATATTTTAATTGAGGCATGTTGCTGAATTTTTAATTCACAAAAAATTGTTAAACATGCATTTGTATTTAATTATTTTTTGTTTATGCTTCTGTACAGATTCACACATCCTTAGTCCGAGGAAGACCTGGTATGAACACGTCCAGTCCAGAGCTGGCTGAATTCACTCGTGCTCGATACATCCGCCTCAGGTTGCAGAAGATAAGAGCAAGTGCTGATCGATCTCGTATTGACCGTTCTATAGCTAACAGATTCTTTTACTCTATTAAAGACATTACTATAGGAGGACAGTGTATCTGCTCAGGACATGCGACCAAGTGTCACCATGACGCACACACAGGGGTGAATATTGAAACAATAATGTCCCTAAGTTTATTTACAGAGATAATAATCTAATCTAGAATTTTAATGTTGATTGAGTTTTTTTACAAGGCTGTCTATAAGGCATAGGGACAAAGAATCTCTTATTGTTATAGTTATTTGTTTCAAAATGAATATTTTCAATATGTTTTCAATACTTCATAATTTTATAATTTACCCTATAAAATATATTTAGTTATAAAATGATTTTTTGTTGTAAAAATGAAGTATATAATATTTAGTTTTGATTTTTCAAAACTAAAATTCTAAAACTGCTTTACATCCTAAAAGAATTGCATATTTCTTAATTTTCTATGATGTTTAAAATTGTTATCACTTTAATGTGTTTGAAGCCATAATGTATGAAATTTCTCTCACTTCTACAATTTATAAAATTTTAGAACCAGAGGCTCCTAGTATCTTTCTCCAATTATTTTAATCTGTAGCCTTCAGTCTGTCTGCACCACAGGTCATCATCCACTTTGTCTAACCTTGTCCACCTTGTCTTAAGATTGGATATATTCACTTTCATGGTTCTCCTGGATGTTTTAAATAAAATCCATGTAGGGAGTTTACAGTGGTTTATTCTCTATAGATGGCCAAAACAGGCCATCCCTCTGTTACTACCTTTTTTTATTTATTGCCTTCTATTCTGTCCTTTAGCAATAGTTGTCCTTCCATATCTGACAGTATTTTTTACCTGCACCTTTCCATGGGCTGTCGGAAGGTTTTTCTAATTCCAGCTGTCAGAAGGTTTTTTTACAAGGTAAGGTTCTGACCTAACCTAACCCCAATCAATAAACACAATTTTGATGGTTTCTTATATTAACTGGTTTAATTAGTTAAATAACATATTCTTAATCTGACTTATTATAAAAAAACTTCCGTTACTTTAAACAATCTTGTAAATAAGTGTACACTATGTTTAATAAAATAATTGTTCTAGGAAGCAGTGTGTGCTTGTGAACACAACACATGTGGACAACATTGTGATACCTGTTGCCCCTTGTACAACCAGGAACCATTCCGCATAGGCACAGCGATCGATGGAGCTCCTTGTCAACAGTGCCAGTGTTTCGGCCATGCTACATCCTGCCACTATGACCCAGAGGTGGCTGTGGCCCGGCTCAGTTTGAACATGCAAGGCCTTTTCTCTGGAGGAGGAGTTTGCAACAACTGTTCGGTATGAAATATCTTGTAGTAGAGTTAAATTGTATTAACTTTAATGTCTGTAGCTTAAAAAATTATTAGGCACTTATAAGAGAAAATGAGATGATTCAAATTTTTGATTTATATGTATAATAAATGTTTGAAAAATCCAAAGAAATTACAAATATCAATTTTTAATTGTTTTGCTCTTCAAGAGTTTAGTGATTTGTTGGAATAAACATTTCATTATAAACTGTGCATTTTTGTTGCTTAAAATGAGAAAATAAACATTAATTTATATAAATAAAAGTACGATATTAAATTCATGTCATAAAAAAATCATTTAATAATTTAGCTATAAATAGAGAGAAAAATAAATCTCTATTATAAAGATGTAATAGTAAACAAATTTCAATTATTCGTTATTTTGAATTATAGAAATTTATTTTTAAACAGTGTCTCCACTCTGATGCAGTCATACACTACTAGATAGTGAGAGTGAACGTACAATAATTTTTTTTTTATTAAAACCAGTTCCATCACAGAAATACAGAGAATATTCCAATGAACCATGAATAATTTTACTTGAAAAGGTTGTGTTAAACAAAATACTTGTCAACTTCACGCTCAGAACAAAATATTGCATGAGTAATATTAATTATCTAATGGAGCCCACAGAGGTCAGTAATATAATAAAACATTCTGTTCCATCGGGAATATCGGATGATAGTGTGTATGGAAATTTGCATTTAAATTCCAAACATACATATAAAATGCAAATAGTGCAAAGGTTTTAGACTGAAATCAAATAGTGTATTTATCTGACATCAGATAATAGAACTAAACAAATCATTATTTAATATTGTGAACACTTTGGTTATGATTAATGAAGCCTATTTTTATCTCAATGAAAGTATTAATAAACAGAGTATGAGATATGTGATCTCGTGGCAATCCTTACCTTAACTTATGCCCTCTGCATGACCTAAAATGATAGATTGTTAAGCAGTATCAACCAAAAGCTTAATTGTCTCTTTTTTTTAAATATATGTACTCTTAATACTGTATTTGCTACAAAAATATGATTAAATCGTCCGTTGCATCTGCAGTTGAACAACGTATCTATGACCATCAGAAGATGGTGTAACTGTGCACACAATCAACTCAGCTGCAGAAGCTCTAAGGATCTTATTTTCTGGATATTTAATGCCCTAAGTTGAAGATATTTCATAGCCATCACTTTTTCCAGACCTTACAACCCTTCACTTTTTTCTATCTGAAAAAGATGCTTGACTAGGCCCTGGCACTGGAATAGTTTACAAATAAAACTTTGAAGAAACAAATATCATTTCTTTAGAGACATTGTGAAATGTGATAAAGTACTTTTAGCATTGCAAGTAGCAGTGCCTTTGAAGGGGTAGGTACATTTAAGGGATATTGTATTCAAAAAGTGAATATACTTTATAAACCCAATGGCTAACAGAAAAAATAACCTAATTTATCAAATGGAGTTGATCCCAAAAGGAATGGGAATGTTTCTTTAAAAATAAACTTTTTTAAAGAAACAACCAATTACAATTTGTAACCTTAAAAGTAAAGAGTGTAAATAGCAATTCCAGTGTCACTGTCATTCTTTACAGCAATATTGAAAATCTGACTCTGTTATGATCCTCAGAGTCTTGGTTTTAACTGTTTGGATGTACTTTCTTTTGTGCTGGAAAAATAATGTTGAGTTGGATTTTGGGAATAAATACTACATGGTACTAAATCAAGGCTATATGGTGAGTGGGAAAGATTAGGCTTTCTTCATTCTATGACAATTTCTCACTATCATATTTTCAATCAGTTTGTAATGAACTTGTCTAAACTGTTATTAGTATTAATTTTTGTGCAAAGTTTCAATCAAATCAGAAAAAAGTTTGTGTTGTAGAATCAGAACAATAAAGTGGTAACACACTCGTATACCACACAGACATATGTTTATCTGTAAAAAGTTTTATATAACTCATGTTTGCTCTTCATTTCATGAAACTGGGTCTTGAATGAATGAATGATGACTTTTAATATAGGGTTACTATTGCACTTTTTTATTGGCCTTTATAGTTCTATTGTGCCCCCTTTGTGTATTCCTGAGATGCTCAGTTACAGCGCCTTCTCCAATTCCAGTCTCTTTATAATGTTCTGGATGTGAAGGGATTCAAGGTGGATAGCTCCCTTACGTCTAAGTGGTGACTTTTTAGTTAATTATTAAGATTAATTAACTCTGCCCTTTCAATTTTTCTTTCTGTTGTCCCTTATTATGGAGGTTTTGCTCTATTTTACCAACCTTTTTTTACTTGTATGCACCCACAAGTAGCTAAGGAAGTGGGATCCACCCTTACAGAGCCCTGCATGTATGGGTAAGGCTAAGGGCTCGGTTTGATACACCTTTAGGCCACTGTCATTCACTTCTTTAGCATAGGTCACTTTACATTTTAGACTTAGCCAGACTATATAGAGTAGTGAATGTGTCTTGTGTAGATGAGTGGTATGAGTATGTATTATGCTCATAGTATGAGTAGTAGTATGAGCTAAAGGTATTGTTGGATTGCTAAGCTTATCAGCTTCTCACTTCAGCTGGACCTTACCATTATGGTGATCACTCTACAGCTCATTGTTTAATGGATATTTGCTAAAACCGCACTTTTCTCAGTGTTAAAAAATCTGACAAATTGTGTCTATATTAAGGTATGTTGTATGCTCTTAAGGCTTTGCTAGAAATGTTTTAATGCTTACTATATATTTTTATATGATTAGAAACACACAGCTGGCGTGAACTGCGAGCAATGTGAAATTGGCTGGTACAGGCCTCTAGGCGTACGTCCTGATGCTGCAGAACCTTGCCTACCTTGTGATTGTTACAGGCTAGGCTCGACTGGGAGCTGTGTGCGAGATGATTCACAGTCACACTTAGGCAAGGTAAGGTACAGAAGTCAAAAAGTATAACCTGACTTAAGTTTTGGACTTAAATAAAAAGAACCAAACTTCTCCAAGCTTCTCTCAATATTCTTTGTTTCTGCTTTTTTGTTAACAATTTCTTTCATTGGGCCTATATGCAAACAATGAGTAGAAACAGCTGATCAGTGGACAAAGAATGAAATTTAAAAATATAATATAATCAACTGTCTGTCAGTCCATATAAATAAAAATATATTGCTACCATATATAAAATATAATACAAATATTTTGCTTACTTACTGATGTAAGAATAATAGTAATACACAGAAATTTGTAGGTACAGTATAACATTGAGCACACACATGCTGTGTCTTGGCTGAAATAATTTTAATTGGCACATATATAGGGTAAACTTATTAATTATCACATTAATTATCATGTATTTTGCTCAGCATACTGAGAAATATGAAATTGTTTAAATAAAATTTCTAGCATTACAAAACAGTTGCGCTTTTATCTCTTAAAGTTTTTTAAACAGCATGTTAAAATGTTATATTATACTGGATGTTATTCATAAACACTCTAGGCCTACTTAACAATTTTTACTTACCACCTTTACTTATTCATAAAATATGAAATTCAATTGAATTTAAATTACTTAATTGATCTTATTTTTTAAGCCTGCTGGGACATGCGACTGCCTCGTGGGATATACAGGACCTAAATGTAATCAGTGTGCACCTGGATTTCATAACTTCCCTAATTGTGAGCCCTGCTCATGCGATGCTGATGGCTCAAAACCATCTCTGGATTGCGGAAAAACCTGTGTTTGTAAGGTATAAATAAACATTTATTTTTGTAGTGATTTAGTAAAAGTTTAAAACAAATTTAACAATCAAGAAGTTTAAATGATTTTTATTATCATTTAAAAATCATGATAATACTTTAGTAAAATGTTAAAGAGTGTTACTTTGAACTATGCTATTTTATAAAATTTAAAGGTTTAAAATTAAATGCTTTGTATTTGTAGGCTTATGTTTTTAATGATGTATCTATTTATTTTTTAATTTTTTCAGAAAAACGTGGAAGGAGAACACTGCAACCGTTGCAAGCAAGGTTTTTTTTTCTTGGACCGAGATAATCCTGATGGTTGCACTGAATGTTATTGCTCTGGGGTGTCCAAAAGTTGTGTTGAAGCATCAGGATACAGGCTACATAAAGTTAGTATTGATTGTGTAACACAGTCTCTTAGATCTATCAATATGATGGTTTTATAATGATAGACTCCAGTGATATAGAGCTTATATCCCTACTATATTAAGTATGAAAAAACGTTTAGCATGGGATAATATTGATCATTCAGCTTGGTGCTAGTTATAAAACAATTATGCTATTTAATTAATCCCTGACACTATACACCTATGGATTCTTTGTCTCATAAACTATATTATTAATTTTTTGATATTTTGGAAATTTCTCTAGTTGCGAATTCCTAACCTCTTTGTATCAATTTCTATTTCCTTCTTCTGAGGCCATTGTGGTTTTTTTCTATTGTAGTGCAGGTTTGCCTGAACAAACTCCAGTGAAATAGAGCTTATATCCTTACTATATTAAAGTATGAAAAAACTGTTAGTGTGTGATAATACTGATCATCCAGCTCAGTGTTTGTTACAAAACAATTATGCTATGTAATTAATCCCTGACACTATACACCTATGGATTCTTTGTCTCATAAACTATATTATTAATTTCTATATATTTTGGAAATTTCTCTATTGTGAGTTCCTAACCTCTTTGAATCAATTTCTATTTCCTTCTTTTAAGACCTTTGTGATTTTTGGTTTTCCTTTTTTCTAATGTGGTGCAGGTTTGCCATGTACGATGATCCTAGGCAGACAACGCTTGTCTTCTTTGCACCTTATACTATCTTTGCTATAACGCTTTCAGAATTATATCTAATAGAAGGTTTCAGGATTCAACTTTTAACCTAATGTTTTAATGCAGGAAGACGTGAAGATATAAATGTTGTGATGTAGAATTGACTGTTCTGTAGAGTTAAATCATTAAAGTACTCTGACCAAACGCAGGCAGACAGGCTGGGGTGGATATGAAATGATAGAACACAGTTGCGTGCTACGGAAGCGAGACCTTGTCTGACTATGTGCCTGATGCTCAACGTCTAAGCTCATTGTCAAGAGGAACTAAACCTGCCAACTGTGGGAAAACACACTGGTCTTACATACTATTGTGTTACTGTTTGTTAATCTCCAGTATTTTTCTTTGCACTTGGTCACTCTCAATCCTTGCTACATGACTTGTCCACCAGTCTATTTGCTTTCTAAAATTAATTATACTACTTACTTTTTAATAACAAAATTATTTGAGTTTTGGGATAGTAAACTATCACAAGTACCTTAACAATATCCAAACTTGATCAGTGAATTCTAAGATAAATACAGCTGTAACAAAATGTAAACTGAGTGATTGTGCAAATCAGTTGTAATTATTTACATAATCTATTTTACAGGTGAACACACTTTCCAATTGGTTAGTGAGTGACTTGACAGTAACCCGTACTGTGCTGCCATCTTGGGATCATGACAATGAAGTACTCTCTGTAGGCAACTATGAGTTACCAGGTGTGGATACGTATTATTGGTTAGCACCGGATGTTTATAGAGGAAACAAGTTGACAAGTTATGGAGCCACATTGACATTCAGAGTCAGCTGGGTTATTATGAGAGGAGACACTAGTGGGAAACCAACATCGGGACCTGATGTTGTGCTTGTGGTAAAACGATTTTTTTTTAAAGTAAAAGCTCTCCCAGTTTCGAGCAAATTATTTTATTCACTTTTACTTACAATTTTCTTTCTCAGTACTTAAATTATAATAGTTCAAAAAATTATAAATGTATGAAAATAAACAGTCTATAAAAATGCTAAAGTAATAAATTTTAGTTTGTCTCAATCAACTTTTCCATTAAAAAAATTCATATCCCCCAATCTGAATAGAAATTACCTATTTATCGTTCTAGGGGAGTATTTTTGCACTTTGTCTTCATTTACTTTAAGATCTTTTTTTTTTTTAATTCGGGATTAAAAAAATATTTTCAGGGAAATAATGGAGTCCATATTGGTTATGGAGAGAGCTGGTACCACCAAAACAACATGAGTGTGACAATACAACTGGTGGAGAATGGCTGGTACAAAGTGGAAGATAACAGGCCAGGGGATTCAATAAGCAGAGCAGAGTTACTTACTGTTCTTTCTGATATAAAACATATTTTGGTGAGAGCAAAGTTCCACACAGACCAAGTAGAAGGCAGGTCAGTAGTAGAGGAATTCCGGAGTTTTGTAGTACTTTTAAAAATATTTAGATTCATTTGTCCAAAAATTATATCAAATAGATTGCGAAAATTAAGGTTTTAATTTTTACTCCCTCACACTAAATTGATTTTTTTGTCTGCACAAAAGTAAAAAAATAACAGAGCTTTCTGATAAAAAATTGGCAGTCGCAGGACTGGCCGACAGAAGTGAAAACTGAAATAAATGAAACCGAATTAATGTATATTGATTTACATCTTAATTCATGATTCAAATATTTACTTAAAATTCATTATAAGAAAGAAGTCCTACAGGGATAATTTGTACATTAATTACAAATTCATATTTTTTACATTTTTATATTTTTTAATTATTTATAAAAGCACATGATGGTCTGCAAAAGTCCCCAGTAACAATGTAATTGTATTTATAATGTAATTAATATAAATATGTACATTGTATATTTAAATGTATTAATTGATATGTACTGATTTAATTTCAAAACAATTTTACATAAAATTCAATGTTAGAAATAGGTCCTATAATTATAACATTAATTATTAAGTAATATTTTTTATTTATACACATCAATTACTATGTAATCTCTCAACATTAATTACTAAGTAATCTTTTTATATTTATACACTTTTTTGGACACATTCATATTTATTTAATTATAAAACCATGATGCGAAATTGTAAAACAAACAAATACAACTTATTTGGCATAATAGTATAATGAATATACATAAAACAGTATTTACATGGATTTTGATGTAGTAATTTTCAACATTATTTTCATTAGTTACTTCATCATTATTATTAATTTAATTGATATTTGAGTTGTTTGCATTATTTTTTACATTAATTTCTTTCATAGTTCACATATACACTAATACAAATATTACACATGTACTGCACTCTCGGACTCTTGGCAGTCTCGGTGTGCCGCAGCTTGCAGCTGTATTGAATTGACTCACCATATACAGATTTAGCATGACGTTAGCTCAATGCTTTTTACCCAAAAAGTGCTAAATGCCCTAAAGAAGTTTTCCTTTAAAAAGTGTCATTATAATTAAACATTTAAAAAAGTGTAACAATTATATTGAGCTAAAATTAAAGTTGGAAAGGTTAGAGAACTATTGATTAGAAATGGTTTAAATTCCAGTAGAATTAATGATCCATACAGTTTACAGTCAGTCTGCCTGGAGACGGGAGTGGAAGGCACAAGCGGGACAGCTGTCGGTTACTTAGAACAGTGCTTGTGTCCTCCTGGATATAAGGGATTATCTTGTGAGTCTTGCGATTTTGGATATGCACGGATACTTCCTGACAGTTCTGCACCTCATCAACAAGCTGTTTGTTCCAAATGTAACTGTTATGGACATGCAGCGACTTGTGATCCAACCACTGGTCAATGTGGGGTTAGTATTTTGTGTTTAATCACAATCTGTTTTAGTTATTGCATAAAATATTTCTCAAATTCTGTTAGTATGTGTTAGCAAATACAGTCGACCTTGGTTAGAACGCTAACTCGGTTATAGCACTATTTTCAGTGTACGTGTATTTTAGGCTCGGTTAAAATGCTTTGTGAACTCGAATACAATGCTGTCATGCTGCTGTTACAGTCCAGCCACTTAGTATACGGCCTGCATGAGAATTTCTCGTGCATGTAGAATTCCCCTTTAGCTTCCTCCAACAGTTCAAGGACACAGAGTCGGCCAATCTGAGTCTAGAAACTGTTACTACTCAGCGATAGTGAAGGAAATCGGAGGAGCTATGTTGATAGAATGGGGACATGACCTCTCACTCGCACACATGATATGAAACACTCTGTACGCCTTAGTGGGGGGAAAACGTCAATCTCACAAACTCTCACAACAGTGTACACACTGTGTTACATGTATACATACTAGACTACTGTACAGTACTTTTTTATTAGTTTTAACTAAAATATATTTCAAAATTCTGTAATATGTGTATTAAATTGTAATAAAATAGCCATTAACTATGTACACAGCACAAAGTATGCTTTTCTTTCACTACATACAGTATTTCCACCATTTACAAACTTGTTTACTATATACTCGGTTATAACTCTATCTCATTTACAGCGCTCATATACGTTTCATCCCTTCAACCGTGTTATATCCGAGGTTGACTGTATTATGTATATATTGTTAAACCAACTAAAAATTATAACTGAAAAAATTAAAATTTCTCTAGGAAAAGTTTTAATAATTTTCATTTAGCTCACTTCTTACTTTAAAGAATTTATTGTCCAATTAGATTTGTTTATAATTTATATAAAAAATAATTAAATAATTGTGTATAATTTACAGGAATGTGAACATCACACAGTTGGGCTAAACTGTGAACGCTGTGCCCATGGATATTACGGTGATGCACAGCAGGAGACACCGAATGACTGCAAACGCTGTGCATGTCCATTAGAAGACCCTGAAAATAACTTCAGCTCGAGCTGTGAGATGGATGGAAATGGAGATGATTACATCTGTACACAATGTCCACAAGGCTACCAAGGCAGGCGCTGTGAAGAGTTAGTACTGTAGTTAGTAAAATAATTATTTCAGGTGTCATATTCTGCAGCTAGTTTGTAAGTATAGGTTAGTTTTCAGTTGTTTGAAATTCAAATACTTTAAGAATTGATTATGGGTGGGTGGATATATTATTTAAACTGCTTTTGATTGGACCTCTACTTTGTGACATTAGAATCTGTCACATACGTTACGATTTTGCACGAGTGTCTGTATTAATCTTTACTAAATCTCTATACCTAAACAGTAAGTTCATAAATAATTAAAGTAAACATATTTAATAAGTGTTTGAGTCAAACGCAACACATAGTTTTTTCAAACATTTAATTTTAATTTTTAAAATGGGTGGGGTAAAAAGTATGGGACTAAACATAAGTCTCTCCAAACATGTTAAGTACTTCACTAAAGAGAGCAAGTTTCTGATTACAACTAAGTATTTTGAATTAAAAAAAAAAAAACAACAAAAAAACAAAGTGGACATTAACAATATATGAGAAAATTGGCAGATTATGTGCCCTCACTCTCTAATTTAGATGCCTTGGTGCTAAAACCAATTCCATGCCTGATTGGTGACTTTTTTGTGGCAGGGCATCTTGGTTAGGATGTTAAGATTCTACATCTGAATTTCTGGTTCAATCACCTACAGTCTCCCAACCAGGATTTTTACCTATTGTAGCTTTCAATTTTGCCTGTGCTGAGTGAACATCAGAAGCTTTCTAAAGAGCTTTAAAAGCTTGGTTTATCAACAATAATAATTAAAACAAATCTTTTGTATAATAGTGTTAATACATAAGCCTTTGATGTATGGTCTCAGTTCATTTTTATTCTTAAAGGATTTATTTTTCTCCTTTTACTGAGACTTAAAATAAGGTAAAACATCATGTGATTTGTATTTTAAGACTTTTGAGGTGCGTTAAACAATCACCATTTTTGGATTGGATAACGTTATCCTATTAGCAAAATGTATTTCCCTAGATCTTTTAAACATTCTTACAAGGAAACATGTTTAACTTGTTACAAAATTAAGCTTTTTTAATGAGTGTTTTGTGACACTTGATGTGATGTTACACGTGTTTGTGTAATAAAAATTTGATATTCAATTATTACAATACTGTGTTTGGCAAAAAGTATTGACATAATGCAGAGAAGTAATTTTAATACTTATGACACATGCAAATGCATTCTATTTTAATTTTTTTTTTACTTAGGTGTTCTCCAGGATACTTTGGAAACCCCTTAGAGAAAGGATCCAAATGCAAGCAATGTGACTGTAACGAAGGACCTTGTGATCCTTTAACTGGGCAATGCTTGAGTTGTCGAGGTAACACCGAAGGCTGGAGGTGTGAGAGATGCAAGCCTGCTCACTATGGAGACCCTGCATTGTTTGACTGCAGGGGTGAGTAGATTTGTTGTAGAATTTCAGGGATGTACAAAATAATAAATAAATAACCCTTAACACATACATACTACCATTTCTGATATCAGTTGATTATTTTCTTACCTGTCTTAACTCTAGATAAAAATATACAATAGGAGTTACTGTCTCCAAATCCTCTTTTAGGACTAAAAAAATATGTGATTTAATTGTACATAGCAGGAACTGAGATATAAATTTGAAGTTATGTTACTAAAAATTAACTATAACTTAAAATTTGTTTCTTTCAGTCAAATTAAAAAAATCTACTTTTTTCCAGTCATAGATTTCTATTTGTAATTTTAGGTTCAACAGGAATCAGTAGAAATTTTATTTGCCTGATTCTATCTTGTAATGTCTTCTTTCTTATCTAACAACATGTTTTGGGACAACTTGCATTGTCAGGTTAAGATATTAAAATAAATAACACACATTTCACAACCACATAATACAGGATACTATGTGCACCATAGTACTATAGTACAAATGTTTGTGTGTATCATGTAGCTACTGAAAAACAATTTCTTATGGTGTATTTCAACTTCTAGCGTAAGTGTACACGTCAAGTAGTCATATAGTGTGCACCAAAACTTGTGTGTTCCATACTATGTTGTCGTGTGATGTGTATTATTTATTATAATGTCGTTATCTGATGATAAAACAAGAGTCCTGAAACATTTATTGAAATAAAAAAACGTCACTAAATTAAAATCAGGTTTGTAAAAATGTTACTTATTAGACTGGATACTAATAAATAATTAATTCATTATTATAATACCTTGCTCTGGTATTTTTTTTTATTTACTTGCATGTAATGTTTTTATTCAGTAGCATGTCAATTTAGGTTTAAATCACATATGAATAATTTTGTAGAACTCTACTAGCTTTATTTTACTTTCCAACTTACCATACTTTCCGCACTTTTATATTTTTTATTATTACTGTTAGGCATGTAATAAAACATTTTGGTGCATGAAAATAGCCAAAACAAGTTACAGTGTGTATTTACCACAACATCTTTCTGATGTGAACAGAGAAATTGTTGGAAGGAAGTTTAAAAAATTAAGAACTGATGAGAAATTTTACATAATGTTACAAAAACCTACTCTTCACAAGTTCAGTAAATGTGTTAACATCATGCTTAGAGTAATTAACACAACAAAGATATTGCATGCTTTAACAAATGAGCTAGACTGTTCAAACACAGAAAGAAAAGAACAACACATCACTGATACTAATAAAAATGTAAAACTGACAGATTTTCAAACATTCATACAGAAACATAATAGTTTTTTTTCTTTTCGTTTCTGGGGTACGCTGAATTAATAATTTCTTGCGCGCTGTACTTTTCTTTGTTCCCAGTAGCTCTTCATTCTTTCTGATTTTCTTTTCCTCTCCTCTTCCGAAATGATAGGTTTAGGTTTTATTTTGGTTTTATCTTGGAATCTTATTCTTTCGTCTTTGGTAATTATCTTAGCAGTTTGGTCAAGCAGTGAATTTTCTGTAATTTTTAATTCTATTAGGTCTTTTTCAATTTCTTTAAACCAGTTCGGTTTTGTTTTACGATTATGGAAAAAATCAAACACTTGTTTCGTTAATCTATTAGAATTCATTCTAAGAAGATGGCCGTAAAAATTTATTCTCCTTTTTCTCATAGTATCTGACAGTTTTTCAGTTTTCTTGTAGAGAGCTTCATTTCTTATATATACTACCTTATTATCCTGAAATTTTGTTCCTATAATTTTTCTTAAGATTTTCCTTTCCGTTATTTCAAGCTTTTCTATCTGGCCTATGCGATTCATGGTTAATGTTTCTACTGCGTACAGTGCTTCCGGCTTGATCACTGTTTTATAATGTTTAATTTTGGACCCCCATGAAAGGGATTTCTTATTGTATGTTTCTTTCGTCAATTGGAAGGCCAGTTCAAGTTTGTTTTTCCTGGATTCCATTGCCTTGCCTTCATCTGCATTCCAACTAATCTATTCACCAAGATATTTGAACTCTTTTACAATTTCTATTTTCTGTTTTTGGATTTTAAGGTATTTATTTGGGTATTACATAATAGTTTATTAATCTGTAAAAAAATAATAAAATAATAATAATAAACTCTGTATTAATCACATGACTTAATTTATTTTAGTTATTTTTTTTGTAATTTTATGATTTGCCACCCAATGAGAATAAATCAATCTTTTACTTGCCTGCCAGGAACTAGCTATATTTACACAAAGTACAGACTTATTCAATTTACAGTTTAATACGTACAGATGTATAACTTGGCAGTAGAATGCTGGTTACATTATTTTACTAGTAGTATTTCTAGTTATCAACGGCAGCCTCCATTTCTAACTATTCTAATATTCATGTTTTTCCTTACAGCATGTGAATGCAGTGAGATAGGTTCACTCAGAACAGACGAGTGTGACCCTGATACTGGCCAGTGTGAATGTAAGGACAAATTCACTGGCAGGGCGTGTGACCGGTGCCAAGTAAGTTGTTAAATAAATCTTTCATCAATTTATTTTTCAGGTGTTATAATTTATATTGCTCATGTAGGTTACATACACATATGTTCTTAATAACACATATTGTAGGAACCATGTGAAAGGTGTCCATTATTGAGGTATGTCTGCTGTTAGGAGAGTCAAGTGGTAAAGCATAGAAGAACAAAGTAGTAAGTTGTGGAAGGTGGTGAGGAAATTCATGCTAGTTGTTAGAAGTTACAAGGTTTGGTGGCCCATGATACTGTCAAAATCTATAAGAAATTTGGAGAGTGGATTTTCAATGGAAAAAATTGTTTATATAATTTGGCTTAAGGAGGTAATAAACCATACATTATTACTTTCATACAGACACAGACTACATACACAAATAGTTACATTAGAACTTTGTTCAGCCATCCAAAATCTCAGTTTATTCAAAACGAGTTAAAACAATCTTTTAGGTGTTGTTATAAATATTTAACAATTCTCCTTTGATTGTTGTATTAAAAAGTCCTGCTTTTGTAATTAATATTCTTAATTACAATTGTAATATTGTAATTAATAATAGACAGTAAACTTAAAACAGCTACCATTAAACCTTAAATATGTTAGCTGCAAAAGAAGTGTACTAATATGATATGTGTACATTTATATACTGTACAAGAATGTTATGTGTAAGAATAAAATGGTAAACAAGACTATACAATTGAGTCACTGCATGTAGGTACTGTATATATTTTCTTTTAACAGTTGCCTTTCAGTATAACAAATTAAGTATTTTTGGACATTTAAACTTAGTGTAGTCCATAACTATGCTGAAATATTGGCTTTATGGTAATATGATGACTTCTACAGACAAATGCAGTCCACTATAAAGAAAGTAAGTTTATAAACAAATTATGTATACCAAAATAAGCTAGATCAGCTGCTAGCTTGCTGCATTTATTTATCTCTATTTTCAAGTTGTATGGAATGGACTTCCATTTGTTTAAGGCCATTTATCATTACATTTTAGTTGTTCAGTAACACAAAATAAAAATCTTTTGTATTTTTTTGATATTTCTAAATTTTTACATATGTAGAAATTATTTGATTTTTTTTAATCTTAGGTTTTGTTTACCAGAAATGATCATGCATCCATCAATCAGATAAAGAAGATTTAGGTGTATTAATAATTGTCTGTTCTATTTTAATTAGGCTGGCCTTGGCAATGTAACAGCAGGCTGTGTCTCTTGCCACTGTGACACCACTGGTTCCTCCTCTAGTCTATGTGACCCTGTGAGTGGTCAGTGCTCATGCCACTCTGGTGTTGGTGGTCCCAGGTGCCAGCAGTGTATTCCACTGCACTTTGGCTTTTCAAGCAATGGCTGCCAAAGTAAGTGTTCATTCTACTTTATTTATTTATTTAATAGGGTAGGAATGTAGGTAAGATACCTGACTTATTTGTAATAATGTGAAAATAAAACACAATTTTATTCAAACATGGTGTTTGAGTTCAGACATCATGTTTTTACATCATGGTGTTTGGATGGACCTACATCATGTCTTTTTCAAAACTGTTTCAAAAGTTTCAAAACTGTTCAAATATAAATACATTATTCTATTAGGTAGATATGTGTATTCATCATGATGAAGTAACTCAAAAAAATTGTTTTTATATAATTAATATTTATTATTTTTAATAAAATTGTTTTTTTAATAATTATTGAGATTGTACATGACACAATACAAAATTGCACAAATAAATGATCACATATGTTTACAAAAATACACATTTTTTTAAGAATATAAAGGACATTAATGTACTATACATTAATGGAATTAATACTACATCTAAACATACAAAATTTAATTCTGTGGCCTAATAAAACAATAAATAAGCTTTAAAGCATGTCAAATATAATGAAAAAACAGTGCCAGCCATACATAGTAGATCTCCCAAGTTCTGGATATACTGCAATAAATATTCATCAGTTTTGGAGAGATCATTGAAAGCCTTTTGTGTTATAAAATGTTAAATCCCTCTGTTGAGGTTGTCACAAAGTCAAACAAAACATTAAAAACATACATCACAAACACTGAGCACAACTACACGATTAAAATATGTACAATGACATTCGGCTTGGCCAAGCGACACGCGCGACTAGCATACACCGTTACATTCCAGACTGTCCTCATATTTTAATCGTGTAATTGTGCTCAGTGTTTGTGATGTATGTTTTTAATGTTTTGTTTGAATTTATGATGACCTCGACAGAGGGATTTAACATTTTGTATCATGGCCTGAAGATGAAACGATAGAGTTTCGAAGAAACCGCAGTAGCCTTTATGGGGTGTGTGGATAGACTACTGATGGGAAGAATAGGTCATAATCCTAATTACTTAAATATGTGGTCTGGTGGCTATGTTACAATAACATGATTAATTATTGAAGATATCTAATTATTACACAAAATCTGTTAACTTTTTACAGAATGTGAATGTAATGAGCTGGGATCTCTGAGTCAGGAATGTGACATCGACACAGGTGATTGTGATTGTATAGACCATGTTACTGGCAGGACATGTGACACTTGCCAGGTATGTGTGTTGGAGTCTGGACTAAACCATTATTTCAATTTATTTGTGAACAGGCTAACTAAGGATTAACCATTATCATTTTTTCTTGACTCCTCTCTTTTCTTTCTCTCTTTTCCATGTCCTTCATACTTATAAAATGAAGTTTTCCTTCCTTGAATCCATTTGTTGCCAGAGTATTTCTTCTTATCTTCTACAAGACCTTCTTTTTTCACTTCATATTCTTTAAGACACGTTTTCCATATTTGTGTTACAACCTTTGTATTGTTATAACTAGTAGTTCAAAGAGCTGTTGACCTTACAGTATATTCTTAATTGTTATACAGAGCGCTCAATGACTGTGCGTGTAACTTTTTTTTGTCAATTTAACTGGTAACGGTAATATTTATGAAAAATGTTATTGGAGCAATTTTATTGGAAATTTTATGCTTTTTCTCCATAAAGATATCAAAAGATATCCATAGGTTTTGTTATTCAGCCAGTATAACCAGCAACTACACTTTCAATGTTGAATGAAAGCTGGCCGTCTTGAAATGGTAGTGAATACGATGAAATTTTGCACATACGTCTTTTGGGTTTTATGCAAGGTATCTTCATTCCAAATTTCAAACAATCGGGCAATATGTTTGATTAAAATTATGTTTATTCCTTATTAAATCAGAGGCTGTCATCTTGAAACTGTAGTAAAAAGGAAAAAAATGTTTGTCATTTGGGTTTTATACAAGTTACCTTCATATCAGATTTCAAAACAATTTGTTAATGAGTTCAAAACTGCGTACACTCATTATTGTAAATCAGAGGGCGCTGTCTTAAGACAGTAGTGAATGGGGAAAAGTCTTACTCATACATATTTTGTCTTTTATACAAGGTATCTTCGTACCAAATTTCAAAACAATCTTTCAATGCATTTTGCTAAAACTGTTCACTCTACATCATTCAATTAGAGTCCACCATCTTGAAAAAGAAGTGAATGGAAAAAAATCTTACACATACATCACTTGGGCTTTACACAAATTATCTCTGTACCAAATTTCAAAACTATTGGTCAATGCATAGAACTGTGTAATAAACAAACAAATACACAAACCAAATGCCGATTAGTTAAGTTGAAACAGATTTTTCTCGGTTAATTATCTTATTTTGGAACTCTTTTATAGCATCAACTGTTTAGTTATTGTTTTTATACGGCTTAATCAAATTAGTGTTTAATTACATGATATGATCAAAACTTTTTTATTTAGATTTTCAAACCTATATACTATGTATTATTCAACCTATATATTATATTCAACTTCAACCTATATATTATGTGTGACTGCAGGATGGATGGTGGGGACTGATGTCTGGGCCTTGCAGACCATGCAACTGTGACTCTGTAGGAGCCATCAACTCCAGCTGTGATCCTGTTACTGGACAGTGTGTGTGTAAACCTGGTGTCGGAGGATCTACTTGTGACACTTGCATGGAGCTGTTTTATGGGTTCTCCCCGTATGGATGCTCTGGTTAGACATTGTCAAATTTATTAGTTAAGCTTTGCAAACATTTGTTATAGTAAGTTCGATAAGTTTTTATGAGATGCATAAGTATAACATAAACTTTTAAGCACCAGTTGGTAGCACACATCTTGTGTCTAAACAGAAAGTCGGAAGTTGCTTTTAAAATTGCAGTTTTATTCTGACCTTGAGAATAAAATTCAAATAGTGGTTAAAGTTTTGTTTTGTTTCTGTTTTTTTTTAAGTTTTGAATATTTTAAACTATTAGTATAAAATACTAAAAATTTGGGAACTAAAGGTTAGATGAGGGACTTGTATTGTGGAGGGTTGAAAAACTATTAGACATAACAAATTCGGGTATTAAACTTTTCTAGATTAAAATCTTCTGAGTGTACCAAAAATTAGCTCAAAGTATCAAACACCTTTTGGATTCATGTAGATGAATTTAAGAAAATTTTAAGTGTATATTTATTTTTGGAAAAATACTTAAAAACAAAATTCTGTTTAAACGGTTTTGTTTAATACTTGTTCATTTATAGTACCGTAGAGTGTCCCTAAAATTACTGTGCACAACAAATTTAAAATAAAAAATTTTGTTTAAACATTCTTGAAAGTGCAGTAGTTCTTATGAAATGTTTAAAAGTATGTATTTTCAGAAACATATTTAACAGAAAACTGTAATTTATATCCAATCAATTCTCACATCAATCTTATATATGAGAAAGTTTGTGTTTTCTGGTAAGCTACTGTTTAATTATTATTTTGTTTGTTTCTTAGTACATTTATGAATTGAATTTCATATAATATTTTACATATTATTTACAATGGATATTTTCAGAATGTGATGATTGTGATAAGAAAGGTCACATCTGTGACCCAGACACCGGACGTTGTGTGTGTCCACCTTTCACACATGGAGATGACTGCCAAGTTTGCCAACCAAACTCTTGGGGATATCAAGCAAAAAAAGGCTGTAAGGTACTAGATGTGTATTCATTAAAGTCTGTTAAAGAATTCAGTATTTGTGAGTTAATTATTATATAAATTGTTTTTTATTTTTACTTATGTTAACAATGTAAAGACTTAGTGTTCAGTAATTTTCAACTCACTCTAAAAATCTTTCCTATTACACATCTATTATTTGGCAAAACTTTGTTTCATTTGTTTTTCTATTTTTTATCTATGGATTTCTCTGCTAAGACGCAGCACATGGACTACATTATTTTATTGCTGCCTTCTTCCCCATTTGTTGATTTATTGCATGTTGCCCATTACTCTTTTTTACTGTACATCATAATAACAGATTAATCAAATGATAAAAAAATTCTTAGAAAATTAAATCTAAAATTTGCAGATACTTGGAACAGGTACAAGATATTACTGTGTCAGTAACAACAAATATTAATTACTCTGTGTATACATCAAGATAAATGTAAAGTAATACACTATTTAATATTATATATTAACACAATGTTACAGCCGTGCAATTGTGACTCAAGAGGATCTTCGAGTGGTCAGTGTGATGACTTGTCTGGGAGATGTAGCTGTAGAGTTGGCTACAATGGAGAACAGTGTAATACCTGTGCTCGTGGCTATTATGGTTTCCCTCAGTGCCGGCCATGCGACTGTGACAAAGCTGGCACCAAATCCCAACATTGCCCTCAAGGAGTGTGCGTGTGTGATGATGTGGGACAGTGTCCTTGCAAGGTCAGTGCTAAACATTTAGTAATGTTTAGGAATTAAGATTTTGTGGATAACTTTTTGAAAGTATAATTATCTAAGAAACAGGTTTAATTATTCCTTCTAGCAAATTAGTTGGAAAAAAATTATCTAGAAACAATGCCAGTTACAACCACAGACTTTGCTAGCAAAAATTTAATATAGATGTTTGTAGTTTTATTTGAATGAAAGAATAGGTTCTGTACTCAATGTGACTGGGTTTGTTTTATTATTTGATTAACCTGCATGAATAATGGTAGTAAAATTTCCTTTGGCTGTACATAATATCTTAATTTCAGTGGGAAGCATGTACAAGTTTGTTGATTTTATAGTTTTAGATTCCAATTTTTTAGATGATAATAATGTAATATTTCAGAGAACATTAAAAAAAGATATATGAATTGAATTTAAAACATTTTTATTTTGTGCAAATGTGTCATCAACATCTAGCAATACATCAACATTTAGCAATACAATTTTTAATAGTTTTTCATTAACCATTATTAACCATTAACAGAAATAACATTACTGTATTTAATGATTTATAAAATCTTAAATATTTTATACTAGGCAAATGTTATGGGAAAACACTGCGATCAGTGCAAAAATGGAACATTTGGTCTACATCCAGAACAGCCTGATGGGTGTATTCATTGTTTCTGCTTCGGCCGACAACTATGTGCACTGAAGCAGGACTAACTTGGAGTCAACTGCGAACATCACGTCCAAGAACACTTAGCATCAACTATGACAACACATCCAGCGTGGACAACAATTTCCCAGTAAACACTCAAGAAGTCTGCTACATCAATGTGAGTTAATCAAATCAATATTTGGAAAATTTTATAAAATTGTGTTGTCAACTTGATAAGTAGTACAAATATATATATATATATATATATATATATATATATATATATATATATATATATATATATATATACAGTTGACCAATATGGTTATAACTGTTACCCGTTATGTGCTTTGCCTGTTAGAATGCTAATTTATAGTCGATTTTCAAAATCAGAATAGATCATTTCATTTTAATATATTTCTATTTACAATATTATACGATAATGTCCCCAATATTCTATGTCAAATTTAAGTACTATTTTTAAAAAATAAATAAAGGTGTTTTTAATGCATCACCGCGTGTAAGGCTTAACAACCATGTTAGTTAACTTATGCAGTATTCTTTAAAAAAATATAAAGATTTTTCACGCATCACCATGGCCTAACAAACGTGTCAGTTAAGGTTTGGAGTACTCTTTAAAAAAAAATAACGGTTTTTTCACGCATCACCATGTTACACTTAACAACCGTGTCAGTTAAGGTTTGAAGTATTCTTTAAAAAAAAATAACGGTTTTTTCACACATCGCCATAATAGGCCCAACAACCATGTCAGTTAGGATATGTGGAATTCTTTAAAAAAATATAAAGGTTTTTTTATGCACCACCGTGTCAGTTAGGATATGTAGCCTAGTATTCTTTAAAAAAATATAAAGGTTTTTTCACGCATCACCGTGTTAAGCCTAACACCGTGTCAGTTAGGATATGTAGAATTCTTAAAAAAAATATAAAGGTTTTTTCACACATCATCGTGTAGGCCCAACAACCGTGTCAGGATATGTCGTATTCTTTAAAAAAATATAAAGGTTTTTTCACGCATCACTGTGTTAGACCTAACAACTGTGTTAGTTAAGTTACTCTTTAAAAAAAATATAACGGTTTTTTTCATGCATCACCTTATTAGGCCCAACGACCGTGTCAGTTAGGTTATAAGTACTATTTAAAAAAAATTAATAAAGGTTTTTTTAATGGATCACCGTGTTAGGCATAACAACCATGTTAGTTAGCTTATGGAGTATTCTTTTAAAAAACTATATAAAGTATTTTTCACGCATTACCATGGTAGACCTAACAACCGTGTCAGTTAAGGTTTTCAGTACTATTTAAAAAAAAATAAAGGTTTTTTCACACATTACCGTGATAGGCCCAACAACCGTGTCAGTTAGGATATGTAGTATTCTTTAAAAAATATATAAAGGTCTTTCACGCATCACCGTGTTAGGCCTAACAGCCCTGTCAATTAGGTTATATAATATGCTTTAAAAAGTAAAGGTTTTTTTTACACATCACCGTGATAGGCCTAACAATCGTATCAGTTAGGATATGTAGTATTCTTTAAAAAAATATAAAGGTTTTTCACACATCACCGTGATAGGCTCAACATCCGTATCAGTTATGTTATGTAGTATTCTTTAAAACATTATACAGGTTCTTTCACGCATCACCTTGTTAGGCCTAACAACCATGTCAGTTAGGATATGTAGTATTCTTTAAAAAAATATAAAGGTTTTTCACATATCACAGTGTTAGGCCTAACAACCGTGTCAATTATAGGTTATGTAGTATTCTAAAAAAAATAAAGGTTTTTTTCACCATCACCATGATAGACCCAACAACTGTGTCAGTTGGGATATGTAGTAGTCTTTAAAAAAATATAAAGGTTTTTTCACACATCACCGTGTTAGGCCTAACAACCATGTCAGTTAGGATATGTAGTATTCTTAAAAAAAATGTAAAGGTTTTCCACGCATCACCGTTTTAGGCCTAACAACCGTGTCAGGATATATAGTAGGCTATTTTAAAAAAATATAAAGGTTTTTTCATGAATCACCTTGTTAGGCCTAACAACCGTGTCACTTTGGTTATGCAGAATTCTTTTAAAAATTGGTTTTTATCACCCAAAACCCGTGTTAGTCGTATTTTTATTGTTTTAGCGATTTACAACACGTTACTGATTTTCGCCTGGTACCAATTTTGAGGTTATGTTGGTCACTTTTATTTTAGATTTTATCGTACTTCTTGTGCTTTCATATTTTGGATTCTTGCTCTTGGGCACATAATAAAGCATTTTAGTAACAAAAATATCGAAAAATATAGGTTATGCTACACTGCATATTTACTATATTTCATGTAATGTAATTACACAAATATATATACTACTTTACAATTGGCACTCTGTGTAGGGATTTTTTTTACATTTAATATTGAAAATTTAACACAAAGTAACAAATTAAAGTCAGTTTTGAAAAAATTTGAACTAAAATATGAAATAGATTAAGTGTACATGTATTTTAGGCTCTGTTGTAACGCTTTGTGAACTCTGATACAACGCTGTCACAATGCTGTTATTTCTCTCACATGTAGGAGAATTCTCCTCAATCTCCCTCCAACAGTTCAGTGACACAGAGTCTGCCAATTTGAGTCTAGAAACTGTTACTACTCAGGGATAGTGAAGGAAAAGGGGCTATGGTTTACTGAGGGGCTATGGTGGTGACAGAGTGGGGACATGAGCTGTCACTTGCACTCTGTCCCACTGGTGCTGTTAGCAGTTTTCTAAGCTGCTGACCTATAGTCACTCTCACTATAGGTTTGAAGTGTAATTTCGCTATAGGTGAAATACAATTTGTGTTTTATTTTTAGAATATAGGTTGAGAATAGAAATGGACCCTTCTTAGAATTTTGTTGCAAGCTAAACAAACAATGTAAATTGTGTCATTTCTCTCTCTCTCTCTCTCTCTCTCTCTCTCTCTCTCTCTCTCGTTTATATATATATATATATATATATATATTATTATAAAATTATATATATATATATATATATATATATATATATATATATATATATATTTTGCTTAACATCCATACTTTATGCCAGTTAGATTAATGAGATGAGAAACAGCGTTAATAGTAAGGTTAAAGCAACGGGAGGAATTTATGTATATATATATATATATATATATATATATATATATATATATATATATATATATATAGACTCAGGGGTTTATATGTGGCTAAAGCACTGATCAGTCTGCTGCGTCTATGAACTTTGAACCTAAAAGGTTCTTAGTTTTAGCATTAGTTACTCCCATTGCATTTCCCTTACTGTTAATGCTGATCCCTCATCCTCATTAGTCTAACTAGCATAAAGTATAAAAAAATATATATATATATATATATATATATATATATATATATATATATATATATATATATATATATATATATATATATATATATATATATATATATATATATATATATATATATATATACAAAAATAATATTAATTGTCTGGAATGAGATCAGATATAATAAAGTAGGTTATAACATAGGATAATTTTAGAACTGGTAAGTGTTTAGGTGCATTTTTTGTAACACATTACTGTGGACTACAAAATAATGAAATAAATTTAGCAAAAGTACAAACAAAATTTACTCAGTACAATTTTCAATAACATTTGGCTCTCTCTATAAATGTTTCGTTTTCTATCTCCTGAAAAATTCCATTTAAAACATATCATTAAGTAAAGTATTATGCTCCAATATCCACTCCTGAATATACTTGACATATTTTAAATGAGTTAAAATTTTCTATTACAGTTGGCAGTGCCTGGGTCTACCGGAATGAGTCTCAATGGAGATGCAAGCAGACTGAACATTTCTAACAACTTGCGCATTATTCCTGGTGACTCATGGGATGTTGAGATCGGTGTCAGCTTCCTGTTTGATTCACCTGTTTACTGGCAGCTGCCGACCAATTTTCTTGGTGATAAAGTTAGTTAACCATAATACAGTAGTTTCAATTTTATTATTTTTATGTGTGGACTACTATTGGTTATTATTTATCAGTTTTTATTTATTTACCAAAAAGACTAATTATAGTCTTTTTAAAGCTGCCTCGGTGGCCTAGTTGATAGCGTACTGGGCTTTCACCCCGAGGAACCTGGTTCGATTCCCGGCCAGGGCTTGGCATTTTCATACGCTATAAATCATCCCATCATCTGCATTAGCCCCAAGTGTGCACAATAGTTGGACGTTAAACACAAAAAAAAAATAAATAAATAAATAAAAATATAGTTTTTAAACATTCAGTTTTTTCAAACCTTGAAGTTTTTTTTACTAAATATATGCAATTTGTCGTTTCTGTAACATGAAATTAAAGGATCAAATACTTTTTAAGTAGAATCTACCTGTAGATTAATATTTTTGTTGATATCAGTAAGTTACTAACGTTCTTAAGTAAGATAAAAACAGTTATAGGAAAATTTGTTTTGCAATATTCATCAGTTCATTCTGTTTTTTTTTTATAAAGTGTAATTTTTTCAGGGTTGCATCTCAAATATATTTGCACTAAACAGCCCCAACTGCGTTTATTGCATTCATTTAATTTAACAAGTAAATTCATAATTTATTAACTTAAATACTCAGATAATATTCTTCAGTACTTACTCTCATACCTTGTTTTTATCTTTTTAAATCAATTATACTTTAGATTTTCATTTCTTTTAATTATGAAATATATAATTTTTTTATTTTTTTTTTTTTTTTTGTATTGTGGTTTCAGCAGTCGAGTTTTTATTTTCTTAAGTAATTATTTTTATTTTGTGCATATGGTGATGATAGGGCTTTTCTGATTCAATTTGTGCACAGTAATCTTTGATGGCTTTCTTATTTCAGCACCAATCCTTAACTGTTGTTATCTTGACATCATCTCAGCACTTACGGGTTTCACTGATTCACTGTTACCTAACTGTTCATTGCTTTTAATTTCTGTTCCAAAGTCAATATATTACATTTTTATTTTACCACTTATGTTACTGTATATTTTATAAAAAAAAACTTGCTGTAGTGTTAAATATCTTAAAAACACAAAACTGTTGGCGTAATAATACTCACAGCAAACCTCACACAATAACAGGAAAGGCCTGATTTTTGCAATAACTGTTCCTAAATGTTGAAACAAAAGAAAAATGGCTGCTACTATGAACTTTTAGCTATCACACAAAAACACAAGGCAACTGACACAGTAAGCTTATATTAAGTAATTACATTTTATTTCCTTCTTTTTGCCGTGAGAAGTGACAGACAGTGTGAAAGTCATCTGATATTATTTCTTATAAGTTGTGGCAGTTAATATGGCAGATGGTTAAAGCGAATGATGGTCCACTGCATTTGACAAATAAATGATCAAAACTCTGAACTTACAGATCCTGTCATATGGAGGGTTCTTAAGGTTTACTGTAGAAACAGAAGGCGGTACTACACTGCTACCACCAGCCGTCCTCGCATCTTATCCTCTGATTCAGATACAAGGAAATGGACGAATTATTTTGGAACACTTTCCTGTCTTGTCGAACCCAAGTTCAAGACATGAAGTTAGGTAAGAAATCAGTACATTCAGCAGTACGTTCATAAAGTATCAGTATGACAGGTTGCATTGTATTGAAATTTAAAATGTTTAGGTTCCATGAGTCCTTATGGAGGATAAAAAACAACCCGACTGGAAAAGTGAGCCGAGACATGCTGATGATAGCTTTGCAGAATGTTCAGCACATTCTTATCCGAGCTTCTGATTCTGTGGATTTCACCAGAGCTGTGTACGTTACTGTGTTTTTTATTAATGATAATGTTTTGTACTACATTATTTAATGTAATGTTATGTGACATTTTAACCCCTTTCACATTGCCACAAAAATAAAAATCTACAAAACCTTTAATTTTGTGTAGCAGTTGTACTTGTCATTGAATTTCCATTAATTAATGAGCAATTTGAATGGTTACCACAAACCAGGAGTATGAATATGTAATAGGCCTATTTTGAGGGCTCATTAAAATATATAAATAATTTCTTTGGTCTGATTTGATTCAAACTTTACACTGAAAATGATTTTGGTAATTACTTGGACACGTTCAATACCAAAATTAACTTGCCAGCAATGAATGAATTTTATGAGTTTTAGAGCTGTTAAGGTTAATTTTTATCGTGAAATTGCAATTATACAATATGAATGTTATTATTATAGCATTATAATATCATATCCACATATTGTAATGTTTGTTTGTATGATATTATGCAATTTTGTTACTTGTTGGAAATTCATTTCAAACTCCTCAGTGAGACAGCTACGACTTTCCTGTAGGGTTCTGTAGTTTTGTTATTTTGACTGATAGGAATATGATATTAGTCTTCTATAAACAGATATTTTAAATAAGTGATTAAATAATATTATTGTTAATAATATGCCATAACTTGCCATATGAAATACCTCAGTTTCTGTATGTAAATCTGGTACTTTTTTAAGTATATAAAACCTTGTTTCTTATGTTTAGTCTTCGTGATGTGACACTCGACACAGCTGTACAAACACCTAAACAAGCACCTCCATTTGCTCATGGTGTTGAATTGTGTGAGTGCCCTCCCCAGTACAACTCTACTTCCTGTCAGGATGCCAGCATTGGCTTCTATCGCTACCGAGGAAAAGAAACGGCCCGTTCTACAATTGTAATTCAGTTGATTGGCGAATCTAGGCCTTGTAATTGCAGTGGTCGTTCTTCTGTTTGTGACATAGAGACAGGAAACTGTATTGTAAGTGTGAAAAAAATATATTCAAATGTTTTTTTTAAATGTAGTTAAATTTCATTATTTTGAAGTACAAGTGTTATTAAGATTGTTAATATATGAGGTGAAGGTTACATTTATGCAACATAAAATCATATTTTGCATGTAGTACTTACTGCTAGCTTACATGCCATTGATTCTGTGGCAAACTTTATTTTATATTAATTTTGAATTATTAATAATTTTTATAGTAACAGTAATTAAGGGCAGATTTAAAACTAGTGAATATTGTAATATTTAACTAATTTTAAGAAAGCTCTAAAAACTGCATAATAATAATTATGGATTGTGATTGTAATCACTTTCATCAATAAACTGTTGATCCCAGGACAGTTTATATTTGTCTCTAGAAGCAAAAGATATTTTAAAGGTGCCTCAACAGTTGGAAATTTATTTCTTCTTTAGTTAATAAACATGGATTCTTCTAGTTGTAATAAACATGGATTTAGTCTGAATAAAATAATTGATTCTTTAGATCTTTATTGTAACTTAATTTCTCTTTGCAGAACTGTTCCGAGGATACTGGAGGTAACCACTGTGAGACATGTGCTGAAGGTTACTATGGCAATCCTGACATTGAAGGCTGTGAACCTTGCCCATGCCCGAGTACTTCACGCAACTTTGCTGTAAGCTGTGACGTACGGCCAGGAAGAGATCCAGTCTGCCACTGTAGGCAAGGCTACACTGGTAAACTTTGTGATAGGTAATGTTATACTTCCATGGTTAATTAAAATGTGATATATGAGCGTTATTTTTATTCAGTATCTAGTAAATGAAGACATATATTGAACCTTTCTGCTAAACACAATGTAGTAGACACCTGATTAACCAAAAATGGTTGTTTAAAGCCATTTTTACTTGTCTTCTTTGAGCTTGCTTCCTATGTTTGGGTGGATTTCCCAATTTTGAACCTCTTCCCGTGATCCAATTGCTCTGAAATTTTGCATACAGGCTTATTTCCAGTGACAATTCATGAATAAATTGAAAAATTAATTAATTAATAATAATCGATATTTCAACAACTCCCCATGATTCAGTCTTCTTGAAATTTTGCATACATACTTACTCCTGATGCCAGTAGATGAATGAATCAATTAAACAATCAATTAATAACAATTAATTAATTTGTTGGTCCGTTAGCATTTTTCTACTTACCGGCATTTGTTGATTGATGCAAGGCACAGCCTCATCAATTTGTTCATCGACAATTTCTTCTCTGATTACAATATCGATGTAGTCTAAAGTACACTGAATATTTTGCGATCCAGTAGCTCTCTTGCAAACTCGAACCAACTCATCCAATGTGTCACACTCTATCACAGTTGGCTGCAGTTGATCCAATATGCTCCACAGGAATGAGAGTCTGTGAAGAAGTATTTATCATCATAGTGCATGATACCTAGAGACTTGGATTGTGCAATTAACACGCCACCATTGTGCTACTGGAATAGATTCTCAAGATCAGCTCTTAATATGCTTCCAAAGTCGGGCAGATTCATGTTATCTCTCAAGCTACCAAAGTAAGGTGAATCTGATGCATACTCAAGACCAAACTCGTGATGGTACATGCTGAACACATTTCTGATGACATTGAAGTGTCTTACTTCCAAGTAGCCATCGGCGCCAATTCTCATAGCATTTGGATCCTCCTTTGTTAGAGTTCTGATGTGCTCATAGTGACCTTCAATCATGTTTGCATCGAGAATCAAGGTGTTCCATCTTGCTGGCAGTAAGATTGCAGCTCTTTACAATGATAGCTAGAACCTTTTTAGTGCATTTTTAAAAGAAGACAAGTTTTTAAAAAGTTTGTTTTATTGATAGTGATTTTTCTGAGTGTAGATCTAAAATATCTTCTTTATACGTTTTTACAAAGTCAATTGAATTTCACTTAGTCTTTGACACTCATGTTTTTTATTGTAGAAACTATATTTAGTCCAAGTGAACATTTCAGTCAATATTTTATGTTTAATTCTATAATGTTTTTTAACCTGTTGATGAGTGCACATGGCACATGCCGTGCTGTGGTACATGCTACAAAGGAGTACAACGTTAAAACAAAAAAAAATACCACATATTAATAAGACTTGTTTTACTGAAAATTTTACAGATTTATTTTTTTTTAACGCAGAACAATATAACATAATTTAAGTACAAACAAGTTTTTATTACTTTTAAAACTTTTTTATGGAATAAAATTCTGGGAAACGATAGAGGATGTGGAACACTCATCTTTCACTTTTTCTGATCTAACAGAATGTTTGCATATGTAGCACTGTCTTAGATGATTCCTTTTACATGGATCACTTGCTGGGAGGTGTCTCATAAAATGGTGCCCTTGAAGACAGCAGCTTTTGATCACCAATAAGATGAGCCACCATATTTGTCTTATAACTAGACGTGACATTACTTTCTAATTAAGTTTAGTCTGAATTCCATTATGTGCAATTTGGCTCGTGAATTGTTTATCACATATTTTTTGAACGTATTGAATGCATTCACTATACTGATGCCCACCAAATAAAAACACTCTTAAAACACCAGTTCAATCATCTTTGTCTACCTTATTCCCAATCTCTTCACTCCTAACTAAGTGATCAAAATAGTTACTCATATTTACAAATACATACAAAAACAAGTCTGATTAACCACACATTATCACAAACCTAAAACACTCTTCTTACATCTGAGTGCTAACTAGTTAATAAAGCAAGCCGCCTTAGTGGCCTAGTTGATAGCGTACTAGGCTTTCACCCCGAGGACCCGGGTTCGATTCCCAGCCAGGGCTTGGCATTTTCATACGCTATAAATCATCCCATCGTTTGCATTAGCCCAAGTGTGCACAATAGTCGGACGTTAAACACCAAAAAAAAAAAATGTTAATAAAGCGTGCAAACAAAGTACACTACAGTTGTCACAGCTACCACTACCAGAAGCTAACGTGTTGCAATAAATGTACTCCTTATCTCTTTCAATATATTGCTTTCAATAGATTCAGAGTATTGACAAAATAAAATAAGTTCGGAGTAATTTTGAAAACGACAAATGCCGTGCTTATTCATTTGGGAGCATATAGCTATTGCTGTGCATTTTGCATTGCTGTACTCTTTGGGGATCATTATGTATACTCACCAATAGGTTAAACAAATTCTTTCTAAGTGTACTAAATAAAAAATTCAGAATCTGTTTTTGGATAACTTGGATTTTTTTAAATCTAAGTTTAGGCTACTACTTTTCTACTTTCTCTTTATTTGTTTCACCCAACCTTTGGGTATACTAAATCAATCACTTTTTAATGTTCTGTGCTTTCCTCATAGCCCAGTATTGCTTCATTCGTTGTGATCTTGCTTTTCTTTCTTCGTCAGAGATTTGGATTGTTCGCTTGGATTTGACTTTGCCTTGGAACCGTTGCTTCTTGTCCTTGGTTATTGTTTTGGCTGTTCTGTCCATGAGCATAGTGTCCGTGATTTGTAGTTCTGTTATGTCTTTCTCTGTTTCTCTAAACCAAAGTGGTTTGGCTCTTCTATTGCAAAAGTAGTCAAATATTTTTTGGTTAGTCTATTTTTGTCCATTCGGAGGATGTGCCCATAAAAATCAATTCTCCTTTTTCTTATTGTGTCTGATAGTGTTTCAGTTTTTCAGTAAAGAGTTTCATTACTGATGTGGTGTAATTGGTTGTTACGGATTTTGGGGCCAAAGATTTTTCGTAATGTTTTTTTTTCTTTGATCTCCAGCCTTTCAAGTGGGCCCTGGATTGTGAGAGATAATATTTCATCTGCATATAAGGCTTCTGGTTTAATTACCGTATGGTTTAATTACCGTAAGAGGGACTTCTTGTTGTATGTGTCTTTGGTAAGTTGGAAGGCTAATTCAACTTTATTTCTCATAGATTCCATAGCTTTTTTCTCTAGGGCGTTTCAGCTGATCCATTCCCCAAGATATTTGAATTCTTTGACTATCTCAATGTCTTGTTCTCCCACTTGAAGCTTTTTTGGTGGTTTTTATATGTTTGTCAATATTTTAGTATTTTCAAATGAAACTTTGAGACCCATTTTTAACGCTTGCTTCTGTTCAAGAGTCTGTTCCTTAGCTTCTTCCAATGTCTCAGCTAGTAAGGCCATGTCATCAGCAACAGACTTTTCTACTTTATTATACTAAGCTGTGGCAAATAATTAATTGTGAAGCTAAATTGAAATAACTCTGATAAGGAATAAGAAATTTTTAAATTTTGGACAAAAATAAATTAGTGGGGCTCAAAAACAAGTGTTTACAAGCAGTTTTAAATTGATACATGTTAATTTAATATTTTGAGGACTGAATTGAGTACAATGTCTTCATAGACAATGGTTGTATAATCTTTGTTTCAAACTTTAATGACTCCTGTTATCATGCCAACCTGGCCATCTTTTCATGTATGCAGAACACAAAGAAGTTTTCTCATTTCAGTAAAACATATTGAGAGTAATTCTAATAAAAATTATGCACTGGACGCTTGCACATTCATGGCAGTTTAAGGTCTTAATAGTTCGTAAAAAATAATCTGCAATTAATTAAAGCTGTACTGACTATCTACTTGAAGACAAATGTTCAGCATGGTAAACTGTATGCAACTTTGACTGTCTACAGGATAACACCCACTTCTGTTTACACAAATCTGTTATGACAAAAAAATGTTGAATTTCATCTTGGTATACATTTATTTAGAGTACTAATCTATAGTATCATTTCAGGAAAGATAAATTTTAATAGATATATTTTTTTCTAGATGTAGTTACGGTTGGTATGGGTTTCCACAAAGAGGAGGCGGCTTCTGTATCCCTTGTGAATGTAACCGTTATGGCAGTGTCAGCGATGAATGTCATGAAGAAACAGGACAGTGTAACTGCCGTCCTGGGATAACCGCCAGAGACTGTTCTCAGTGTGAAGCCAGGCACATACTGACCTCTCGAGGCTGTACTTGTAAGTGTAACTGACATAAACGTTCTTATGTAGAAAAAAATAAGAGTTTTCCATTAATTGTTAGTATTCAGACACTAAACTGTAACATGTTTTGCTTATCATTAAATTTAATAGCTGAACAGAAAAAAAACATGTTTTAGTATAAATAGTCTGGCGATTTTCTATTAAAGTTGATTCTTTTGATTTTAACCAATCAGTTTCTTCAAAATTTTGTTATTAGCAAACAGGTATAATAGCAGTTAGTAACAAATAAGCTTAGTACAAATAATTTGACTAATACAAACTCAATTTATTTTATGTGCAGTTCAATCCTTCTATGTACATTAAAAGTAAAGAGTATTTAGCTATAGTTAACTACCTACAGGGTGCTTGGTAACTGTAAAAGTGTACATCAATGTGTTTTCTTTCGTTTTTACAAAAGTTATTGTTTTAAAAACACATGCAGTACAATAACTTTCATCAAATATTGAGATAATTATTTACATAACTCCTCAGTCATGCAACGTTTATGAATAAACTTGTTCATGTAGTTAAGGACTACTACATATTGTAAATATGTGTACCACCTCTGCTGGCTTATGCAGACAATATGTTTGAACATAATCATTTATGTAAGTTATATAAATTAACGTTTCTTAATTTAATATTACTGTACCATTTGTTTTTGATATTTTCCAAATAGAGTACACTTCCATTAGTACGGCATCCAATGGTCCAGAAAGCCCAATAGTTAGTCATCAAAATGTACATGAAAAATTTATAAATCTGAGCCACAAAAACTAATTAACGAAATAGCCTATATAATTTTGCAGTTACATATACGAACGGGCTATGTTTGTGCTCTCACAGCACCTGTAAGAATGCCTTATAGAACTAGAATAAAATGCTGTATGTCAAACAGGCCATGTCTATTCTCATCACTTGCAAGGTAGTATAATTCCACAAGAGTTGCTTGGCATGGTCTAGGACTATTTGGAAGTATTCATTGTGTCTGTATTGTTTAAAATGTAAAATAAAAATTAAGTATTTGCCTGCATTTCAGTTGAAATGTTTGCTCTACACAATAGCTTTTAGCGATCATGGTAAGTACTGCTGATAATTCAGTTTTTTCAATATTACAGAAGTGGAAAAGTTCGAGCATGCTGGATTAAAGGAATTTTACTGTATTTTGAAGTTTACGAACCATCTAATCATATTCTTCATAGTTGTATTCTTTTAACTGAGTACTGGTGTACAAACTACTTTTCCACAAAATGCATCACCAGAAGAACTACAATTCATGATGGAGAAGTGTTACATGCACATTGTAACTGTACCAATAATAATATTTAATTTTTTTTTACCTAATATTTTTGTTTGTCAGCTTGTGATGATGGTTGTACGGGCTTGCTTCTGGATAAACTGGACAACCTGAAACATCTATTAGGCAAGGGGGCTGGACATTTGGCTGGAGGCTTGATTGCACCTCCATGGGAGAAGATGATGGAAATTGAAGCAAATGTGACAAGGTATGAACAGTTGTGGAAGTTGCACCAACGCATTGGACAACGCTTGCAAGAGTTGCCGAAGGACATTGAAGGCAGTTTGCAGAAAACAGCTCAACAACTGCTTAATAAGGTGGGACCCTTATACATATACATATATATATATATATATAACACTCATTGTGTTACTATTTGTCCTTCATAAATTATTTTATACTTCTAGGAGGCTATATAGCCTATATTATAAAATTGAAATTTAGAACACTGACATTCAAAGAAACCAGAAAATTTGAAAACACTAATTTTTGAATTTCAAACATTGTTTTTGAATTGTAATAAATCTGTTGTTTATTAACAAAATACAATTATAATACATTTTTTTGTAAAACTTTAAAAATTCAAAATTTTAGATAATTGAATGTAGTTATAACAAACAGTTTTGGATATATGTCAGTTTGGAAGTATGAGGGTAGTTCAGAAAGTAAAGAATGTTTTGATCTGATGAGCTTCTCAGTTCCCCCACTGTTGCCACTGTTGAGTCACTGACCTTCCCACTCCTTTGTGTCAGTCTGATGCTAACAGTGAACCACTACAGTTATTTACTATTTATTTTGTGACTAAAATATATGACAAAATTAATGATCCCACCAAGTGATAGTGTCCGTGATTTGTAGTTCTGTTATGTCTTTCTCTGTTTCTCTAAACCAAAGTGGTTTGGCTCTTCTATTGCGAAAGTAGTCAAATATTTTTTTGGTTAGTCTATTTTTGTCCATTCGGAGGATGTGCCCATAAAAATCAATTCTCCTTTTTCTTATTGTGTCTGATAGTGTTTCAGTTTTTCAGTAAAGCGTTTCATTACTGATGTGGAGTAATTGGTTTTTACGGATTTTGGGGCCAAAGATTTTTTGTAATGTCTTTTTTTCTTTGATCTCCAGCCTTTCAAGTGGGCCCTGGATTGTGAGAGATAATGTTTCAGCTGCATATAAGGCTTCTGGTTTAATTACCATATGAAAATGCCTTATCTTTGTATTCCAGGAGAGGGACTTCTTGTTGTATGTGTCTTTGGTAAGTTGGAAGGCTAATTCAACTTTATTTCTCATAGATTCCATAGCTTTTTTCTCTAGGGCGTTTCAGCTGATCCATTCCCCAAGATATTTGAATTCTTTGACTATCTCAATGTATTGTTCTCCCACTTGAAGCTTTTTTGGTGGTTTTTGTATGTTTGTCAATATTTTAGTCTTTTCAAATGAAACTTTGAGACCCATTTTTAACGCTTGCTTCTGTTCAAGAGTCTGTTCCTTAGCTTCTTCCAATGTCTCAGCTAGTAAGGCCATGTCATCAGCACAAGACTTTTCTACTTTATTATACTAAGCTGTGGCAAATAATTAATTGTGAAGCTAAATTGAAATAACTCTGATAAGGAATAAGAAATTTTTAAATTTTGGACAAAAATAAATTAGTGGGGCTCAAAAACAAGTGTTTACAAGCAGTTTTAAATTGATACATGTTAATTTAATGTTTTGAGGACTGAATTGAGTACAAAGTCTTCATAGACTATGGTTGTATAATCTTTGTTTCAAACTTTAATGATTCCTGTTATCATGCCAACATGGCCACCTTTTCATGTATGCAGAACACAAAGAAGTTTTCTCATTTTAGTAAAACATAATGAGAGTAATTCTAATAAAAACTATGCACTGGACGCTTGCACAGTCATGGCAGTTTAAGATCTTAATAGTTCGTAAAAAATAATCTGCAATTAATTAAAGCTGTACTGACTATCTACTTTGAAGACAAATGTTCAGCATGGTAAACTGTACGCAACTTTGAGTGTCTACGGGTAAACACCCACTTCTGTTTTGACAAATCTGTTTTTACAAAAAAAATGTTGAATTTCATCTTGGTATACATTTATTTAGAGTACTAATCTATAGTATCATTTCAGGAAAGATAAATTTTAATAGATATATTTTTTTTCTAGATGTAGTTACGGTTGGTATGGATTTCCACAAAGAGGGGGCGGCTTCTGTATCCCTTGTGAATGTAACCGTTATGGCAGTGTCAGCGATGAGTGTCACGAAGAAACAGGACAGTGTAACTGCCGTCCTGGGATAACCGCCAGAGACTGTTCTCAGTGTGAAGCCAGGCACATACTGACCTCTCGAGGCTGTACTTGTAAGTGTAACTGACATAAACGTTCTTACGCAGAAAAAAATGAGTTTTCAATTAATTGTTAGTATTCAGTACACTAAATTGTAACATGTTTTGCTTATCATTAAATTTAATAGCTGAACAGGAAAAAAAACATGTTTTAGTATAAATAGTCTGGCGATTTTCTATTAAAGTTGATTCTTTTGATTTTAACCAATCAGTTTTTTCAAAATTTTGTTATTAGCAAACAGGTATAATAGCAGTTAGTAACAAATAAACTTAGTACAAATAATTTGACTAATATAAACTCAATTTATGTTCTGTGCAGTTCAATCTTTCTATGTACATTAATAGAAAAAAGTAAAGAGTATTTAGCTATAGTTAACTACCTACAGGGTGCTTGGTAACTGTAAAAGTGTACATCAATGTGTTTTCTTTTGTTTTTACAAAAGTTATTGTTTTAAAAACACATGCAGTACAATAACTTTCATTAAATCTTGAGACAATTATTTACATAACTCCTCAATCATGCAAAGTTTATGAATAAACTTGTTTATGTAGTTAAGGACTACTACATATTGTAAATATGTATACCACTGCTGGGTTATGCAGATAATACATTTGAACGTAATCATTTACATAAGTTATATAACGTTTGTTAATTTAATATTACTGTACCATTTGTTTTTGATATTTTCCAAATACAGTAGACTTCCAGTAGTACGGCATCCAATGGTCCAGACAGCCCAATAGTTGGTCACCAAAATGTACATGAAAAATGTATACTGGTCTGAGCCACAAAAACTGATGCCTTTGTAATTTTGCAGTTACATATATGAACGGGCTATGTTTGTGCCCTCATAACACCTGTAAGAATGCCACATAGAGCTAGAATAAAATGCTGTATGTAAAACAGGCCATGCCTATTCTCATCACTTGCAAGGTAGTATAATTCCACAAGAGTTGCTTGGCATGGTCTAGGACTATTTGGAAGTATTCATTGTGTCTGTATTGTTTAAAATGTAAAATAAAAATTAAGTATTTGCCTGCATTTCAGTTGAAATGTTTGCTCTACACAATAGCTTTTAGCGATCATGGTAAGTACTGCCGATAATTCAGTTTTTTCAATATTACAGAAGTGGAAAAGTTCGAGCATGCTGGATTATAGGAAGTTTACTGTATTTTGAAGTTTACGGACCATCTAATCATATTCTTTTAACTGAGTACTGGTGTACAAACTATTTTTCCACAAAATGCATCACCAGAAGAACTACAATTCATGATGGAGCAGTGTTACATGCACATTGTAACTGTACCAGTAATAATATTTAATATTTTTTTACCTAATATTTTTGTTTGTCAGCTTGTGATGATGGTTGTACGGGCTTGCTTCTGGATAAACTGGACAACCTGAAACATCTATTAGGCAAGGGGGCTGGACATTTGGCTGGAGGCTTGATTGCACCTCCATGGGAGAAGATGATGGAAATTGAAGCAAATGTGACAAGGTATGAACAGTTGTGGAAGTTGCACCAACGCATTGGACAACGCTTGCAAGAGTTGCCGAAGGACATTGAAGGCAGTTTGCAGAAAACAGCTCAACAACTGCTTAATAAGGTAGGACCCTTATACATATATACAAACACATACACACACACACACACACACACACACATATATATATATATATATATATATATATATATAAAACACTCTTTGTGTTACATTTGTCCTTCATAAATTATTTTATACTTCTAGGAGCCTATATAGCCTATATTATAAAATTGAAATTTAGAACACTGACATTCAAAGAAACCAGAAAATTTGAAAACACTAATTTTTGAATTTCAAACATTGTTTTTGAATTGTAATAAATCTGTTGTTTATTAACAAAATACAATTTTAATACATTTTTTGTAAAACTTTAAAAATTCAAAATTTTAGATAATTGAATGTAGTTATAACAAACAGTTTTGGATATATGTCAGTTTGGAAGTATGAGGGTAGTTCAGAAAGTAAAGAATGTTTTGATCTGATGAGCTTCTCAGTTCCCCCACTGTTGCCACTGTTGAGTCACTGACCTTCCCACTCCTTTGTGTCAGTCTGATGCTAACAGTGAACCACTACAGTTGTTTACTATTTATTTTGTGACTAAAATATATGACAAAATTAATGATCCCACCAAGTGTGAGGTTCGTATTGTGATACACTTATTGAATGCAAAAAATTCCACACTATCAAAATTTACAGGCAGATAAGTGAATTTTATGATAATGTGAATGTCAGTGAATGGAATGGCATCATTCCTAATCCCTATCAAAACCAAAAAAAGTCGAACAAATTCTGAGTACCAAGAAGGTTATGTCTGTAGTGTTTTGGGATCAAAAGGATGTCCTACTCATCAAATACATGCCTAGAGGGGAGACCATAAATGCAACAGCCTACTGTCAGACTCTTCACCAACTACGCTACACCATTCAAAATAAAAGGCAGAGATTGTTGTTGAGTAGCATTGTGCTTTTTTACGATAATGCACATCCACATGTTGCTGTATTGACAGCGAATTTGCTTGAGCAGTTTAAGTGGGAAGCAAATTGCAATCCGCTTATAGTTTGGACTTGGTCCCAAATGATTACCATCTTTTGAAGGACAATTTTGAGAACAATCACAAAAATTGAAGAAATTTTTTGGGTGGAAACTGAAAGAGAGTGTTAGTGAGTGGTTCAACAACCTAGCGGCAACTGAGTATACAAAAGGTATAGGAAAGCTGGTGAAATGCTGTGACAAATGTTTAAATTTGAATTGTTATTATTTAGAAAAATGGCTAATATATCAAATATTTTGTAAAATAAGTATTGTTTCATTATCTTAATAAAAAGTGTCTACAGAAAAAAACCTTTTTTAAAGTTTTAAAAATACTTTTTTTAAGTATTATGTAAAAATAATTTTACCAAAACAACTATAATTACATGCAATTAAAAAAAAACTCATTACTTTTTTCAGGCAAAGAAAATGCAAAAGAATTGTAATCAACAGAACTACTATGCTTTTGAGTCAAAAACTGAAACAGACAATATTTTTTCTGAAATCAAAGAAATGCAGGTAGAAAATCAAGGTTTGTAAAAATTTTATTGCAAAATTTGTTTAAATTATATAGTTCTTCATCCAGTGACTGCTCTTAATTACTGAAAATGTTTTTGTATCCAGTTACAGAAGAATTTTCATTAGTTAAGAATAGCTTTAAACAAAGATTAAATAATGTTACTGCATGGTCCTTTGTATGTTTACATACTGTTTTTATTATTCTACTGAAAATATTGTTAAACAACATTCTCATTCACTTAGTTCTTATAAAATAATATTGTTTGTATAGTTTCTTGTTTGACATTCACAATTTTTAAATGAAAATTTTAAATTAAAATTGTTTTAAAAATATTGTTCAAAACTTATATACATTTCTCTTTAATTTAGCATTAATCAGCTTTCAGTATGCTTACCTTATTTTTAAGATTGTGCATATTTTTTAAATTTATTTAGTGGCAAATTTTTAGTAAAAATAAGATTAGGCCTACTTATTTTTACACAAAAATTAATTTACAGTTTCCTGTAAGGCTGGATGACTGTCAAATGTGGAAATGTTTTTAATATAACATTTCACACAGCTACTGAAAACAAAATGGACCAAGTGGAGTCAAGCGGCATCACTAGTTAAAGTACTTAAATCTAAATTAAAAAAAGCAATATTTCTATAACCAATTACAACCATGCTTCAAGTTTTTGAAAATACTTTCCCAAATTGTATGTTTAGGAATCATTGCACAACTACAAAATTATGGTCTGAGTGACAGCAAAAGTGTGAATATTGCTTCAGCACTTCATGAAGCCCGTATACTTATTGGTGAAGTAAGAGACAACGACTATGAACCTTCTACAAACAAAGCATTAGAAGTTTTAAGGTACCATATAATAAATGTTCTAGGTAGGGTAGTAGAATAGCCTTCGATATGCAATAAGTATGAAACAAAACACTAAAATACTGATCAGTATGTAGGTTTAAGTCTAGTTACATTCAATGATCTGTGTTCTGCACTGAATAAAAAAGAAATTTTAATTAACTATTCATTTTATTCATATGAGTAGAATTTTTTTCTATTATAAAATTGGTGTTCTGAATAATATAGTTAATGTTTCTGAAGTGATTTTTTTCATAATTTGAAAAAAATATATAAATAGAAATTAATTTTGGAAGCCATATCAAAAATTTGCTTTAATTAATACCTCCATGTTAGAAGCCTACTAATGTTCTAATGTAATAAATCTATTTATATTACACAATAGTGAAGGGTGAGTTATTTTCTAAAATAAATTTATTAATAGCTAATTTTTATTTGAAGTGTTTGAGTGGTTACGGTTGTAAGATCCAGACCAAGTACTAAAAATGAGTCCAATCCTGATCTCTAGATCTATGTTTGATGGGTCGTTAATAATTTATATATATGTTTAAATTTGTTTACATTTTTATAATAAGTAAACTTCATATTCTCTTGAAGTTTACATCATTATATATCATATCGTCATATATCATCATTATATAGTTTCACCACATTATTTGTTTAACTTTTTTTTCTGTTACAGGTTCTGTAATGAAACATTATTAGATCTTGAAGAACGTTTAGATGATAATTCAGAATTAGAGGACTTAAAAACACGTGTAGATACATTTACAAAGAGAATCAATGATTTTAACAGCATTATCTCTGAAGCAAAAAACAAAATTGATAAGGTAATATACACAATTTCTTGAAATGAAATTTTAATAACTTGTAACTGCAATCAGTATTATGTTTGTTAATGTTTGTAATGTTGTTAATGTTTGTTTCAATCATTACTGCAATCAGTATCGGTGTGTGTTAATGTTTGTACAGGCTAAAAATTTGACAATTCAGAACAAGATTATACTGGAAAATGTGAAGAAAAGTGTGGATATGTCTGACAACTTACTGGTAGACACAGATGTGATGGCGAATCAAAGTACCAATCTGGTCAACATGGCGGATGTGTTGATGGGTGAAGCACAAGACAACTTTGACGTAAGCCAATTTTCTTTTTTCCTTGTTACCGTTCGCTGATTTTCAAATTATTTTTTCTGCCAAATGACTCAAAAGCCATATGACTTTCAAGCTGTTGTTCAACTTTTCAAGATCTTTTTCATGGTTGAATATTATATGAGGTGTTGCAATTAAATAACCAGACAGGTGCTGCAAAAACGTGATCATCAGTTAATTACAAAGTTTATCTCCTTCAATGTACTCTCCATAAGAATTTTTCATTGTTCAAAGCAGTGCTAAATGTCTACTTCTGTCAACTTGTTGAGAACCTCTGTTTCACCTCTTTTGCTTCACCTCTTTCATACTGTGAAATCTTGTCCCCTTAAGCTCTGAACTGATCTTAGGAAATAAAATAAAAGTCACTGTTGGCCAGGTCAGGTGTGTATAGTGGATGGTTCAGTACAATGATGCCATATTTCGCAAATAATGCTTTCACAGACAAAACGGAATAGCATTGACTTGGTGAAGCATCCAGGAATTGCTCTTTCACAAATTGGGTCTTCATCTTCTCACTCGTTCATGAAGGGCTGTGAGAACCTCTACATAATAATGATGATGGTCAATATATAATGTTGATGGTCAATCTAACCTTCGGGGATGTAGTAAATATAGACAATTCCATCTTTGTAAAAAAAAATCATGGCCATGAATTTTGATTGCACATTTTGCTTTTGCCATGGTGAAGCGGGACTCTTCTAATGTATTGATTGGCACTTTGTTTCAGGATCATAAGTAAAAAACCATGACTTATCTTAAGTAATCACTCTGTCTAACAATTATGGATTATTACCAATGGTTTTTAAAAGGTTAGCAGCACAAATGTTCATTCTCAATTAGTTTTGTTTTATAATGAGAAGTTTTGGTACCATTTTTGCACAAACTTTGTGCTTGTTCAATGAATCACACAAAATCTGAAGAACACTTTCTTTATTAACTTTTGAGATTTCAGCATACCTATGACACTGAGATTTTGATTTTTACAGATCAGTTTTCTGAATGTTATCATCTGTTTTTGATGTTGAAGGTTAACCAGGGCAGGCATGGATTATCTCTGGTCCTTTCATGTTCCTCCTTAAACTTTTAAAATCATCAAAAACTTGCATACACAATAAACGTTCACTTCCATACACTTCTTTCAATGTGGCTTCTGTAGGAGTTTTCCCCAGTTTTACAAGAAACTTGAGGTTAACTCATTGCTTTATCTGAACACTTTGTATTTTTTCGGGTGAACAGCTGGCGATTCCTTGAATGGGCGATTGATGCAGTGGAACAGCAATGTATAACCATGCCCATTGAGCTCAGGGTGGGAGGAAGCATCAAAAGACACACAAACATGTTCAAACCTGCCACAATGTGCTTGCTATTTGTCGGTAGCTGCACCAGTCCGGTTATTTAATTACCACATCTCATATTTTGACAGGAGTAAGTAACTTTAAAAAGAGTGTCAGTGGCGCACAATATCTGTCCATCATAGCAACTAACACAAAATAGCTTCTAGCTTGTGTTAACAAATTTAATGTTGTCTTAAAAATAGCCATTGTTGTGAATGTAAAGGGCATTACAAGATGTCCAATTAAAACAGTGATATTGCATGAAAACTGACGAAATTATCCTGATATCATAACAATACTTAATTTTGTTTCTTGTCATGTACAAGGAAAGGATAATTTGTTGGAAATATTTGCTTTTTTCCTTAGGGTCTTTTCATGATGAGAAATGACATAGAAAATTTACAAATTAGAGCCAAGGAAAAAGAAGGAATTTTTTCAAATTTGACTCCAGATTATGAAGAAGATTTTGTACGTCCTGCTCAGAAACACGCTGATGATTTGATGAAGAAAGCACTGGAGTATGCCGAGTGAGTTTGAAACATTAAAAACATAAATCACTCATTTTGCTACCTAAATACATATTAACTATGGTGATATTTCTGTAATAAAAGAATGCACTACTACTTACCATTAAATGTTACCATAATACAAAAATTTATTACATGTTTGTATGTATAGCTTATTTGTGCCAACAAGACAAGATGCAGACTTTGCACTAAGAGCAAGTAAAGCTTATCAAGATATTGTTGATGCCCTCCATGGTGCTAGAACAGCAGCAAAGAATGCTAGTAATGCTGCTGATATTGCTTATGAAAAGGTAATGAGAATTATTAATAAATTTTTGTTTTTGGTTTTATATTATGTTTTACTGATATTATACTAAATTTATTTTTAAATACAACTAAACTTTTTGGTGCACAGCCAGTCTACAGACTAGTTCAGGCTATGTGCAGTAAACATTATTTTAATTTGCTGCACTCAGTATATTTCTAGGATTTACATCCAAGGTTTGCTGCCAATCCACAGTTCCAAATCACCACACTTTAATGGATCAATTCTGTAACTTTTTGATGGATATTTGTAATTGATTCTCACATTTGAAGCAAAAACGTTGGCCATTAGACTCATCAGGAAGTCATTCCTGGTCCCGGTCTTGCTTGTACTAAAATACATATTTTCCATTTCTTGAAAAATATTTTACAAATGCACATTTATTATTTTTTATGAAGACCAAACATAGAAACAAGGAACTTAAAACCACATTTCATTTAAACAGCACTTGGTTTTCTTTTTAAAAAAGTGTATTTACAGTGAAACTTCTACTAACAGTCTTTTTTCTTAGCCCTCAATGGAGCACATTTAGTCAATTTTGGTTCTTTTGGACTTTCAACTTTGGTTCTTTTAGGTTTTTGAGATTCTCCCAATACTTTTTCAGTCTTATAGATCTCTGTAGTCTAACTTCCTCCGAGTAAAAAGCAAGTCTTTTTGTTCCTTCTTTCAGACGTTCCTTTATTATCCCTAATTCTTTTAGATCCTGTTCCACTTCCTTAAGCCACTCATTCTTTACTTTCATCTTGAGTTGATAATTTAGGAGTTTCTTCGTCAGTCTTTCTTCTGGTAGCCTTATTAGCTGTCCATAGAAAGCCAGTCTCCTCTTTCTTATGCTATCTAACAGATGTTCATTATCCTGATAGATGGCTGAACTAACAGTCTTTATTTTAGTACTGTAATTTTTTTTATATGTAGCTCTTAGAGAAGTAATAAAAGTAATGAATAAATAAAAGAGTAGATAATAATTAGTAGTACAATATACATAGCTCCCAGTGCTCCTAATGTGAACAGTAACAAGATGGCAGTGAAAAATAATTTTCACTTTATTGCTGAATAGTGCAGGTGCTAAAATGGAGTACACTATTGTTTTTTTTTGATGAGTCAGTCACGTTTTGGTCACCTGCTATAAACTATCACTCATATTGTCAGTAACAGAAGTTGCAGTTGTAGCTGATAAGCTGCATTGATTTATATTATGTTATTTAACGTTTAGTGAGTAATAGCTAACTGTTTTTAGCATACGATTAAGACAATTCCAATATAAGTGTAGTGTCCAATATTAGTAATTTTAGTACTTTTATTTTATTTTATTGCAGAAAATATATTTACTTATAAATATGCATTTTTTTAATTTTTGTTAATATACAATGAACGGGCAGGGTTTTTTTTGAGGGTTTTCAATTATTCATGTATTTCATTAACTGTTTCAGTCCTTTTCCCCGACCTTAATTGTTAATTGAAGTCTCATCATAATTTAATGTTTTGTTGTTAAAAATACAATAAAATCATTAGTTAAAATGTTTTATAAACATGATAGTATAAGATTAATTAATTTACTTTTACTGCTAGGCATATCCAGGAGTTGGAACTGAATCCCTTGTGGATCAAGCTACAGTCGTTGGTTTGGATTCTAAAAGGCTGCTTGAAGTTGCACAGACACACAAAAGCAATGTGGAGAGCTTAAAAGAGAAGTTAAACATTTCCGTTGAAGCTGTTGGTACTCTGCGCCATCTTCAGACTCAAGCGGCGCTTGGTGACAATGCCATCACACGAGAGTTGCAGAAACTTGATTCAAGCCAGAGTAAGCGGTTTTGTTGGTTTCTCGTTGGTTATTAAAAATCATCATTTCATTTTATTTAAATGGGATGAAATCTTATAAAACTGATTTTTTAAAATAAATATAAACTATCTTGGGTGTTTATATATAAAGAAACAATTTATAATTTAATAAAATTGAACTTTTTGGTTACAAACTTACATGTTTTTAGCTTCATTTATGCTACCAATTTGAAATTTGGTTCTGTTTAATTGAAATTTTTGGTATGATTTATAACACCTTCACACCTGGAAGCTATGTAGCTGGACACTAAGGAACACAAAAGGAAGGTGTGAGGGATTACACTAATGAAGGTAAACTTACTAGATATTGAACATTTTGAAGGAAGAACCAGTTATGTCCATCAACTGTTCAATGAAATGAGTTAGTACCCAAGAGAGTACTAGGTGTAAAACAGAAAAGGTCTGTAGATAAGCTGACAAAATTTTTATTAAGGACTAGATATATCATATGTGATGACCAGAGTTTACAATGAAATTTAGAAATCTTACAAAAACAAACAGAAAGTGATTTTGACTCTATGACTCGTGAACGGGTAGTGTTGAGAGAATACAAAAGAGATGGAGGAGAAGCTGAAAAGTAGAATTTTCTAGTAGGTTAGGTTGGTTACCTAGACTAAGTAAAGGAAAGTGGAAGAGGAGTTGTCCAAACTAATGAACAAAAAGAAAATTGTTATAGATTGGACATTTTTGCTACCCTGCAAAATGTGTTCATTTAAATCATATTAGGGTAGAATGCCACTAAACTTTGCTTATTGTCTCAACCTTAAACCAGGTAAAATTGAATCGGTTACCTACTCACAGTATAAGGACATTGACTTAGAACCTTCTTGTGAAATTAGCATAATTGTTGCTAGAATGTTATTGTAAAGGTGGATTGAAAAAGAGACTAGAGAGTAACCTATAAGGGCAACTGTTTCAACATGATAAAATGACCATCATGGTATGTATCTCCAGCAAGTAGATTTATCCATAAAAAATCATTATTTTATGATTTGACACTGAGCATTCAAAAAACATTTAAAAACTAGATCTAGTTCAAAGAAATTTTAATACAGATTGCGTGAAAAAAATTGAAATGGTAGAACATTATTTTTGAAGCATGAAAGCTAAGAAGAAAAAAATATGATCTTTGGCCCAATAGGAGCGAATGGAAGTTGAAAACCTAGTGAAGCTGCCTAGGGAATTTTTAACAATACACTTCTGGTTTGACAAAAAAATATAAATAGAAAATAAAATTACTGTTTGAAGTTATAGGACTCAAGAAAACATTCACATTAAAAAGTTTCACATCTTATGAATTAGAGAGTTGTATAAAAATTTGTATAAAAATCATGGGTTACAGAATAATAAATTGACAGAGACTGGTAATAAGATATAAAAAAAATTGAAGAATTTAAAAACCAGTAAAAGGAAGCCAGAAATATTAGAATGAGTGAAAAGCTGTAAGAGGATGAAAAAATGATACAGCCAAAAAAAAATTTTGTAATGTAGTTCATAAGACAGAATTGACAATAAAAACAACAATATTTTAATTATGATGGTATGTTATCTGATCTTCCATTAGTTTTTTGAGTTAGTGTTTTCTTTTATATTATATTTTCCATTTAATGTAGAATTCTACAAGCGCACTGTTTATGTTAAAGTTGGACAAGAGGCTGAAGATATAGCAGTTAAAGCTGATGAGTTGGAAGAGAATGCAAGGCTAATTCAGGCAGAAGCAGATGCAGTGTCAACAGACGTCAAGATAAAGCTTCATCCTCAACTGCAACAACTAGACTTGGACGGTGAAGAGAGTCTTAATGCTGCTCAAGAAATGAGTAAGTCTGTAGTGCGTTATGTTGGAGCTATAAAAGATCATTTTGAAATTAACGTGTTTGTGACAGTCTGTTTAAAATAAAAATTGTAAAATTGTTCTAACATTCAATTTATATTATTTAAAGTGGCTTGAATTTAGTTTAAAATTTGTTCAAATACTCTAACTCAAAATTTGTTCAAGTACCCTAACATGATTGTATGCAACCAGTCATTGCATGGGAAAACTCCACATTAAATGAAAGAAATAAAAAATAATTAACTAAAATATATTTAGTGAGCAACATAGCGTGAACTGACCTACTAGTAAAACATATTGCATAATAATGTACTTTTGTGAAACTCGTTATTTTTGTATTTCTTTCCAAATATGTAGATTAATATCACCCCAAAACTTCTAACTTCTTGTTCAAGAACTATTGCCAAAAAACATGGGAAAAATAAAACAGAGAAAATGGTAATTTGTTATTTTTTCAAAATTGTCTATTAAGATTGATCTAAATAAGTTTTTAAGACATAGTGATCGTCTGTTATATCAGATGTCATGTATCATATAACATGTGATGATTTGTGTGAATGTGCATAACTCACATGTAAAATTTTTGAAGTGAAAACCAGTTCTTTGAAGTATTGCTTTCAAAGAAATACATATTACCACTGGTAAGCTGATAATTTTTGAACATATTACAATGTAATAACTTACTCTGTTAAATAACAAGTCAGGTTGCATCTATTGTTTAATGAACAGTACTTCTATTGTTCATTCCACATTGTTATTTCAGGAGAGTATAAACAAATATACTGTAGTAAGCATATGGATAATGTGTTTTACTTTAGCTATGTAACACTACAAGCTTACATATAGAATTTTTTTCTTCATCCAATATACTGTGGTAGGCATTATACTGCTGGTCTACTAAAATGTGTTATTACTACTGTATATTATACTTAGTTTTATAATTCAAGTCATTAAACTAAATTTAAAATAAAGAAAATCTTAGGTTTATGATTAAAATAGAAAAACCTATTTTTTATTTTAATTTCAGTTTATTCTCATTTCATATAAAACATTAGTTATCACAAAAAAAGGAACTGGTTACCATTCCAAGTAGATTTCTCAGTAGATTATTGGTTTCTGGAAAATTCACTGTTGTTAAACTGGTTTTCTTATTTTTCATCAGTAGCTTCCAAAACTAGATTATTATTGCTGACATTATTCAATGCATTTAAGTCATTAACTGCAACATTTTTTGGTATATTTATTAAAAATTGTTAAGAACCAATTATATGAAAATTTTTATTTCATGGCTGATTTTATAACTTTAATAGCAGCAAAGCAGTTACCACAGTTTTTCTGCAGTATTGAATTTTTGTTTGTTTTTCAACAAAATTTAAAAACAAATAATTTTGTTTTAGGAAATGAACTGAAAACAATTATAACCATTTTACAACGTAAAAGTATGCTGTATAATCATAACTTTTATAAAATATTTTTTGCAGTTTCAGAAGCTCGTGTGACTGTTTCAAAAGCACAAAAACTGGTCACAGAAATCACATCAAGTTCTAGGCGACAGAGTGCAGAATTTGCAAAATGGAATAATACAGTCGCTTCAAAACTGGAGGCTTTGCGCAGTAAGATCATGCAAGCCCGACACATTGCTGATGGGGTAATTTCTGGTTACTTAATATGTTTTTACTTACAATGATAGTTTCAATGTTCTTGCACAGTTTTTAAACAAAACATTCACTAAGATATGTTCTTGAGTTTCTATCACATGCTAACAGTTGACTACCATTCTCTCAGTGTTAAAGTAATAACCTGATACAATGCAGCACTGGCAGTAACAGTGTCTGTAATATTAGGTCAAATTTGAAGTCTACAAATTCAGGCTGATCTCTGTTTGTTCATTCAATTGATTTTATTCTTACTACTATATTTTCACTACTATTAAGTTGTGAAAATATAGTACTACTATAATAAAAATATTTTTAAATTTTACTACTATAATTCTACTACTATATATTTTCACTTGAGTTGTCAACAATGTAAACATGGCAAAATGAAGTAATAAATAGAACAGTTTTTATGGTTATGGAATATGTAATATATTTCTTATGTAAACATCAGTGTTACAACTTATTTTTGAATTCACAAAAATATCATACTGCAGTAACAGTATTGCACATTTGTCTCACACTTTTGAAAACCATTTTATAATCCTAATTAATGTAAAAATCTGAATAAATTAATATGAAAAAAATGAATGAATTACAACTTTCAAAGCCTAACTGCTGTCTGATTCATATTTACATTTTCAATGGAATTTGAAAATTAAAAATGCTTAAATTGTATATTTACTGTGACAAGTAATGAGAAAAAATATGAATTCCTAAAGTGAAAAACATGGTATGAATAATACCTTAAATTTGTTTTTAAAATTTTCTAAAATAAATGTTATTGTTTTTCTAACAGATCCGTGTATCACTGACTAGCAACAGTGACGGTGGTAGCTGTGTACGTACATACCAGCCCAGCCACCTTGAACCAAGTACGATGACATCTATTATACTTACATATGCAATAAGCACTGATCAGAGAGATGCCCTTCTGTTTTACTTGCCAAGCACTACTACAGTAAGTACTGAGCATATGTATTCATGGCCTAGATGTTATGTAATGCTTTTTTAGCGAATTCATATTAAATCACTTTTTGATTTTTGTGTTATTCATAACCTGAGTTTCTGTATATCAGTGTATGGTTGCTACGAAATAGCTGATTTTCCAATTGAAAGTTACTAATAACAGATAGAAAATGTGAAAAATTAACCAACACTCGTTCAAAGCTACAAAGTATAACAGAAAATGAAAATTTTTAAAACAAACTAATGCTGCTCAAGAAATGAGCAAGTCTGTAGTGTGCGCTACAATAGATCAGTTAATAACTGTAGTGTGGAAAGTAAACCTGTTTTAAACAAAAAACAATAAAACTTTGTACCATTCAATTTACATAAAGTAGAATCCTTTTTAGCTGAAATAAAGGAGGTGAAGACGTTGCAGATAACAAAATTGTTGGTTAATCAATGGAAGCTACATTTTCACGTTAAAAGGTGTGAAAAACACAAAATATCCATAAAAACACATGAATTTAATTGAAACAATCTAGAATACAATACTGTACATTAACTGATAGTACTTATTGATTTGGTAAAGATATTAATTTTACTTGAAAAAGTCTGTAATTTTTGTAACCTTTAGCCAAATGTAGGCCTCAAGGATTGTCAATGTTGATTGTGTAATGGGTAAGCTTTGTGCTTAAAGATGATAGTTGAAGTAGGCTACATGAACTAATGCATACTGTATGTTCAATTACACAATCAACATATTTATGTAGAAATGTGTATTTACATATTTACTGTATATTTTATAGCCTGTTAAGTATCACTATATTTATTTTAGTTCATAGCCATGAACTAGTAAATTAATGCAGTAGGTATTTTATCAATCATTCTTTTATGTACCACACAGCTGTTTACTTTTGTCGCTCGACTAGATAAGTGATTTTTTTATACTGTAGTTACAGTACTGTATGTCTTGACAAAACAAAAGATTGACAGTTGATGGGGATAAGCCACTCTGCCAGTGATGACCTTGGTTAATTGTTATAAGCAGACAAGTTACCCATCGGGTTATTGACACTCACTTAACAACATTAGACCTATGTGTGAACCAATTTCTGAATTTGGATTTTTTTTTCATCTGATTTCTGATGTTTTGGTTAACCTGATTTGTAATAACTGAATAATCTGTGTTCAGTTAAATAGGGTTTTACTGTACTTGGTATGTAGGAGAGTTCGAAGGTTGCAGTGCTTAATAATTTTTCAGAGATATTTTTTTAGTAACTATTAAGTTTAGTTGCCTATTTGATGGTGCTGTCATGGTTAATAAAACATTACATTGTGTGGAAAATGTGAAACCAACCATTGGAAAATGTGAAAAAATCAAGCCAGGCAACTTTAAAGAGTCCACACTTGATGTTGGACTAATTATAACACAGCCAGTGTGTGTTAATAACTTATGCAACTATGAGCTGTTTTATTATTTACACTGGCAGGATCATTGTGATAAACTTACTATCTAGTAAAAATGGTGTCCTTCTCATCTGTCTTTTACTACTTCAACAGTCATAGTACATTCCTCTTCAAAAATGTATGTTACCAAAATTCTAAATTTTTGATTCCGTGTAAAGATATTTCTTTCCTATTCAATGTCACCATTTTTCAGGATGATTTTGTTGCGGTGGAGATGGTAAATCGTAAGATAAGGTTTGTATGGAATGTCGGAGGCGGGCCTGGAGAGGTGACACACGACTTGCACATCCAGACAGCAGGAGACCTGAGCAATGACCAACATTGGTACAGAGTGGAAGCTGAAAGGTTTGTTCAGCTATTGTTACAATAAAAGAATGTGCTTTACTTTTTCAAATGCATTATATAATGTTATTGTGCTTGGCTTTGTCAAACTTTGTAACAAAATTTCATTTTTAAGTATCTGTTTTGTGATAGTCTTTAAACCACATAGCTTTTTTGAAACCTTTTCATATAATAATACAATATCTTTCTCCACATTTTTTAAATTAGATTTGTCAATCATCTCTTAAAACAAATTGAATAAAATTTTCTGCACAGGATTTGTAAACTATAAAAACACTGTGTAACCCTTCTTGATGTCTGTGTGTATATCTGTAATAGTTTACTGTGGACAAAAATAATTTATCCCAGCAAACATTATGCTTGTTTCATACCAGTTTAATTAATGCTATTTAATTATTTGTATTTTTTAGAATTAGTAACGTTGGCCGATTATCAGTAAGACCTCAAGTTCTCCCTGATGGATCTCTGCTGGCAAGTAGAACCCCTGTAACCAACTCATCTGCTGCAGGTTCAGGACGTCTTGACATTGGACCTGGAGACCGGGTGTGGGTGGGCGGAGCAGACAGACGCCCACCTTATCTTCTGTCGACACAGCCGGGATTAGTTGGATGTTTACACAGTCTCATATTAGACGGCCGGCCTATTGGCTTGTGGGACTTTAGATCCCAGTCTACTGCTGGATGTGATGCTTGCATTGAAGGGTGATTAAGACAATGAAAATCATTAAAGAAGTAGTTACTGTTTATATTTTTTTTTTAAGTTCTTCCTCTGTTAGAAAAAGTATTTAGAAATAATTTTTGAAATAAACTTTATAATCTTTTTTTAAACCTTGTAAACATTATCACCATAACAAAAATATTTTATTCTGACTTTTCAAGTACATATATGCAAAAACATATGTACATATATGCACGTAACATATGTACATATATGTAAAGAATATGGAACAAATACAGAAACAGGTTGGTTTTTCAGTTTATAGTGAATTTTCATAGCTTTTGTGAAACACATTTAAAGATATAATTTAATTGTTTATTTGAGGCATTTGGTATTTCATTTATTGTAGTTTCAGAGTAATAGTATGTTTAAAAATTATATGAATGAAATAAAAATCAGATCAATTAATTTGAAATCTCTATATATTTAGTTTGTACTGAAATTTCAAATCGAAACAACAAAACGTAACAGAACTACCACATCATAAAGGTTTGTGTGAGATATCCAGCAAAACAGCAAATGAAGAAGCCCTTAAAAAATAAAATAAAATAAATCAGATGCAATATAATGATTCCCAATTATTTTGTTGATTCTTCTTTCCTTTTTTTCTTTATAAATTATACCAGATGGATATATAATTACTTATAATTGATTTTTTCATGCTGTATACAGATTGTTTCGCCTTTCTTAGTTTAACTGACATAAAGTTCATATTCTTGGGAATATTTTCTACTTTAATGGTTGTACTTCCAGCATTATGATTTTAAGGGTATTTTTAATTTTGTGGAACTTTAAATTTTATGCCATCAATTTACCCAGTTTCAGATATAAAGTTTAAGTTAATATCTATGAGAAGCAATCATGTATTATTAACATATCATTTGTAATGTTCACTTATTTGTTTCAGTGTGGAGGAAGTAAAGGATGAGCAGTCATACAGCTTTACAGGAGATGGCTACGTTGTCTTACATTACGATAGTGCTGCTGCTTATAATAAATATTTATTTAGTATTTCTTTGAATTTCCGAACTTTTGACGAAAACGCTTTAATTTTCTTAGCTGTTGGAACACAACCGGTAAGTACCATGACACTTCATAAATAATTGTTCAGGTTATTTAACCTTTTGTTGTTCTATGACTGATTGTATACTTTTTGTTTACTTGTGCTGCAATATTTTAGAAACTTTGAACTACTTATATTATTTCAGTTTGTTTATAGAACTCCTTTTGTTTTCCTAGAAAGTGTTGATACTTTGTACATTGATGCTGACTCACTTTGGACTTACAGAGAGATGGACTTATGGAAAAATAAGGAGCTGTGTACGCATAGGCTCTAAAATTTCTGTAATCCAGTTTCTATTTTATTTAGCACTGAAAAATTCTATTAATTTCTTAGTTAATTTATTTTAAAATTAATTTACAGGAAAGATTTGTTTCACTGACCTTGTCCCAAGGACACCTAGTGTTCAGGATAGGATATGGAGGTGATTCAAGCCTTGAAATATCAACAACTAATACATATAACAATGGCAACTGGACTCGCCTTGAAGCTAGTAGATTCTTTGACAGAAAGAAGAAAGTTGAGAAAGGTATAATTATAATAATATCATACTACTGTTATACATACTAAATAATACTACTGAATATACATATATAAAGTTGAGGAAAATTATCTGTTGTAGTGATTTTACACAGAAAGAGTGAGTACACTGTTCAAGGCTTGTGAGGGAAATCCATGCACTTTCATATTGATCTTTACTGCTATTACATGGAACTTCATTTCATGTAACAAAAGTTTTATTACTGTAGACTACCTAATCATTAACAGAATTGTTTCATTATTTATTATCCTGCAATTTTGTTTTGAAAACTGTTCTTTTCATTATGATTACATAGACTGATATATTTGTGCATGACTAGCACAGCTTTGACCAGAATAATATCGCAAGCACCTAAACTCATCAACTGTGCAATTCAGTAAACTAGTTTTACCGCAGCTTTGTAACAAAATATATGTATTTCCATCACTAAATAGCTGATTTTAAAAATACCTGTTTCTTCATTAAGTTAACTTTAAGTTACAGTATATTTGTTATTTAATTCATTTTCATTTGGCATTTTTTTTTTTTTTTTTGGTAACAATAAGATAGCCTACTCAGAGAGGTTACTGAACAGTCCTGGTTCAGCTGGAGCACTGCTATAATTTTCATAACACTGGAGGAATTATTGTTAACATAACAGTTCCTTTATTGTTAAGAGAGAAATGTTTCCACTTGTACTTAAACATGGGAAAGAGGGTTCTTAGTAATGAACTTATAATTACCTCTTTAAGATATTCTTTTTATGTTAAAACTGTGTGTAACTTGATGATTATAAGACTCCCTAACTGTCTATTCATGAATATCAGCCTGCAAAACCATGTAGCATCATATCTGTTAAAAGAAAACACTCTGCTGTCTACACCAGGTTTAAAGAACAAACTCGTAAGGAGTATGGTAAAAACAAGTATGTTCTCTGATAGTGTTTTTAACCATCTAAAATATACAAACCCATGTTTACCACTGTTAATGTTTTGTGAATTGTGATAATTGAAACCCCCTTATTCATTTTAAAATCTATAGTATCCCTTTGTTATAAAAATTAAGTAATTTACTTAATTAAGTCAATATTTGTATACTATTATAGGTCTTACAGAAATATGAAGTGTGTTAAAGCAATTTGATATTTATATTTCCTTAATTTCATAACAGTTACAGCTTTTAGGTATGCAATTTTTTTCATAACAATTACAGTTCTTAGGTCTGCAAAAGGAAGACTTTCCCCTTGTCCAAAACAAATGCTGCAGTGCTCCAGTACTTTTAAATACATATACGAGGTGTGTTCAGAAAATAACAAAAATTTTAAAATTTTGTGGGCTTGGAGAATCTAATTGTCAAACATTTTTTTGTTTATTATGTTGGTATACATGCCCCTGAAGTATGATAAAACTTTCAGCTGTTTTCATTGTTGACTTTGTCTGTGACAGCTACTAAGATTAGACTTGTTTTTATGAGCTCAGCGATTTTTGTTGCTTACCTATGGTGAGTCTGCTATGAGTAAAGCAAGAGTTTACGAGTGGTGTAAGCGTTTTCAAGAAGGCCGTGAAGACGTTGAAGATGTCTTGAAGGGTGCCCCAGCACATCAACAATCGATGAAAACGTGGAAAAAGTAAAAGAAATGGTTATGAACAATTGCCGAATCATAATTAGAGATGTCGCTGATGATGTTGGCATATCGATTGGATCATGTCATGACATTGTTTCCAATGTTTTGTGTATGAAATGCTTGGCAGCAAAATTTGTTCCAAAATTGTTGAATTCTGAACAAAACAACGGCGAATGGAAGTTGCTCAGGTGTCACTAAATGAAGTCTACGACGATGTAAAATTACTGAAACGTATTATAACAGGTGACGAAACATGGGTTTATGGATATGACATCGAAACTAAGGTTCAATCATCCCAGTGAAGGCATTCTGGCTCGCCAAGACTGAAAAAGGCTTGACAAGTGCAGTCGAACGTGAAGGTTATGCTCACTGTGTTCTTCGATATTAATGGCATAATGCATCATGAAATCCTGCCACCAGATGAAACGGTCAATAAGGAGTACTACCTACAAGTTCAACTCAGTTTGCATGAAGCAATCCGAAAAAAACGCCCAGATCTGTGGAAAAACAATTCATGGCTTTTGCACCACGATAATGCACCAGCTCACACTTCATCGCTTGTTCATGAATTTTTTGTCAAAAACAGTACTGTAACAATGGTCCTATATTTGCCAGACATGGCTCCATGTGACTTTTTCCTATTTCCAAAAATAAAGAGAATCTTAAAGGGCCATTGTTTTACAACCGTATATGACATTAAAAGCGCATCGCTGAAAGAACTAAAGGCTATCTCAAAGATCGAGTTTGAGAAGTGTTTCGAGGATTGGAAGAAGCGCTGGCACATGTGCATAATCTCCAATGGGGACTATTTTGAAGGTGACAACATGAATTTAGAAGAATAAATAAATATTTTGTTAAAAAAATTAAAATTTTTGTTACTTTCTGAACACACCTTGTACGATGGTGATGAAGAATATTAAGTAGTAAAACAATTTCTTAAATGTAAAAAAATTCAAAATTAATAGTGTAATAAGTGTAATAACTTTAGTGTAAGGATAACTAAAGAACATATAGGCCTATATAAACTTTTTTGCATTTTGTAACATATTCCCATTACTATGTGTATATTCATTTCAAATAATGTACCTAATTGCTACAAATTAAGTTTACGGCTTTGTTCACCTTGTTTATATTCCTTTTAGGAGTTCTTAAAGTGGAAGGTGAGGTAAGAGATGGAGCACCTACCCCACCACCAAGTCAAGACGCTATTCCTGATCTATCACAAGCAGAATACTTTGTGGGTGGAGTGCCACCTGGATTTAAAGCAGACGTTACGCTGCCTGGGTCATTTCTTGGTTGTATGTCTGACTTCCAGGTGAACCAAGAGGGTTATAATTTGTTGCGAGGTCAATTTTGGGGATTGCAGGCGTCTTGTTCCAATAAAGTGAGTTAAATGATCTATGGTGTAAATCATTTCATAAAGTTGCATTGGTTGTGAACTAAATAAAAAATATTTTGTTCAACATTTATTATCAAATACAAAAAACAACAATTCCTGCAATTTTACATATCTACTACTTTGATCTTTAATTGTCCATGACCATCAATTATAGTTATGTAAAGACTTAGGCTTTACATTACAATGTTGTAGTACTATTATTTGTTTTATATTATAACAATATTTTTTTAAACATTAAGAATTATTTTTTACATCTTATGTCGAAAAATGGACAGCGTGAAATCAAATTTAACATTTAGATAAAATTTTCATTTATTTTTTTTTAGTTTAAAAGTTTTAGTCAAGTCAAAAATGTGATATTTTGTCACAATAAGTAAAGTTTTTCACTTTAAGTGTTTAGATAAAAGAAACATAATAATGTTATCAAAATTAATTTTTTTTAAATTCCACTGAACAGCTTTTTTCACAGGACCAAACAATAGTTTAAATTAAAAAAGAATCAATTGTTTTAAATATTTTTGATTATGTTTAATAATGGGTGTTTAAAAAGGATGTAATGTGAAGTTTAAGAAGGTATAAGTTATGCATAGGTAAATTTTTTCTTCCCCAAATATCAGTTGGCAGCACTGTTCTCTTGTTGACTTGTCATGTGTATTGTAATGCACTAGTGCTATTACAGTATTCATTTGTCTCTGTAGTGTGTGTATATTTTCAACTATAACTTTTTCTAAAGGTGAAGGTGTGTTTGTTATCATGACTTATTGTGTGTACAAATCTTACAAACGAATAAATGATAAGTTCCAGTTACAATTTTTCAATTCTTCAGTAACTAATAAATCAACAATATCATGATTTATAAATTTCATAAGACTGTCAGTGTACATGGTCAGAAAAGTACAGGTTGACCATCACTGTGGAAGTTATGGATGATGTGAAAAAACATTTGAATCGCTCACTCAGCAAATCATTTAGAAAGTTATCTTCACTGGCTGGACTTTTACTATCTATCGCTTTTAGGGCTAATAAAAAATGAAAAGTGCGGGCTTGCCGCATTGGTGTCGTTCATGAATTGAAAGAAGTTGACCATGGAAAATGTTTAAAGTATTGTTGTTGGATATGTTCTCTTTTTAATGACAAAGGTGAAATGTTGGATCATGTTTATTTTAGTGATGAGGCATGGATTCATTTGGATGGTCACATTAACAGCCAAAACTGCCAAATATGGAGCACTGAAAATATTCATTCATTTCTCAAATGACCACTACCATGTAAGATTGGTATTTGGTGTGCAATCTCCCAGTGTCGTATTATAGGGCCTCTATTTTCTGATAATCAGTAGATGGTGTGGTTTATCACAAACTTAATTGAACAATTTATAACCTTGTTATATTTACTCGAACAATATTGCTCGTTCCAGCAGGATAACACAACGTGTCATACTTCTAATGAAACGCTGGATATGTTTCAGGAATTATTTGGCTATCGTGTTACATCAAAAGGATTGTAGCCACCAAGATCCCCAGATCTTATTCATGCAGACTTTTTTTTTGGGTGTATTTAAAAAGTAAGGTTTTTAAAATGAATCCTCATACACTTGAATTGAAGGATATCAATGAAAGTGAGATTTCAAACATTACTGAGCAAGCACTACAAAAAGTGACTGCAAATATTATGAAACAGTAAGAACCTGCGTTGCAAGTAGAGGAAGTCGTTTTGAACATTTGTTGTAAAAGTTTGAGTTAATTTAAATATTGTATAATTTTAATCATATTATTTTTTAAATTTTAATGTAATAAATTCATGTCTTCAAAAATAAGGTTGTGTCCTTTTTGAAACACCCGTTATTACATTATATTGCTAATATACAGTCTGTAAACTTTATGCCTGTGTAATTTTATGAAAAAGATCTTACAAAACAAATTCCTTTTTTTTACAGCCCTTGACACTTGTAGGCTTTAATGGAGATGGTTTCTTGGAATTAGCTTCACACACATTAAAGAAAAAAGGATCATTTGGTTTTGTGTTTGCCACGTCCCAGCTCGATGCATTGTTGATGCTGTCCACTTTTGAAGGATTGGTAAGTATATGCATGTTCATTATTTAGAAATTAACTTAATATAAATATTTGGAAATTAATAACTTTTTGGGATGTATATCTAATTATACTAAATAATATAAAGATATAAAAAACCTATTAACAGAAATAAAAATCTTATGTTCATTGAGTTATGTTATTTAACCATGTATAATTGATGTATATAGTTGTGTATAAAATGCATCCTGGTTATATGTTTTTATTAAAATAATGGTTGTACATATAAAGAACCAGGAACACTTGTTTCTTGTGATATTATTGCTTTGTAATATAGCATATCCTCCAGGATATTGAGTGATTATCGTTGATCTATTGTCACTATAGTTGTGTCTAGGAAAACATGCTTTTACTACACTAGAGCATTAAGTATTTTATAATCCAATCACTAATTATTACTTTGACTCAAAATTATAATACATTAATAGAACACTACAAATAACAACCTTGTTTGCCTTAAACATACTTTTTATTTACTTTTCGGAATTAAATTTATTTACTTCCGACAAATCCACAGAGGAAATGCCCAGAAGTATGGAGCTGACATTCCCTTCTTAAAACACCTCCACTTATATCTAGAAAGCTGTGCACTTGACACATTCCTTCCAATTAAGCAATTACAGTATGTAATGTCTAGTTATATATATATATATATATATATATATATATATATATATATATATATATATATATAAAACTCCTTCTTTGCATCAGGATCAGGATACTTCAATGCATACTTCAAGAAAACAATTTCCAGTAAGCTTTTCCATTAATAATTCAAGCATGTCAAGATGCAAACTTCGCTTCTTTTTCAGGTCTTCTTGTTCAGGTGCCATCAAAAAGCAGAAGAATTTAAGACATTTTTGTCTTTTATCTCTGTAATGCTTAAATGATTGAACAGATTAACCAATTAGTTAAGGAGTTAACCTGTCTAATTAATAAGAGTTATAAGACATACATTATTATATCATTTGTGTAAAATTATCTTAAACTTTTTGCATGCAATTAACGTATTATATTACACATAACTAAATACTAAATTAATGAATAACAGGCTATTAATACATTTGTAAGTGACTGGTTGGTTGGATGTACATAGTGATTGAAGATGGGTTGTTTCCATTGTTCTGGTTTCAGGCGGGGCAGTATGAATCTTTCGAAGACAATGAAGAAATGACTAATCTTATTATTGAACAACAGGTACAGAGCTTAACATTTCCTTACTCAGATATTTCTAACAATGGCTAGAGGATACAGTAGAATCAATAATCCTGTTAAATTTGAAAGCCAAATTGAATTTTGAATAAGTTAAACAGATTACACTTACTCTTAAGCGGGTTGACAAATAAGGTTGTGTTAATAAAAGTGATCCTTACTTGTGTAGTGATGAGTATGGTCAAGTGAATTCTAATCCAAATAATGTATTGTAGTTACAGTTTGGTGCTAGGCCTCAGTCGGACAGAAAGTCATCTTTATACTCACATTGACATTAATTTGCATTATTGTAATTACTGCTTCTATGTTTATTCCAGTGTAGTTTGTTTAAATATTTTGACAAGAATTGGACAATTCTACTTGTCATCCACATTTGTATAAGGTGCGGCAAAAATAACTAGACAATATTATTATGCAAATTCAGTGTTAGTGATACGTTTATGAAATAATTTGACAGGACAGGTTATATTACAGGAAACTGCATTCAAAAACCTTCTGTATTATATATATGTCGTGAAGATGGTGTCATCCACATAAATGATCCTATTGTCACTGAAGCAAAGTTCTGCATCTTGCCGAAGTAAATGTATGACCTTTTGTATCACCTCCATTGGAATGTTCTCTGTCTAAGTTCTAATGGATTCTTTCAGCCCTTGTAGGATATGCAGTCAAGTTTTGTAAACTTTTTGCTTCAAGAAACTCAAAAAAAAGTCTGATTAGTCTGGAGGCCATGCAGACCATATGATATTTTCTCGACAGGATATAATCTTTGCTGGAAAAATGTCACAAAGAATCCTCACTAATACTTCTGCTGTTTGGGCTGTACCTCCATTGTGCTGGAACCAGAGCCTATGCATTTCTGGTCCAAGAAAGTTAGTTAACATGATCGAGCAGGATTCATAGTTACATTATTTCCACTGTCTTTTAAAAAAAAAAAATAAGGACCAATAATTCCATTCCAAGAAATACCACAACATACTGTAACTTTAGGGCTGTGAAGAAATGATTCATACAACAAACACAGCTTTCTGGCAGCCCAGTACCTGCAATTATGCTTATTAACACTTCATTTAGATGTAAGTGTGCTTCATTGGACATGCTTAAGTTCTCCAAGAGGGCTGATTGTTTTGCTAATAATTTCCAAAAATATGTGACAAAATGTTATATGTTGATTAAAATCCACATGACATAACTTGTTCACCAGCTGCATTTTAAATAAGTGGATATGTAACTCTAAGTATAAGATTTGCTCACTTTTCTGTCAGAAAGCCAAGATTTGCAGAAGACTGATGAGCAGAATACTTGAACTACACAATAATGCCCCTTGTACTCTGTCCGCATTTATAGATTTTCTCACTGCTTGTGGATGTCCAGGGTTTTTCATACTTTGGGCTGATGCAGTTGTTTTGAAGTTCTTCATCCAATTGAGTGTCATTTGCCATGTCAAAACATGATTGTTCCTGCCTATGGTGAAATGTATGAACTCACATTGTGTGAAAGTCACAAAGTTATTTTAAAGAAAAAGTATTCTGTTACAAATGCACGATGTTCACTGCTCCATCGTACACAACAACAAAGTAATCAGCACAATATGTATTGAAATGCAACTACGGTGTAAAATTTAAATCATCTAACTTTTTCTACCACACCTTGTACATATTGGAAGGAACTGCTTAAACTATCACTGTAGTAGATGCGATGAAATAACATGTTTTCATGTAAATAAATTACCTGTTTGACTGACAAGTAGTTATATAAGATATTCACTTTCCAGTTAAAAGAGGTTTTACCATCTATAGAGAAAAAATGTGACAAAATTGAGTGTATGAAAAAACACAAAACTACAATTTTTTACTAGAAGTCATTAAGAAATATTTTTTTGTTAAAATATTTGTTAAAATATTTTTTGTTATTTAAATTTACTTAAATTAATTTTATCAAAATGAAAGCTAAATTATACCAAGTTAAGGGTTACTCAGAGTCTACTGTATTCAAAAAAAAGTAGAGGGGCTTTGTCAGGACTGTTATAATGTTATTCCATATTTTTCTGTGACTGTAACAAAAAATAAAATGTGTACGGTTTGGCAAAATGTTTTAGAAAATCTGAATAACTTTAAAAAAATAAAATTTTACATATTTACTATTGAAAAAAATTGATCTCTTAGTGTATGCGAGGTGACTACTCAAAAATAATCTGCTTTATTTAATTTGCTTTTCTGTGGAGAAGCAGGAAAAATAAATTAATAAAACAAAAATATTCATTCTTTTGTGTGATTCCTCATTTCAAAGAGTTTTTTAAATGGAAATAGAATGTACATAAAGAAGAGTTATTCTAGAACATTTGCTCAATTCTGTTTATTGTGGTAGATATTTGTCTTCTGAATTGCAGTAGTATCTTTTTCACATTTATGTCCAAATTTTCAATTACTTTACTATAAACTACCTCAAATCCGGTCTAGTATGATGTATGGTGGCTAACACAGGATATCATTCACCTTGTCTTCCTATATATGTCTTCCTATATTAAATACTTTCTTTATTAATAGTAATACAACCAGTATGACTAAATTAATACAATGAACTGCTAAAGAACAATCCGAAAGTGCTTGCGGTATCGTAACTATCTGTATTACTTTAAATTACAATTTTTTTAAAACACATAGTGCAGTAAAGGAATATTAAAACTAAGAACATACTGCACCTAACCTCAAACTAATATTTTACAATCATAATCCGAGCAAAACTAACTAATGATGACTTACTTTTTTTTGTATATGCCAATGAAAATGTAATTATTGTCCTTTTCCTTCTATATTATAAACAAATCCATTTCATGGAAATACAGAACCTATTACCAAAGGAAAAGGTGACTTTCCAGCAAGTATTGCAATGTGTTCTCTTAACAATGATGTTCAATTGCAATAACACTCCCTGTGTCATTACTTATTTTATTTGCTCTTTGCAGTCTCTATTCTTGAAACACATTGTCTTACTAATTTTGAGTCCACGTTATAGACAATTTTGTACTGTATATATTAGTACAAAGGGTTGAGATATGAGAGGGCCAGATTTAAGAGGATCTGTTATATAATTAATAGTTTTGTAGTTCTCTAAGCTTTGTGTCGAGCACAATAATAACACTAGAAGTTGAACAAGATTTAAAATAAGAAAGCATGAATTGTGGAAAGTATTTATTACTGTCAATACCTGCATGAATAATTGACAGTTTGAACTTCGCATGCTATATTAAACGATAATAATTTGGGTCATGTTATCCTAACAAAATTAATAAAATGTTCATTAAATTGTTTCAAATAACAGATTTAACGTAAATAAACCCTATAGAATATATAAACAATTTTTCACAAATATTGTAATGTTAAAAGAAAGATCTGTTTTGACAATATGGATTGGATCATCAATAGGGGACTCAATGTTGATGTGGCCAAACCATCAGTCAGATTCTCAACTGCACACCTGAAGGTTCTTAGTTCTAGCTACAGTTATTCTTGTTGTTTTTCCTCTTGCATACAAAGTATGGACGTTAAAAAAAAAAAAGCTGCATTTTCCAGTGATTTATACAGCACAAAGACATTTGAATTATTGTTGAAACCCTAAACCTAACTTTTGAAACCATGGTCTGTGTGCTGTAAAGAAATTTTGTTGACAGTGTTTGTAGAAGTGCTTTTGCTTAAGTTTAAAATTATTATTTTTTACTGTTGTTAATATTTATGTACAGCTCTACTGCATGTTTTATAATGGTACTGGTGTTTGATATTTTTTTCTGATAATTTTATATATTAAAGTATTTATACTAATTTTTCAATAAATGTTTGCCTTACTGTAATGGTAGATTATTGTAAAATTACCTTTTTTGTTTTTTAACCTTTTTGTTCATAGTTACTTTGTTAGATGTCTATACACTTTGGATGTGGGTCTAAAGTAATTTTCAGGCATTGCTAATAGTTAATCATGTACAATATTTTTGTGGCAGAGTAGCACACAGTCAACACAACACAGAAAAAATTTAAAATAAGCTGCCAATCTTCTACAGTGGTTTCTTTATATTAAAAAATAATAATAATAATGAAGTTCCTGTAAGTCATGAAAGTTATGTAAGTTCATGGGTCCAGAAGTTATGAAATATTTAATAATAACTACATTAAAATGAAATAACAGAGTTACTAACATCACTGGTATATCTTTATTTGCATAATATGATTATCGAACTTCATTTGTTATTTTACACTCATCTGTTGCTAAAAATAAAAATGTATTATATCAAAGGAATGCCATTTTGAGCACCTGTTGTGATTTATTTATTTCTGTTGTGGTAAATTTTTTAAACTATTTGTCTTTCAAATTATGTTTACTTATTAATGATTATTGTAATTTCTGATCAAATTATGTATTAATTTTTAGCAGAATCCTGGTTATTTCATGAAGCAAGTTAAAAAACCAGGTGTGCTAATCTATTTAAAATTAAAAAAATAAAACTTTTTGACTTGGTTTTTTTTTAATGAAACTGCTGGTTTTTGTGTTATTTGGTTATAAAAATTGCCAATGGCCACCATTTTAAAAAAATAATATTAGGTAAGGTTGTTTATTTTTTTTATCAATAGGCCCTTATATTGGTAAGTACCATACAAAATTTCAAAGTCCTAACAAACAAAGAAAAAATAAAATGATGGCTACCAGGAAAACAAAGTATTTCCAGACCCATTTTTGTAGGAACTTTCTCTTAGTTTTAATATAAGAAAACCACAGTAAATCATATACTTCTGAATTTTTTTTTAAACATCACTATAACTGCAACAGCATATTTAACAATATTATAATACAACTTTCTAAAAGATAAATCACAATCAGCAAAACTATTCAATCAATCAAATCAAAATCAACAATAATTTAGCCAAATTCTTAACACAAAAAACCTGTCTATAAGATTTAAGCAGGATTTATAATGTATCTATCATATAACAATTCTAACAAATTTACCATCAGTCTAACCAGAAGAACCTTCAAAACAAGATTTAAAGAACAACTCTCACAATACAGCCAACATTATTTATTTAAAATTTGCTGAACATAACATTGTGCCTGGACACAGTGCATTGAAATGCACAACAATAATATAGAAATTATGCAAGAAAGGACCATTTAATTATCATTTCCTTTTTTTTATTGTTTCAGAATATATAGTTAAGTGTGATCATAAAACTTCATTGCATGATAAAATTAATTTGATAACTGTTCTGATATTCAGTAAAATAATGACATAGATCAAATTCAAAGTTCCTTATATTTTAAAGTTTTTTGAATGTATCTTGTGTTTGAGTTAATTTTTACTGTGTGCTATAATGTTAGAAATATTGTATATTAAAACTGTTAACAATGCCTGAATAATAGGCGTAACATGTCCAGGACACATACACGCTTAAAGGAGTAAGGTTGTGAACAGCACTAACAAAAAGTTGTTGTTATAATTAACTTTTAGGGTCTTAAATAAAATAAATAATCTAAGTTTTTTTATCTGGTTGTCAATATATTGATGAACAACCCACTGTTTATCAATAATTGATGCAAATTGTTATTTTACTAGTTGGTCACACTTCCAGTTGACTGTCGTGTACTAAGTGAAATGACTTATAAAACCTGAAACTTCTTCTTCCTCATTAGTTTTGAAAAATTCACTGTTTCTTTAAATCTGTCTTGTTAGTTATTCTAACTCTGATCTTGCTACATCTCACGTCCATCTGGGTCTGTCTTTACAATTAGGTTTTATCACTTTTACTTTGGTATTTACATATTCTAAATGAAATTCTGCTTTCTATAGAACATTGTTTATATCCAAATTATAATACTATATGTGTGTTCGTCTTTTAGCTTAAGTCTTAAAATAAATATATTTCTTTATAAACAATATATTTGATAGCAATGTATCATATTTATATTTATATTGTATATTCGATAACAATTTTGTTTGTTTAAAAGGATCGATTAAGTTATTACACTGTCAGCCTGAGACGAGGACAGATAGATGTCAGACTGAATGCAGGAAGAGGAGAAGTCCGTCTTGCAAGTACTAGTTCAGAATTTGCAGACGAGCAGTTCCACTCAGTAGCTGTGTCTAAAACAGGAAGGCGTTTAGAACTCAGAGTGGATGATGCACTTCATGCGACTGCAACACTCCCAGAGGGTGCTACTGTTGTAAAAGCGCCAGGCTTGTCTGGTGGACTATTCTTCGGAGGTCTTCCATTAGGTTTCAACGTTACTGGAAGGACAGTTTCTAGTGTTCCTTTCATTGGTACAATCAAAGATGCAATATTTAATGATCAGTAAGTTAACAAAAAATATGTATTTAAATAATAATCGTTTTATATATTTTTATATTTATTCCTGATTTTGAGATTCGTTTTTGTTTAGGCTACTGCATTTTGATTGGCCAGTTTCCTTTAGTCATGCAGCACTTGGCCGTGAAGGCCCAGTTAAAGGTTCAACAGCCATTGTTGAAGCTCCCAGCATGGCGACTCGAGCTGCTTCAGGGTGTCGTAAAGTCGCTAGTTATACATTACAGACTGGAGCAGTCAAATTTGGTGATTCTGCAAATACACATGTTAACATTAACTTCCGCAAAAGAAGCATACTACATAAAAATTATACGCTTGAAATACATTTCCGCACATTTTATTCAAATGGGCTTATTTTCATTGTACCAGTGAGTATCTATTAAAAAAAATTAAATACTTTTTTGTTAAATAAAAAAGGGACAAATTAGTTTTTCTGAGACCTGAATGACTGAAAAAACTTTAAAATGTGAACAAAGTCTATTGTGAATTTTTAAAATAATTATTACTATACAGTATTCATATCTATACTACTATACTGATTCACTTCTATACAGTAATGTATTTAATTATTATGTGATATCAATAATTTATTAATTTAGTAAAAAATTTGATGGAATTTTGTTTAGTGACATTTTTCAAATGCTACAAGCTTACTTTTTTTGGTCTGCTATTTTAAACTTTATTGGTATTGAATCAATGCCATTATGATATTTTTAACTTTATATAAATTACAGTTGTATACAGTGTGTTGCCTAGTTGTCTTTTAATTTCCTCATAGATATTGTCTCACTGTATAATTCCTTGTGGAAACCCAACCTTCACTCATTTAGGCTACAATATGTAACTATTTATACAAACTAACTCATTAACTATTTATACAAACATGTTTAAGTGTTTAATTACATAAATTTTAATTGTATGGGCTTTGTACAGGGAGTGCGAGGCAAAATGCATTATATGATGGCTTCGTTGCGCAACGGTCGACTCTATGTTGTATTGAAAGGACGGAAGAGAATTGAGTTGACAGCACAGTCCGTTTTGAATGACGGTGCATGGCATCATGTAAGGAATATTTGCTAAATCATTACTATACACAATTTCTTATTTAATTTTTGATGTTTTAGCAGTTATCAAAAAAATTATGTTTGTAGTTTTTTTATCAAATAGTTATTCTTCAACTGCAGAACAGCAATTTTAAATCATTTTGGTTTTATTTGTAAAAGGAAAATATGTGTCTTAAATTTGTAACTTTTTTAAAATTTTTGTAATTTTTTGATGTTTTATTAATTTTTTTAAAAACTTTTTCTGAAAAAAAGTTTTATAAGTTTTTGGCATTGATAACTACCATTTTAAATTAATACCATTTTTATGAGAAAAGGAAATTAGTTCATATTTTTTCTCAAAATTATCTGTTATTACACTTAAGTAGTATCCAAATTTCAACTATATCATGTTTACCATTTAAAAAATATATATTTTTATGTACTAAAAAATGATGACTAAATTAAAATTTTAGGCAACATATTTTTTTGATATTAAGGAAGCTCCAGAAGTTTGAAAAACCATATATATAATATATGATTATTCATAATTCATATTCATTAATATATGAAGTTTTAAATCAGGACCAGTAATAAAATGTAAATTGATACATGTAGACTAGAAATGCTTCAAAACACTGAAACTAATTTTGAAACCTTTTCCAGTAAATTATATGAAGTGTGACTGGAAAGTATTAAGTCTGGGTTTGTAATGTCAGACATAAGTAGAACGTTAATTGATAATTCAAATGTTCAATAATTCAAACCCAATATAGGCAAAAAATGATTTTCTTACAGTAGTGGAAAATTTTGCATTAAGCTTCTTTGTTGCATAGAGGTATAGACATCTGAAATGTGTGATTATGCCATATTAAAATAAAGTATTACACAACAATAATAGTACTTAGTAAACTATTTTCACTGAACAGTAAATTTTGCAAAATCAATAACACGACTGCAAAAATGGTTATTCACTCACTAGAATGCCACTTTCCCATTCGACACCCACTGGCATACCTAGCCTTACTGTTATGCAGTGGCAGCACCTATCTGAACACTTGCCAGTCACTCCTCATATAATTAATTATTGATTTCATACTATGCACAAATTTGTGTTATTCAAGAACTATGTAATATTGAAGATCATATTTGTATTAAGTAAAAGATATTCTAGTATTTGGAAATTCTCAGCACCTGACATCGTACTTGGTAATGGAGTTTTTTTAACATAATGGTTTTAACACAAAAATTTAATGTTTCAGATGATCTTACGCAAGGAAGAAAGGAAACTGATTCTACTCGTTGACTCAATCGATCCTGAGAAGACAAAGACGCCAAAGAAGTTGAACATTGGCAGCATAATGTACATTGGAGGCCTGCCTGAGCATGGAGTCTCTTTACCTGATTCCCTGGTCAGTAAATTTGCAATAACATAAAATTAATTGATGCATGTGTTTATAAATAGTAGAAAGAAGTACATTAATGGTTAATAGTATTGCTTTGAAAACCATAATTTAGAAATATATTAATAATTTCTGCTGGTTAAAGAATTTTCCTAAGCAATTTCAAAAGTTTTCTATAAAAATTCATTTATAATTTTTTTTTTTTTTAGTTATTGAAAATCAGACATATCTATATAATGCAGAAATTCCAAATTTGATATTACATTATTTTATTAACTCAAGATTTAAAAAAAAGTAAAACATTTCTTAAACAACCTAAAAATAATGACAAAGGGCATTTGGAAAAGGACCTCATAAGAGAAAAAAATCTGTATAATTTACAAAAACATGGTGCCATTTTTTTTGTGCTTCTAAGTTTAATGCAAAATCTAAACAAGAAATTTTGCAAGCTAAAAATTTATGGAAATAAACTTTTATAAAAAAAGAGTCTTAAATAATATCAGCTGATAATGTGTAAAGTTTTTCATTGTCAGTATATATATATATATATATATATATATATATATATATATATGTTTATATATGTTTATGCAGCTGAAAACACAAGAAAAGTTTTATTTATCCCCTATTTTATTTATGCCTGATCTTTTGCAACTCTGAAAATAAGAAATTATAACAATCTGCACATTTTTTATAAAATTTTCATTTGAATTAACAATATAATTTTCAAATGTAAAATTATGTAATTTTGGACTAAAATTATTATAAACTATTGCTAAAATCAGGTATCCAAGATTGAAGGCTTCAAAGGATGCATGCAAGGTTTGAAGCTAAATGGACATAATGAGGACTTAGTAGGAGACAAAGCAACGCCTCATAGAGTAGGTCAATGCTTTCCTCAAGTTGAACGAGGCTCATACTTCCCGGGTGATGCATATGCTATTTACAGTAAGTACACGCTTTAATATGAAGCAATCATATGATTGTGCAATATCTCTGTACTGTGCTTATGTAAAATTACATCTAAGAGGATAAAATAAAACAACATTACTTTTGTAAATAGTATTAATTGACAAAGTGGCGTTAACCAGACTAAGTAAGGAACTATATTTGTAAACATTCACAGCCTACTTTCATTATAGTCATATTATATTAAAATCTACACAAACAATGTTCAATCTTTTAAAAGTGCAATGTATTGTAGATGTTACCAATTTGATGTGGTGATAACTTGTACAGTAATTATCTTGTATGTTAGTGTTCTCTTTTTTTTAAAAGTAGAATTATATTGTGTCAATGATTTAAATTTGAATTTAATTTATTATTGCAACTGACTTCTATATTTTTGTTTATTTAATGTTGAAAAAGTCAATATGATAAAATAAGTATCTATTAACACTCTACATTGTTTCAAAGTCATTCAGACTTAGACTCCTTTGTAATGAGTACTGAAAATGCAACAAGCCAAAAATTATAATCAAATTTAACATATTGCTGTATAACTTCATATTTTTTGTACAAGTAAAAACATTGTGTGGCTAAATTCTCATGAAACATTCAAGAAGATTATCTAACATGCTATTTCAAAAACATTTTTAACATATTTAAAAATTTAAATTTTATTGAGAGGATGGTTTACCTTGATTGAAGTTCTTTATCATTAAACAATCCCTAATCATACAATAAATTTTAGGAATAATACTTCTTTGCACTGACAGCTGCAAAGCTCTGGCCTAAAAAACTCCTAACTCGTCTGTCTTTAGCCTTTATTATCTATCTTCTGTTCCTCAGTTTCTACAGACCCTTCATTCATCTTTTCATCTGCTTAAATTTTCCCCAACCAGGAATGGCTAGGAACACCATCACTATTCTATCTTCTGGTATTCACTTAACATGTCCTCTCAGTTTGATCTTTTTTCTGAAATAATTGCTACACAATTTCCACCTTTTTGTTTTTGTTCAATGAATGCTTACTTGCTTTGTGTGTTTGTACAGAGACAAAGTTCAATGTGGGAGCTTTGTTAGAACTGGAGCTGGAGTTCAGGACTTCTGAGATGAATGGCATATTATTGAGTGTGTCGGAGCCTGTTGGATATCCTGCTTTGTCTCTCGAACTACATAATGGCAAGGTAATTAATGAAATACTATGCTAACACCAAGGTGTGACAATCCTTTTGTTGAATAAATTGTTTAACATTTTAAAAAATAACAATATCATGATAAGTTTTTTATCTAACACTTTTTTTGAAAATCTGATTTTATCATCGTAAGTATTGAAATCTGCATAAATTAGCATTTTAAATTACATTTATGCAGATTGTAATGCTGATTATTATGGTAAATCAGATTTTCAAAGAAATCAGATTTAATTTTTTTTTTAAATTGTGATTTTTTTAAGATTCAACATTTACAAACTGTTGAGCAGATTTTGCTGTAACAAATTTATCCAAGGTATGACAAAAATTATCCCAAATTTACCATGACACTTGATCCAATAGCTCATTTTTCATCAGCTATATGGAAATTTGTTATACATATTAATTAATTTGAGGTGAAAAAGTTTAATAATATTAGACCTCCTATTAGCAATAAGCCTGTTTGCTTAGTTTTAGCCTATGAATGCAGATAACAGACTGAATAATGTGTTATAAAAGACAATCTGGAATAATTTATTTTGTAAAATGTAGGATTCTGATTTACAGAAAGATTTGATACACAATACACACAATCACGCAAGAGATACACATACTCATGATGATAAAAATTATTTAAAATTTCTGGGTAAAAAAATATAGTACGTTTACCCACATTATAGTGTGAAACACTATAGTGAACACAGCATACAGTGAATGAAAGCAACTAAATAACAGTGTTTAATAATATTGTAATAACAATGTAAGTGCTTGTGTTCTAAAATTGCCCAATTTTCAGTATACACAGTTAGATGAATAAGTCAACATCGCACATTGGAGCATTGTAACTAAAACACTTTCTAGGTTACCTTCACTCATGCTGTTACTGCCCATTTATTTATTATTCGCTTTCAAGAGTCGTCTTTCTTGGCATGATTATTCTCATATTACACAATGAATTATCTGTTGATACATAATCTGTATGTGATTTAAATTATTTGAAACTGAAAAGAAATGACATAAAATTTTTCAGTCTCTCCAAATTTAAAATTGTAAAGTAAACTTCATTACTAAAAATATTATTGTTTCTCCACTGAATGTTAAACTGTTAATAACCAAAATAATAATAAATTTTTGTTTCTGTTGAAGATAATAATGTCAGGAGACATGGGCGATCGCAGGCCTTTCAAAGTGGAACAAGGTTTTGCTTCAGAATTTGCAGTGTGTGACAACAGGTGGCACAGGATACAGGCGCACTATGTAGATGCTGAATTAACTCTTCGAGTTGACCATTTGGACAAAAAGTACTGGCTTTCAGACAATGGCCACTTGACGGAAACTCATACAAGCAGTCCACTGTATATTGGAGGAATTCCAGGTAAATAATGTTATGTTTTAGTTTAAGGTTGTGATAGTTTAAGGTCTGTAATATATGTAGTGAAAAACTATTAGTAAAAACTAAAGTACTGAATATTTTAGTAAACTGGTTTATTTTCAGATTCTATAGGCTTTGTTGTTTCCTATGTAGTTACCATGTTTGTTTAAACATTTATATTATCCTTCAATATGTTTTTGTAAAAGCTTTTTAAAGAAGTAATCTGTATAATAACCATGAATGTATGACTATTTTTATTAAAACATTACCCACTTCCCAGGAACTAATTTAGATGCTGGAAAAAGTAAATATTATTTATTGTAAGATGTGGGCTTTATAACCGATTGAACATTTTGTGGATATTTTGTTTTGATGAATATTAACATCAACTGACTTCATTTATGGTTACCAAAAGCTGGTTTGTGCACATGTCATCATTGACTTCCTTCCTTACCTGTCCTTGAATTGCCTGACTTATTTTTGCACTTTACTAACTTTCATTGCATTGGGTTTGTTTTTTCTTATGTAATCTTTCTTATATGTAATAATATAGCTATAACTGTTGTCAGTTTGTGTTTAAGACATGACGGAAGCCCTTTACAGCGAGTATACTTAAACCAATCTTATTTACGAAACGCTTTTCATATTTCTGATCTACCTAATCTCTGTATTACACATTCAAAGCCAATCACTACCAATATCTATGTTACTAAAGTCAGTCACTGTCCATTCGTTCACAGTGATGCAATTATAATGATAATCAAAAGAGTAAAAGAAAAACTTAATTTATTCTTTGAGATATTTATGTAATTCTAATTGTTTTCCGAAGATAAAGGAAAACATGTTACAAATGAGAAAAAAAATTCACTCAGGGACTGGCAGACATTAATGAAAATATAAACAATTCATTTAATCAGTGTTAATTGCTGGTCTGTATTGGTCCAATACCCTGATGTTATTGCTAAATTGAAATATGCACAACTGACATTAAAGAAAATGAACACTTATCTATGTCATATACAAATATAAAACATCAGTCTTATACAATATAACCAACTGTTAATACACTAATAATTGTGATGACTGGGTTGGGGGATGTAGTGTTTATTAGTTATTTAAATATTTATTAATAAACTTATTTATAATGTGTAAGATATATTTAACTATAATCAATTTTTTCTAGATAGTTTGGGTATATGTAGTGTAATTGTATTAATTATAGTTTAAATATTTATTATTCAGTTTATTTATATACATAATTTTAAACAAATTAATATTAAATGTAAAAAATTGAGGTTAGTAGCAGGTTTTGATATCAAGTCTCTGAGTTTCATAAGCTGAAATAATAACACTGAGCCATAAGAAACAATCAGCTTACTGGTTTACTTAAAATCACTTCCAGAGTATTGATAATATTCTGAGGCAAGTGTGATGCTTTTTTACAAGTTACTTGTGCTGCCACAAGTTTTTACTTTTCCTCCTGATACAATATAGTGCAAGTACCGTTAAAGGTGTACTTCATAATATAGACTGGGACTCTAACTTGACATCTACATACTAACTACCTAGGGCTCGGTGGTTGACGTAGCTAAGACTCTAGTCAGTCTGATGTGTATGAATTGTGCACCTCAAGATTGTTTGTTTGAAACGTATTTACCGCTGTTACCTTTTCCGTTAATGCCAATCGCTAGTCCACATTAGTCTAACTGGCATAAAGTACGGCCATTAAGGAGGAAAACTAACATTCTACCATTGAGTTATCCTGATCTCACACCAGCTTGCATTGGTTATAGCTTCTTGCATTATTATACTATATTTATAATAAATAACAATGAAGCTTAAATAACAAACAAGTAATACTGCACATGATTATTGAAATAATATGATATATTCTGTGTGTTTTTTCTTAAGTTCCAGCATATTCTGCTGTGTAAAAATTATAAAATTAATTTATAATCAGAAATTTATTATTTTTCACATTTTAATAATAATCAACTCTAAACAATATTATGATTACCTTTTTTGCACTACTCAAAAATAATGCTGTTTTGTTTGCTCTGTGATAATTTTAAGCAGAATCAGCTGATACAAAAAAATGTTTATGAAAGTTTGATTAAAAAACATTTTTGTGAAGTTCAAAATATTTAAAAAAATCCACCAACCACGAATATCAAACTACATTAATAACTACTTGTTCTAAATTTTGTATTATTTGTCATAAGTATTCATATTTGAAGTTACTTATTTTACAAAGAATTTTAAGTAAAACATTTAATGGTTCTGTGCATTGTTTGTTAATGAGGTATATAATTCTGCTATTAAATTCCAGGTTTAGTTTTTTAATGTTAAAATACATAAGTAGATAATTAGAAATTTAAAAAAATATATTTCATTAAAGTTCTTTTGGGATTTTTTTAATACAACTATTATTTCATTAGATCATGCGCCAAGCGGAACACTCCAGACAAGAGAAAATTTTAAAGGCTGCATTAGAAATGTTGTGATTGGAGGAGAAAGGCGTGATTGGACAAATATGGCCGCTTTACATAATATTCTTCTCAGCTCTTGTCCACTGCCTGGATAATATCTCAGCAGTACACCACCACCTGATCCAGTCTAAGAGTACCATTAAACATCAGAACATATTTGGTGTTAATGGAATTGCTTGTAAAAAAAAGTGTTGTATATTTTTTTATTTATTTAAAAAAAAAAAAATTGAATGACAAATATTACAAACATTATGCATGTTAACAATTATATTAATTGTTGCTGTGGCTTATAGCACTGATGACATCAAATTGAGTCTGAAATTGTTTAACAATGTTTTTAAGGGTTTTAAAAGCAGAAATTATTACCATTTCAATGAATATTTATTGTTTTTTGTACATATTAATTTATAACATCACTTATTTATTTTAAGTATTCGTTAGAGTGGTATTATTAAGGTGTTTTATGTAAAAATAAATTGTACATAGATTAAATAGGATAATGTCTAGGCTGAGTGCCAATTTATAGAAAATAAGTAAGATAAATATAAGACGAAATTATAGTAGTAAAACAAACTCAAGACTAATATGTATTTATGAAATTGACAGGTTGATGTTTTACATAAGTTCTTTTTTTGCATTTATTTTAGCATTATAAAATTTCATAATTTATAATTGCTATAATACTTATGTAAAATATATTGCTGGTATTATTGGCTAGCTTATGACCTAATGCAAATTTTATTAAGTTTTGGAATACTGCTTTCATTTTCAATCCCCTACTGGTAAAAACCTGGGAGCTAAATTAATCTTGAGCTCCTTCTTAAAGAAATATTTTGTCAAATGCAGGTTACTTTTAGTAGAAAGTAAAAAAATTATAATTAATTTTTGTTTTAATAAAGATAGCTAAAGAAATATCTGTCTATTTAAATTATTTTGAATGTATAAAAGGAATAATATATCTTTTTTTGGTTTTTAAATACAAATAATTCAATTATTTATTTATATAAAATTGATAATTTGGTGGAACATTATGTAAAAACAAGCCTTCCTGTCAATTTCATAATTACTGACTAGTGAAGTATTATTAAAAGGATACTACACATAATTTATGTGTCATTAGTAGTCAAATAAGAACATTGCTACTAAGCTAGTAGCTGGTTTCTAGAATAATTATTAACTTATTATACACCACAAAACTTAATTTTTAATTAAATCATCAATTTCCGATTCTATAACAGTTATTAATCAAGAAACTTATTGACTTAATTTCCTAATGTCAGTCAATTAAATATTTTAATTGTAGATTAATAATTTTTATTATTCTATTTTACAAAATTAACAACGTTAAAGTTTGATTTGTAACTATGTTTTATGTTAATGTTATGTACAGTTTTTAAAATTTTAAATCTTATTCATTATATTTTTAATATTCACAAGTTTTTTCAAATTATTTATTGGAAATAACAATATAACCTAATAGCAATAACAATATATTATGGGCAAGTATATTTAATTGATTTTAGACTTTATTTGCAATGAATTCATGAGTATACAAAATTATGATAACAGTAGTTCATATGAAGAATTCAATATTAGATTTAGGTTTAGTAAAGAATGTGTTGTTTAAATTTTAAGCCTAATTTCTAAGTAACTGCCCCATTTTACTTGACTTTTGACAATTTTGATGATTTTTGCACTAAAACACTTTATTATATGTACAATATTAATAATTTAAAAATATGAAGTGTGAAAACAACAGGAAGTTACAAAAACATGAAAATAAGTGACAAACATAACCTCACAATGTTATGTTTGTGCGAAAGTAGGAAACATGTTTTTAATTGCAAAAACAATGTTTGTTATTAATAATGAAAATATATATATATATATATATATATATATATATATATATATATATATAACTTTTAAGTTTATATAAGAAAACTTGATTAAGTTTATATCAAGTTTAAAAAAAAGAACTGATACCTAACTCGACTTGGCTCCTGGGAGTTTAACTCAGTTGTTGAGTATAAAACTAATATTCCTTTAAAGGTACTAACCTTTGTAAGCTAGTGTCATTGCAGCACTAGCTGCCACTGTTTTGTAAAAGTGGTTAATTCTTTGTTTATATTTGCCATATTTGTATTAAAATTGGAATTTAGGTAAATATCCCATGGGTTACTTTTAATGCCAAATCCCATGATCATGTATCGAACTTCATTTCTGCATCTTTTGGTTGTAGTAAATCGCAGTGTTGACAAGTAACGGGAGTCATTTTTTATAACGATGTTTTCACAACAAGTTCTGTCAAGATAATAAATGATTTATTATTATATGATAATGTGCATGAGCAGTATTTCGATTGGTGACTTATGTGTATTAGTCAGTGATGTCAGAGTGTAGTTCAGTAAAAGTAGCTAAAAATTATAATTTATCGTAATAAATTTAATCTTTCTCAGTTTAAGATCTATCAGTGAAATGATATAGCACACAATAAAAGGAAAAGAACGTTAAAATCATGACTTTTGCAAAAGTCGCAAAAAGTCAGAAATACTCGATCTCTACATACAGATCTCAAGATTCCATTCATTGAACAGATAGGCCATGTAATCTACTTGGTATTTCAAAATTAAAAACCACAGGAAGTCACTAGTCAGAAGAATTTTTAATAAATCATAGAATACACAATGAATGCATTAGAGTAAAGACGTTTAATTTAAACATTAATTAAATTAATCATGTTAGTGTTCATATTACATATTATATGACTTAGTTTTTGTGCAAAGGTGTATAGTTCCAATCGAAATGAAATATTAATTTTTTTAAAAAATAACATAAACGTTCTAGAAACCAGCTGTAGGACAGATAACTACTGTAAATAATAAAACTTAAACCACTGCCAACTTTATATGATATAGAGTGTCATAAAGAATTATAGTAATAAGTAATACACAGCGCACTTTTATTTTAGTTAAAGTTACTCTTTTATATAGGTCAGCTGCTTAGAAAATGGCCTGCTATGAGCACCAGTGGTATGAGAGACACAATATGCGAATGAGAGGTTGAATCCCCATTCTTTCACCATAGCTCCATCCTTTTCCTTCACAATCGCTGGATAGTAACAGTTTGTAGACTCAGATTGGCAGACTTTGTACCACTGGACTGTCGTAAGGAGCTGGAGGGGAATTCTCCTACATCCGCGAGAAATTCTTACACAGACCATTTACTAAGTGGCTGGACTATAGAGCTGAAACCAGAATGCAAAAAAGCCATATTTCAAAATATATAATATTAGGTTAGGTATTCCTTTAAGAAAAGAGTAAATAATTTTAATTAGTATTTACAATAGGCATTAATGATTGTTTTAAAAATTTAGTTTTTAAATTCTTTTATCACAAGTATGAATAAATAATAGCATTATATAGCAACAATGGATTGGAGAGTCTGACTTGTTCACTAGTGACATTTCAATGCCCCTTGTAATCCAGTAATAGTTAAAAATTATTGTTATTGCTAAAGTCATAATAATTATATCATTCATTATACTTCAAATAATTTTAATTTTATATTTATTTCATTAACTCAGGATGAAAGATTTTTTATGGATGAATAGACAAATTTTTAAAACAAATATTACAGGATTTGATAAGTAAAATTAACATGGTAGCATTTTATTTAAAAGAATGTACAATTTTGATTACTTATTTACAATAGAATAATTTCTAATTCATATATACTATACTAGACTGCCATGTATCTAGGAACCCCTAAAATCTGGTGCTCTCTTTCTGTCAATAGAGAAAGAAATTATCAGTCAATGATTTTAGGCTGGAGCAAACAAGAAATGTTTTGGAGGGGACTGTAAGTGAATATCATACAATATGTGACTGGAATATGAGGAGTCTCCAATGGCAGTGGCTCTCCTTCGCTGTATTTGTTAACAGGAGAAACAATATGTTGAAAAAATAAGCCATCTTTTCTTTACACAAAAACTGGTACTTTAAAACAGCTAATTACTGTTTGAAGTGAAACAATATTTTTTGCTGCCATTATTAGTTTTATCACTTCACCTCTTCTTAATTTTCTGTTCAGTAATATTCAGGATCTTTTGAACTTTAAATCTTTTGCGTTTGAAAGGCCACTGTTAGTAACCTACCCCACTACAAAGTAAATTGTATTATTTTCAGTTGACTTAGGTGAAATGACCACCATAAGAGGCCACTGCAGCATCTCAGCAGCCATTTTGACAATTGTTTGTTACTGACTCAGAATTGTTTTGTTGACATCTCAAATTTGTTTCTTAATTCACCCGTCAAGCTCCAGCATTGTACAGTGAAACCAAAATCACTTCAACACATAATGTTTTACTTGGCCATTTACAGTGACCATATGAGTGCAGGTTTTGGTGTTATCACTCTCTTGTAATCTAATAGGAAAGCTGATAGAATTGATTCAAGACTGGGCAGAAATATCTATGGCTACTTGCAATAGCAATACAACCCTCTCAACAACAGTTGCATTCTGAGCAGTTTGTGGCCTCCCAAAATGTAGTTTACTTTCCACCAATGTGCAGCCATTTTTGAATTGGTTAATCCACTCCACTTAATTGGTTGAATTGGTTAAACCACTTAATTTCTGTTACAGTAATAGCATCATCTCCAAACACCTGCTGAATCTTGTACATTGTTACGCTTTGAGAAGCACCAATTCGCTCTTCACAATATTTTTTTTTAAATTCTTAACAAGATTTTTGATTTTTCCTAAAATGACTGAACAAATTGAGCAAAGGTAATTTTTGTTTAAATTGTTCAATCATTTTAGGAGAAATAAAAAATCTGACAAACACTTATCAACACATCAATCGGTTGCCAAGAGGAAGAGACTGGTACACTCAAATGTGGTGAACAAGCACGCTAATTTAAGTTGTGTCCCTCCACTGTGCACAGTGGCACTGCCCTAGCTTTACTACTATGCACGAGAAAATTCAAGGTCGGATACTTTTATAGACAGCACTCATATATAATCATATTAGGTTACTATGGGCTGCAAAAACAAATTTCTGGCTAAAGGTGGGTTCCATGACAAAAAAGTTTGGAAATCGCTGTCCCAGAGATTAAGAAGAAAAAATACAAAATCATGTACACAAGTATTTTTCTTAGCAACACTTTTTTAAATTCTGATTTCACCCTCTTAAGTCTACATAATTATTAATATTTTAAATTTTCAAATTACATTGAAAATATGTAAATGAACCCTGACCACCAAAAAGTTTCTTAATTTCAATATATTTTTAAAAAATTCAGAATGATAATTTATGCAGTTTTTAAAGCTGATTACAATGGTAAAATTAGCATTTAAAAAATATTCGAGATAGAAAAAATTGTGAAATTTTAGGATTTGAAATGGTCATCATGTTGAAACTGTTGAAACGAATTTTGCTGGTTAACAAACTCGTCAAGTTATTACCAAAATCGATTTTTGTGCCAAAATTTGAATCAAATCAGACTGAAATTGCATATGTGGACATAATAAAAAAAAAACACACACACACACATACTTGGCTCGATTTCTAGAAATAGAGGTGCCAGAACTGTAACCTTTTGGAAGTAGCGGTTTTCCAAATTATTGGCCTGAAAAAAACTTTGGTTATACAAAAACTTGAACATTTTATTTAAATTCAAATTTTATTTTGCGAAAGTAGTATAATAATGTGTTATAATATACTTGATGGCTAATGCTGAATGGTGTCAGACATAAGACAAGAGTCAGCATACTTAGCTGGGTTAAAGAACCAATGAAGAGGTCCATTAATCATTATGTACAACAAGCTAGAATATGTTGTAATATTTAGTGATTATCTCAATTGTGTGATAGTGGGGTTCGTCTGTGAGAAACCTCTTTTACTCGACGATACTGTTATCGAATTGATTGACTGTTTCAACTTTCTGGGAACACTCTGAAGTACTAGAGATGTTATCTGGAGATGCTATCAGAATCCAATAATTAGTTGTCTTTCATTGAGTTAGCACTTGGAGGCTTGTTATTTCATTTTCCCAAAAAAGTTTTTGGGATATTTTTGGCCAGTTACTTTGATTGTGCCACCATTTTAAATTTAAGTTAAGCTCAAAGTCTTGTTTCAATAGACTTTTAAAGTTTGGGAGAAGGGGCATTGGCAGTAGGAGGTTAGAGGACAAGTCAGACTACTGCCCCATCAGCTGGCAATGGTCAAGCCACTTTACCAAACGCTACTCTGAAATAGCTGCAGTTTGTGATACTCAATAGTGATACTTCACAACAAAGTACCCTAGCCTCCCATTGTAATCAATTGTTACAACCTGTGAATGGTTCTTTTACATGAAATGTAACAATTAGTAAGTCAGGCTGACTCACTAGCAACATAGTAATATGTAATTAAATAAATTTTTTATATACCATGATTTTTTTCTAAAGAATGGTGGTACCAGAACAGCACATTCTGCCTCAAATCGAGCCTTGTGTGTGTGTGTGTGTGTATATATATATATATATATATATATATATATATATATATATATATATATATTACTGCTGAACAAAACAATTATCAAATTTTATAACAGGGTTACTTATGTGGACAATTTTCTTTTTCACATCATACGACAGAGTTTCTTGTTAGGAACCTCATACATTCTTTAAATCGTTGCAGGAGTTATTTGAAAAAACACGTTTTTGTACTCAATACTTGTAAGTACGTTATAGTAAATTAGTAATAGCTTGTTATGTTTAAAAATACAAGTATAATGTTCTCTAGAAACATACAGTAATATGAATATTTTATCGAATTTATTTTGATAGATTTTTTTACTGGATTGTTCCAGAAAGAAAATTTTAATATAAATGCCGTTAAATTTAAAATAAATAGTCAAGTTTCATACAGAACATTAGATAAATTAAAAATAACACTTTATCTATACTAATATTTATATATTTCTTTATGAAACAATCTTTTTGTAAATACTTTTTATAATGTTTTAATAATATACAATGTGTTTTTATAATATCCTTCTTGACAGTGTGGAGGTTAAGTTGTACAAAGAAACACAACAAAACTTCAATCATCTGTTAAATTAATATTACTTATTTCACTTGTTCATATGGTACTGCTCCTATACAGTATACTGTAGTAGTTTTTAAGATATAACTCAAAAATGGTGAGGGAAATATTCTTGAATTCATAAAATTTTCTTCAAAGTAATATTATAAGCATTTATTGAGAAATAGATAAAACACACCCAACTCTTAGGTAGACCATGCATCAAAAATTTCTTCAGAACAATCTATTTCTAATGTGTTTCTTAAGAGAGTTATTTTTTGATTTTTCATTCACAAATCATTCAAAATATTCAACCTTCATAACTATTTGGAAATTTGTATTGTTAGTGGTTTCTAATGATGTGTCAGGTATTAAAATCAGTTTGCTGGAACTCTACATTTAGTTGTACAAATAAATGTCTTATTCAATTATTATATAAATATAGTTATCTTTACCAAATTACAGTCTTTTAGGTTATGTAGCTATGAGTTAGTATATCTGATAAAACCAATCCAACCCATATTTTTCTACCAAATAATATATTTTGAAATATTTGCTTTGTACTGTATGTAATAGTTCATTGCTCTTGAGAACTATTGAGTTGAAGGAACTATAGTTCATTGCTCTTGAGAAAAACGTACCAGTGAGTACGTGTTTTTGTGTTCTATACAAATGGATAATATGTAATAAATAATTTTTTATACTTTGTCTACATGAAAACTTTCAAAATACAAAATATATATTTTTATAATGTAATAATTCTTGAAAATTCTTTAAAAAATTTTGGTGACTAAACCAGATTTATTATTCTACATTAAATTATTAAATTTTACTTTTAATTATTTTGTTTTATGTATTTCACCTTTCGTATGTTATTTCCTACATATCTTTACCCTTTGACCCCAAAACTTCCATGCTTTCCCTACCTAAAGCAGTGAAAGACTAATCTGATGAACTAACTGCATTACAGGTAAATTTATTTTAATTTAATAACTTTATTATTTATTTTTACTATTGTTAGGATTTCCAGAATCTCTACTGTTTTTCTTTAAAGAATAAACTACTGGTAGTTCAAAAATACTTTTTAATACATATAACTATTTTTACAATCTTCTTGTATTCATTCAGCTACTCCTATACTTGATAACAACTCAAGAATGAACACTACTGTGTTACCCAATTACCTGAAATAATGTTCTAAAATCCTTTCCGGAAACTCGTGCACTTAATTTATTCAACCAAAAAAAAAGCGTACGCAAAACTGTTTACTTACCCCATAGACTAGCAATACGTTTTCCCCCAGCATTACCTGGCCTACACACCAGTCACTTTCCGGTGTACAGTTTGTCCCTATACAACTCTCTGGTTCTCCAAAGAATCGACTGAGTATTTAAGAGGTCAAATCTAAAAGCAGAAATATTTTATAAATGGAGCTATATATGTTCTAGTTTCATATGAAAATAGAAGTGATACTGATTTCGAGTCTATACAGTTTTTTGAATGTAAAGAGTTAAATAGAGCCATCAGACCTCTTCAAGTTATTATGACCTCTATAATTTCAACATTTTATATCAGAAAAATGTCAAAAATTTGTAAACTTACTTCGAATTAAAACAAAAAAATGGTTTTTCAGGATTTTATATATCTTAATATTTATTGATATCAATAAAAGCATCTTTTTTGAAAATTCATCAACAATTAGAAGTTTATTTTCTGCTCTCAACCTGAACAGTGTGAGTAAATATAAGTAGAATATGATTCATTAGTCATTTTTATGTTATTGCATCAAATATGTTTCAAAAGGAGTATGCTTAAACTGTATGCTGCTTAAAGTGGTACAGTCTGCATCCCAGCAGCGCAAACGACACTGATCCATTTTTGTAAATACATAGTTTATCGTGAAAGAAGAAGTCTATAGAGTTCCGAACATGCTTTGAAAGAATATGCTTAACCAGCTTATTTAAATTTCAAAATACATCTTTGTTATTAGTAACCTGTTACCAAACTCAAAAAAATATTTAGAAAACTATTATAATTTTCTACATTTGGGTTCAAACATATAACAAAATTTCATAATTTTTCAATATAATTTTTAAAGATTTCTAAAAGATTTTCATACTAAAATAAATTAGTCACATACATGTCTTATTAATCCTATTTTAATTTTAAAAAATATTATAGAAGCAATTTTCTTGTAGTTATTGAAAATTAAGGGCATCAACAACATATATTTAAGCAAATTTAACATTTCAATTAGCATTTTATTTACATGTTTTTATTGTACAACTTTCTTTTGCCTCATATAACTTTTGTATTGTTTTAGGTATTTGAACTACACTTATAATTAAATTTTTACAATAAACCAATTAGTTATAATCAGTAAAATTAATCTTTTCCGCTTAGCATATTCGATTAACCTTAATGAATCTCTTGGTAAGGAAAAGCAACCAAATGTCCAATGGCTAACACCAGATCAATGTCTCCAGCACTGGGAAAATATTTTGTACTAAATTACTTTCTGAAAATGTACAAGATCTGAAGGTAAACATACTAAATTTTTTTCTAGAGTAAATAGAATGAGTATTAATAATAAGGTTTAAAATACTGTATTTAACATTAAGTAAAAATAAATACTATTGAAAAATTACCTTTTCCAAAATACCATTTCAGTCAAAAATCCAGTTAAAGTAAAACTTCAATTGTTTGTGCTATACACTTCATAAAGTTTCATATAGCACTCTTGATTAGTACACATGACAACAACAAAATTGTCTTTGTTCTGAATTACTGAACTCATAAATTTTAATTTTATAAATGATTATGAATTCAAATCGTATAAAGAAAAAAAACAATAATTTTAATAAATTAAGAAGAGAGCTAAATATTTTTTAATAGAAAGTCTAACTAAAATAAAAGTATTTTGTACTGTTGTGTTTTTTATGTTACATTTTTTATTCTGACTGGGACTCAAGACATCAACAGAATAAGCATTATTGTAAATACAGGATTATTTATTTATACTTGGATGAGGTATCATGTATCTAATAGTAGATTATATGATTAATTAAACAAGGAAATGAATGATTTGGTAAATAACTCGGTGTTGATTTATTAATATGCACTCATCATTTTCGTCTTCCAAATGCACTACTTTTCTTGTAAATGTACTACAGCAGTAGTTTGTTTAGGAATGTACTAGATCTAGTACTTATGTACTAGTGATTGACACATTGTACCAGACTGACTGTGATTTTGGATTATGTTTTCCTTATTCACAGGGGATGGCTAGGCATCACTCTACTTAGTTTCCCCAATCACGATATGTTGGAGTGTTAAACTGATGGCTTAGTGTGATTGAATTTTGGTTGGGATAAATATAAAAATTATCCTGCTATTTAATCCATTTGATTGTTTTTCACTCACAATAGCTTTTGAAGTGAAGCTTTTAATGTTAGATTTGGCGAGAGGAGTGAATAGAAAAAGTCTGCGGAACGGAAGTATGAAACGAACGATCAAACGTATTTCGTATTTATTTCTGCCTCTTTCTTTTTTAGAATGAGATCGTGCTATTTGGAAGATTGGAACGATTGTCATTGATACTTCAGAGGTAAGATTCTACTAGACAAAATTTGGTTCACGCATAATCTACAAAGTACAGCACAACAGTTGTTTCTGTATACATTTTGATGTACACAGGAACTACTGTTGTGCTGTACTTTGTAGTTTATCTATGTTCCGGTCTAAGATCGGTTCCGGCGAAACCGTGATTGGACATCGAAGTCGACAACAATCTTCTAATCTGATTCTAATTCTGACACGTTAATAAATAAGCTACTTAACAAGAATTCACCGGTTTAGTGTTGATAATAGAACTTATAAAAAGGTAAAGGTTTATTATTTTGTGTATCATCTTTTGGAGTAATGAACTCAGTTATTCTTAGATGTGGATTTATAAACTCATTTTTTAAAAGGGCATTGACTTCTGAGAAATCGGGTAAAGTAGTTACCCGAAATTAGTAAAGTAGTTAGAGGCTAGTAGTTACTAACATCCATACTTTGTAACTAAAACAGCACATTTAAGTAATCATAGAATAGTTTTTATTTTTACCATCGTAGTCTTATTTGAAACTAATTATTGATTTGGTTCACTATACTGTTCATTTATTCAAGCCAAAAATCTATTTCTTAAGCCTCTAGTTCTTAGATTTGTTTATTACTTGCCTACCTTGTTTTAGTTTGTTTTGATAAAATTTGAACATAAACCAAACAATAGTTTTTGTATAATTTAGTAGAATTAACTTCCTAAAGTAAATTGGTTGGCCTAATAAAAAGATTTTGTCTAAGAAGCATAATATGCATTTGCTTTAAAAATATTATTTTGTCTATAAACAGTTTGAAACAAAAAAGTGGTAAGTTCACGGCAGTTCTACAAAATTATAGGTTATGTAAGAAAAATGTCAATCAACATAAACATTAGACATTGCGATTTTGGTAAATTAAGCGTTCGTTTACCTTATGTCATTACTTTATTCGTGTCATATAGGCTATGCTAACCATATTTCTTAACAATATTATGAACAGCTGACAGGATTGGTTAGATAGCTGAAGTTTTTTTATTGGAAAGGTTAGATTGAAATCAACTTATAATAGTTTAAGATAATAAAAAAAACATAAAACATAGAGCAACATAACCAACAATAGCCTATTAGTTCTGTTTTTAAAATTATTACTTAATAATAATATTATTACTTTAATTTTAAACAAAATTTTAAGTAGGCCCTAATTGTTGACAACATACTGACCAAGTAAATATTAAGTGAGCTTTGTCAGGTTATATTAAATTTGGTATTTTCAAATCTAAAGAATACAGAGTTTAGTCATTGTATTGTCGTAGTACTAATCACCAACATATGCAGGGTGATACAATTGTCAAGGAACAAATAAAAAATCTCATTGCATCATATGGGAATATGATGCATTAAGATTTGCATTATATAGGGATATGATGCAATGAGATGTTTAATTTTTTAGAGTCACATTTGAACAATAACTGTTTTATAGCAAATAATCTCATAACTAAGCATGCCACAAATTTCATTTTGGATCGCCTTTACATAGTTTATTTAAATTTAAAGTATCATATTATGTTAGCATTACTGTGTTATTGCAAGGCAGGAATTCCAAAACTTAAAAATATATAAAAAATGTATGAATTGTAAATCTTAATATTTTATTTAAGTGTATTTATCATTGTATTAATGATATATTTTTTAAAAATTGACAATTTTTTGTTGTAGGGGTACCAGCAATGAGTTGTTATACTCGAAGACCAGACCATCGTAGTATAGGAGGAGGTAAGGAAATGAAAGCACTTAATTTAAACTTTAATATAGAGCATGTCAAAAAAAAGGCAGATGTTGGTCAGGAAAGATGCACTGGTTACAGGATCTTTTGACACTGGTTACACATAAGAAGAAGTAATTAATGCTCCATGGCAGTGACATGTGGTCAGACACTGAATTTACTACCTTTTGGCCAATAATGAGAATGTTGAGGTTTAAAAAAAATGATGAAGCCAGTGTATATGCTATAGTTACTTGTATTTTTTATAGTTACAAACCGTATAATACGGTTTGTTAGTACTTCAAATTCTAGAATAAATATTGAAATTAGTTGTTACTTCCTGAGTATGTACTCCAAAATCAAAAATCTGATGACGTATCAGTGGTCGATATTCATTTAAAAAAATTCACGATATTGGAATTCAGTAAAAAGTAAACACAAAAATTGACATTTCAGGTAATTATCTTCCACAAGTGTAAGTTTTCCGTAGTGTTTATTTCATGAACATAGTCGATGTACTGTTCTGGTTTCTGGTTGTTTACAAATTCATTCACATTGAACTACTTGTTAGAAAGAAAATTATTTCATGGCATAGAAACTTGAATTGTACAAATTAACAAAACTAATGATAATATTCTAGTCATTTTTGGGTGAAGAGATGCAGCACAATACCAGGGTTTATCAAAACGTTCTTGGGTTGTAGATATTACACTGGGATATTTTGTAGAAGCATTATAACTATTGATGTTTGTGTCAAATTGATTAGTCAAATTTCAAATATGAACATGTTGTTGGTTTTTTTTTTTTGGCAAGTCATTTTTATTCTCTATTTTTAATTTATTATTAGCTTCAATATTGATGTTTTATTAGGAAGTGAAATATCACTCAAAAATTAAAAAATGGTGAAAAAAATATTTTCGTCAACAACTTTGTATTATGTTTATTGTGGCTTGTTACGATTTTCGTATGTCAGTTGAGTCCATTCCAGTAAATCCTGAAGGTTTTAGTTTTTATGAATATTTTATAAAATAATAAAGTGTTATGTTTTATATAGTACACACTGTATTATTTTATAACTTCTATTTATAACAGTCAATTGTATACCACTAAACTAAGCTTTGCGATAGTTTTACTCTGTTTTTAGATTTTTGAAAAAATGGATCTTGACATTTTGATAATTTTCTGAAAAAATTATATATATCTTAAAACACCATCTTCATTTCTGTTTTAACTTGAAACTTTTAATAATAATATATATATCTTAAAACACCATCTTCTTCTGTTTTAACTTGAAATTTTGAAATTTCGTTTTCAAAAATTCTTCCTCGTGTGATTTGAACTATTTTGTGGTAATTTTGAAGCTTGTCATTTGCAAATCAATGGAAAGCAAAGTAATTTCTTTATGTGTGCATGGATAGATGGAATTGGCCAAATCGCCGATGGTTAAAGATGTCCTATTTGAATTGATCCAAGTACTATAACATGCCTAAAGAAGCAAAGCTTCAAAAACAAAATTCTTGTCAGCTTTGTGGAACTTTTAGCTCTTCCTCGTTTACAAGCAATCATTTTTAAACACATACTGAATATTTTTTGTATAATATTTTCTTCTAAAAATTTAATTTTATATACTGTGTTTTTTTAACTAGGTGGAAGAAATGGAAGATCAGATCCCAGTGATGATTATGACAGCATTATCTTACAGCAAGAGCTTGTGGGCACCCATCAGAGGAAAATCTGCCATTTTTATTGGTACATAGCTAATATTTTAATATTCTACACATCCTATTTTAAAATGTAATAAAAAAATTATAAAAATAATTCATTACAATTTTTGAACATGTAAAACAGAACAAAACAATTTTAAGCTGTTATTTTAGTTAGTTACTTTTTTCATTTTTGAAGCAATTATTTTCTAAAGAATGTTAAAAACCATTTTTAATAACATAGTGGATTTATATTCTTAAATCCAGATGAGTGCTATTAACAGGTTTTAAACAAAAATTAACGTTTGCTGTGAAATATATTATTTTCTATTTTCAGGTGTTTTGTATAGTAGTTCGTCTGCCGATGTGCGAGATTGGATATCTTTGGACGGAATTACTTGCCGTTTGCTCCAGCTCATTAAAGATTCAGACAAAACTGTTCGTGCAAATGTTGCTCATGCAATATCTCTGTTGTTCGTTTCATAGTTATAAGTTATTTAATGGCTATACAAAGTGTCTCATTTAAAGCATAATTTACCTGTTGCAGGTATACATGTGTAGATACACTTAAATAAAAGATATAATTAAATTACAGGTGACTCAGGATTTCAGTATGATTGTAGGAGTAGCATTACAGATACACAATTTGTGTATAATTCATAAAATCATAAGTAAACAATAAAAGCTCCACTAATTATATAAACACAAACATAAGTAAAACAAACAACAGTATGAGCAAAGAAATAAAACTACAAAATTGTTGTGTTGTTTTTTATGGCTTAACACGGATCCTAGTCCATCAGCCTTCTGGCCTCCCAATAAAGCTGCGCTATATCCCTTGTGCATCTCCTTTCAACCATCTCATATTTATTTACATATTGACTGTTTAAAATAGGTAAATAAATATTATATCTTATTAAATTTAAAAAATCAACATTTAACATTTATCATAAAAAATACAATAAAATACCGCGCTTTTATAATATCAAGCAAAATGTTTTCAGAGTTTTTTTAAATTACAGTTTAATAATTAGTTACTTGTATTTTTTTTAGTTACAAACCGTATAATACAGTCCATCAGACGACTGGTTGCGAATATATACTGACGGATCTAAAATAAAAGGTGAAACAGGAGCGGGAATATTCTGTGAGCATTTTTCTCACTACTTTGCATTAAGCTCGGATACCACCGTTTTTGAGGCAGAGTTATTTGCAATCGATGAGGCATTGAGGCAAATAATAACTAGGCCATGGTTGAATAATAACATAGTGATATTAGTTTGCTCTAAATCGGCATTTCAAGCAATTTCTGACAACACATCTGCAGGCTCTATGATAGAATCGATGCAGAAGAAATACAAAATAGTTAAACACATTACGAAGGAATTGGTACTGCAGTGGATCCCGTCACATGTAGGCATACAAGGGAATGAGCGGGCAGACAAGCTGGCTAAACAAGGAACCCTTATAGTGCAGAAACCAAAAAGAATGCTCACATTGTGCACTGAAGCGAACATCTTATCTTGAATTTACAACAAAGTCAAGGAAGACATAAAGAACAAGCCTTATGAGCATGTATTCGACTTGTATGGGAAGGTCAAGGACCTCCAGAGGAGGGCAGTTGTCTTTCGGCTGACAACTGGACACGACTGAATGAACACCTGAAGAAAATTAAGATATTAAACTATGACAACTGCACATTGTGTGAATGCCCAGAAACCATCATGAAGAAGGACCATCTCCTGGTCTGCAGAGAATTAGATGAAGAGAAGTGACCTCCCTGGCCTCTATTGGAAAGCAAGATCAAAGATGGCGTGAGCCAGTGGAAGCCATTGGAAAACAATATTTATTGATATCAATAAAAGCATCTTTTTGAAAATTCATCAACAATTAGAAGTTTATTTTCTGCTCTCAACCTGAACAGTGTGAGTAAATATAAGTAGAATATGTTTCAAAAGGAGTATGCTTAAACTGTATGCTGCTTAAAGTGGTACAGTTTGCATCCCAGCAGCACAAACGACACTGATCCATTTTTGTAAATACATAGTTTATCGTGAAAGAAGAAGTCTATAGAGTTCCGAACATGCTTTGAAAGAATATGCTTAACCAGCTTATTTAAATTTCAAAATACATCTTCGTTATTAGTAACCTGTTACCAAACTCAACAAAATATTTAGAAAACTATTATAATTTTCTACATTTGGGTTCAAACATATAACAAAATTTCATAATTTTTCAATATAATTTTTAAAGATTTCTAAAAGATTTTCATACTAAAATAAATTAGTCACATACATGTCGTATTAATCCTATTTTAATTTTAAAAAATATTATAGAAGCAATTTTCTTGTAATTATTGAAAATTAAGGGCATCAACAACATATATTTAAGCAAATTTAACATTTCAATTAGCATTTTATTTACATGTTTTTATTGTACAACTTTCTTTTGCCTCATATAACTTTTGTATTTTTTTAGGTATTTGAACTACACTTATAATTAAATTTTCACAATCAACCAATTAGTTATAATCAGTAAAATTAATTAGTTGTTTTACAATTTTGTTTATACAGAAAACAAAAAACCACAAAAACTAATTAAAAACATGAGATAAATTCATTAAATTAAAATGGTAATAAACAAATAAGTTTAAGGGGTTACAAAGCTGATAAAATAATCTCACAAGGTTTACTTTACGTCTTCTTGCTTTTATACCTACAAATAAATAAAAGTAACATTAAAAGTTTCGAATATTTATTGATTAGAAACACATTTGTCTTTAATTTAACACAGAAACTAATGGCCAACTGATATTCTTATCTAAGTTAATAAAGTTAATTCTTTGTATATTAATCAATAAACTTTTTCCATATTTTGTTATTGTAATTATAATGTAGACGTAATCAATAAAGGATAATTGTTTTAACTCAGTATATCCTATCCAGCAAATGTTGCTGTAAAATATATTACCAGTTTTTTTTAATTACATTATAAAATATATGTTCAGTATCTTGCAACACATTCATTATAACTTTAAATCAAATCTAAGGCCAAGTGTCTAGGGTAGTGAACTATGCATTCAAAACCGAACCTTTTGTTTTAAATGTAAGTGTGGCCAGTGAAGGTATAGTTATATTAAAAACAATAGGTTTAATTTTGAATGCACAATCAAGAGCTCAGTAAAACTTCACACTGCATTTGGTGGCCACCTGGTCTAATAGGTTGTTAATAAAAGTAACATTAATCTCCAAATAAATCAGCCCTAATGACACACCTGTCATCCACCTCACTTCTATCAATGTTTTGTATATAATTAGGTTATATTCAGGTTTTTAAAATTTTCTGATCAAGATTAAATTCTGGTCGTAAGTAATTAATTTTTTGGTCGTAATTACAGTTTTTTTCTTCCAAAATTTCTTCATACTCTGATTTCTTGTCTATATTCATCTTTTGATATTGAACTTCATGTAATTTTATTAACAGAATAATATAAATGTTTTGTTTGAATTAAAAAAGTAAATGTTGATGCAACCTTTGTCATTTTTGTGCTTGATCAATTACACTTACAATTTCAGAATTATGGCTGGTAAAAATAATATACTTTTCATTCTTGAACTATAAAGAGTATATTATGTCTACTTTACATTATTAATATAATGTACATGTTACAAAATGTAATGTTACAAAATTTACTTTATTTAGTATTGACAATAATATTTGTATGCTATAAATACATATTTTCAACTAACTAGTTGTATAATGAAATTTTTTTCTTAAATTTCCTACAAATTTAAACTTAAGTATGGAACGTCTTTAACTGGCTAATTATGATTGCTCCATCTGGATGTCACCTACTGGATGATATCCGAAAAATTGAACATAATTTATTAGACCAAGTCAATTTACTGCAGCTTGGTTATTAATGCATCAAATTGAATTTTTTTCTTATTTATTAATACTGTATGTAAATAATAAAATCAACACAGTGACAAGGCCAGCAGTGGTCTACGTGGCAGAAACGCTCTTTAATCTGAGAAGCCGGAACAGGACAGAGGAACTCCAGAGAGTGGAAAGAAAAATACTAAGAACAATCATCAACAAGAAACACATAGTGAATGGGAACCACAGGCTGCTTCCTGGAGTACTGGTGTACAAGGAGACCGAACACCTTATCGAGATATTCAGAAAGAGACGCCTGGCATTTTACAGACACCTGATCAGACTCCCAGAAGAAAGGCTCACCAACAAATTACTGAACTACCAGTTGAGCACAAAGATAAAAAATAATTGACTCAAGGAGATAGGACAGGACCTGGAAGACCTAGAAATAACCAAGGAAAAGTTGAGGAATGGAGAGGAGAAAGCCATACTCATGGACAAGGAAATGAAACTCAATTTTAGAAAAGCAAGTGACTGAAAGGGCATGACAATCTCAGAAGAACTTAGGAAAAGGAGATGACAAAAGGCTGAAGAGGTATTGGGAGGAACAAAGCGCTAAGAAGATGAGACCTCACTAATGACTGAATGTGCTCCAGTGTGGGCCTAACAAAAAAAAAAAACTTAAGAATTGATAAAAAAGAAATATTTTGGGGGGATTACTGTTGCTTTGTACTGCAAAAACTAAAAATACATCTTTTTTTAAATTGGTAAAAAAATAGCTTTTTGAAGAGGACACACATTCACTCATAAATTTTTTAATGCTTTTATCATGAGAACCTTCACAGTGGCATAATTGCTTACCCATGAGCAAAGATATTTATTTTCATATTTTGAGCTAATTTTTAGCTAATATATTTTGAGCTTTTAAACCTTGTTTTTACATTAATTCAAAAGAAGGACATGAATTTTAAAAAGTATTACTAATTGTTCCACAGCCAATTTTCATTTGATTTTTCATGATTCTTAAAGAGTCACATGCTATGTCTATATTTATCAGTTATCTCCAGTACAAAATATTTTCTGCTTAGCATATTTGATTAACCTTAATGAATCTCTTGGTAAGGAAAAGCAACCAAATGTCCAATGGCTAACACCAGATCAATGTCTCTAGCACTGGGAAAATATTTTGTACTAAATTACTTTTTGAAAATGTACAAGATCTGAAGGTAAACATACTAATTTTTTTTTAGAGTAAATACAATGAGTATTAATAATAAGGTTTAAAATACTGTATTTAACATTAAGTAAAAATAAATACTATTGAAAAATTACCTTTTCCAGAATACCATTTCAGTCAAAAATCCAGTTAAAGTAAAACTTAATTGTTTGTGCTACTATACACTTCATAAAGTTTCATATAGCACTCTTGATTAGTACACATGACAACAACAAAATTGTCTTTGTTCTGAATTACTGAACTCATAAATTTTAATTTTATAAATGATTATGAATTCAAATCGTATAAAGAAAAAAAACAATAATTTTAAAAAATTAAGAAGAGAGCTAAATATTTTTTAATAGAAAGTCTAACTAAAATAAAAGTATTTTGTACTGTTGTGTTTTTTATGTTACATTTGTTATTCTGACTGGGACTCAAGACATCAACAGAATCAGCATTACTGTAGCTGCAGGATTATTTATTAATACTTGGATGAGGTGTCATGTACCTAATAGTAGATTATATGATTAATTAAACAAGGAAATGAATGATTTGGTAAATAACTCGGTGTTGATTTATTAATATGCACTCATCATTTTCGTCTTCCAAATGTACTACAGCAGTAGTTTGTTTAGGAATGTACTAGATCTAGTACTTATGTACTAGTGATTGTCACATTGTACCAGACTGACAGTGATTTTGGATTATGTTTTCCTTATTCACAAGGGATGGCTAGGCATCACTCTACTTAGTTTCCCCAATCACGATATGTTGGAGTGTTAAACTGAAGGCTTAGTGCGATTGAATTTTGGTTGGGATAAATATAAAAATTATCCTGCTATTTAATCCATTTGATTTTTTTTCACTCACAATAGCTTTTGAAGTGAAGCTTTTAAAGTTAGATTTGGCGAGAGGAATGAATAGAAAAAGTCTGCGGAAAGGAAGTATGAAAAGAACGAGCAAACGAATTTCGTATTTATTTCTGCCTCTTTCTTTTTTAGAATGAGATCGTGCTATTTGGAAGATTGGAACGATTGTCAGAGGTAAGATCCTGCTAGATAAAATTTGGTTCACGCATAAACTACAAAGTACAGCACAACAGTTGTTTCTGTATACATTTTGATGTATACAGGAACAACTGTTGTGCTGTACTTTGTAGTTTATCTATGTTCTGTTCTAAGATCGGTTCCGGCGAAACCGTGATTGGACATCGAAGTCGACAACAATCTTCTAATCTGATTCTAATTCTGACACGTTAATAAATAGGCTACTTAACAAGAATTCACCGGTTTAGTGTTGATAATAGAATTTATAAAAAGGTAAAAGTTTATTATTTTGTTTATCATCTTTTGGAGTAATGAACTCAGTTATTCTTAGATGTGGATTTATAAACTCATTTTTTAAAAGGGCATTGACTTTATCTGGGAAATCAGGTATTTCATTAGGCTAGTAGTTACTAACATCCATATTTTGTAACTAAAACAGCTCATTTATGTAATCATAGAATAGTTTTTATTTTTACCATCGTAGTCTTATTTGAAACTAATTATTGATTTGGTTCACTATACTGTTCATTTATTCAAGCCAAAAATCTATTTCTTAAGCCTCTAGTTCCTAGACTTGTTTATTACTTGCCTACCTTGTTTTAGTTTGTTTTGATAAAATTTAAACATAAACCAAATAATAGTTTTTGTATAATTTAGTAGAATTAACTTCCTAAAGTAAATTGGTTGGCCTAATAAAAAGATTTTGTCTAAGAAGCATAATATGCATTTGCTTTACAAAATATTATTTTGTCTATAAACAGTTTGAAACAAAAAAGTGGTAAGTTCACCGCAGTTCTACAAAATTATAGGTTATATAAGAAAAATGTCAATAAACGTAAACATTAGACATTGCGATTTTGGTAAATTAAGCGTTCGTTTACCTTATGTCATTACTTTATTCGTGTCATATAGGCTATGCTAACCATATTTCTTAACAATATTATGAACAGCTGACAGGATGGGTTAGTTAGCTGAAGTTTTTTTATTGTAAAGGTTAGATTGAAATCAACTTAAAATAGTTTAAGATAATAAAAAAAAAACGTAAAACATAGAGCAACATAACCAACAATAGCCTATTAGATCTGTTTTTAAAATTATTACTTAATAATAATATTATTGCTTTAATAATTATAAACAAAATTTTAAGTAGGCCCTAATTGTTGACAACATACTGACCAAGTAAATATTATTAAGTGAGCTTTGTCAGATTATATTAAATTTGGTATTTTCAAATCTAAAGAATACAGAGTTTAGTCATTGTATTGTTGTAGTACTAATCAACCAACATATGCTTAGGTGATACAATTGTGGGGGAACAAATAAAAAATCTCATTGCATCATATGGGAATATGATGCAATAAAATTTGCATTATATGGAGATATGATGCAATGAGGTGTTTAATTTTTTAGAGTCACATGTGAACAATAACTGTTTTATAGCAAATAATCTCTTAACTAAGCATGCCACAAATTTCATTTTGGATTGCCTTTACATAGTTTATTCAAATTTAAAGTATCACATTATGGTAGCATTACTGTGTGTCATTCCAAGATAGGAATTCCAAAACTTAAAAATATATAAAAATTATGAATTGTAAATCTTAATATTTTAATTATTCTTTTATTTAAGTATATTTATATTAAGTAAAGTATTAATGATATATTTTTTAAATATTGACATATTTTTTGTTGCAGGGGTACCAGCAATGAGTTTTTATACTCGAAGATCAGATCATCGTAGTATAGGAGGAGGTAAGGAAATGAAAGCACTTAATTTAAATTTTAATATACAGCATGTCAAAAAAAAAAGGCAGATGCTTGTCAGGAAAGATGCACTGGTTACAGGATCTTTTGACACTGGTTACACATGAAGAAGTAATTAATACTCCATGGCAGTGATATGTGGTCAGACACCAAATTGACTACTTTTTGGCCAGTAATGAGAATCATGTTAAGGTTTAAAAAAAACGATTTTTTTTTTTTAACGTCTTGACTATTGTGCACACTTGGGCTAATTGTGCAGACGATGGGATGATTTATAGCGTATGAAAATGCCAAGCCAGTGTATATGTGCTAGTCTTTACTCCTTAGTTTTTTTTTCGAGACATATTTAAATAAGCCTCAAAGGCAAATACCACTTTCTACTCAATCTGTAAATTATGATTTCTCTCGAACTGCTTTACAGGTTAAAATAAAACTTGGTATGCAGCTTCTTATTAAGTTATAGTTGCTTACTAAGGAATATATATTTTTTTAAACCTACCCTGCATTGGGGTTGAACTAATAATATAGTAACTAGAATATTCTATATAAAGGACTTAAAAATTGCTCTAAATATCTAAAGAGTGTTGATCTAAATTTGTATGTTATGAAAATAAATTGATACTTAATTTCCAGTATGTAATAAAAAATAACGTATTTCAAGTACAGAAAAAAGCACCACAAATTTTATAGTCATTTGCTATCACATACTTCAGAATAATTGGCATAAATATTTTCAGGGATTTCAGATAAAAAATTAATAACTAATTTTTAATTCCCTCAAGATTAAAAAAAAAATTGAAAGTTTGTGATTCTTTTGCTTTAATTAATTAACCAGTGTGTACAAAAGTTGTTTACAAGAATATAAAAAAAGAGAACATTTAGAATTAATATGTAACGAGTGGTTTTCCAATAAATGATACTTATTATATGTCTTCGCTGTTCTTTTAGTCAAACTGAATTTATAATAACAGACTAGTAGCTTTATTTGGGGTAAAATTAGAACTACGGGTATTATGACCTCTATCACTTAACTCTTAAGTTTATCTCCCAGTACTTAATTCAAATAACTGAGCTTTTTAACTATTTCTTTTAACAACATACTTGCAATTTAACTGTAAATCAGAAGTTTATGTGTCTTGATGAGTTTGTAACATTAACTCTTTCTCTATGTGCATGTGCGCATGGTTATAAGTCTGAGTTTTTTACAGTTATTTAATTAAGTTTACACATTTGAATGTACCATTTAATAAATTAAAGTAACAAAAATAGATGGAATAAAACTGTACAGTTATACAAACAAAACAACTGGAATATACTAGAGAATGTTAAAAAAATATTCTACAAGATAGTAACAAATGAAGGCAATGTTGTAATGTTACATTATAAACTATTTAAATAGCAACATAAAGATTTTCACATAATATTATTAACTGTATGTTGGCACAGAGTGGCGCAGAGATATTAATCATCCACCACCGCATCAAATGCAAAAGCCATGGGATGCACCAGATCCTGATTATTACAACTATAACGACATGGCTCATTCTCGACCCCTGCAACAAGTTAACTGTGGAGAGCTAAGGAAGTTTCACACAGGTTTAAAAGTTAAAATGACAGGACGTGTGCAGTGCCAGAGGTTGAATAGGTTTCTTACATTAAGAGATATGCATGGCACTACACAGGTTGTTATACCGGAAGAGGTATGTGAAGTTTTTTTTTTGGGGGGGGTAAGGTTATGTAGATTAGATGCTTAAATTTTTATTATTTATTGTCTGTGAAATATTAGTGTTTATAGAGTGATTGAGATTAAATGACAATATGTTATTCTTGAAGAAATTTATTTTTTAAAATAATTTCTATATTTGTTCATATGTATAAGGTGTGATTTGAAAGTTCTGAGTTTGTAATTTCTAAATAGTCCTTACAGGCTATTTTGATGGATCTGCTTCTAAGATTGGTCAACTGGACTGACAATATTTCCAATTTTGGAAGTATTGATGAGATTTTTCCTTTTTAAGTTTCTTCTGTACTGTTCCTGAACAGAAGAGTGTCTTTTTAAGTGTCTTCTGTATTTGTCTGTAGTATGATTGTCTAAGTCAAAATTCTTTCAATGAAAATTTCAATTCTAAAAAAAAATTCTGTAGTTAGGAACACATGACAAGCTGGTGCGTTGCCATGGTGGAGGACTCAATTTTAGTTTCACCAGAGTGTAGGCCATTTCTTCCACACATTTTCTTGCAAATCACGAAGGACACTTTTGCAGTATTCCTGCTCTCTGTGGGCAAATTCATGAAGCATGATACCAGTATATAAATATAAAAAAAAACATTAAAATAATCTTAACATTCAATCGACTTTGTTGCACTTTTTTCAATATGAAAAATTTGGATGCTTCAATTATGATAATTGTACATTTGTTGGTTATACTAATAAACCCATAAATTGTTATTTGTAATTACGCTGTTTAATAAATATAGGTCCATTTAGGCCTCATTTACTTGGGCTGATTTAGGAGAGGGATCCTGGGAGGGGATATGACCCTTTAAGATTGGAAACTCTTTCAGTGGGTTCTCCCCTAGGAAGTTTTTTAAAATGTTTTAACACACTTTTAGATTAAAATTGTTGTATTAAAAAAAAACTTTTTTTTATACAAAACATGAATTTTAGGTAATAGTAACAATAATGACATTACAAGTACCTTATGGTAGTTGTTTTTTTAATAATAACAAATGTTTTCATTGTGTTCTAATAATATTTGTTCTTATTATCATAATTTAGAATTAGGTTTAATAATGTTAATCTGATTCTGATTTTTAATTATTATTTATTATATATAAAGAATAATAAAAAAATTGTAAAATGCAGTGAGAAAGATTTATTATTTGTTATTTATTATTATAAACAACAACTATCATAAAAGTTAATTAATGTAATTAAATATTGTTGAAATGTAAACTTTTTATTCATAGATCTTAGAGAAATGGTAAAAGTAACAAATAAATAAAAATATAAAAAATAAAAGCGGTACAGGTACCAAAATGGGGTATTTATTAGTCAGTCAAATTTTGGTCAGCTATTATAAACTATTGCTCTTGTTATCATTTCAATTTGTGACTGATAAGCTGTAATGATTGTTATGTTATTTATTGATTAGTAATAACTTAGCTATTTTAGAATGCAATTAAGATATTTGATTAAAAATATGTATTTCTCAACATTTAAAGATTGTAGCACTTTTATTTTATTGCAGAACATATGTCCATTTAATAAATGTACATTTTTTTTTTGTAAATCTTTTATTCATATGTAATGAATGGGACGGATATTTTATGGGTTTTCAGTTATCCATCTATTTGGTTAACAATCATGGTCCTGGTCCCTGATAGAGTTAATCAAAAACTCACTGTACTTAAAAGTAATATTTTAAAATATGTCCAGTTATAGAGATATTAATATTTGAAAACACTTAATATATATTAAGTAGCCATTTTCAATATTTTTGTTTCACATTTTAATTAACTGTTAGTTTGAAACAACATTTAAATAAAAACCTTATTATTTTTATACAAGGGGGGAGAATGCTACACCTGTAATCTGCCTATGCCAGTTCATTAATTCTTGGGAACCTTTTCAAGTCATGTCGATTCAGCTGCCTAACAACAATTTTGGAATATTGCAGACACTTGACACATGTTCAAATCTTCAGTTAAAATCTACCAACTCATGTAGATTCTTAATTCAGTTCATCTGGCATCTCCCTAATTGTAAATCTATGGTCATCACAAAGACCATGTAAAAACATTGTTTTCATTGGTTTTTGAAGTGGAAGGCTCACTGGCTCGAAGCTTGTTATCAACTGTGTTGCAGCCATTTTTGTATATATATATATATATATATATATATATATATATATATATATATATATATATATATATATAGAGAGAGAGAGAGAGAGAGAGAGCTGTATAAATGTTTCTTTAAGTTTTAAGAAACATTAATTTGTACATGTGTAGTTACAGAAATAACCTTTCTTTATAATGGAATAAATTACTGTAAATTAAAGTGTTGGCGTTTCAGCAATATAATTTTATTTGTATATATTTTAAATTAAAAATTAGAAAGGAAATATAATTTTGATTTTGTTTATGTTTTAGAGATTGGATTTGATGAAACGTATTAAAAAACTTCCAAAAGATTCTCATATATCAATTGTCGGTTGGGTATGTAAAAGGCCAGCAGCTAATGTAAATGTTGTAAGTATCAAAGTTTAACTTGAACAGTATAGTAGAAGATTTGAATTTTTCTGTTGTCTAGCCCTGCACTGAACTTTAAGTTATGTAATGATGTTTATAATTAAAATCCTTAAATTGGCCTTCTGTGATGCAAGTTAGCTATAACCAGTTATAATCCAATTATAAAATTGGAGTTTTTGACATGAAATTCAAATATACATTTGAATGCCACATTGAGTGTAGCATATTTTTGTCAAGTTTACTGTTAAATATTGTCAGTTTTTAATAAACAAATGAATTTCCAGCGTATTTTTCAATTTTAATTTAAGGACTTACAAAGTTTTTGACTGTTTGGACTAATCAGCCGATAATTCTAAACAGCTATTCCTTTGACTTTAATTTTATGTATATACTACTTAAATTTGCAGCTGTGCCTTAAGTATAAATCAATTACCTACGGATACAATTGTAGTTATCATTTATAGTGCAGGAAAATCATTTAAAAGTCAGTACAGTATTTTGTTGAGTACTTTCAACTGCCTTTCCTAGCTTTGTCGTTTTTTATTTGTTGACACATTTTGGATTAACTTCATTATCAAAACTGCACCGAAGTACAGCAGTAAGTTATGATAATGGAGGTGATTTGAAATGTGTCAAGAAATAAGAAAATTGACAAAGCTATGAAGGCTTATAAACAAACTTAACAAAATAATAATATTCTTAGCAGAAATAAAGATTACATTAATAATTTTTATCGCATAACTTTATATCATATATATATTTCAATATAATTTTTAAATCGGATAATAGCAAACATTATTTTTGAGTTCCGTAGTAACATGCAAGGAATATTTTAGAAGGGTGAGTTATTGATTTGCTCTGTCATATCCCCGCTTCTACTTGATATATTGTTTAGTTACCTATAACTGTTACATATCGTTTTTCTTAGTTACAATATAGTTTGACAACTTACGTGGTATTATAGTCACTTTTTTATTTTTGGAATCTTGTTTTCAATTTTATGAAGGAATCATGTGCATTTTATATAGGTATTGATTTTCTTTTTTCGATTTGTCAAACTTGAAAAATAGCTGAAAAACAGAAGAAAGAAAGTGGGGGACAACTGGGAAGAAAAAAAAATTGTACAATTTAAGTGAATATGTGGAAGAGCAATCACTGTACTACTACAAATTTTTTGAAAACAAAATCAATTCTAATTTTTTTTAACTCATCAAATGTCAACACTGAATTTTACAGTGAGGCATTTTTAATCCTGAAATGAATCTATGGCCATCGATATATGCAACTTCCTTATTACTGGTTTCCTTGCATGATAATGTAAACAAAAGTAATAATACTTTTTAATTGGCACTGTGGAGCATTCCATCTTTAATTAATGGGCAGATGGAATATCTTTATTTAATCGGTTCTCTAATATCTCTTATCTGGTTATTTTCTTATCTAGACTATGAAGCAACCACAATAGTCTGAATATCAGTTTTACTGAAATTAATTATAATAAACATTTACGAGGTGTGGTTCTTAAATAATGAGACTGATGTAAAAAAATATATTTTCATTTTATACATAATTACTTATTATCACCTTCAATATACACTCCTTCTCTATCCCTACAACGCTCCATGCAAATTTTCCATTTTTGGAAACAGTGCTAGAAGTCATCTTCTGTCAACTCCTTCAGGACTCTTGCCACTTTCACTTTTACAGCTTCCACAGACTCAAATTTCATCCTTTTTAATGCAGATTTCACCTTAGGGAACAGATAGAAGTCACATGGTGCACAAGGTCTGATGAGTAAGGTGGATGTTCTAACACTGGGATGCTGTATTTGGCCAGGAACCTCTTGACAGATAACGTGGAATGAGCTGGCGCATTGTCTTGGTGGAAAACCCATGATTTGTCCCTCCACATTTCGGGTCATTTTTTCCTTACTCTTTCACATAGTTTACCAAGTACCTCAAGGTAGTAATATTGATAATCAGAAACACAGTGAAGGTACACAATCCCATGAATATAAAAAAAAGAATCATCGTTGCTTTAAATTTTGACTTGCTGATTCTTGCTTTTTTGGCCCTTGGTGAAGTTGGGGTCTTCCAATGCATGGATTGGCACTTTGTTTCCGGATCATACGTAAAAAACCTCGATTCATCACATTTTATTATCCTTTCCAATAAATTTGGGTCATTTTCAATGGCATCCAAAGTGTCAGTACAAACATTTTTGCAAGCTGCTTGTTGAAACGTGAGAGTTTTTGACACCATTTTTTTACACATTTATCGCATGTTCAAATTGTCACATAAAATTTGTCTTACACATTCTTTATCAATGTCTACAGTTTCACCAGTTGCACGAATACTTAATCGACAGTGAGACCGAATCAAATTAGCAACTTTTTTGACATTGTCATCCATTTTTGACGACCTGGCCACGAATCATCTTCAACGTCTTGTCGGCCATTTTGAAAATGCTTAAACCATTTAAAAACATGTGCCCGCGATAAAAATTCATTGCAATACACTTCTTTTAGTAAATTATAAGTTTCAGTAGCGGTTTTTCCAAATTTGAAGTGAAATTTAACAACAATTCGTTGCTCTAGTATTACACTAACCATTTTTTCCGGCAAAACAAAATAACACTAATGGAAATGAAGGTTATGACTAAACGGTGTTGGTTACACAAATGAGACTAACTGTATTCTGAAGAGAAAGCTTCACACTAAACAGCTGTCGGTCAATGGCGGTTGGCACATGTGCACTTGTTCCGCCATGTCAGTCTCGTTATTTAATAGCCATATCTAGCTGCCTCGGTGGTCTAGTGGATAGCGTACTAGGCTTTCACCCCGAGGACCCAGGTTTGATTCCCGGCGATGGCTTGGCATTTTCATACGCTATAAAATCATCCCATCGTCTGCATTAGCCCAAGTGTGCACAATAGTCAGACGTTAACAAAAAAAATAGCCATACATCGTAAAATTAATTGATTTTATAAACAGTATTAAACATAACACTGTTTTAAACATTTTTTTTAGGTGATGCCGACAGGACATATAGAAGTATCTATTGAAGATATTTTGGACGTTGCAACTCCTAAAAGAAAAATATATGATGATGTAAGTGCCCGACACATCCTTGCAATAGTAGGCATCAGTAATAGTGTGTAATTGTTATTCATTGTGAAGTAATGATGAATTTTTAAAAATACCACTGACTGTAGTCAAAGTTAAGAAAAATTGTCAAAAAATTAAACCTATACCAATTAAAGCAATACAGGACCTAGAACAATTATTTAAAAATATTAAACAAAAGTATAGTTGACATCCAGTAAAATAAATGTAGCTACATTAAGCAAGCACCAAAAACTAAACATAACAAAATAAAAATTTGCAACTAAATAACATAATAATAGTAATAACAGAGGAGCATCTAAGCACATTTAAAAAAGTGTTAAATATGTTAGAGGTTTTAGAGTTTGAAAGTACCTGGTACCAAGACCAAAGAGCCTGTTGTGCGGCTAAGCCTTTTGGATTCTAGGTCAGTAGTTGTTCAGTCCACTATATAGGTAATTCTACTGGAGGTCCTCAGGGTCTTGAAAAGCAGACATATTTCTCCTGCTGGCAACAGCCTCAGTAATAAATTACATGAACAGGGGTTTCCTTGTTAGTCCCGCATAACATACACATAGTTTTTTTTTTTTAAATAAATTTCTAACCTGTTCAGATTCATCCTCAAATTATTTATACCCTAATGAGTTCCATTGTTATTTTGAGTTACCTTTAACTCGGGATCCATAGAGGAACTTTTTTCAAAAAATGCTTACTATTAGAATACACTCTAAGGTCAACCCATTGTTCTTAGTGTTGCTTGTAGAACACCTTCCTCATTACTCAACTCCCTCTCTCCCACTGGCCTGGTAGCTAGAGTAAAGTAACCTGATTTTCCAGGGATAGAGCATTGAGGTTCTCCTGGCATTTTTAAACAAGTTCAGACTTTATAGTTTAAGCTGCAAGTGTTTGAATCGCTGCCTGACTGTTCAAATATGAATTCCAGATTTCTTAACCACCTGCTTTGAATTTTTCCAAGTAGTTTTTTATGGCCATTAGTTTTGCCTGGAATACTGTGGTATACTGTCCTTGATATGAACATGTTTCACCCATGGTCTTGGACTAAAGCATATGTGCACATGTATTTGCATACAAGTACATCTTTTATCTTTCAAATAAATTTAATTGAGTTATAATTTTCAGCTTTTAATGGTAAGTATTGGGTTAGGAAAAAAATTTATTTAATTAAAAAAACAAAAACTGTAAAATACTTTTTTTTAACTCTGGGTCTTCTTATAATCAGATATATTTCAAAATCTCAAGGTTGATTTTTTTACTACCACCATACATTTACACTTCTTGTAATAAAAAAATATTATCGTGAACATTATTGTATTGTATAAAAAGTTCTATAATTTAAATGAAATTGTAATTTTTTTAAAAATCATAAACTTATATCTTTACTACTTATAAGTTTTAAAAAAATAGCCTTTGTATTTATTTTAATAATATTTAAACAAAATTTTTATTATCAAGTCTGTCTGTCTGTCTGTTTTAAAGATTGGAGATAATTCCGGAAGAACAGGCAAAAGACCAAGATCTACTGTGCTAATGACAGGCGAAGAAGTAAATAGATGCGGTAAGTTATAATCTTTAGATACGTACATTAGTTATTCTGTTTCATCATGCAATCTTTGATTCAATTATTATTCAACATAATTAAATCAATACTGTATTGTTAAAAATTTTAAATATCTCCACCATACATTCTTTCACAAAATTTGTATGTGTTTCAATGAGATTTTCAATTTTTCCAATTTCTAGCTGACATTTTTTTTATAAAAATGCCTTTTTCTATCACTTAAGTCTACAAAAGATCAGCAGATAAATGTAATCTGCAAACGAAATATATTGTGTTTCTTAAAGTTTTAATCCCTTTGACAGCTGCTAACAATATATCTCCTACATGTGTAATTTTTGGCACACTTGTTCGAATAATAGGTTGATTATATCACTTCGATTATCACTTGCTCGTATCTGATTGATCAATAATAATAGATTAAGAATGCTCCTTGTGACTGAAAAGAGCTTGTCTTGAAAGTTTAAAAAACATAATAGCCATAATAGGCTGAATAATTTTGTTCTGAAAAGAAGTGGTTCTGTTATTCTTTCATTTGATTTGTGAAGAATATATTTATGAAGAAAATATTTGGTGAACATATTTATTTTTTCAAAACAAATTTATTTTTACATGAAAGGGCACTTCTGAAACTATTTTTCTACATAATTACCACAATTGTTCAGACATGTGTCATAGTGAGGAACCAACTTTTTAATATCCTCTTTATAGAAAAATGCTGCCACTGCCGAACACCATTTTTACGTTGCCATTGTTGTCAAAGCGGTGTCCTCCAAAATCATGCTTCAATTTCAGAAACAAGTGAAAATCAGAAGGAACGAGATCAGAGCTGTAGGGCGGATGACCTAACAGCTCCCAATCGAATTCTTGAATAAGGTTTTCAACGATACCAGCAGAATGGGGACGTACATTGTCATGGATCAACACAATGGCCTTACTAAGCATTCCATGTTTTTTGTTCTGATGTGTACACCGAAGTTTTCTCAGTATTTCACAATATCATCCCACATTGATGGTTTCACCTCTGGGAAGAAAATCAACAAGCAAAATGGAATTTTTTTCCCAGAATACAGTGCACATAATGTTTCTTGCTGACGTTTTGAATTTTTGTTTTGTTTTGAATGTTGCTTTTGTCACTGGAGTAACATGACAAACGTAGGTTTCATCACCTGTCACTATTTTGTGTAAGAATTCATCTCCCTCATCACTGTATTTAGTAACAAAAGTCAATACACTGCCAAGTCGCTTGTTCTTTTGTTAAATTTTCACTTGCTCTGGGTGAAAGTTGAGAACAACTTCTACATTGTGAACTAACGTGACCTTTATTTTTTGTGACCATCTGTTAGCATTTTTGGAACCCAACGAGAACACGCTTAAATTTTGCGATAATTTAAGCGAATTGACAGTTTCAAGCAAAACAGTTTTTAAAATTTGTGAAAACTCATCCAAAAGCAGTTTATTGTAAAACATCTATTCATACGAATTTTCTCATTCACTTTTTCAACCAGTTCATCAGTCACAATAGAAGGCCGTTTACTGCATTCTTCGTCATGAACATTAGTTTGACCTTCATTGAATATGTCTAACCCACTTTCTCACCATTCCATCACTCATAATATTTTTACTGTAAATCTGTGTATAAGTTGGCAATGAATTTCAGTAGGCTTCATATTCCTGACATTCAAAAACCGTATTACAAAATGTATTTCACAGTCGGCAAAATTAGAAATTGTCTTCAACATTTTGAATGAACATTATGTAAACACAATACAATCCAGCCGTAATTGCATCACCTGTTGAACAATGAACCAGAGAAACGAGCATGCATGCGTGGAACTTTGTTGCTAGCGATGCGGCGGCAGTAGAACGAAACAGTATTTACTTTCTGGACATGCCTCATATCAGGAGTTGTGTAATAGCTTTTTTCATTTAGCAGGATACCAGGATTTATCTGGAACTTGTTGGGCAGCTATTGGGATATTGTAGAACCAAGCCTAAGTCATTTTATAATATAAATATAGTTGTCTTATAAATGCAATGGAAGGAAATTTGCAAAAATTAATGTAACTTCCAAAAAGTATGGACTCCATCAAACAGAAAGTGATTTGCTCGCATGGGCAGATCACCGAGCTGCATGCTGCAGTCATGATGGAAGAGAGTAGAACTACTAAGTTGATTGTAGTTGATTGGGAGAATTAGTTTGCAGTTACAACTCAAAAGCTGTTCTACAATTATTATTATTTATATAGCACTGAATATAGGTACTTTCTGTACAATATTACAAGTCAATTTATAAACATTTTTTCCTTTATGTCCATACTTTATGGCAGTTAGACTAATGAGGTCAAAGGATCATGTTAATGGTAAGGGTAAAGAAAAGGAAGTAACTGTGGCTAGAACCAACAACCTTGAATTGTGCAGTTCAGACGCAGCAGAATGACCATTTCTTTAGTCACATCAACCACTGAGCCCTACAAGTAGATATATACAGACGTTCTGAGGAAGAACTGCATAAAAGCATGTATCTATAAATGGAATGCAAAAGCTGTTTTAATTATTAATTATTTTTATTTATTGTTTACATTTTACATGTTGACTTTATATGACCAATTACACCAATTATTTCATTTGATCTTTTGTTTGTTCTTTATGTAAAACAAGGTATGATTTTGTTATAGTTTTAGAATGGTTGTCATTTGGAAAATCTTGAACTGACTTTTCACTGGTAGCAGTCATATATGAGGTGTGTTCAGAGTCCGATTGTCAAACATTTTTTTTTTATTATGTTGGTATTCATGCCCTTGAAGTATGATAAAACTTTCAGCTGTTTTCATTGTTGACTTTGTGACAGCCACACTTTGATAATACACCAGCTCACACTTCATTTCTTGTTCGTGAATTTTTGGCCAAAAACATTACTGTAACGATGCCCCAGCCTCCATATTCGCCAGACATGGCTCCCTGTGACTTTTTCCTATTTCCAAAAATAAAGAGAACCTTAAAGGGCCGTCATTTTACAGCCGTAAATGACATTAAAAGCGCATCGCTGAAAGAACTATATCAAAGATTCAGTTTGAGAAGTGTTTCGAGGATTGGATGAAGTGCTGGCACAAGTGCATAATCTCCAATGGTCGCTGGTCAGTGGCAGGAGATATAATTCTCCCCAGATAGCGATCTTGTTTGCTGTTAATAAACATTTACAATGTGTGTTTATACAAGTGGCTTTATTGCATCTTGTCTAGGTGAGGAATGAAGATGTGGGTTGGGCTTGGATTTTATTGAGAATTTATAATTTGAAGAAAGTGACTATGTGAGTGTCACATGAGTCGCTTCATGGAGGTTCGTAGACTAATCTCCAATGGGGACTATTTTTAAGGCGACAACATCAATTTAGAAGACTAAATAAATATTTTATTCAAAAAATTAATATTCTCGTTACTTTCTGAACACATCTCGGGCGTGCGCGTGCGATCTATAAAAAGGTATAAAAAGTTACTTGCATTATATAAGTTAAAGTTACTAGAGAATAGAGATCAGGATCAATATTAATCCTCCGGTGCTGGGTTTGGGTCTTGTCACAAAGTGTGCTACAATCCAATGCAAATTTGCTTATAAATAAGATTAAATTTGAAAATTGATGGATGAAATTACAAGTATTGTTAATAACCTTTATTCATTGGTAAAAACAAAATGTCTCTTGTAATATAAAGAAGCATTTAATATTTCGTTGGCAAAAACAACTTTAATTACTGTATAACTTTGAGTTGTATGATGGTGCTTATAAGAGTTTGTTTAATTTTAGTGACACCTTATATGAAAAAGAAATTTTCTCAGAGGACACATAACTGCGGTGAATTGGGAGAATATTTAGTAAGCACTAGGGTTTCGTTGGCTGGTTGGATTGAAATTAAACGTAATGAACGCTTTCTGACACTCAAAGATGGACATGGAACGACACAACTTGTTGCACCTTTAAATGTAAGTATTGATGGGTGTGAAATAGGTACTAATGCAGTATAATATGGTTCCTGCTGAAAATGAAACCACTACTGAACATAATATTTGAAGGCTGTCTAAAAAGTATCCGACCTTTGACTGAGAAAAATTATTACATGTACATGCCGGGATTGGGACTGTAATCCCTTTCAAAGTAGACCCCTTGCACCTGTACACACGTAGATCACAATAACTAAAACCCGGAAGGCTTTTTTATAAAATGGCATTCATCTCCACTGTTGTGTTCCATGCGATGATTGTGCTTTTGTTTCTGGGTAGTTCCTGTACACACGACTCATCTTCAGTAATCACAATATTCAAAAACTAAGTATTAACGTTAGTAGTGTTCAGCAAATAGTGTACAATGTCAAAACGAAGTTCTTTCTGTTCCGCTGACAGCAGCTTGGGCATAAATTTTGCAGCCTCTTTGCACAAGTGCAAAAACATCATGCGAAATTGCATGTGCAGAATTTTTACTGATCCCAACCTCTTTGGCAATCTCTCATATGGAAGTGACGATTTACCAGTATCAAGTTTCCACCCTCTCAACAAAAGCTACATTCCGAGTGGTTATACTAATTCTAAAAGTCATACTAATACATGCATTTCAAAACGTATAGTAATAAGTTTATTTATCTTTCTTTAAATATGTTATTGCTTAAAAAAAAGCAATCAATACTTAATGTGAAAGTTATAAGTTAAAACATTTCTATAATATTGAATAATATATGTTACATGTTTCTTTTAGGACTTTTTTTTAATGTTTCTTTAGAATCCTGAACTCTCAGAAACAGTGTCAAAGGTTAAAGTTGGAGACATAGTTACTGTAGAAGGGATAGTATGTTTGCGTCCAGTACAGCAAAGAAATTCAGTAAGTTGTGATTATTGTTGTTATTTTTACGGTTTTGTTTTTATAAGTTTTACTAGTGCATTTTAATTCATCTTCAGAACTCCCATAACGTAATCTGTGTGTATAAACCTTTTTTAAATTTAAAATTCATTGTCAAAATCAATTTTTTTAAAATAAATTTGATTGTTCCTTTTATCTTGGAATGTTTACGGCTTGTAAATTTTATTTCAAACAATTTGTTTTGTTAATTGTTACAATGTTTTGTTAATTGTTAATACAGTTTTATTAAAGCAATATTTCAAACAGGTGCTTTGTTTTATAAAACCTAGAAGGTTAGATTGAAGGTATGTATTATTGTATAAAAATCTTGTTTTTGTAGTACTTAGAAGTTAGTTAATAATAAAAAAAATGGTAATTAATAAAATTTTAAATAAACAATCAAATAGTTGTTTACATGGCACTACTTACCAATTTATTACTATTTGCTACTTCTCTGAAATTTATTTTAATTAAAATTTTGAAAAGAATTTAATTCATTTTAAATTTTAATTAAATTTTGAAATTCAATTGTAACTAAGTGTAGACAAAATTTCTGCTTGACAGCCAATGCACCTTATCACTGGATTTCATGAAAACGAAAAACTGTTCCAAATAGTTTTACATTTTTCAGTTGATTTAAATTTGAATTATATATATATATATATATATATTTACCTAGGTCCACCTATTGTAGTCCATCTATCAAAATACCATCAATTGTAGTCCATTTTCAAGCACTATATATTTCTGAAGCCTGATGATAAATGATAATAACGGTTTGGGTCCAAGTACAAAATATACATTTCAGTCTTGAATTTCTTTTTCATGAAAAAATATTCATACAGTTTTTTGTAATTGCATCTGTCACTTCCCAATCAAATGTGGTCCACAACCATTGTCTGACACCAGGTATCAAAACACCCTTGAATGTGGTCCCACTCGCGTATCATTTCACATTTGATTGTGGGCCAGAGCGACAAGTAGTTATATACCCTAATTGTGGTCCGCCTGCAGTGTTGCCAGATTTATTTTGTATATTGATGAAGACCTGCTTAGCTTCCAATGCGACATTCGACTCTTTGCGTATGGGTCAGTAAAAATATTATTATTTATTATTCTGAAACATACGATCTCTTGTTGTTTCTTCACCATTTTTAGTAGTTTATTGGCAACACTAACCCTAATAAAATTGTCCGAGTGTATGTTTGTCTATCGGTAACATAATTACTTCTCAAAATGAATAATTTCAAGCACGCTGGAAATGGGCATATTGTTAACAACTTATTTTGGCCAGTGAGCACCGAAATAGAGATGATGAAGCCGCTTGGCTCAAGCTAATCGAGGCCGGAAAACGATGTCAACCCGAGTGGCGTGTGATTTCGCTCCAGGAACAATAACCGAAACTAATTATATGCCAAAAACAAACATACGTACTGTAATGATATTTATAAGAAGTCTTTTGGAAATTGATTTAAAATAACATAGGCTATTGATATTACTCGGTTACAGGCTAGTTGTTGAAGAAAATAGATAAATTAATAATATTTGAAGGTAAATTGAAATAGATTATTTGGATAAAATAACTATAGGCCCTAATATAAATCAAAATTGAAAGTAATAAATGAAGCCGAACTTGTTACCAAAAATAGGTTAATAACCTGCATGTATTCATTAGTATTTAATTATTTATTTAATTAAAATTATTATTTAAATTATTTAAATAAATTAAATTATTTATTTAGTATTTAATTAGTAAACCTAATTTGCAATATTTGCAGGTATTTGCTAGGTATTGAAGTAACCTGTAACTAGAAATATTTATAATAAATGAAAATAAAAGATTAATTAAAACACAAAAACATATTCAACATATAACAATATACTTGTATTTTGTGACATGGTATTCAGTTATTTAGTAGTTCTGTGAACTGTAGGCCTAAATCAGTATGGGTCAAAACACAAACATTAGTTGTGTTGTTATGTAAACACCATCGACCTTTATTGTTTTTCAAGACATTCAAAAATTATCTAAAGTTATTAAAATTGTCAGATTTAGAATACCTTCATGAAAACCTTTCGCTGGATACCCCACTTGATAGGTTTCAAATAAAAAAATATATCTTGTCGCATATACTGGGCGCCAAACAGCCATCGTGCATTTTTGAGCGTTCAATTTTTTTTTAATGCGCATTGACTCATATTTTACTAAAGTAATGGATTTCAAAGCCTAACAACTTTTTTAAAAACGATATTAACAAAAATTACGAAAATACAAAAATATTTGTCACGATGCCCCTGACACGTTAAGGAGTCAAAAATATTACTGACCATCATCATGCGGCCCATGGCACTGAAGTTTTTTAAATTTGGAATGTACTAATCAAGATCTTTCGTTTGAGACCCTAATTGATAGATTGCAATTTTGAAAATTCCAACCTATATTTTGGGCCGCTATGAAATCTTACATTTATGAGCCTTGAGTTTTTTAAAAATGTGTAGTAATTCATATTTTACTGAAGTAAAAAGCTTAACAAATATTTGTAAAAAGATTTAAAAAATATGAAAACAAAACCAAAAACTGTCCTAATGGAGCTCATGCACTCTAGAGGCACCAAATCTCAAATTTATTTGAATTTCAAAGCTTAATAATTAATTGTTGAAAAGATAAAAAAGTTTAAGAAAATACAAAAATATTAGTCATTGGTCATCTAGTGCTTAAAGGAGCTAACATTTGTTAAATTTGGATTGTACTAATCAAGACCAATAGTTTTATACCCCACTTGATAAGTTTCAAAGAAAAGACAAATATTTTCCGCCCATAATTTGGGTTATGAAGCAGCCGTTGTGCATTTTGGGACTTGAAATTTTTATGTGTGTAGTGTCTCATATTTTACTCAAGTACTTAATTTCAAAGCTCAACGACTATTTGTTAAGAAGATAAAAATAATTTACAAAAATCGTAAAAATGACACCCATGGGACCATCAGCAAATGCCCTTCATGTCGATATACGGCATTTGCTAAATTTCATCAAAATCGGACAAAGTGTTCGAAAGTAATCGCGAACAAACAAACAAACCAAAAGCAAGATCATCGAATTAAAATATAGACTTCACTTCCTTCCTTCAACTTATACAGAAATTAAAGTAAAAACTGGATCTATTAAAAGATTTTCGATGTACTATAACACAGCTGTTCAATACTTCTTTATAGGCTAGAGCCTATAAAGAAGTATTGAACAGCTGTGTTATAGTACATCGAAAATCTAGCGTAAGTAGTTTATCTATGAACTGGTATATTTTTAGTAAATTGATTTAAGCGGGAAAAGTAATTTATCTATGTGATAGTTATAAAGGCTCTTGAAAAGTCCTTACAGCATATAACAAACATATAAGAATTAAATAATAATAAAATTATGATGTTAATTATTACATTCAATCTACAAGCCTAAACTATAAAACCAGTGCTGGAAAGTAAAGTTAATAATCACAAGTGTGTTAATAGATTGTATGTCTTAATTGAAAAGAGTGTCTTCATTTTTTTAACATAAATGTGACAGCTGGAAAGATAACTTTGGTAAATTAAATATAGATGCAAATGCTTGAATTATCCCTGTTGGCCTAATAATAATTTGTCTACGGGTCGTATATTTTTTCTTATTATTTATTTATTTACTGGTACAAATTTCCAATAGAAGGTAATAAATTGTTAACGGGGATGCTGCTTAAGAGACTGGAGGAATGGGTTTTGAATAATGATGTACTAAGTGAATTTCAGGCTGGTTTTAAGAAGGGTTATAGAACTTGTGGTAAAATTTTCAGTCTTACAAATATTATTAAGATGAAGTTAAGAGAAAAAGGTGAAAACTTTACTGTTTTTGTGGACTTCAGGGCGGCGTTTGACTCTCCAATCTGACAATACGTGTTCTATAATCTTTATTCTAGGGGGTTTGTTACAAATTTCTTGAAGTCTTGAAGGTTTATATATGGATAACGAGGCCAGTGTGTGGACATCTGACGGCTTGAAAAATAGTTTTAGAACAGAAAGAGGCCTAAAACAGGTATGTTTATTAACTCCTCTGATTGTTTCCCTTATACTTGAATGACATACATTTTTAGGCTTTTTGAAGATGGTGTTCTTTTAGCAGGTGTTAAAATAAATTTTTACTCTATGCAGATGATATGGTTGTGATAGCGGACCATCCGGGAGTTTTGCATCCTATGATTGATAATTTAGCTAAATACTGCAGGCTTTGGAGTTTTACATTGAACTTGGCGAAGTCTAAAATAATAGTCTTTAGAAAAGGAGTAAGATGTCTAAGAAGAAAAGTCGAAGTAATGCTATGCTTAAAAATTGATTTAATAAATAAAGAATATAAATACTTGGGAGTATGGCTAACATCAAAATTGTCTTGGAGTAGACAACTACAAAATTGATTAGGGGTGGCAAAGTTTAGAATACATGTCACATATAGTAAAATACTTAATAATATCTGCAAAAATGGAAGTATTTAATGCCGTGTTTAGAACAGTGATTTGTTATTCACCTCAAATATGAGGCTTAATGTCATTTAAGTTAGGGTAGAATTTACAAAGGTTTTTATTAAGAAGCTGTATTGTTTGCCAAAAATATCAGTGATTTTATCGTATATTTAGAGACAGAAAAGAATCAGATGTTTTTGTATACATTGGGTTTGCACATTACATTTTTTCAAAAAGTTCTGTGTTTAAAGGACCACAGGTTGCCCAGGCAGAAGAGATCATTAAAAAAGAAGTAATTTGGTTTAAGGAGTTTAAACTTTTATGTGGAAAACATAATGTAGATTTATATAAATATCTGGACAGTAATAAAATAAAGTTGAAAAAGTAATAAAATATGGCGTAGAAAGATTACAAGATTGTATTAAAACAGTTCTTAGGAATAACTTAATATTTAAGACACAAAATTCAAGCATAATTTTTATAAAGAATTAAATTTTTATTTAAAAGAAAATAACTAAGCATGTGATAGTAATATTTTACAATTTATTTCTTGTATTTTTAAGTTAAGATGATAAATGTAAATGTTAGAGAAGAAAGGACTAAGGAGACATATATATGTTCAATAGCCTATGCAATACGTTAAAAATAGATAATATTTATTTGGCGGTTTGTCCCAAAAATACTATCTGGCGGTTTGTCCCGGCATTACAAGAATTTAAAGTAAAATGGTTTGGTTCTGAAATATTAAGTAAGAAAGTGTGTATCGAGTATTAAATGGGAAAAATTGGCCAAAATTGGGTATCTTATGAAGCCTATATATATACAAAATGTTTAGTTGATATAAATAATATTAATAGATGGGTTATTGTATTGATTATAAATTTTGAATGGTTAATGCTAATTGTATTTTGAGAATATTAATGTAGGTAACACTCTACAGCATCCATGTACCTGAGTTTTTTCTGTATGTAATTAACAAATGTATTTATGGATTTTGTAGTAAATAAACTCATTAATAATAATAATAATAATATATTTATACATGAAACAATATAAAGTATTACAAATAAAATATAATACAGTAATTCACACATATATGCAAGCATTATAGATCCACATTCATTGATTATACACATTTAAAAAAAGTTAAAATTAAAATTTCTCAAATATTAATAGGTTAGACAGATGTAATGGAAAGATCTGTCTCACAGAGCTTTAAAAAGGAACTTACGAGATAGAGCCATCTAGTTACCCATGCAAATTCCAACAATGCGAGTCTTACGAGAAGACACAAAACGAGTTTCGACCTAGCTAACTAGGAGTATTTACTTAAAAATAATTCATATATTTACATTCTATCATACCGGTATCTTTATTTTTTTCTTTACGATGTTATTGATGTATGTATACACAGATGTTAACGGTCGCTTCTGTAGGACTGAACTTTTTACATACAAGTCCCTAATGTCTTTTCTTCTAGGATTTATACCATTCACCATAAGTTCACCAAATTGGTCAAAAATTGCTTGTTTTTCTTCACTTCCCCACACAATAGTCATATTTCTTCTCCTACCCTTCTTGGTTTCATGTACAAGGTTCTCTTCATCTGACTCGGATTGGTCATTTTCCTCAGCTGGATCATAGTAATGTTCTTTTGTTGGTGTTACTGTTTTTTTAATTAGTCTTCTTTTACACTTTTTGTTTTGACGTACAGGACTATCTTCTTCTTCTTCTGGCTCGAACGGTAATTTTCTTCTGCTGGTTTATAGTCCCGATTGGCTGTTGGTGTTACTTGTTCTATACTCACATTGTCAAAATTCAAGGACTTATTTCAGACACTACAGATGGTAATGACAATAAAGATAGGCTCGGTCCTACTTTTTTGGCGATTTTTAAAAGCTTGTTACCTATTTTTGCCTTTTCTATTACTGAAAGAGGCAATCTGTAATTGGACTTGTGAATTTGAAGAGTGTGACCCATAAAAGAAGCTAACTGTTCTGTAAAGTGACCATCTGTATCGTGGTATCTGTGATATGGTTGTAATATGGTGCCGCAATCCAGTTGCTGTGAAATGAGAGCGGTTTTTTAATCCAAACTTATTTGCAAATTCAGATATAATTAGTGACCCATCAAAAGGTTCGTGAGATTCAGGCCGAGCAAAAAGTAGTGCAGAACCATCACAAGATAGTTTCATTATTGCTCTATATTGAAGAAGTATTTCAATACCTTTCTTCATAATGTTTGTTAATAGAATAGGAACTTTTTTATTATTCTTACCTGGCACATGGAAAACAAATAGATCGTTGTAGGCTTGTTTTTCTTCTTGTGATAAAATAATGTCAAATGGATTGTCATATTCTGCATCATTCTCTAGTGCTGAGTACTGCTCAAGAGTAGCTCTTGTTACTTCTCCTGGTCGCCGTCGACATAATACTATAATGTCTGCAATAATCACCTTACAAAGGGCCTCATATTTATGAACAGTAGGATTGTTATGCAAGGATTGAAAGAGTGGATCATAGAGCTTTTCCAATTCTGAGCTAACCAGTGCTATGTCCTCATCTAGAGGTCGCACTTCTAACTTTTTTGCATGCTTTTTTTTCCTGCTCTTTTCAGCATTCGCATCTATTTCAAACCTCCATTCCACTCGATTAGATGTTGAAATCGCTCCATTTTGGATCGAATTGTATGGATTTCTTCTTCAGTTAAATTATCACTTTTGATACTTTCAGACAGCAAAATGTCAGAGCAAGCTTTCAGAGAAGAGCAAAAGCGATGAGATATACTTACTACACCTACAGTTCCTGTGTTGTTGTCAAATTCACCTAGAGTTTGAACTCCTTTAATTAAACAATCAAAGTTGTGTGGTTGAATACAATCTTCAAAACATGTTATATTCTCGTTGTCTTGTTCCATTTCTATAAATAGTCGAGATAAATCCTCATTTTTGTTGAAACATATTTTCGGTGCTGCTGTTCACGGTGGTTTTTGAAGAGCCTTTTACCAAATTTTAAAATAAGAAGATCAGTTTTAGCAACGAGCGATATCATGTCATTTGACATTTTCATCAAAACCTCAGTTCTAAAACCATCAGTATTATCTTGTTCAGACTCTTTAAACTGCAAATGTGACGACGTTCTTAAAGCACCACCTTTTGGTGATGTTTCTTTCGCCTTCAGTCATTTCCATCAGCTTTTTTGGACATTTGCGATATGCAGATATAAATTTTGTCTCAGAATCGATACAAAACAGTGCCTACATGTCGCATGAGTTAAAACACTTGGTTTATATGCGTTTTTAGATGGTTGTTTTTAACAATGATCTCACCACTCCATGGCTGGCGCCATTATATATCAAACTTCCTCGGTTTTTATGACATTTAACGCTGCAGTAATTTTTTTTCTTCTTCTTTTTCTTCCAAGCCAACATATTTATCAAGCTCTTTCACTTCATTTTCAGTAGAATGGTGGAACTTCACATGCCGTGCAAAATGAGTAACCAAGGTTTGACAGTACGGGCAAAACCATTTCTTATTTATGTATCTCCTTTTCTTCATCTGAAACGGATATAAATTTACCTTATTTATGAAATTAACGTGTTCAAATACGTATACATGTAAAAGTAATATTAATTGTTTAAGTATTTGTATATCTACAAGTACTTGTAAATGTATTTGTACTTATTCATACAAAAATAATATACAAGCAGTACTTGTTAATACAAGTCATATAAATATATAAGAATGTGTACAACCACTTGCACTTTTATGTGTTCAAGTACTTGTAGATGTGAAAATATTTATATGAATACAAGTAATTGTATGTGTGCAACCCTACACATCCAAGTAAAGGTTATGTAGATTACATTATTAGTCGGTACCTTTTAAAAATGAAAAGGGTGTGTTATAAAGTTAGTTATAATTAAAATATAAGGACTGCTTTGAGTAATCTATATTTCCAAATCTTTTTCAAAACAAATCCTTTGCACCTAAGTAAAATGTAAGCTCTAATAAATTCAGTTTGTTGAATTAAACTGTTGTGGTTATGGATTTGACTTACTTCTTTGTTATCTGACGCTGAGACCTGTTGTGTAAATCATTCCGATTATCACAGTGACTTTCATTTGTTACATCTGAAGCTAAGCTGTGCTGTATTAAATCAATCTGATTGTCAGAATTACAAAGGATGAAATCAGAATTGATAATATCGCTTTCTGTTATATCTTCTCCATTTATAGCAGACCCTACAAAAGAACAAGTGACTTCAGCAAACGCTTAAAACAGATACAAGTTTCTTCATTAAATTTATATGGAAATAAATAATTTCATGTCTATGTAGAGTAAAACCTTGATAATTCTAGCCCGGTAATTCTAGACTCCATGTAATCTGAGTGTGTGACTACATGTATGTATATTGTAAAATGTGAGAAAAACAGTAAGGGTCTGTGAACCCTATCGTCATATTGAATCTACTCCCCATAAAACTAATGTTAACTAACGATGCAAATTACTCTGCTATGTGTTAGATCAAATTATGTTTGATATCTAATTTTAAAGGCCTTGTATGTGCGAATGTGATTTGCTAAACGCAATAAGACGTTAGCACACCACTGTTTGTATTATCTAATAAATGTAGGTCTAAATTACAATAAGCTGCTACTTTAAAAAAAATTAGTAATGCTTAATGTTATTACTCAGCGATAAAAGTTCCTCCATAGTGCTATTAAAACAATCAAAAGTATAATTTTCCCAGTAGGCTACTTAAAATTACTTACTTGGTGACTCATTTCCTGAATTCAAAGCAATATTGCACATTGTGTTACAAAAGTAGTTCTTCAATAACGTAGGCTGTAACGACATTGTCATGTAATAAATAAGATGATGTTTCCATTGGTACAATAGGATCGAAGTTATTGTTTGTTACCTGTCAGAAACAAAAATAATGTCATTAGGAAACTACCAAATTTTAAATATAATTTATTGAAAATATCCTTAAAATTATAAAAAATAATGCATTCCAAATATTTTTTAAAACATTATATTAAGTAATATTAAGAAACAGTTTTATTGTTTTTCTAGGTTTTTTTAACGTCCGACTATTGTGCACACTTGGGCTAATGCAGACGATGAAATGATTTATAGCGTATGAAAAGGCAAGCCCTGGCCCGGTAATCGAACCCGGTCCTCGGGTGAAAGCCCAGCACGCTATCAACTAGGCCACGAAGCGGCTATTTGTTTTTGTTTGTTTTTTTCTAGGAAGCCGCCTCGGTGGCCTAGTTGATAGCGCATTCAGGCTTTCACCCCGAGGACCCGGTTCGATTCCCGCCAGGGCTTGGCTTTTTCATATGCTATAAATCATCCCGTCGCCTACATTAGCCCAAGTGTGCACAATAGTCGGACGTTAAAAAAAAATGTTTTTCTAGGATAGACTGCATTGAGTGTAAGGGTAGGTTAACTGAACTTTTGAATTGAATAGTAAAACATTTCGCATCAACTTAAAAGAAACTTTAAAAACAGCATTCTTTGCTGCTCAGTAACATTAGTGCTAAACCTTTCAAATTAGTTTTTTTAAATAAGCAAAACCATAAATTTTACTTACTTCACTTACTAATTCAGATGGGCCTACAGAATGGTTTTGTTGCACTCCAGAAATAGCTGGAACAGAAAATCCACTTTTATTTCTCCGATGGGAATCTGCAGGAAGTTCTGCACCTTTAAGAAAAAAATTAAAGTTGTCTCATTAGTCTCATATAGCCTAATGTAATAAGAAATAAAAATTTCAGTATTAGTACAGATAAAAATTAATTAAAAGTAGGCCTGATACTCTAATAATAATAAGGGTTCTTTTTGTATCGCTCGTAATTCCTTTTACAAATAAGCTATACAAATAATACCAGTAAGTACAAATTTAGAGTAAACAAATACGTGATATCAATATCAAGAGTCCGATAGAGCATTTCGAATGCCCTTATCGGCACAAACGCAACCTAAAGCTATTACCCTTTAAGAAATGCTGAAGCCAGCTACTGTCGCTACAGCGGCTTCGCAGAATCGCAATAAGTAGGAAAGGTGCTGCATCAACCAGATACTGGCATTCATACATAAACAAACACATACGCACGTATGCCGAAACATATCAGTGACGCCAATGTAAGGGCCTACATTGACTAATCTTTCATCAGTAATAGATTCTTATTATAACAAATGGTTAATATCATTATTGTTATTACGAACAATCATTTTCTTCAAATTATAACTTTTGTCCTTAGGTACATTTATGCCATAGTAGGCCTAGCATGTTACACTCGCAAACACACAGGCATCGCGAAGTCAAGGCGGGGCCAATAAATGCAATATGTGTGTCTTGGGTTTTTTTAAAAATAATAATTTGATATGTTACAACCAATATTATATTTTTAAAACAAGAAATAAAACCGTATATACACAAACAATGAAACAATATGATTCGTAACAATGGTCTTAACGAAAGTTAATTGCAGGCAGACAAAAAATCAGACTTTTCTTACCTTTTAATGGGCAAAAAAATTTTGCTACGTAACTTGTAAAAAACTCTGATTTTTTTCTTAATAATTAACCTTAGAACATTCATATCTGTAAAATCCTATGTTGCTATCCGCTTAAAGTATTTTTGGAATCGAGACTGCGGACCGCTAGACTGAAATGCAGTGAGTCAGGAATTTGGTAGCGTAATACTAATCTTGGTACACTTTTTATATCAGATCATAGGCAACCTGGTCACATGGTAGTTTATTATTTGTTTGATTTTATCGTCCATAAAGTTTTAAGACGCAGTGAAATTTAAGGGATTTTCACATTTTAAGGTGAAATTCACTATTTAATCACGGTTTTTTCACTGTAACCTAAATTCACGGCCTATTCCCGCTTGAGTGTCACCCTGTAATTTGTAATGTTACCTTGGATTAAACGCAAATTAAATAATGCCAAAAATTAGTTTCTGCCAAGTGAATGATCCCTAAATAAAGGACTTTAGGAGGAATGTTTATGAGATTTGGATCCTAACAGGTTTTGTTGCATTTAAATGTATTAGGCCTACTACAGACAGTTAAAACATATACGAGACTCTAGATTAAATTATTTTGGACGGCTAATAAATATGGGCAGGATTTTAAAATTTGCTTAGTAAGAGTAGAATTTAGTGCTTAAAATTGTAGATTTGAGCCACTTTTAGACTAATTTGGTGAAAAGTACTGAATTTTAAGTTACGTTTTAGGCAGTAGTAGCTTGGGCAAAGTTTTCTAAAAAACTAGATCAGGGAATGTAATTTCTCTCGTGAATTGATTAAAAATAAAGGTATAAATTTAACAAAAATGATAAAATTTAAAGCTACTTAGAAAAGATTTTTACAGATATATGAATATCAGGCAATATCAATTTTACTTTTACCATTTTGGGTATTGTTTAGGCTATATTTTCATTTAATCTATTGAATGTTAAGAAAATTCATATTCTGTACCAATTCTGAATGAACTAGGCTAGTTAAAAACTTGTTTGAATTAATGAAAGAAAATAAATGTGCTGAACGTGAGCCATACAATTCGGTAAAACAGGTTTTTCAATTAGTTTCTAACTACACATTTTGTGCAACAATTTAAATAATAATTTGTTAATAACTTTTTTAACAACTGATTTAGCGACATTTTTAAAACTACACGAAAGTGTATAGAAATTTACACTGCAAATACTTTACAAGATATTTTATAAGCTGCGATATAACTAAAAACGTTGGCGTACATCGTATTTATTTAGTATGACGGCGTGATGTATCTACAAACTACAACGCACGGCGTTTTTCAATCCAACTGTCATTTCTAATATTACAAGTCTTCGTAATAAGTTTTATGAAAAAATAAGGAAGTGAGTTTTATTGTTAGCTAAGTTGATCACTGTATTACTACTAAGAATGAAACCGTAGAAACCATTGACTTGTAAAGTACTGAAGGAGTGTTTGGTTTAATATAATACACAAATACCTCTAAAAGATTAAATAAAACATTAATTAAAACAAGTTTAATTAATTACCATCCCTGCAATCGTTTTGAGCCAGTTTGATCTTTTAAAGTATTTTCAAACTCCTGTAGAACCATGTTTTACCGAATTGTATGACCTACATTCAGTTCGACTAGTTGTTAGAAATTTGTAGGTTAAGTTAGCAATTTGTTTACTTTTATCAAGGCTAGCTTAATAATTTTAATTGTCTTGTTACCAATTGAACTTTTTAATTTTACCTTTAGGTCTACGTGACATATACTTGTAACTTATTCAAATATTGGGGACTAAGCAAACACATGTGGTTTCAAAAGCGCTAAAATGCTAAAACATGATCGTATTCATTTTAAATCACACTAATTCATTACTATAAAATAATTTATTTTTACAATTTAGTTATAAAAATATATTTTGGCAACTAAGTATCAAATAAAATAAACTTGATTGTTTGAAAGAAAAATATAGGCCTTCATTTTTGTGCTTTTATAAACAATCTTAAAAATGAGAACCTTGAGTAAAAAAATAGGAAGTTTTTTCAAACATAGACTATTTGGACTTGGATGATCCAAAAATATAAAAAATATTTTTATAAATTATTTAAGCCTACTCTAATTATAAACGTAGCTCCAGCGTAAATGATTGATTAAGGTACGTGTGTACATTAGTTCTAATTATGCCCATGTTATTACAAGTACACCACATAATGTACCTAAAAGAATTTAAAACTGTCAATAATGCCAGTGAAAAACCCAAATATCCATTAAAAACGTGAATTACATTAAGTATAAATAATTAGTATTTATACTTAATTAATTTATACATTAAATTAATTTATACATGCATGACAATAATAGTAAATATTTAAGCAAATCAAAATTATTTCGTATTTGATTAAAACATAAGAACAGTTAAATTTCAAACTTACCTGGTATCAACTGGAAAATTGAATGTACTCTCCTGGACATGGTAACTTCAAAAACACAGTCTGATCAGCACTGCTCGTCTTGATAGACTACTCAACAGAGAAGTAGTAATCTAATGATAGATAACACAGGCAAACTGGCAACGCCGGAAATAAGGAGCTAAATACCGCGAAAACTCCTGCAACGTCATGGGACCACAAATGACAGTGTTTTGACACCCCTAATGTGGTTCAGATTTGTAGTCCTCGTGGACTACAATGACAGGTAAAATGATACTCGCTAGGACCACAATCATGGGAGGTAGAAAATATATATATATATATATATATATATATATATATATATATATATATATATATATATATATATATATATATATATATATATATATATATATGAGGTGTGGCTATTAAATAACAAGACTGATATAAAAAATTATATTTTCATTTTGTACATAATTACTTATTATCACCTTCAATATACACCCCTTTTCTATCCCTACAACACTCCATGCAAATTTTCCATTGTTGGAAACAGTGCTGGAAGCTTCCATGGACTCAAATCTCGTCCCTTTTAATGCAGATTTCACCTTAGGGACAGATAGACCATGGTGCAAGGTCTGATGAGTAAGGTGGATGTTCTAACACTGGGATGCTGTAATTGGCCAGGAAACTCTTGACAGATAACGCAGAAAGAGCTGGCGCAGAATGGGTCTTGTTGGAAACCCCATGATTTGTCCTTCCACATTTCGGGTCGTTTTTCCTTACTCTTTAACTTAGTTTACCAGGTACCTCAAGGTAGTAATATTGATTAATTGTTTGACCTTCAGGAACCAAGTGAAGGTACACAATCCCATGAATATCGAAAAAAAACAATCATCATTGCTTTAAATTTTTACTTGCTGATTCTTGCTTTTTTGGCTCTCGGTGAAGTTAGGGTCTTTCAATGCATGGATTGGCGCTTTGTTTCCGGATCATACGTAAAAAACCACGATTCATTACATGTTATTATCCTTTCCAATAAATTTAGGTCATTTTCAGTGGCATCTAAAGTGTCAGTACAAACATTTTTGCGAGCTGCTTGTTCAAACGTGAGAATTTGTGGCACCATTTTGGCACACACTTTTTGCATATTCAAATTGTCACGTAAAATTTCCCATACACATTCTGTATCAATGCCTACAGTTTCACCAATTGCACGAATATTGAATCGATGGTCAGACCGAATCAAATTAGCAACTTTTTTGACATTGTCATCCGTTTTTGACATTGAAGGACAACCTGGCCGCAAATCATCTTTAACGTCTTGAAAGCACGTCTTTAAACGTCTTGAAACGTCTTTAAAGTCTGTCATCTTGAAAACACTTAAACCATTTAAAAACATTTGCCTGCGATAAACATTCACTGCCATACACTTCTTTCAGTAAATTATAAGTTTCAGTAGCGGTTTTTCCAAGTTTGAAGTGAAATTTAACAACAATTTGTTGCTCTATTATTACACTAATCATTTTTTCCGGCAAAACAAAATAACAACACTAACGGAAATGAAGGTTATGACTAAACAGTGTTGTTTATACAAACGAGACTAACTGCATTCTGAAGAGAAAGCTTCACACTAAACAGCTGTCGGTCAATGGCGGTTGCCGCATGTGCACTTGTTCTGCCGCAGCATCAGTCTCGTTATTTAATAGCCACACCTCATATAATCTAAGGTATAAAAAACAGTGTACATACAATTTTAGTATTTATTCGGTGTGTTTTATTTATAAAATATTAATTCATCTTCATTTTTTTTGTAACAGAGTATGGCAACAGGCAATATTGAAGTAAAAATGGAACAGTTAAATTTATTGGATCCGAATGCTGTCCTTACAGAAGAAGATTTAAAAGAAGAGATTCCTGAAGAAACCAAAGAAGATGTTGAAATGACAAGTGGGGCTGAGGGAAGCGTTGTTCCTCCAGGTTAGTTAAAAGAAAAATCCTTAGAAGGAACTCAAAAAATTGTATGCTCTTTTTTAATATTAGCAGGTGAATACAAAAAGGAAAATCCTTTTAAGTAACATGTACTATCTTTAAATTGATACATAATAAAGTTAATAAGGTATAAATTAAGGTTACATATACAATAGTAATATATTGGCCCTTCTAATATTGCTCAAGCGAGGTCATTTGGAAGGGGTAGAGTCAATCTGTGGTATAACTTTTATTAAACGGCAATTAGTTTTTATTTTGAAGTATGTGAATTGTCTTGTCCTGTTTGTCAATCAAGCAAAATTACTTTTTGTATATTTTTATATGTGATAAGTAGGTATTTAAAAAAAACAATACAATAAATAATTATATAATATTTATAACTTCTGATATAAGAGTGTATATAAATGTATATATATATATATATATATATATATATATATATATATATATTAGCCGCCTCGGTGGCCTAGTTGATAGTGTACTAGGCTTTCACCCCGAGGACCCGGGTTCGATTCCCGGCCAGGGCTTGGCATTTTCATACGCTATAAATCATTCCATCGTCTGCATAAGCCCAAGTGTGCTCAATAGTTAGACATTAAAAAAAAAAAAAAATTATGTATATATATTTTAAATTTATGAATACTATTTTCATAAAGTTATAAAATATACTACAGTTTAACATCAGATGACACCAGTCTGTTGTTTATTCTGTATAAATATGTATACAAACTATTGCTTGGTGTTAACACCTACTACTCATTGTCATTAGAATCTCAGTACCAGCAGGTCAGTTTTCGTGCTTGTGTGTATTATTTATAATACTCTAATACCTACAAAACTTTTAATTGTCAGTTAGATTTTTTGCGAATAGGCCCATGAATTAACGTTATTTAATCGTTTCCTTCAAATATTTAATAAAGAAAGTATTGTAATCATGGAAAAAAAGTGGTCAAAATTTTGTTGTATTTGAGTTATTCTGCATGATCTTCTGAGTTAGAAAAATTATTCTGGTTTGGAAGTTTTGTGTATCATATTTTTTGTTTTTATTATGCGACTTCATTCTTATTCATTCTTAAAAATTTGTTTTCATATCTGCAAGATAAGTGCATTTATCATTTTTTTTTTTTTAAACAACCAAAATTTGTTCCAGGGAATGTTAACAGTTACAGCAACCGAACACATACTTGTGGTGAACTCAAAGCGGACGATGTGGGTAAGAAAGTAGTTTTGTGTGGCTGGCTGGAATACCAACGTATGAATAGATTCGCTACACTCAGAGACGCTTATGGTGCTACACAGATACTTGTACCTGCCAATGTTAGTAAGCATTAACAAACATTTTATAAACACAGTGGTACTCCCGTTAACGGTCTTAATTCGTTTTAAAACTAAGACTGTTATCTGAGCAGACTGCTGTGCCAGTCAGCGTTTACAATAGAGCCTTATGGAAAACATTTTAATTTTTTCATAAATTGAAAACAGGATTTAAACACAATTTTAAACTCGCACACAAAAACACTTAATGTTTAGTTAAATTTAAAAATCAAAAGTATGTAACACGATAATATTATAACTGTTTAAATTTTTTAACATGTTAACAAATTAAACACAGTGAACAAGTTGACATACGAGGTAAAATTAGGTACGTTAACAGAAAAGGGAATAGGAGTGGGCATTCTGAGAAGAGAGAACTAAGAAATATCTTGGAAGTTGCAGTATTGTCCTACAAAAACCAGATACCCATCAATCAAAGGCTTGTTTGTCTTAACTCAGCACAGTGTTTATTTCTGAAACACAGCACAATGGGTATTTATGCAGTGTAGGGTGGTTTTTTCAAATAGTGGTTTTTGAATATTTTCCTGTTTTATTTTATATCTTATTATCTAATTAACACATATTCATCCGTGGAAATTTTTTTAAAATATTACTTATTTTGTAGGCTGTTTTTATGGAACTATATTGTGGCATCACTGATGTTTATATTGCATTAAACATACTAAATTTCATACTCGGATTTACCGGTCATGCGCGTTGTTATTACTACAGTAGATGTATTTACTGCTCATCACAATACACATTCTGACAGCCATTACTAAGTGTAAGGTTTTATTCCTTTTTTCCTTGGTTTGTTCTCGTAATGACCATTGTTAAAATGGCGTCCATTTTTTATGAACTTCGCTATTTGCCTTTTTTGTGTTAGGTTCACTACCTAACAACAGTGTCAGTTGGGTCATTGAATATATTGTTTCTGAAAAAATTAAGAGTTTTCCATCATTTTAACGATCAAAAACATGTTAACTACTTTTGCGCGGTAGCAATTTTGAGGTTATGCGGGTCAATTTCATATTTGATTTTTATCATATTACCCATGCTTTCATATTTTGGATTATTGGTTTTAGGCATGTAATAAAGCGTGTTAGTAAAAAAATTACAGGAAAATTGAAAACAACCTACACTGCATATTTACTGTTCAGCCCTTTATCTGAAACTAAACTGTTATGCAGGTTATTTTTCTTTCCGTGAATTAGACCATTGTCCGATATGACCATTGTTCAGGTCGACCGTTAGCTGGGGTACCACTGTATATTATATGTTGTAGACCAATGTCTAAGAGCTGAAACTAACTTTTTATTATTCAAAAGTCAGAATTGTACAAAACATCATGATCAGTTATTAATAATCACATAGATTTCTTTTTCTACCACAAATAATCACATATTGAAAACAGTAAAATGTAAATTATAAGTGTCTAAGTGTAATATTAATTATCATTTTACAGACACGTAAAATAGAACAGGCAGTAGCGAAAACTCCATTGGAAAGTGTAATTATGATTGAAGGTACAGTGTGCGGACGGCCTGCCGAGCAAATTAATGATGTGAGTATTTTTTTCAAAGATAACCTCATAATATTTTTTGTTTGTTTTATATTGTATAATGTATAGTTTTATTCTGTAAGATATTATTACACATGAGTATGAAAACTATCAAACCATTAATAATCTATGGGCTGTGTTGTGAGTAAAATAATTTTCTGTATTACAAAGTATAAATAACAACGGCCTCACTAATGTAATGAAAACAAAATTCCAAAATGGAAAACTTGAAAATTGAAAACTGAGCTACTTTCTGTCTTCTGTGATTAACTGTTGTCATCTGTTTTTCCTTCTGCTTCTTATGGTTTTCAATGTTGTACTTATTATTAATAAACAGTTCTTTTCTGTATGTATTATAAGCTAAATTATATTTTGTAACTCATTTAGTTACATTTTTTTTAATAGTTTGTTTTTTGTTCTGAAATTGTTTCAATAAGTAACCTAATACATATTGTTTTGTATTATTTTGTATGAACTTACAATTTTTTTTTTTTTTTATTCCAAGCCTTATTTTGAACAAAATGTTATACAGTAGACTCCTGATTATCAGCAAGATTGCAGGCGCCACGGATAATTCGCAAATAAAAAAAAAGGTGAAGACTCTACTAATTATTTTATAATTACAACATTTAAGTTTTAAATATTTAACGACTTTCTGATTTGTTTCGAACAGGACCTGTATTGTATATAAATACTATGTTATTATTACTAGTTATAAAATGTTGCCTATATTATGTTGCATTTTTCTCTTTCTTAAAAAAAAAAAAAAATGATAAAACATTTTGTTAATTTGTTTGTAGAAAATGCCGACTGGAGAAATTGAAGTAATGATATCAGAGTATACAGTTTTAAACCCGGCGATGAAAAATCTTCCATTTTTGATTCGTGATCGCAATAAAGTAAGTACAGTTTTAGTAAATCATTTTGTAAACAGAAAAATTACGCATGGTCATTTACTGAATTAAAAAAAAAATAAAAATCCATACAAATTATAAAGATTCACTCTAATCTGAACTAAAAAAATGCAAAGTTTTAGATTGGGGTACCTCCAATAAAAGTATAAAAAGTCTTAAGTTATAGGCAAATTAATTATTTATTTTAATTTGTATTTTTCCTAGTGGTTTCTGAACTGAAATTTTTAGGGGTAAAGTGACTAATAAATTTTCCACATGTTTGTGGATTTGCAAGAACCAAATTCATTGATAACTTGAGCATTTTTTATTCATGAATTCATGGTACAAAAAGGATAGTGTCTATTTATATATTTAGGTAAATAATATTTTTAGTAATTATCACGTGATTTGTTTCAGCCTAAAGAGAATGTACGAATGAAGTACAGGTACTTGGACCTAAGATTTCCCGATATGCAGCAGACGCTACGACTTCGCTCCAAGATGTTGATGAAGATGAGAGAGTTCCTGATCAATCTCAGAGATTTTGTTGAAGTGGAAACACCAACTTTGTTCCGGAGGACACCAGGTGTAGGTGTTCATTCTGTAAAGTGTATATAAACAGTTATATGCAGTATTTTTATATCTGTGATTAATTTTTGTTCTTCTCATAGAGTAGTAAGAAATATAAAATATATATAAAAACATAGTGCATATGCTTTTGAGATGGGAACACTTCTTGGAGATGTTCAAATAGAGATTTTAATATGGGAGAGAATAATAGACGGAATATTTATAAAAACTGGAAGTGATATTTGCTGTGTCCTTCTAATGCCTTTACTTCATGCCAGTTTAAAACCAGGGATCGTAGCACACAGCAAAGTCCAACTGCAGTAAAGCCCAGTTTACGCATTGCCAGTGACTAGTGAGTGGTGACTGGCAAGGTATAACATCTTGTTGCCAGTGTTTGGCAAGCCATATTGCTAGTAAAACAAAAAAGTTTTTGGTTTAACTGGCACGCTTTCCCAACCCAACCCCCACACATTTTAGGACTGCTGCAATCACTTTAAAAAATGAAAATCTGTGGAATATATTTTTCTACCACATGTTGTAATCATGATTTTTATAGTGTAGTTTAGCATGAAATTGTGGATGAATGAATATATAATGTAAAACCAATTAAGTTCTAATAGAAATAAAAAGCATGTGTTGTATATAATTTTTTTTTGTTATTTTAAGGCGAAAAGCACATTGAGGTTATTATCGCCTCCATAAATGAAAGTGTGAGTGTAAAGTGTTAAAGTCGTAAGTTTAAGTGTTTGTTAGACTCGGGTAGTGCGAGGGACGTTTAAATCCTCTCGATAGGTGCAGCTAGTCTGCACCCTACTGCAGGGTGTTATATATATAACAGAGGTTTTGCAAAATGGAAAAAGCAAATGCAGCTGAGGTGGTACTGATTTTGTCTGAGCCTTGTGTACAGGCTACTTCAATTTGTTTGTCAGTTATTGGCAACATGAAAACAGCTAGTGCCAGTAATACCTCAATTGGTTTGTCAATAAATGGCAATGAGTAAACCCCACATACCTAAGTTTGAACCTGTGTTCCAATTCAAGACGTAATACAATGGAGTAGTGTGTCACTGAGTGCTCAAACACATGGACTATCAGCTTTTAACAAGTTGGTTCAAAAGTAGGTGTACAATATTTACTATATTTATAAAGAATAAGTGAATAAATAGTAAACAATATATCAATTTTATGCTTTGAATAATTAATAAAAGTAGATTAAACTGGTTTTTTAAAAAATTCTATTGCTACCTGATCTTAAAAAAGTTTTAAATGTCTGTTTCATTATTACAACACTTCTACGTCTCTGAAACACTTGTGAGAGCCAGTGCCAGTGCCTATAACTGCTACATCAACTGTTAAGAAGGGCTATCGTAAAAAAAACATTTTTTTATAAATAAACTCTACAAAAATGTTTATTGTAAGTGATCATTGCAGCCGTTCAGCACTCATACCTGATTTAATATCTTGGGAAGTTGTTATCAAATTACGTAGATTCTTACAGTTAAGACATAATGATGTGTTGTCCGGGTCATATGTTAAAAATAAGCCAGCAAAGTTAGACTTGTTCCTTTAGTGTAAACCCACAAATGTTTACAACAGCTGAAGAAAGTTGTAAAACATATTACTGCATATCTCAAATTGTCAACCCTGGTTGATTTATTTATTGATATGTAATGGACATTATATTTTTAAATTTAGTTATCACAATATTGTAAACCTACTTTTAGACAACTCAGTTTATAAATAGTTTTACATATTCATCAATGTTATTGTGTTTGTAGGGTGCTCAAGAATTCGTAGTGCCTACGAGGATTGAAGGAAAGTTTTACTCTCTTGTACAAAGTCCGCAGCAGTTAAAGCAACTACTTATGGTTGGCAGTATGGATAGGTACTTCCAAGTGGCTAGGTGCTATCGTGATGAAGGTGCTCGTCCAGACAGACAGCCTGAGTTTACTCAGGTAACTAGAGTTGGGGATGAACTGAAATTTCTATTTCGAGTAGAATTTGAACTCCTTTCTTAAAAATATAATTAAAAGTAAGAATATGTAAAACCAAATCAATCTTTTGTTTATATTTGCAGACTTACCAGGTCTCCTCATTTAGGATGGAGACTGTATTTTTATACACAGTCTCCGGTATTCTGTATTTGCAGTCAGTTCTTCCATATTTTAATAAAATTTGGACTTAAACAATAAAAATATCAGTGAGAAAAGAGTTTGATGCAGAATTTTTCTCAGTAAGACATTTCAGCAATTATTGTGTTGTTTGTTGTATAAATACTTCATAGCCGCCTCGGTGGCCTAGTGTATAGCGTACTAGGCTTTCACCCCGAGGACCTGGGTTCGATTCCAGGCGAGGGCTTGGCATTTTCATACGCTATAAATCATCCCATCGTCTGCATTAGCCCAAGTGTGCACAATAGTCGGACGTTAAACACAAAAAAAATAATAATAAATAAATACTTCATGTTTAATTTGTTTATATTTTATGCCCATATGCTTTATTGCATTACAAGCAGTCTAAGTACTAAATAGACTCAAGGTCAACTGACTATTTGCTGTTGTTAATAAAGATATTCGGGACCGGAGTAGTCGGAATCAAATGACTGATATTTAGAATAATATTCTAAATTGGAATCATCTGTGCAGAATTGTTTTGCGTAATCAGACATCACTAAATCCAATTTTTTCAGTTTAATTTTGTTATTATTATAGGGACAATTTATAGTTTTACAATAAATGTTATATATTTTGTTACTATTTTAAGGTATAATAATGTTAGTTTTAGGTAAATATTTAGTGTTATTATTATATTTTGTTTGTTAGTTGATATTTTATGTTGTTTTATTTACCTTCATTGTTATTTAATTTTTTTCTAAAATAACTTTTATTTTGTATTTTTATGTTTTATTTTAAATATTTCAATTTAATTTAAATTTCTAATATGTTTTCAGATGGACATAGAGTTATCATTCACAGATAAAGATGGTGTTATGACTTTGATTGAAGAATTGTTGTTGCACAGTTGGCCAGAGCAATATGGGAAACTAACTCTGCCTTTTCCTCGCATGACTTACGAAGAAGCTATGGATTCTTATGGCACTGATAAGCCTGATATTACTTTTGAAAACAAAGTAAGTTATTTATATGTAATTCATTCATTCTACATGTTGTATGTTTATATTTGTAAATTGAAATGTGTTTTAATCAAACTTAAAATGTATTATAAGAATTACAGTTGATATTAAAGTATAGAACACATTATTGAAGAATTTATTTCTGAAGTAAAAGGCAACAAAAGGGAAAAACAATTACTTGCAGAACAAAATTTCTTGTTTACTTTCTACATTTTATTATATAAGCTTTAACTTCCTCAGTTCATTTAATTTTTATAAAAAAAAGTTAAAAAAGCATTACGTTTATATAACATAGCTTTTAAAATGTATTTTTCTTAAATTATTATTTGTTGAATGAAGAATTTATTACCAAGTATTTAAATAAGATGGAAATTAGTGATTTGTGAAAGTCATTGATGAAGTGCCCTTGAATTAGGTTTGTAGTGATATTAGTTTGAACACACCATTAGCTTTGCTTTTGAAACATTGTTTAATCCAATGGAAAGCAGGATATAATGATGTTACAGAAGGCAGAGATAAATAAATGATTTATATCATCATCTTGATGTCTATGATTTATAATACAATACACCATCAGTTATATGAAATGGTTTGTTTACATGACTGGCTAGTAAGATTTATTTTGTCAAAATATTGCATAAATTAAAAACTAAGATATTTTAACTTTCATTCTTGATACGTTTATGACCATGCAAGTATGTTTCAAAATGTCACGATTATAAATTATCCCTGTCCTCCCTTACCACATTCTATTGCCTTAGTGAATCAGATATTGTTGACTTAATTATTTAATTATATTTCGTGTGTGTGTGTGTGTGTGTATATATATATATATATATATATATATATATATATATATTATGTATAAAGTAGAGGATGATACAGTCTAAATGTAAAATTGAAAGATTTCATCCTTAGAAAACCAACAATGTTTTTAAATTAAGGCTAATGGAAAGTTCACATTTCTTACACAATTAAAGATTTTAATCCACTTCTAATAATTTAAAGTGTATATTTTTCGTAATATGTGTTTAAATGTTATAATGAACCTTGATTTTTGTGCAGTGCAATATTATTGTGTTTTTAGTAATACCCTTTTGACACTACAAGCTGATATATCAATATGTGTGTGTGTGTGTGTGTGTGTGTGTGTGTGTGCGTGCATGCGTGATTGTACCGATTATATCGGTGTGCAAAAATTGTGTGAATATCACCACGGACTGATTATATTGGTGCGCAAAAATGTGTGAATACCACCATGGGTCGATTATATTGGCGCACAAAAGTTGTGTGAATACCGCCACGGACTGATTACAATGGCGCGCAAAAAATGTGTGAATACTGCTACGGGCCGATTAATCGGCGTGCAAAAGTTGTGTGAATACCACCATAGGTCGATTATATCAACGCGCAAAAAATGTATGAATACTATCATGTGCCGATTATATTGGCAGGCAAAAGTTGTGTGAATAGCGCAACAAACTGATATAATATGGGCTCATTGTGTTCAATGTTTTCATTTGATTTTTGTAAAAATTACATCTTTTAATTTAGTGACATAATCATGAAACGATATACATTCGGATTCTCTGAACTGATTGTGTGCATTTGTCAATCTCAGACATATTTATTTGACAAGGCAGTGTGGACTCGCCCCGACGAGGAAACTATATTTGTAAACATGCACAGTCCACTTGGTCCCTTCTCATTGTAGCATCTCAATAAATAAAACTACTAACCGATAATACTGCACCCACTGACAGGTCAACAATTGGTTTTGTTGAGTAAAGCAAATAGAATGATTATAAGTGGTTAGACACTTGACCTTCAATGATTAATTCATTAGTTCTTTGTTTATATTATTTGTACATTATGAATTTTGGTAGTGAACATATTAATGCGTATTGCTTACATTATTGCCTAAAAATAAAAGTTAATATTTACTTGGCTCGACCCGTCTTTGACCCAAATTGTGCTCTTTGCCCGAACCGAAGTCGGTTTTTTCAATTGACCCAATCCGACCCGTAAAATTCGGGCCCAAATAAAACCCTTGAAGAAGCAGCTGTAGTTCTGCCAATTACTGGTGAGGTGTTTACCTGCTTGAATAATTTATAAAATGTCTTGACTGGCAGTAGCTGTATCGTCAGTTTGTGTAGTAAAGTTATCGTCTTGATGGCTGTTTTCAAAACACTTATTCAAATCAGCTTAATATCATTGCAGCCTGACTTGTCTACATAAATGCATTTAATGAGTCAATTAATGTACTGTTTGTCTTAAGTTATGTAAATGTAGTTTTAGCACATGAAGGAGAAGTGGAGGGAAGGTAAAAGCGGTTTGGATTGGGCAAGCGCTAGCAGAGGGGGGAAATGTGTGGATGCTTACAGTGCATTTACAGTAGAAAACATTACTTTTACATTTTAACTAAAGTAATAAAGGCCTAATTTACAATGTCCACATATAGACTACTTTTTATAATTGTTGTTATAATTAATTTGGCTTATTAAAATTATTAAATAAATATTTTTTCTATATACCATGTTTAGTCTTCACTATTTAATAATAATTAAAAACAGATGTTTAAGTCTAATGTTACAATCCTAAATAAATAAACTAATATTAACATTCTTAATTTAAGCATAGGCTATATTTTTTATAAAATTTATTTAACAAAAAACTTATTTTAGTTTTTATATTAACCAGTTTCATTTTAGCTTAGGCATTATTTATAAAAGATATAAACTCTAATGTTTGTTTAATTATCATCTAACATTTGGTTGCCTTTAAGATGTAATTTATTTCTTGTAAAAATTGTGTTAAATAAAAGTTTATAATAATTATTAATTTACCTATAACAGATGAATTCCATCCATTTTTTCATCAATGTTACTGCTAGATGACTCTGAATCTTCATCACTGTTATCACTGTCTTCTAAAGATTTTGCCGCCTCAGTGATCTAGTGGATAGCGTACTGGGCTTTCACCCCGAGGACCCGGGTTCGATTCCCGGCCAGGGCTTGGCATTTTAATTCACTATAAATCATCCCATCGTCTGCATTAGCCCAAGTATGCACAATAGTCAAACGTTAAACACCAAAAAAAAAAAATTTTTGTCAATTTGTTTGACAGTGTTTATATCATTGGTTACGTTATGTGTAGCGATGCCATTTTTTATTTTTGCCTAAACTAATTCTGTAGGATTCAGTTCAGGATGATAAGAAGGCAACTGTAATATTTTGTGTCCTTGTTCCAATATTTTGTTGAAGTAGTACTGCTCATAACTTGACTTATTTAATTTCACTAATTCATACAATGCAGACTTAAACATTGTGTCAGAGCATGGAATGTCCCATCTCAGCAACTCTTCTTTCCTAGAATTAGAATTTGGTGTTGGATTAAATTTTTTATTGTGATATGGAGCATTATCAACAACTAAAATTTAATGCAGGGGAGGGTTATCAATCAATTGGGTTTTAATCCACTTTTCATAGTTTTCAGCATTCATTTCATTGTGATAATCTCCTGTTTTTTGGCCTGACTTAAAAATCAAAAGAGCATTATTTACTCCTTCATTTTCATTTCCGATGTTTGCTATAATTTTTTTTAACTATTGTTAGATTTGTTGGTCCATTCACTACTCTTAACATGCGTTGAATGAATGTATGATTCATCGGAATAAAATATCGGTCTTCCTTCTCTCCTAAATTGTCAGATTTTATTTAGGTATGTAATGCGTTTAAACCTATATCGTGTTTTTCCACTAAAATTTTCCTGTTGTCTTCAGTTTTTCTCCATCTGAATCCCATTCTTTTTAAAAAATTTCGTAATGTTTCATGGGTAACATTTATCTCAAAGTCCGTGTGTTCTTATTGTAAAACTTTTAAAAGGGTTCTTAATATAGGCAACACTTAATGGGATTTGTGAAAATTATATATTATGTTTCTTAAAGCGGACTTTTGAAAATCGTCAATGTTTACTTTTTTTATTAACTCGCAGACGAATTTTTCCAGGCATACTAAACTATTCATTTTCTCCCATTTTCTTTTCTTCTGGTAATAATTTTCTTAACGTGTGAATAGATATTCTACAAAGATTAGAAACACGATTTTGAATTTCTAAGCGTGCCAAGCCGGAATCTTCATTAAATATATTTCACCACACATTCATAATAACAAATTCAGTTTGGCTTCTTAATGTCACTTCTTTGCCTATTAAGCGTGTTGACTTTGGTTGAGGCATATTTTAACAATGATTGGCATGCACGTCAAATCAACACTTTACTGTCAAAGGTTCTGAACAGACTGACTAGAAAAAGTGGAGGGGATACATCAGTGAGTCGCATGATCAATTGCCACACCTACATTACACAAAAATGACACTGCGCATCCATAAACTACGCCAACATAAGTTAGACAAACTGTACTAATATTTACTGGAGGATAAATTACACGAAAGCCAAGAATACAATAAGATATTGTAACTCAACAATTCAAGGTGGATTAAAATTAGTTAACCATTGAACTCATGCTTTAACATAATCTCAGTATAAAATTTCCGCTGTGAAATAAAATAAAAGTAATTGCAGTGCGCACCTGTCTCATTCACATGATGAAAGCATAATTCCAAAAATTAACAATATTGAAATAATTGTATATCTTAAACATTAAAAAAATCAGATTTTTTATTAACATTTTAAATTACTTTGAAAATCTGAAAATAAAGTCATTGTAGAAAATTTTAAGTAAAAGAAATTCTCAGTTTGTGAATAAAAAACTCTGATCACAATATTTATTTTTTTTCCTAACAATTTATTAAAATACATTAAATTATCACTTGTTCTCGTTCTCTATTTAGTAAGCAATGTTATTTCTGGGAAAAGACATCTACGTGGCGTGACGCTCGAATCTATGATTACGAAATTTCTAACCTAGCAACTTTCTTACCCAGTCACTTGAGTAAGCTGGTCTGGTTTGTTTTTACATTGATCACGTATGTTAGGAAAAAATCAATTATTTGGAAGAATCAGTTTTACAGAGAAGCCAGTCTAGTTAATTCAGATTTAATACTTGATCTATTACATCTTTAAAATAATTGACTTCACTGTTAAATTATAAATTACCTGTTAGCCCATTAGTTGTTAATTAATGATATAGTAGTTATTGATTGGATTTCAGACATATACTTTTTTTATGACTTTAAATTTCAAACAATTTGAATTCATAACATAATTTCATTTGTTACAGATACGAAATATTACCCACCTACGTATAGAGAATCAAGATGCTGAACAAAACATTCCAGATACTACTAGAGCCCTAGTCATTTCAGGTGGAGCTGTAAGTATATCCTTGTTATTCCCTATATGGTACATATAAGGAGAGATCGAAAAGTCATGCACATCAAAGATTAATTAAACAAATTAATCTTTACTTTCTAATATTACATCACAGTTACAATATTTATTAATTATTACTAGGTTATATACAATATAACCATAAAACATATGTTCATCCTTACAACGTATGGTGAAAAAGGCGGCATCATTGTACAATGTTTTCTGGCCACTTTGTGGAGCACCTGTTCATTGATGTTGTTAGTCTCCTGCACTGTGTGGCCGGTTGTATATACTTTTCCTTTAAGGTAACCTTACAGGAAAAAATCTGGAGATGACAAATCAGGTGAATGTGGAGGCCATAATCTCTAAGAGATGATATGTTCACCAAACATCTTGTATAACAAATGCATTGTTTCATATGACTCCGTCCTGCCAAAACCAAAATAACATTCATTACATTCAAGAAGAGCAATAAACTGTGTAATGATATCTTGGTACACAACGTGGTTCATTATAATTTCAAAGAAAATATGGCCCAGTATTTGACATTGTGATACAGCACAATATATTCTAATTTTTTGACAGCTCAGTTTCAGTTTTCTGGGTGTTCACGCAAAATATGAGGATTTTCAGTTGACCAAATTCTAGTGTTTTGACTGTTCACATAGCCACTAAGGTGAAACTATACCTCATTGGTGTAGAAAAACCGGACAAGCTCTGCGATTCCTTTTTGTCAATTAATGTCTGAAACTATATATAGTATATTATGCACTGTTTGTTAATAGTTTCCTCCAGTTCTTGAATGCTGTGTATATGTTATTTAACTCTTCTGTCTGAGTACTTCCATATGAAATCTTAGGTTGCACTGATAGTTTCTTCAAGCTTTTAGAAGATGAAGACTCAGTCAGTGGTCCTAACCTTTCAGTTTAGCATCACTCAATGGCTAGTCTCCCAGTTCTCTTCTTGTCTGCAACTGATCCGCTTTCCCGAAAACAGGTGATAAATGACATTATGGTCAAATTATTAAGTATTGTCAATTTATATATTTCCGACATAACTTGTTTATAGTGTGTATAAGAACGGCTGGTGAAATAATTTTCAATGATGAATATTTGTTGCTTGTGGGAAAATGACATGTTTGCTAAGCAAGAAACACTGCACTATTGTGACTCTCACATGGCCAGCAGATACTAAATGGGTTCTAGGTTTATTGTTGTTAATAATATGATGCTATCTTGTGTAAGGCAATAGAACTATTTCAACTTACTACTGTTTACAGACACTTTTATTCTGATTTGTGTAAATTTTAAACGTCTGTACACAATAGTCGGGCGTTAAAAAAAAAAAAAAAAAAAAAAAAAATGTGTATTTTACAATCAATAGATTTTTTTTCGGCGAAAAACTGTTAAGATTATCATCACCGGAACATCAATAGAATAGAATAACATCAATAGAACTTTTTTTTTGTTTAATTATACTTTACTTTTGGTTGTATTTAAAGTTTACATTAACACAAAATACAAAAGGTGTTAATTGATCAGGTATAGGACAAACATGCTGTATTTTATGACATTTTCTGATTTAACTTAATTGATTTTTTCCAGCATTTGTTTACACCAGCAAAACAAAGTGAATATACTGCCTGGACAAAGACAAGATATCCAAATTGTATTCTCAAGAGTGTTAAACTTGGATCTAAATGGGAAAGTGAGATTGAGACTGAAATTCTAGAGTTTAATATACCTAAGATGAAAGAACTTCTTAACTTTCAACCGTCTGATCTTCTTTTGATTTGTTCTGGAAAAGAAGAATCGGTGGTATGTATCAGTTGAGTTCTCATAATCCATTTTTTATTTAAAAGAACAAATTTAAATATTTTTTCATATAGAAATATTATTATTATTATTTTTAAGGCAGCTAAGGTCTTTACGGACATTCTTCTGTGGGATTGAAATTAAATAATTGTGACTTGCAGCTATCTAACAACTTGATAGAAACAAATTTCCAAAAACTATCATTATCGAATGAACAAACATTTCAGTATAAAAAACTAAATGCTAAAGAAAAATTGCATAAAATAGTGTTCAAATATTTAAAGTAGCAGTTTGAATTTGTTTAAATTTTGTTTAAAACACTAACAGATTTTTATTTAAGCATTTATTATTTTTGTACTAAGCAGTTACAAATCTGCCGTTAAAGTTATGTAAATAATGGGAAATTTAAAAAAACTTCCAGGGAATCTATCCACACATTTCAGGTTCTGATCTGTAACATTGGTATTTTATTTATTTAAAAATTTTAAATCAAACACTGTATAAATATTTTGCAATTTCTTAACTCTTTGTGGTCGAGTAGTGTATCTTGTTAATACACTATCTGATATCTCTATTGGTCACCACCATTTCCTAGCTAGCTCGACTATGTTTTGTCAGGTCATCGACTACTGTCTCACAGGTCAGTAGGAAAGCTCTGTTGCCCATTTACAATATGTTCGAATACATGAATGGTCAGGTATCACTGCCACACTATTTTATTTGCTGTTACAATATCAACAGTCATTATTTTAGCTTGCTAAATGCTGCAATCACTAGATTAATTCACTAAATGTTCCACTGTTATCAATCAAACTTGCAGACCAAGGAAATACATATTTTTTGTATGTGTGACTTGATACACAGACGAACAGCGTAAATATTACTGTTGTATCACCAAGTTTTGTCTTTACAGTTCATGCATTCATTCCGTTTATTATTTGAGTGGACATGAACACAGATAAGGATTGTGTGACTGGCATATTTTGTCCTGGCTTACCTAGCACTATTCAAATTTACATACAAGGCTTATGAAGGAACTTAGTTATCAGTCACAAAAATATAATTTAAAGTATACAGTTTTAAAATGTAGGATACAGGTACAAAGAGTATTGGGTATAAAGAGTTCATGCTAAATTTAAATGCCCTATTTTCATTGTTTGTTATGATGAAATATTATATAAAATATCACTATAAAAATCACTATAAAATATTAAACCATCCTATATTTCTGTTATTATATTTTAATTTTATATATTTTGTACTTGTAATTTTATATGTTGTGCTCTAATGAAGTGTTAATACTTTAATAATAAAGTTATAGAATATTCTTAATCATTTTGAATAATACTTCATAATTGTTGTGCCCTAAGAAAAAAAACCATCAGTTTTAAACTTTAATAAAGAACAGTTATTGCTAAAAACAGCTTTGATTTAGCAAATCAATGTAATCAATATGATTGCTGATCCAGTGCAGAAAACTTAGTGTCCAGCTCTGCTGTGAAAAAGCAACAAGATATGTACAAACTCTGACCTGATGTGCAATACTCGGTGGCCTGTAGATCGCAAAGTGTTTTAAAGATTAATAAATTCCAATTTTATTTATACAGTTGCCTCTATTGGGGAAAATCCGAGTAGATTTGAGCACAGGAAAACCTGAAGGAAATGTTTTCAAGTTCCTGTGGGTTGTGGACTTCCCTCTGTTCCTGCCGGGAGAGACTGAAGGCAGTCTAGAACCAGCTCATCATCCTTTTACGCTACCTAATACAGAAGACATGGACTTGTTGGATTTGTCGCCTATCAAGGTTAGTGTTTAAATCTGAAAATTGTTAATCATGTACATTAGGAACTTTCGCATGTATAACAGGCTGAGGAGAAGTGTCTTTTCCAGAAATAATTAATAGTATGGTGTAAGGGGACTCTGTACCATGTCCCAAGATCAGTAATTACTGTTCAAAGCTTGGACCTTTGATTGTAAACATACTAGAATAATAACCCTCGAGAGAGAGAGAGATGTGAGCACTCGCTGCTGGTGATATCTTGCGGCAAAGTGTTCAACTATAGTTAAATAAGTAATATTACTGTCTATTTTCTAAACATTTTTTCTTCCTGTCTTTGCAGCTTACATTGTTTGTATCGGCGAATAGTCCAATTACTTGCACTTTAGCATTTGCTATTGAGCACTTTTTTTATAATGGTGGCTGTACTTCTAGTCCGTCTATATATGAACACGTCTGTGAAAGAAAAACTTATTTCATGAGATAATCTTGAATTATTTTAGTTACTACTACCTGCTATTAACAAACAGTAAAACTAACCTCCTTCAAAGTTTTAGCAAGTCTAATGGAATATAATATACTTTAATAATAATTAATAATTTAAATTCAGTATTGGTAAAATTAAGATTAAAATTACATCATATTTAATGACTAAGCAGTCGTATAAACTCACCTTGGTATTCATCTCCCCCTCCCCCAGTAAAATAGAACGAATGTTGTAGTGTTTGCATTCATTACTAAAACATGCAGACTAAAGAATGACACAAATGGAAGCTACTGTTTGTCACATGTCTTGCTTAGAAGTTAGGTTAAGGGTGTTTATGTTGAACGTATGATATTCTGAGCTGCCAAGAATGGGCTTTTCTGCATTCAAAAGAAACACAAAGTATCAGTTAAAATGACATATGAATATGTTTGTCATGGTGAAGATGGTGACTTCCATTGCAACAACTGTTGCTTAATTTCAGGGTTGTAACTGTAAACTCATGTTTCATCACCAGTTACGGCATTGGAGTTGAAGTTGGGATCATCTCGCTATAATTTTTAACTCAGTGCAGACAGCTACGTGGTCATATTTTCGTCATTGCTCAGCAGTCTTGGTACAGATTTTGCAGCAATGCATCTCATGACAAAATTGTGTGACAAGGTCCATTAAACAGACCAGAACGACATTCCAAGAATCCCACAAACATCATGGATTGTTCATTTACAATCTGCAATAATATCATCTCTCTTAGTGGTTCTGTGTACAGCTCCTGGTATTTCCCAGGTTGAGATTCTGAACCTGTATAGTCCAGTTGATTTTTCTGTCCAGTGGTCTCCCTTCCAATAGTTTGGTATGAACGGCTGAATTTTCTAGGCACGATCACAGCAGATGAGAGTTTGATCACTAGCATGACTTGGTGTGTAGATTGCAGCATTTTTACTTACAATCTTTTTTAGTTTTTTTGTAGCTTTATTTTCAAACTAGTAATTTGAATCTTTATAACTTTTTGTTGACGATTTAATTTTACTTTATAATTTTAGCTTATTTTAATTGTACTAATATTTGAGTAACACTAGTTCACTTGTTCTCTCTCTGTGTGGGCTGTTCTTCCTTGTAGAAAAACATGTTCTCCGTCTCTCTTGACACAGCCGAGTATGGTGCCAATGTCTAAGCTCTGTTACCAATTTTCAAATTTGAAAAATGTTTTTTAGGATAGGTCTCATTCAAGTTGTATTTCAGCCATTCCTGACCCTGTTGCCTGGTTGTAGGTGTGAATACACTCCTGAAATCAACCACAGTTTTTCTTTGTTATTTATTTTATCTGAGTAATTAATTTTAGTTTTGTAATATATAGTTTTGGTAGCACTGGCTGACCGTGCTACGCCCTAGTGCCTTATCTTCACTGACCTTTGTTCACTCAACTAATTTAACTTTTTCGATTTTCTGTATCCTCTTTGGTTCGGCCAATTTTGCTGATCAGGATGTCATTTTTCTCAGCTTAACACCCTGAGTTCCTAGAAATTGCATTTGTACTTCTAATTCTGGGCCGATTAGTTGTCGAGTTATTGTTTTTCCTTGGTTTTGAGTAATATTGCTGGTTTATATGTCTGTGGTATAGTCCTCATAAATCCTGAAAAATAGGTGACAGAAACATGTATTCCTGTCACCTATTTCTCAAGATTTACCTAATTAATAAAGTTTATAATATGTTTATACCTAAATATTCTGTCTGCTATTTTTTTTCCTAATACAGTACTATTCTATAGCCTAAAATTTTCATAATTAGTTATTTGACAATTTTACAGTATTCATTAAATAAATCTAACTTAATAACTTCCTAATCATCTTAAGATATTTGATAATAATTTCACTTATCATTCAAGTTTTACAATATTTTAATTTATTTATTTCCAGATACAAAGATCTTTATTCACATGCTTTATTTTGTAATTTAGGGCTGTGTCCTCCTCCTGATGCTGCCCCTACACATTTTAAATTTATATTTTTTGTCAATGCTTATCTCTGTTATTTGTAATATTTGTTAATTAAATATTATTTTAATTTCTTCTTGCATTATTTTTTGTCTTCAGTGTGTTATAAGGTAGATTAATTCTGAATCCTACCATTTATAATTTTATTTTGTTTACATTTAGTTTATACAACGTGAAGTATTACATTTAAGAAAAAATGTTATTCTTAATAATATCATTAATTCATCTTTAATTTGTTTCCAAACAGATTTATGTAATTTTTTTTATTTTGACTTTATTTTGAGCTGGATTTCATTATAAATTATTCTCAGTTGCACAGTTAGTACGGCCTAGAATATACCAAATTTTACTGGTTATTTCATATCTACTCTTGTCTACTCGCCATTCAGTCAAGCCTTGTTTGTTTAATGATTTGACTTCTACAAGCTTACGTATTTTCGTATAACTTCCAACAGCACTAAAAAAAGTTAAACTAATTTAATCGTTGCTACAGTGAAACTAATTTCTGCTCCAGTTATAATATTTATAATTGGTAGAAAAAATCTTTTCAGTTTGTGTGTGTGTGTAATAATACTGATTAGAGAATGATTATATTATTATAATCGGCTACTGAGAATGAAGAGGGCTCTTGGTATAACGCGTGATATCTACAATAAGAGATGTATGTCGACGCACACAAAAATCAGACACTACAACACAGTCATAAAACCGGAGGTATTATATGCAAGCGAGATGCTAGCACTCCACACAAAAGCTACCATGGAGGGTATTTTGAAGGAAGAACGCAAAATCTTGAGGAATATCCTTGGTCCGAGATTAACAGAAGATGGATACAGGTTGCACTCCCGGAAGACCACAGAGAAGATATCGAACCTGGCAGCAGATATCAGAAGAAGGAGGCTTTGGTTCTATGGACACATCAGTAGACTCCCAACGAGACTTGCCAACAGAATCCTTAAGTATATACAAGGTGTCAAATCAACAACGTCGTGGATTGCACAAGTCAGAATAGACCTACAAGATGCAGGAATAGACTCAACAGATGTTGAAGATAGACATGCATACAGGAGAAAGATGTTCGGTTGGAAGGTCCCAGAGAATGAAATCCCAAAGAGAGCAGGGGTAAAATGGACAGAGGAGCAGAAGAGGATCCATGGGGACAGGATGAGGGAGGTGTGGAGGATTAGAAGGAACAAGACATGAGTCGGAGTGCTTTGCGTGATCCAACAGGGTCTATGCAGATAATAATAATAATAATATTGATTAGGCTATGTTAAAAAAACTTACAAAACTTGTATTTTTACCCTTTCCGTTAACACCAATCCCTTGTCCTCATTATTCTAATTGGTGTATTGATGTTAAACAAATATGCTAGTAACTATATAATTTCTGTTTCTGTATTAGTTCTAGAGCATTAGTTGTTTGAAAAATAATTTAAAATCAGTAATTTAAGTTAAACTATGAAAAAATTGACTAGTAATGGAAATTGTTTGTAAGAACCAAGTGTAGAAGATTTAGTTTGATTTTAATACTGTAGTCCTAACTTGAATATACAATATAATTTGAAGTAGTTAACTTATAAAATTCCATTGTATTAGGCTCGAGGGCAGCATTACGATCTAGTCCTTAATGGTTGCGAAGTAGGAGGAGGATCTATGCGTATTCATAATGCTGAATTGCAGAAGAAGATCCTTAAAAATATCTTGAACATACCTACTGATTCCCTAAGTCACCTTCTGGAAGCACTGGATTCAGGAGCACCACCCCATGGAGGCATCGCTTTAGGTATGGTTCAGTAACGTTTAGCACAGTGAAAATATCCTAAATTAAAATCTAATGTGAATTTTTTATAAACTGTGCTACTGTACTGCTAGTCAATAATAGTCGGCCTGTGCAAATTTTATTAAAATTGTAATTACTTAAGAAGTATTGTTATTCAAATCTGTTTGCAAAATTTGGAATATATTGATTTGTTCTTTGCCAGTAATTTCTAAACCACTTTTTATTGAGATAATATAATAATACGTATTATTTAGGTCTTTACGTTTTATCTAATTTTAAGGACTTGATGGTTGATCTGGTTAAGACATTGAACAATCTGCTGCATCTCTCTCATGATTGTGGGTTGTGCAAATGCCTTTGCTTTACTCTTATAATAAATGCCCACCCCTCTCATCTTCATTAGTCTAACTGGCATAATGTCTAAATGTCAAGAAAAAAACTTAATTTTAATCAGTCATTTTAGAGAATTTTTTATTGCAGCTAGCTACTTTTCAAATACTTGATTTTTAAACTTCAAACAGAATTAGATCAGTCATTTGTGTTACAAGATGAATACACCAGGCTTCAATGTTAAGTCAAAATTGTTATCTATACGTACGTAACATATTCAATCAGTATCCAGCGATGTGCAGAGACAGAAATGGACAAGTAAAAACAACTTTCTTGGACTCAAAAGACTTTGAAAGATCCATTAACTTACAATAAAAATAATAACGAAAGCATTACCTGAGTATACCTTATTATATTTTGAGCTTTTTTTTAAATTTTAGCCCACATTGGAGCACACACAGTCAATTTAATTAATCTTTTGATTTTTCTGCGTTCTTCCCAGTATTTTTTTAATCTTATTGATCTCTGAAGTCTGAGTTCTTCCGAATATACTACGTTTCGTGGATGTTTTTCCCTAAACTGTAATTGGGTTTCCTGACTTCTTAAGATCGCTTTTTCCCTCCTTCCTGCCAATTGCTCCTTGGTTATTCCCAGTTCCTTCAAGTCCTCTTCCACCTCCTTCAACCAGTTTTTCTTAACTTTACACTTCAGTTGGTAGTCCAATAATCTCCTTGTAAGTCTACTCTCCGGTAATCGAGTTAGGTGTCCAAAGAAGGCCAATCTTCTTTCCTAAAAATGTTACTGAGCTGCTCGTTGTTCCGATACAAGACCGAATTCGGCACAAATGTCGCCCCACCAAATGTTTCTTATTAATAATTGTTCAGAGTACTCTCCTTTCCATTCTCTGGAGCTCCTCCGTTCTATTTTGGCTCTTTAGATTAAATAGGGTCTCCGAGGCGTAAGTTACGCTTGCCCTTATGACCGTGTTATAATGCCTAAGTTTAGATTTTATAGAAAGCAATTTTTTTTAGGTGTTCTGAGTCAAATAGAAGGCAGATCTTAATTTAGCTACTCTGTTAAGTATTGCTGGTTTTTCTCTGAGGTCTCTGGTAATAGTTTCTCCCAAGTACTTAAATTTATCGGTAATCTTTAACCGGTCATTACCGATTTTTACGAACTTTTGTTGTGTCTTATTGGCATTATCTCTGTTTTCCTGAAGGATATTTGGAGGCCGACTTTTCCTGCGATGTCTCTTAGTGATTCAATTTGGTGTGTTGTGTCTTCCCAGCTGTTTGATAAGAGTGCCAAATCGTCCGCAAAGGCTAAACAATTTAACCCTATCTTTGTTCCAATTTTGATTTGCCCATTAACCTTGTTCCACTCTCTAATAACTTTTTCCAAAACACAGTTAAATAAGAGTGGGGAAAGACCATCTCCCTATTTTGTGCTTTTAATATATTACTTTAGAATTTGTCCACACCATTTAATTGAAATACTGAATTGAAATTTGATTTCAGGTATGGATCGACTTGTGTCGTTAATAGTAAATGCAGAGAGTATTAGAGATGTGATAGCTTTTCCTAAAGGGGTGGATGGCAAAGATCCTATGTGCGGAGCTCCTTGCAACATTACACCAAAAGAGTACACCTTGTACAGTTTGATTCCACCCAGTGATAGAGACGTAAATGAAGAAAGTAAAACAGCCAGCCAATAAAAGCTAATAGTATTACATTATTACTATTACAGTTTATTTTTTGCATAAAATTAAAAATATCTTAATGAAATCTACACTTGTACTGAAATTAGACAACATTTTTATTATGTTAAAAATTGGTAATGCATGTGATTCAACACATTAATTGTATCCATGATATGAAACAATTCAAAATTGATTCTTGGTAGTCAATTTTGAAAAATCATAGTCAAGTAATTGGTACTTACCATTACTTGACTAATGGTGTGTAATGACTTCAAATTGTAAATGTTTTTCAATTAAATGTTCTTTAATAATAATGTATGCATTTTTGTTTATTTCAATTATCCTTTAGGAAAACTCTTTTCCCACTCACAGAGGAACAGATCACTCACAAGAACAGAACAACAGATCAGACTAAAAACAAGAACAAAACCTTGACAAAAATTAAAAATGTTAAAACCTCAAAGTAAAATGTTTGTCCAGTCCTCCATCTATAATACATAATAAATTGAATTTAAAGAGAAACTAGATCACAGAAAATTCATAGTAATTAGTTTAAAATTCCTGTCTATAATTTTTTTCTTGATCAGAAATTTTTTCTACACTAATTTTTTGTATGTGTTTTTAAATACAATAGAAAAATATGTGGACTAATGTTCATAATCATAGTATTATTGTTAAAATTTAATGCCTTCTAAAAAATGATCAATAAGTGATAAAATATGCAAAAAAATGAGAATTAGACTTCTGTTATTATTAGCCAACACAACAAAATTAGACAACGTTTAGGAATCTGACTGATTTTAGTTCAAATATCTGAACTGGAAATCTTTGGCATTAACTTAATCATGGACTTTGTGCTGGTCTTCTTTAACCCTTATTATTATTGAGCTTATTATTTTTCCTTTAGTCTTGTTACAAATTGGATGATTTCCTTTGTTTATTTAGATTTCTCACATTTCCAACCAGTTCTTTTACTAATTCGAAATTTCCTTTGTGTATTACTTTACTCCTGTTATAAAGCAAAAATGCAAAAAAAAAGTTACTAGAAAAAGAATCCACTTTTTACAATTTACTAGTAATATAGCGGACAGAAATATCAACACCTTATCAATTTATTATATTTATAATAAATTTCTATTATTTATATTTATTATATTTACATATCGCAGGTCTTTTTCACTATTTCTCTAACTCCACCACTGTGTCTCTAAGTACACAGTTACCTGTGTTGTCTGGTGTCAAAGTTAGTATGGTACATCATTGGGGTCTTTTTTTAGCAACAGGGAATCTTTGTGGAATGAGTAATAATCTACACCAGGGGTCTCCAAACTACGGCCCGAGGGCCACATCCGGCCTGCGGACAGATTTTGTCCGGCCCGCAGAGAGCTAGCATACTTGAAAACTCCTTTTAGAGAACACATTTTTTATAGCAAATTAAATTTAGTTTACTGAAGTATTCTAATTTTACGTTGAATAATTATTAATATGACATGTATATTGATATGGTCATGGGCTAACTACTCATAACATTGTTGTAGGCTTATTGTTTTCGGACTTTTTTTTCATCAGTGGACTATTTCACTTTTTACCACCGGCAATAATGATAATATGGTTTTGGCCCTCGGAACTTACTGGAGTAATCAGTATGGCCCTAAGGCTGGAAAGTTTGGAGACCCCTGATCTACACAATCAGTTATCACATGTTCTATATCTCTGATGTATCATTCATACCCTTATTTATCAATATTCCTAAAAAAAGCTTTGATTCAAGAAGTGTGACATCTTGAAGTCTACCACAGTGACAAAGGTTTTTTTTGAAATTTTTGTTATGGACGCCTCATTTTTGTTTTTCATAATTTATTTTAAAAAACCTGAAAACCTTTATGAGCAATTTTGGATTTTGATTAATCAAGATTTATAACTACATTTTTATCCATCTAAATTTATATAACATTTTCAGTTCTATTTCTTCAATAATAACCTGTTCCAAGTTTTCACTCACATTCAAATCCACAACTCTTTTATGTACCAAATTGCTTCCCCATCACTTATCTCCACTTCAAACAACAAATATTCAGGATAATTTTCCGAAATTATCATGATCTCTCATCACAACAGTTAATAAAGATATGTAATAAAACTAATTAATTTTTGTATTATTTGTAATACTTGAAACTTATAGAACACTATACTTGATGTCTGTAAAGTGTACTTGAATGCAGCCAGGAAGTTACACTATATTCAAATACTGTTTGCCTTGAATATAACAGTCTTAGTGTTTCTTGCTTACTGTTTTATGCAGTTGTGTTTCTATTGACAGTATAAATATTATTTTTCAAAAAAAGGGGGAAATCCTGTAGTTCAAAAATTACTTAGTGGGTTTCAGCACATTTCAGACAAAATCCCACTATAGTCCATCCACTTAGTAAACGGCCTGTGCAAGAATTTGTCCAGCATGTATGAGAATACCCCTCCAACAGTCCAATGACAAAAAAAAAAAAAATAGTCTGCCATTCTGAGTCTACAAACTGTTACTACTAAACATAATGAAGGAAAATGAGGGGAAAGAGTGGAGACTCAACTTCTTACTTGTACATTTTTCCCTCTATCCCACTGGTGTTCTAAGCAGCTGGCCTATAGTTTGAGTAATTTCAACTTGGCCATTTGATCTGAGAAAAAAGAATGGTAGTAGCCAATACTTAGAACTAATTTAAAATCCCATAATCTAGTGAAAAGGATTAAAAAGAAAAGATTAAAATTTTTGTTAAATAAGCCAATTATTAGCCTCCAACATTCTTGATGTGCAGACTTTGTATATGAAAAGTAAATATACTACTGTAAAATCATGTGTCCATAAAATTCCATAAACAAATTATTAAATTCGAGTTAGCCACGTGTTACAAAATTCAATTTTTTAATATGTCAATAAACGATTGGCGTTTAAACTACTATACTGTCTACACGACTTTTTTAATCTGCGTCTCAGTAGTATTGACTACCCACAATGAAAATTGATATTAACATTGAGTCATATATATATATATATATATATATATATATATATATATATATATATATATATCGATGTTAGGATATGTAGAATTCTTAAAAAAAAATATAAAGGTTTTTCACACATCATCGTGTAGGCCCAACAACCGTGTCAGGATATGTCGTATTCTTTAAAAAAATATAAAGGTTTTTTCACGCATCACTGTGTTAGACCTAACAACCGTGTTAGTTAAGTTACTCTTTAAAAAAATATAACGGTTTTTTCATGCATCACCTTATTAGGCCCAACAACCCGTGTCAGTTAGGTTATAAGTACTATTTAAAAAAAAAAAAATTAATAAAGGTTTTTAATGGATCACCATGTTAGGCATAACAACCATGTTAGTTAGCTTATGGAGTATTCATTTAAAAAACTATAAAGTATTTTTCACGCATTACCATGGTAGACCTAACAACCCGTGTCAGTTAAGGTTTTCAGTACTATTTAAAAAAATAAAGGTTTTTTTTCACATTACCATGATAGGCCCAACAACGCGCCAGTTAGGATATGTAGTATTCTTTAAAAAAATATAAAGGTTTTTCACGCATCACCGTGTTAGGCTCAACATCCAGTATCAGTTATGTTATGTAGTATTCTTTAAAACATTATACAGGTTTTTTCACGCATCACCGTGTTAGGCCTAACAACCATGTCAGTTAGGATATGTAGTATTCTTTAAAAAATATAAAGGTTTTTCACACATCACAGTGTTAGGCCTAACAACCGTGTCAATTAAGTTATGTAGTTTTCTAAAAAAAATAAAGGTTTTTTTCACCATCACCATGATAGGCCCAACAACCGTGTCAGTTGGGATATGTAGTAGTCTTTAAAAAAATATAAAGGTTTTTCATGCATCACCGTGTTAGGCCTAACAACCATGTCAGTTAGGATATGTAGTATTCTTAAAAAAAAATATAAAGGTTTTTCACGCATCACCGTTTTATGCCTAACAACCGTGTCAGGATATATAGTAGGCTATTTTAAAAAAAAAAAAAAAAAAAAATATATAAAGGTTTTTTCATGAATCACCTTGTTAGGCATAACAACCGTGTCAGTTATATATATATATATATATATATCATAGACTCGAGGATATTATGTAAACTTTCACAATATAGCCCTTCTCTGATTAAGGGCTTACTACACCATAGATATAAATGTGGTTTTACCAGGACCTTCTATAAGACCTTCTATTTAACGATGTTTTAAACGTATTCTATGTTATTTGTTTAAAGTTTAAACCGGCCTTAAACTTTTGCCGGTTACCGTTGTGTGCCTGTGCCAGTGTTTAGTGTTTGTAATTGTATAGTGTTTGTGTTGTTTACATTTAAGTAATAATGCAAATAAATTTTAGAACTTAAAATTTTAAAACAAATACATTTATGTGGATTTAAAGTATATGTATTTTTAGGGTATGATAAAACATTATACTAGAAGTGTGTTCATTACATTTATTTTAAGTAAGCTAGTTCGTTGAGGTATACCTAAAATATTTTAGGTTAGGCATGTGAAAATTGTTATGTTTTATTATTAGGATTACATTTATAACTAAATGTGTAAAACGTTCTGCGTCGTGTCCTTAACTAAATTGAAAGTATAAAAATGCGGAAATTATTGGAAGACGAAAAAAATCTCCATAACTTAATTAACCATTACTATTATGTGAAAGTTACTATTTTTTTTTTCTAGCGAAAACTTTATTTAATAGGTAAAACTGCACTTTCGGGCCTCATGGCATATCGGTCAATTTTTCACTAAAACACTTTTGCACTAAAACACTATTATATCCCAGTGGTAGTCTAACAACCCAAAATGTAAAAAGCTGAAACAATGGGAAGGTAAAAAACATAATGGGAAGGTGAGAAACATAACCTTCAAATGACTAGTGTGCAGAAGTAGCTACTGTGTTTTTCATCACGAAAACGAGTAATAAAATGTGTTATTAATACTGAAAATGAAATAAATTTTCTATGAAAAGAAAGACCTAAGAATCTAACTCGATTTGGTTATTAGGTGTAATATAAACTTTTTTAAAAAAACTGTTAAAAACCTAACTCAACATGGTTCTTTAGTGTAATATAAACTTAAAAAAAACCTTAACCAAACTCGATTCGGTGATGAGTGAAATGGTGGTTGTTAGGTTAAATAATAGATGCCATGAACTGACAAGATAATAAATGATTTATTATAAGTGATAACACGTATGAGCAGTACCTTGCTGGGTGATGTAAGTGGTATAATCTTGATTATGGAATTTAGCTTGCTCCATGCAATGTAAATAGCAGTAATGTCATAATATAGTTCTATTAAAAAGGGCTTAAAATCGTAAGTTATAATAAATTGTATCTTCCACTGGTGAATATGTTACTATAATAAACTTCACAATAAAATGTCTTAATAACCTAATCAATAATATCACGTGAAAATTTGCAGAGTTCATAAATAGTGGCTGCCATGTTTAAATTTAATGGTACCAAGTTAGCACTATGAGAACTAGCAATGTCAATGCGGATTAATACTGCCTGGGTGACCATTTCATATAAAATCCTGTATGCTTTATGTAGATGGCTATAGCGTAACTAAAGAATTCCTTTAAAAATTTTAACTTATTGTAAGAAATTGAATCTTCTGTAGATTAATATCACTTAATTTAATAATAAAATAGGTAAAAGAACAAAAAACTGTTTTAGGTTAAAATCATGAAAAGTGATTTTAAATGGTAGGCTACCATTCGCATGAGTAGGCTACCAACTTATGTAGTGAGATATTAAAAAATGAACGATTGCAGACTACCTTTCTTAGAGTACAATCTACATAGGGCCTACTTGTATTATTTCTTTAATATTTATGTACTATGAAAGTAACAAGAAATTATACTATTGAGAATATATGTTTTCCAGAATATATTGGTGAAGAATTTCTAGGTAGGTACGTTTACCTATTAAATATTTTTTTATTTCAGAAATTATTCTACAGATTTTGATATACTGTTAGAATATTAACATATTCTGGCTTAAAAAATAAATTTTGGTGGTTCTGATCATTGGGAAAAGTTTTAATTAGTAAAGCACGTTTAACACTTGGATCACATAAGTAAATGTAATTATACAAATTAATTCAATGTAAATAAAAAAAAAACTATTTTTATGAATAATATTTTTTGAGAAAATCATGAAAGTCAAACTCAGTATACTTATTTTGTATGTGTTACAGTAAACACATATAATTATTTCATGCAGATTTACTACATATTTTATCACACAGTACAAAGTACATGGCATATGGCTGTTAACCTGTCTTTGCTCGAAGCTTGTGGGAGAAAACTGTACATTTCTAAAAACCAGGACACCATACCTCTCATGGGTCCTGTAAATACATCATCACACATTTATGATATTTCACTCGTATTATTATAAAGAGGAATGTCCACCAAGTTGGTAAACCCATATTATTGAGCTTAATTAGTAAAAATAGTAATCAGTTCGGTATAAAAAATTATACATGTTCGGTATAATATTTATAAATTGATTTTTGTAGTCACTAATTTTTGTTCTGATACTGTATTGTGTTTTGAAGTTAAGTAGAAATACTAAAGTAATTATACAACACAATGAAGTAAAAAAGGTGATGGTAAAATCAATGTCAAACTATAGTCTATTATAGTTAAATTTGTTAATTAATAATTCATTGTTATTTTGTATAGATCATGGCTGAAACTGACTTCAATGACCTTTTGAATGCTGCTGAACAGCTTGCTTCAGAAGTAGATGGATCAGAGAACTTCCTCGTGTAGAGAGAACACTCAGACAAGTGTTAGAAGCATCTCAGGATCTTTGGACCAAAGTTACTACTACAGGTGCACAGGAAATACAAGCGTAAGTTGTAAATTATTGTTATTTGTTAAATGGGAAAAGGAGGTTCTCTAGTGTGAATTAAATTATTAAATTAACTTTTTTGTAGCTTATTGTTTTGCTTTGAAATTGTTTAAAATTTAAGTATAATGTATAAGTAAAATGGTATACATTTATAATATTAAATTTGCACAAATATAAAAAGTGTATTAAAGCTTTTATAGTAAACATGTTGTTGTTTTCCAATGGCTTCCGCTGGCTCACGCTATCTTTGATCTTGCTTCCCAATAGAGGCCAGGGAGGTCTCCTCTTCTCTGCTTCTCTTCATCTAATTTTCTGCAGACCAGAAGGTGGTCCTTGTTCATGATGGTTATAGTAAACATAAACTACTTAAATTTTAATACAATTGTAAAACTTATTTTAGTAGTCTCGTTCAGTATTGTGCCTATTAAGTAAGCTTAGCTAAGTAGGCTATTTTCAAGTTGGATACTAAGTCACGTAAAAGAAAAATGTTGAACCTACATTTTGCTCACATAGTTCTTTCAAGTAAATCATGCTAACGAAATAAACTGTGCTAATTGCCGTTATACATTTTGCAAAAATTATTGCCTCATCAATTGTGTTATGACCCAAAGTTTAGTGCACTTTGTTGTAAAAAATTTTAGTTAGTGACATTCTATATTCCACAAAAAAACCAAGATAATGGTAACACAACTAACAGAAATAAAGATTATCTATTTAATCTTTTGACTGGTGAATTTCTGATAATATAATATGCCCCAAAAAGTATTTTTTTTTGTTTTTAATAAAACGATCAATTTGGATAAAAAATATATTTAAATGAAAAAGTAGTATTAAATAAGTGGAGTCTATATCCTCATCCACCTACTAGTAGTCATTTTTACTATCATATTCACTTTGACTGTCAGAATTGCAGTCTCTTTCATGTTCATAAGGTACTCATGAATTCAATTACCTGACATGTTTAAACAGCCTTCCTTAATAAATAATTTTTATTAAATAAAACTAACCTTTTAGACAAAACAAAACACTATAACTGGACATAGCATAGGAGACAGTAGCTGACAGTAATTGCTACCCTAAGCAAACATTGATAATAAAAAAATAAACAATCTTATAATTCAGTGAAATGAGATAGAAACACTTAAATCATGTCAACAAATGGGGAAAGAGTATCTGAATGTTTCTATTGAAAGATAAACACTCACACACTGTTTACAATAACACCATTTAATGTGTAAGTCTATCAAGTAACAGTCATATGAGTATTCTCAATTGGCACCAATGATACTCTCGTATATGTTATGTGAGTACTTGTCAAAATATGTTGTCGTTAATAATATCGAAATATGTTCAGTAATATTATTTATTAAATTAAAAATAAACACAATTAATATGAACTATCTTCATAAAATAAAAAAAAAAGTAGTAAAAAAATGCTTTGTTTAACAGGTTAAATATTGCAGGCCTTGGCTTTTTAAATCATATTATTATGTAATAATTATTTTCTTATAGCTCTTTTTATTATTTATAATTTTGTTATGAATGTATTTAGAAATTTACTGTTGGGAAGTAAAGGAGTGGACTTGCCTCAGTTGTCACAGAAACTCGAGTCTCTCAGCACAAAAAGGACATTTGAACCTCTGGAACCTATTCCTGACACTGATATTGAAAGCTTTCTAAAAAATGAAACAGAAAATGCAATTCTGTCACTTATCGATTCTACATATACTGATGTAAGCAGTGTTGCCTGTAAGAACTTGTATTAATAGTTAATTTATTTTTGGTGTTAATTGGTTCAGGTGGTGATGTCACTATTAGATTTTTTAGATTTTAAACCGTTGTTGTTTTCATATTTTTCAAATAGGTTATGAAACTCATAGAACATGCTGCTTTATTCCTTATTCTTGTGGCTAAGTTTCGGCAGGCAATTTTTTTAATGTTCTATTAATTTTTTTTTTTTTTTTTTTTTTGATAGCTAGAAGTCTGCTATATTCTAGGTTTTGAAACTTAGCTATAAAGCTTATTGTGCACTCTTGTTAATAGGTTTATCTTTTTCAATCCAATCCAAGCTGATTGTGATTTGTTTTGGATGATGTCCTATTTCTTTGTCTGAGATCCCCACTCTGTAGAATGCCTACGGATTCAAATTGTTCCCCCCACAGATTGAGAGGATTTAGACATCCCTCGCTGTACCCAAGTCTAACACACACTTACACTTACGACTGTAACACTTTACACTCACACTTACATTTAGGGAGGCGATAATAGCCTCAATGTGCTTTTTGTCTTAAAATAAAAGATATTAAAAAAAAATCAAATTGTTTCCTGTCCAAAGCTATACTCCATTTCCTACACAGAAGATTTGGCATATGAAATCCTACTAAGAGAAAAACTTAGTAGGAGTCATGGTTAATCCCTCTTACATCTGATATCGCGGAATATCAGGGATGTATATACTTCTGAGTGAATGTGTTTTTGGACAGAGGTCAACCATTAGGTTGTTTTGGGTCTTCAAGAGCTTTGGCTCGTTAATCACAACAATTAATATATATGTGTGTGTGTGTGTGTGTGTGTGTGTGTGTGTGTGTGTGTGTGTGTGTGTGTGTGTGTGTGTGTGTGTGTGTGTGTGTGTGTGTGTGTGTGTGTGTGTGTGTGTGTGTGTGTGTGTGTGTGTGTGTGTGTGTGTGTGTGTGTGTGTGTGTGTGTGTGTGTGTGTGTGTGTGTGTGTGTGTGTGTGTGTGTGTGTGTGTGTGTGTGTGTGTGTGTGTGTGTGTGTGTGTGTGTGTGTGTGTGTGTGTGTGTGTGTGTGTGTGTGTGTGTGTGTGTGTGTGTGTGTGTGTGTGTGTGTGTGTGTGTGTGTGTGTGTGTGTGTGTGTGTATGTATATATATATATATATATACTAGGTAAGTAGTTTAATTACGTTAAAATCAAGTTTTTGCAAAATCCTTTCTTAATGCACCTTGACATTGTTGTAAGAAGATACCCTGATAATTTCAAGTCTCTAGCTATAATAATATTGGCTATATGTTGATTATTAAATTTGGACTGGGTAAATAGTTTAATGACGTCAAAATCAAATTTTTGCAAAGTATTTTAATGCAACTCAACATTGTTGTAAGAAGGTACCCTGAAAATTTCAAGTATATATATACACAGTGGTCCCTGGTTATGATGCACATTTTAAGAGACTAAGCAGACCTGTATTGTAGCGCTACCGTTGTATAACAGATGAATAAAAACATTGTACAGATAAGCTTTTAGTATAGTACACTTAATCAAAATGTGTTAGCTGGATGCTTACTGTATTATATTTGTTTGTCTTTAGTCTCCTGAAGTAGCAATATGGAATGAAGAATAGAAGTATTGTTGAGAGGAGGCAGTAAATGCAATGTGGCATGTTTATGTGATACGTTAGATACAGAATGACTTACTAGACTGTGTGTTTATATTATCAGAATGGAACAGGGAGAAGCAACATTTCTTATCAACAGTAATATTGCTTTGGAAGTAATATTTTCCAAAGAACCAGTTATCACTTTATAATGTGCAAAACAATTAGAACATTATAAAAAGAGAAAAAGTACCTATTGTTGTAAAAACTGCAATACACAAACGTTATAATTTCAAAATTACATGTTACTCAGATATTAATTCTCAGGACTACTGTACTTTGTAAAATAGTTGTATAGTAGCAGGGATGTCAGATTATGTAAATTATTTATATGGGCATGTGATATTTATTTATATTACAAGTTGAGAAAGTGGACATGATGGGCCCACGTTACATCCGATACTGCCGTATGTCTGGGCATCTATAAGAACATATTTCTTTACTAAAATATTTCAATGTTGAAATTAAATCTCACCAAGTTGAAATGAAGGTTTACTAAAATGTAATGAAGATGTTGTTTACATAATATTTAACTGGACCAAATTCATTAAAGGTATCTTGGATTTAACAATCTGTGGATGAGCAACCTTCTCAAATCTGTTTTTTTACAATCTACCTTGTAATAATATGTATATTTTTAAAGCAGGAGTCTTCATATTTTATTAAACATGTCAATACATTTATATTTCATTAATTTGGATATCTTGCTTTTAATTTTTTGTCAGTGAACAAAGTTATCGTTCAGAATGGCTAAGTCACCCATAGGTCCTTGAAGGTAAATTTAACTTTGGAATATTAATAATTTTGATTAATAAATTAATGATTTCTATTTTCATTAATAATTTATTACGCCGCCTCTATGGCCTAGTTGGTAGCATACTGGGCTTTCACCCCGAGGACCCAGATTCGATTCCTGGCCAGGGCTTGGCATTTTCATACGCTATAAATCACCCCATCGTCTGCATTAGCCCAAGTGTGCACAATAGTCGGACGTTAAAAAAAAAAAAAAATAATAAAATAATTTATTACAGTGAACGTAAATAATTGTTACATTATGAAATACTGTTAGATGGACCTCAGAGGCCTGGTCCATCATTAATTATCAACTGTCTGCAGATGGCAACAGAATACTTAATTTGGTATTGCAGACTACTATGAGCTGAGAGTAAAAACAGCGAGTAGGGTTGCATGTACGTTAAGGGCTACATGATGTTAGAACTACTTAATTAGAATTTTTTAAAGACTACATTAATAGTATAAATTATTTATTTTATGTTCTATTAATGTTTTGTTGTAGACTTTCGAGAGGTTAAGAAAAGAACACAAAGCAGGTATACACAATGAATGGGAAGTAGAAAAACTAAAGTTATTGAATTCAATGCTGGGCAAAGATGGCAAGGAGTATTTGGACATGCCATCAGCGCAAGAGGTAATTTGTACCATGTTGAGTAAAATGTAAGGAAGCAGTTCAGTTAGCTTATAAAATGCAAGTTCACAGGTTCAAGTTTAGTTACTACAGTATGAAGAGTTTCAAGAATACTCTTCATATAACAAAACTGATGTCATAATTGTGTTTGTAAATATTAGTTGACTGATTGCCAATTTTAAGATCTTACTTTAACTTATTTAATTTATCATTATACTTGATCTTTAATTAAATCATCAGTTTCAGTTTTTATAACAACCACTAACTGATCTTTAACTCCTTTTAATTTAATGTCTCGGTATCGACCATTTCATTACTTTAATTGTAGATTAATAATTACAGTAGTCTCACTAACCTAACCTAAACTGGACACATTCGGTTCGAATTAGCGGGAAAGTCGGATTACGTGGAAAACCATTAAAAAACATTTAAAAGTATTGAATTGAATTTATTACATTAAAAAACTTTGAATTATATATATTTACAAAATGTATTGTACTAAAATATGGAACTGCACACAGAATCTCACTCCAATAATAAAGAGCAGTACGTCAAATCATCAGACTTGATGGAAAAAGTTTGTAATTGTTTTATATTTACCAACTGTTTGACATTTTCCTGCCGCTACATCTCGCAATCTTATGATAAATAAAATATATTTTACTTGTTAGGAAACAGTCAATAAAAAAAACCCTGAAATTTTATAAACCACATACAAGCAGAATGCACTCTAAACATCAACTCTTCCACGAATCTAAATGATACTAAAAGGCAGAAATGAACAAATAGTAGGTTTAAGGGTGGTCGAACCCATCTTTCTTTCGAAGAGCATGTAGGTCATCAGCTGGGCATATAAGTGACATGTAGACGTAAAGGCCTGACACGAAAGTGGCGCGTGGGCATTGTACATTCGGTTTCACTACAAATCTTTTAAATTGCTTGAAATATTGTTCTTTGAGGCTAGGTCGGATTAGCGAAGGTCAGATAGGCAGGACTCTATTGTATTACTATTCCATTTCACAAAATTTACATTGTCATAGTTTTAATTGTGACTACATTTTCAAAATTTTGTTTATGTTAATATTTTTAGTATTCACGTTTTTCTCCAAAAATATTTGTCTGTAATAACAACAGTTTAACATAAATTGATTTTAAGTCTTACTTGCAATGAATTCATGAGCATAAAAAATATGATAATAGTAGTTTGGATGAAAAATTAACAGAAGTAATTGTGTTATTTTAAGTATTAAAACTTTAATTTCATTTAATTATTTTTTGGCTGAAGAATACACGATTGCATTTAGGTTTAGTAAAGAAGGCGCTGTTTACATTTTAAGTCTACTTCTAAAGTATCTGATCCAAACTACTGCTAGCAAAAAATTAATAGCTTACATTAATCAATAATGTATAATGTAATGTAACAATGATGCAAACAGTAACGATTTAACTATGAAAACAAAAAAGTAAACAGTCAACATAACCTAAAAATTATAATGTGGGTTGATCACATGTTCGAAAACAGCAATTTTCCTTCCAGTTCATTTTTTTTTAAAAGTTAATGAGGGATTAATTGGAGATTAGGTAATCTGTGATTAAATATTTTCTATAAACAGAATGCAAAATTTAATTAGCCATTTTGTTAAGTATATAAATGCTTAACATGGCATTTATAACCATTATGGAGTATATATATAGCCATTTATAGTATATATATATATATATATATATATATATATATATATATATATATATATATATACAGTAGAAGAGAGAGATATTTTTTATATATGCGTTTTTAATATATCGATAAATACTGACTATTAAAATAAATTTAAAATAAACCTTTGTGTGCCTCTATAAATATTATTTATAAATACCTCTATAGGTATATTATGTATTTTTTTTGTTGTATTTTATTACAAAGCTTACATTGATTTTTTTTGCAGCGAACAGTTTTGAATGACAGCATGATTGGATGTAAGAGCTTCTTGAGTTCAGATGAGGTGATGTATGCTCGAGCAGTGATGGAGTATTATCGGTCAGACATAGAAGGAGCTACCAAAACCAACTTGATTGATACGTTTACCCAAGTTGCCCTTCGTTTCAATGATCAGGTATTGTAGCAGTCTACATTTATTATCTAATACAGAGTTAGATAGGTAGTTTAAAATTGTCCTTTTTTTATCCCTTAACTAGAGGAAACGTGCATCAAATTTCAACAAATACATAGAAATAAAATTTGGTTTATATATTGCAACAAAAAGTTTTTGTGTGATTTTTATAATTTTTTTTATACTTAATTTTCAGTACATTTGGATTATAAAGTTCTAAATTACTTTTTTTCAGATGGTGAATGAGTTGTGGACGATAGTGAAGTACATGACTCAGATACCACCTCAAGGTAAAGAAGATCCAATAGAAGCTCGTAACACAACTGTTGTGAAAGATAAGATGATTTCACAAGCTCGTAGCTATCTCGAAGACAGGTAAAACAAAATTTGTTTCAACCCATAGTGACACTTATGTCGGTTATTGGCAAGTATCTCCAAAGATAAGTAATTGTTGTACGCCACTGTCTCACTGATACGATGGAAACAAACTACAAAAATTTAAGGCTTATTTTTGTATTTTCAATTTGAAAGTTAGAAATACAAATTTGTGGATTTATGCAGATTAAGATTTTAAAGACTACTGTGTGAAATGATCTTTCAAACAATTTCTGAAATGATTAAACAATTTTACTGGGTAGCAAACTTCCAAACTATATAAAACAAAAAATAAAACAAAATCTGAATTAACCGATATTTTGAAGCTAGAGTGTTAACATATTCATATATAAACTAATGAATATTTTGATATTTCATATTGATATTTTTAATATGTATTTTTTCCAAGTAAATCAATGAATTATTAAAAATTTTAAGATTTTTATGTTATTAATATTTGGAAAATAAAAATATTCATCTACTGTACTATTAGGCATCAAATTTTTGTTCATTTTGAAGGATTATAATAGGTGCAGTCGAGGATTAAATACTGTTGACAAAGATTAAGACAAATTATAAAACTGCTTACGTATTGCCTGTTGTAATAAATAGCGAGGTATGTTGAACAGCAGCTTAAGTAAAAACTTGGGGAAGAAATAGGTTGGGGATAATTGAGTGTGAAGGGTGGCCCACTGAATGTCGGAAAGTGATTGGTGCTCCAGGGACAAATTGCAGCCAGGAGATGTTGGAGCAACGTATCGGCAGTGTGTGGAATGAGGAGACAATTTTCCGTACACTTCTTTCCCTTTTTTCTTTTTGGATTGAATAAATTAGAATATGAATTTCCAGTAACAGTATCGGAATATTATTTGAGAAAACCTCTAGAGTCTGGTAATAAGTAGTGCTCATTCTTTGGTTGTTATCAAGTGCAGAAGTCACTGAACGAATACAAGAATACTGTAAAATATGTGTAGGCATTAAAAGATATTTTTGAACAGTTCCCATGTGAGGTAAAGTTCTGTGTGAACACATGTTTTGGCCTAATTTTTATTTGTTTCTGTATACTGGTGACTCTCATATGTAGTTGGGCAATCATTGATTTGTTATTTTTGTAGTATTGAATGCAATAAGACAATAACTTCTTACAAGTTGAAACACATTACCTCTGACACCAAGGAAAAATAATTTATCCAAAAGAATTTCATGATTGACTGTATCAAATGCCTGGATCAAATCGATAAAAGTAGCTATTACAGATTTACTGTCTACAGATAAACCTTTGCATATAATATCTAGAACTGTTTGCATAGCATCAACCATATACATATTTTTTAGAAATCCGTATTGATTCTTATTAACAATTTCAAATTTATAAAGAAAACAGTACAATCTATTAAGAAGTATTTTTTCAAAACATTTAGCTATGTTAGATATAGTAGATATTGGTCTAAAATTATTAATATCCCCATTATTACCCGACTTGTGAACAGGCACCACTTTTGCCTGTTTAGCATCAATACACAAATTAAAAATATGCGCAAGAACTGGACTAATAAAACCACTAATATACTTTAAAGTTTTAGAATGAATATTGTCTACACCACCATTTCTATTTTTTAAATTGTAAATAATTGAGTAGATTTCATTTGTATCAGTAGGTCCAACAAACTTTGAAAAGGGATTTGCATTATTTTCATTAGAAGACGATCTGCTGCAAGTATTTGATTGTGGTATATTATCAGCAAGTTTATGTCCAATTGAAGAAAAGAATTCATTAAACTTATCTGCAATATTAAATGGATCAGTTACATACAAGCCATCAACCACAATTTCACTGATACCATTAGTTTTACTTTTAGTTCTACCAAGCTTATTATTAATATAAACCAATAATTTTTTATTATTAAAACAATATGATTTAGCTTCCTGAACCTCAGAGTCTTTTTTAACGGCAGTTATTGTCTTTTTAATATTAGAAACCCAAATATAAAGCTTTTCTTTGTGGCAGATAGCATTAAGTATAGCAGAAGTCATCCAGGATTTTCTAAATGTCTTTTTTTTTTAGGTTTATGATCATTGATTTATTGATACGAACTTTAATGTCAGTAATAAGGTGATCGATGACCAAATTGGGATCTTCAAAATTATAAAATTTAGACCAATCATTAAGACTAGATTCATTTAATAGTTTCCTATAACTAAGCTTTATTTTATTATCATTAGTATCAATTTTATTGCTATCCACATTAAATGCGCAAAATAACGGGTAATGATAAGGTAGAATATGACTATATTTTATATCAGTTAAATCAAAATCAGTCCTAGCATGTATATTATCAATGCAAGTGCCTCCATTATGATTAGGCCTAGTAGTAGTATGGAATCCAGGTAAAAATTCATTAGAGTAAAACATATTTAATAAATCATCAGATACTGAATCAGATTTAAGGATATAATATTAAAATTACCCATAAATAGGTTATGTTTGAAATTGTAAGTATTAAGTATTTTATGGAGCGATTCGAGAAACAGTGTTGTACTATAATCATGACGATATATTGCCGTAACCAAAAAATTACATTAAGGGCATTAAAATTATCATATTCAACAATATTTACTTCATGCTTAATGTCACTTCTTATATAGATAACAACTCCATCTCTCATATTGATGGATCCATTGTTGTAATATAATGAATAGTTTTCAATATCATATAAACAAACAAGATCAAGTCTCAGAGCAAACTATAATTTGAGGTAGTACAGCTAAACTATAGATATATGCTTCAAGAGTGGCAATATTCGAATGCAATCTTATATTTACATGTAAAATTATATAATTGAAGTCTTTAATTTTTTTATTCACATCCCCAATAGGATTAACTATAGATTCATCAATAAAATCTAATGATCATCAGCATCATGCATAGGAGAATACATTATAAATATGAATGAATTTTCAAAATAATTAAGCATTCAAAAATAGTAGCAGGGATTTTGTAAACAACAATAAATATAAGGTAATGTAAGAAGAGAACAGTATTTACAATAAACAGTTTAAGCATTAAATGCAATAAGAAAGTATGAACAACAAAAACTGTTAAAATGCATACCAAAGGTAACAAATAATATTTTGAAAATTCAATATTACCAAAATAAGGAATAATATTTGTAATTAATAATAATATGTTAAGATACATTATTGATTTTTTTGTTTTGTTTGACAATAAGTGTAATGGTAATCGATTATAAGGATATTTAACACGTTGGACACACCTTTTAATCATTAATTTGAATGCTTTTCCACCTTTCCACAATTTTTCCCGTCATAAGCTGCATGATCAGTAGTAAATTAGACTGGTATTTGCTGTCGTACAAGTGGCAATTGGCACAATTGAGCACAGTTTATTAGGACAATCCTTGAAAAGATGATCACCGGAGCAGTGCATACAGCATGATTTCTGTGTACATTTTTTAGAATTGTGATTATACTTGCCACAATTAAAACATATGTTAACATTAAAGTCATCGACTACCAAACATCGTTACATCCATAACATAACATAACTTTTTATCTTTCATTATGATTCTATATAATTCAATTTCAACCTCAAGAATAAGATTCCAGCTATTTGTTTTCTTATCTTGGAATTTGTGTATAACAGACCAATGAGAATGATCAGAATCCAGTTTCGTACACAAATGTCACCAATTATATCCGAATAACACTAAGATTACAATCAATTCCAATTACTTTTATACAAGGTTTTTTCAAGTCATCAATGAAACTTTCAGATGTATACGAAGATTTTTGTGATGTGAATTTTTTTTTTTTTTGTTATGTACAATCTTATTTGTTGTGCTTTACTTAATAACTTCAAACTTTCAGATTTCCATATATGTGAAAAGCTTGTTTGTATAGTTTTATGACAGTTTTCCTATTTCTGTAGATATCGCAAATACATGAGCAGTATTGTCCAGACTAACTTGAGAGACGCACAACGTGGTGGGGAGCCTGGTACGTATTCTTTAGTTCGCAGCTTTGTCGGAATACGATTGGTTCGAGATACGTTTGGTTTGGATTCTCAAGAAGTTGAAGGTCGTCCCCTTTGGCCTCTCGTATACTATTGTCTTCGGTGTGGAGATATTAATGCAGCTTTGAAGTATATGCAGAAAGCTGGGTAAGCATTATACTTTCACTAGTTAGAGGGGGATCAAGTCTTGATATTTCTGATAGATTAACAAATTTCAGTAAAAAAAAGGTCTAACTATAAATGAAGTAATATAATTTTTTAGAAACTTCTTTTGGATTTATATTTTTCTATTATTACAAAAATTAATCCACCATTATTTTAATAATCCTATCATAGATTCTTAGTTTAACCTCAAACAGGGCCTCTCACTTGTAAGACTAGAGTGTTGGCTACTAGACCACTGAACACTCGTATTTACCTTTATATACATTTATTTTACTTCTTACCTCTTTATAATATTGGTATAAGTTTGAACTGAAATGTGCTTGTTGTAGACCAGGATTGGAAGAAATAAAACAAGCACTTCAAGAACTAAATGATTCTACTGACCGTAAAGTAACTTGTAAATTGGAGAGACGTATTCGTTCGAATTACAGACACATTGTCCGCAATGAAACTGATCCATTCAAAAGGTTAGTACTCTCACCTCTTTCTAAGACCTAAGTAAAAGCCTATTTTGTAATTTAAATTGAACAAAAATCACCATGTTTTAAAGACGTGTGTTTAAATCATTTTTTCACCATTTGAAATTTTTTCTGACTTACAAAATCCTGGAGTCAAAGATTAAAGTTTTAAAATAAAATTTTTTAATAAAATATATTAACTCTTCAGCACACAAGATATTTTATGCAGAACTATATCCGACCGCATGACTAGTGAAGAGTAATAGGCTTAGGCTTACATATAGGTTGTTCATCAACATCATTATTTATTTTTAAACTGTTTTCCAGGATTACCTCTTTTGGTACAAAATCGATATGTTAATGCTCACTTTCAAAAATTCACTGCAATGGTGACCGTTATGGTTTTCCGCCAGGTGGGGAATTATCAGTTAATGATAACATGTAATTCAAGCCAAAAATTATCATTTTCTAAAAAGTAACAAACAAATACACGCTTGTGAACATGTGTACACACACACACACACACACACACACACACACACACAAAACTGTTTAAGGTATAAAAGTTAACAATTGTTTATGGTTATACTAAAAAAACTAAACTTAAAATATTAAATAAAACGATAAACATAAAAAAATAAAAACATAACTAATACAAAAATCCACATGACAGAAATCAACAATTAAGAATGATAAACATTTGTTGCCAAGGTTATTTCAAATCTGTACTGAAAAATAAACAGCTGTTATGGCAAAGAGAATAAAGTAAAGTTGTATACAATATGCTCTAAACATTCAAGAACTGAAATAGTTCACCTAAAAACCCAACAAAATTCAGGAACATATTTGTCATGACACACACATTTATGACATAAGTAGAGGTGGGCGTTTCTGCTATTTTTACAAAACGTCAACAAACTGTTTGTTGAGGATAAAAGCTGCTTTTTAAAACAGTTGGAAAAAACAAATTTAGAAAATTGAAACTCAAAGTTGTATTAGCAGCTAAAATATAAAGCACATACATTCCGTTTTCTAAGACTACTTTTTCATTCCTATTACAACCATGTCCTTAAATTGTTTTTGAGTATAAAGCATTTAGAAAGGATAAAAATAATCCTTATAAGTGTAGTAATAAATAAATTACATTCTCAAAACATAATAATTATGTATGCCATTTTATATTTACAAAATGCAATGAATTTCTAATAGAAGAATTGTTTTTTTACTCAAAAATTAAATAGTCCTTTGCATATTTACCAAAATGCAAACGATTTAGAATATTTCTTGTTGATTAAAAAATATTTATGATTGATAATAAATATAAAAAATATGTTTAAATAAAATTATGCTCTGTATCTACAAAATGTGAGAGGTTACTACAACTCGCAACAAAATAGAGGTAAATGTTGACATTGACCAAACAGTTCTTACTTCACTACAACCAACAAGCAACTTTGGAATAAAGGGGAAAAGCATAAAAGCAGGTAGAAGAAAAGCAGTTAGCAGGCAAACAGCAGGAAAACAGTTTTAGCGCTTGCGGCAACATTCGAATAGAGCAGTCTGTTCCTTGTTTAACAAATCATAAACCAGTCCAAATCAAACTGCTTGTTTCCGTTTGAAAAAGCAGTTTGTCGTTTATAGAAAAGCAGTTTTTTTAACAGTTTGGTGTTTTCTGCCCCACCATTAGTCATAAGACTACAGTGATGGAAATTGCCTCACATGATGCTTACTTGCTAACATATTGAGGGTTAACAAAATATGAATGGTTTTTTGTTAATAGGCACAGCGTGTTTAGTAAATATTATTTTTTTGTTTATTATTCAAAATAGGCTACTACTCAAGTAGTACTTTATGCAAATTTGATTTGAATTTATTGGTATTTATAAGTTAAAAATAACATAACCTCGTAAGTAATCTAAAAATGAATTTAACTTTTGAAGTAAAACATCTTAAAACGGATGTAGAGAGTTACATTTATGAAAGTGCATTTATGATCCTTTATTGTTTAAGAAGGTAGTGATGCGCTGCACATTATCAGCTGAGCGTACAGTCACATTAACCAAACAAACACATAAAAATTTAGTGTTAATTAGCAGATGTAATTTGTTTTTTTTTAAATTATTGTTTATTTCAAATCATGTCAGATAATGTAACTTTACTTCATATGTGTAATATTTTTAGAGTGATATTCTGTATACTTGGAGGATGCGAGATCAATGATGAACATTCTGATATCGTTAAAACAGCTGACGACTATTTGTGGCTAAAGTTGCAACAGATTCAAGTGGAAGAAAACCTCGATAAAAGTGACGGTTATGAATGTTTGAGTTACTCCCTTCTTCAAACTCTGGTTATTGAAGAATACGGTAAGCAGATATAAACATCAGACCTGATCTTAGAGTGATGTGTCAAGGCATTTACTGTAGATTATTGGTTGAAACAATTACACAATTTATATCTGTGTATTGTAATATAGGCTTTACTGAGAAGCTAGATTGAAAAACAGAGTCATTGTAAAACAACAAATACGTAAATGAAAATGCCTTCATTATCAGCCTAATGTGGGGAGATTGGGCTGGGTATGAAAACTTTGAGTATTAAAGGCTATAGGCCAAATTTAAAAAAGACATAGTATGGTGTTAAATTGCTGCACTGAAATATTGTGAGATTGTTTTGTATTGCCACTCTGCATAGTCAAGGCTGTTTGTACTACATATTAAATCTTCTTATATACTTTGAATGTGTTTTAGTTATGGATGTTCTCAAATAAAAACATTAAACATTAATATTCTTCATGTACACCTTATCATAATCCTGCATTTTATTGAAAATGCAACTTAAACCACATGTCATAATAATAGGAAAGGTATCAAGAACTAACTAATAGTCTTCAGCCTCAGTGATAGCTAATACCTCAGTTAAAGATTATTGCGTAATATATTTTTTTTATTTATAAAGTACTTAAAATGGAAATTTAACAATGCGAAAAATATAACACTACATTAAATTACAGTCTAATAATGAATCAGTGTCAAATGTTTATAGATTGACAAAACGATGACCAGTTCTTTGAAAAATATTGCTTCCAAAGCAGTTACCCATTTTCGTAATATAAATATAAAATTATAATGTCTCGCTTATCTAACATAGCACGTGAACATGCCAGATTAGATCTATTGCCTCATGAACTTTGTTCATTCCATATTACTATTTGAGGAGCATAAGAAATAAGTATACCATAGTAAGAGTGCAGCTAACAGGTTTTGGTTTAGGCTACGTAACACTACAAGCTTATCTGTACAATTTTTTCTTCATCCGATATACCGTAGTTAGCACTGTAACACAAGTCTGCAAAATGTGTGCTTCAACTGGGCACCACTGAATATATTAAGTAAATTTACTAATTAGTTATTAATTAATTATTAGGCAAAATTAATTCATTGTTGTAATGTTTAGGTGAAAATCACTACAATGCCAGCGAACAGCCACATGTTTACTTCCAACTGTTGTTTTTGACTGGCCAGTGGGAAGCTGCAATTGATTTCTTAATGCGTAATGACAAATTGCGTGTGCACGGTGTCCATGTAGCTATAGTACTTCATGACCTTGATTTGCTCGCTCTTCCAACAGATATAAAGTCACCACTAAGTAAGTAGTTAGTGTTTATGAAACACATAGCTGTAAATTTTATAGTATTATTCATAGAACTTTAGATTTAGGAAAATCTTAACCTATAAGCTTATGACCGATCTTAAAAATTGTTTTATACTAGGAAGATCATAAGAATAGGTGTTAAAAAATTGTAAGTAAAAAATGTTCTTTTACTTTTTCATAAATTAATTTTTTTCAATAAATTTCAAATTTTAAATTGAAATAACACTTTTATGGTGGATTGTTTCAGTAATCGTAGACCCAAAAGACCCTAAACCAATGCAACGCCTTAACTTTGTTCGTCTCATCATGACTTATGTTAATAAGTTTGAAAACCAAGATTTACTGGAAGCTATGTATTACTACTATACTTTGAGGTAAAAACACATGGTTATAAATTTCATACAAATTCTTTTTCTAATTCAATTGCTTCGGGACTGGAACCTAGATCGGATTGCAAAATAGCTGGAAGAGTTAAACATAAGCTATTTATCATACAGAAGTAGTATTGAATATGAATTAAGCAACATACAAATAACTGAATATAGTGAGTGCTGGCCACTTATTGTGATCGCAGTGGGCCAGAGCCAAAATGGTACCACTAATAAACTGATAACAGTAATGGGATACTGTAAAATACATTCTGTGTATTTGTACAAATGTTATTATAATTTTCAAATATAAACCAATTTTGCTAGAACAATATTAACTTTTTCAATAAGTTTTATAACTTAAACATGTTCTCGCAACATCCATATATTACCCAATTTTCAAGTATAGTCTTCTTCAGAGCAGTTCAGAGGTTTTTAATTAATTAAAAACCTTTCTTAATTTTAATTATATGTTAATGCCCAGATGCTTGAATAAAGACGGCACGATCACTTAACTGAAATATTAATTAAAACTCATACACCATCCATTATTTTCATTGTGGTGTACGTTGTATTCTTTTAACATTTAATTTCAATTTTTGTATATTTGTGTAATGAAATATAGACTAGCAGATTACTAGGGATAACATTGATAAATAAAATAAATATTATATACGATAAAAGTATCAAAAAGATTAATGTTTTGTTTTATATGTTTGATTGAGCATTGTATTGGAGATCAATCATTTAATTACTAGTATTGTGTTTTCATATCAAACCCAGTGAACTTGAACATAATAAATAAATAAACACATTTTTATTGTAGTAAATAATGTTTATTGTAACAAATAATGATATTGTATGTTGAATGTAACTACCATATTTTATGAACTGTAAGATGCACCTTAATTTTTAAACAATTAAAAAAAACTTTTTTGTCGTTGTTATTATTATATTGCATAGACAGATTAAAAAACAAATCTTAGTTTATTTTTATTTTTTTCTATTTGTCGTAATCCATTTGCATAATCCAATTATTTTTTCGATATGTTTTTCATTTGAGGTGGTTTTATTAATTAAATTATTTATAAATATTTTTTGTTCTTTTAGGTATTACTGTGTAATTTTAAGTTTAATAATATATCTATTGACAGCACTAATTTTTTTGTAGAAACGTTCTATGCTTAGTAAATTAAACAAATGCAGCTTTTTGGTTTTTTTTGTTTGTAATTTCATTATACACAGTTTTTCTCTATAAATTTTGTTTCAGTTCTTCAACAACTACTGAAGGTGAAAATGTGTTTGCGTTATGTATAAGTGAGCTTGTGATGAAAACGCGAAGCTTTGAAAAAGTTTTGGGCCGTTTAGAAGTGGATGGCTGCCGCACCCCTGGTTATATTGATTGGTTCAGAGGAGGGAATAGGGTAAGTTTTTGTGTATGTGTTATTTTGTCAGCCGCCTTGGTGGCCTAGTTGATAGCGTACTGGACTTTCACCCCGAGGACCCGGGTTCGATTCTCAGCCAGGGCTTGGCATTTTCATATGCTATAAATCATCCCATCGTCTGCATTAGCCCAAGTGTGCACAATAGTCGAATGTTAAAAAAAAAAATTGTCCCAACTCTTTTTCAACCCTTTACATTTGTCTGAGTGTTTTTAAGAATATTGTCTTGAGCTAAGTAAACGAAAATTAATGGTTTCAACATTTTTCTATTGAGGCCAGCGATGTAAAATGGTGTTGCATCATTCCAGGTCTGATCAGCCACACATAATGGCTTCTATTTAAAAGTGATTCAGTAAGAATGATGGTTTTTGGATGTTGAATAAAGTACTCTATATTTATGAAATGTAACATATATCAATACTATTACAAAGGATACATGTTGCCACTTCATATGAAAAAATGACGTCTGATGTATATTCTCCATGCTTTGTTCTGCCAGTTAAATGCAAATGTGCTTCTTCAGAAAAGATCTTGCAAAATTATCAGCTTTATGTTGTTGCTCCAAAATCCATTCAACAAACCGTTGAAACGGACTGTAGCAAATGGTCTGTTAGTATCAGTTGTTTAAACCATTCAGTTGAATTAACTGAATTTTTGTGGAGATTGTTTGTGATAATTCGCTGAAAGGAGCTTTTGGATATGCCCAACTGTTGTAAACAACTTGTAAATTGACTTTTGTGGACTCATGGCATTACTGTCACTGCATCACTGCAATGTTGTGATCAGATCTGCTGGAATGTGAGCGCACTGGTGTTTTGATGTCTGCAATCATTAGCCTGTGAACTGTTGACTCATTACGATGTTGTGCATTATGATGACCTAGAGCCATGTGAAGCTTTCTCACAGTTTCTGCATAACACTCACTATATTTGCAGTGTGTTTTCATAATTAATATTCATTGTTTCATTGTAAATAATGATTAACAAAGATGATAAACAACAGATGTCGCCATGGCAACAATGCAACAATAGCTTGCAATTTAGAACTGGCATTCTTATTGAATCACCCCATACTTTCCACTTTAGCTTGACACCTGCACATCTCCACATAGTGACTCCATGTTTGACTACTGTTGTAAATTCCAGTAGATTTAATGTACTTAAGATTTAATGAAGTGCAGTGGTCACACAGGAAGTAGCTAAACCAACTGAACAAGTCATAGATTTGGTTTTGAGATGATTACAGCAGTTCATAACTGTAATCATATTGTTTATTTAGGCCCAGTCAGTCATACCAGGACATTACCTTTACGCTTGTGCATAACTTTCTTGTGTTAGTACACATTTTTAACTAATCCCATGATTAGTTTTTGTAAGTTAAAAAGTGTTGAAATTTATTTTAATTAAATTATTCAATTAGGTTTTTATTTTTATACTTAGGACTCACTCATCATAGTAACAAAATAACTCATTTGTATTTATCCAAACTAGGGGTCTGTAGGGCCTTGAATTTTACGGGTCGAGTCGGGTCAATTGAAAAGCCCGACTTCGGTTCGGGCAAAGTGTACAATTTGGGTCAAAGACGGGTCGGGCCAAGTAAATATTAACTTTTATTTTTAGGCAATAATGTACGCAATATGCATACATATTTTCACTACCAAAATTTGTAATATATGTAATATAAACAAAGAGCAATTTAATTATTAATCATCGAAGGTCAAGTGTAAACCACTTACAATCATACTATTTGTTTTACTGGACAAAGCCAATTGTTGACCTGTCAGTGGGTACAGTATTATCGGTTAGTAGTTTTATTTATTGCGATGCTACAGTGAGAAGGGACTAAGTGGACTGTGCATGTTTACAAATATAGTTTCCTCGTTGGGCCGGGTTAACACACTGCCTTGTCAAATAAATATGTGTGTGATTGACAAATGTACACAATCAGTTCAGAGAATCTGCAGATATCGTATATCGTTTCATGATTATGTCACTAAATTAAAAGATGTATTTTTTTCAAAAACAAAAATCAATTGAAAATATTGCACACAATGACTCCATATTACATCGTTCATTGCGGTATTTATATAACTTTTGCGCGCTTATATAATCGGCATGTGGCGGTATTCACACAACTCTTGCGCACCAATATAACCAGCCTGTGGCGGTATTCACAGATTTTTGTGCGCCGATATAATCGGCCCGTGGCAGTATTCACACATTTTTTGCACGCCGATGTAATCAGTCCGTGGCAGTATTCACACTACTTTTACATGCCGATGTAATCGGCCTGTGACGGTATTCAGTCCGACCAACGGCGCCCATATTACATCGGCCCTTGGCGGTATTCACACAACTTTTGCAAATCGGCCCGTGGCGGTCAAAGGATTAAATATGAAATGAAGGAAATTTTAATTCTAATTCTTTTGTTTTTGACAGGCCTAGCTAAAAATGTGATGAGTTCTCCATTTACCTTTTGGTCCGACCCTACCCAAACTCTAAAAAACTCGGCCTGCAGATCCCTAATCCAAACGTGTGATTTAATTCGAAGCACTAGACATAAACAAGATCTAAGAGACGCTGAGCTTAATGGAAATACAGTGCTAGACATGCTTAGTTATTTTTTTCTTACTTTATATTGTTAGAATACAAAAATTGTATTGTAAGTAACAGCAAGTTAAACATTCCTTTATTGTACAGGTTGATGTTGACCTTGTGATCGATCGAGTGGCTCAGACTGCTGAAGCGAGTGGTCAACATGAAGATGCAATCAAGCTGTATGACCTAGCAGGGGTATGTATTATTTTATACTACGTTGTTGTAAACTTTCACTGGTCCATCAATCTTTCGTTAGTTTGACATGACTTTGGTGCTGGCCCATCTTACCATAGTTTGCACGACTGGTAAATTTATACAACTTTTCAGTTTTGAGGGAAAAGAGTTTTAGTACAAAAACATTGTTCAATTTTTTTCACATTCAATAAAAATATTTATGATGGGTTAAAATGTGATGTTAAGTATAAAAAAAATATGGATTAAGCCTTTTACAATGTTAAAACGTTCTAGCTTAAGAGCTATTGGCAAAACAACAAAAATGAACGCCAACAGTGGTTTGGGTTTGTTTTTGTTTTAATGCAGAAACATAAATTTGTTCATTTCACAAGTTTTGATAAAGGTTATAAATGACCAAAATATATCAAAATTTGTGAAAGAAAAGTTGAAACCTAACTTTTCTTACAAATGGGTTTATTTAGGTTTTCGTTTACTGCAATTCATAACATAACATCAAATGTTACGAACACTTAAAAAATTAAGCAGAAATGTAGTGTTCCAATGGATCCCTTCTCATGTAGGTGTGCTAGGAAATGAGGCTGCAGATGAGCTGGCAAAGAAAGGTTCACCCCTACCCCAACACAAACATTTGCCCAATCCAAATAAGGCAAAAGCCATGCTCAAAAGTACAATGAAGAAACAGCAGATGGAAAAAATGAAGAGCATAGCAAAAGGCAAATGCTGGGAAAATATAGACGAGGAATGGGACGGACTGAAGAAAAAACCAAGGAGACAGTCAGTGGCACAGTTCCGTCTTGACACGGGTCATGACTGCCTCGCCGCCTACTTGAAGCACATTGGAGTCTACTCCTCTGAAATGTGCCCTCTGTGCCAAGAGACGAACTCAAATATGAACAAGGAACACCTGCTGACATGCCCTGGATTGAATGCTGATTCGAGACGACAGAAGAGCTTCGCTCGGCTGTATTGGGAGGCAAGGATGCTGATGGACTGGAGTCCGGGCTAGCCATAGGAAACAACAAGTTGAAACCATTTTCGGAATTGGATAATAATAAGTAAAAGCACACAAACACTTGAAAGCTTTTTATAAAAGTGAAAATAAATATAAATTAAATCCTTCTGAATTAGGGGCCAGTTAGAAAATATTGAATTAAATTCTTTATGGCTAATGTTGAAAAAAAAAAATGTTTTAAAAGCTTTTAATTCATTTCTCAGTAGTCAGTCAACTTCATTAGATCATGTATATGCTTTATCTCTACTCATTTTAGAACAAACTAGTGACTCTTCTCTTAACTGCAAGTAAATACAATCAAGTAGACTGGTATGTCAGTTACATGGATTTCGTGATGCTGAGAAGGCTAACATCAGTCTACGAAATTCATACTACAGCTGATATCTATTGCAAGGGAATGATAAAATATAATATGAGACTACCACAACTTTTGTAGTATTTCTGAGTTGTAACTTTTCCCATATGCTTGTGGTTCTTTATTTATCTAAATGCCATTTTGTGAAAAACACACGTTTATTATGGAAAAGATTTTTCAAAACTGCTGATAAATAAGCACCTTTCTCATTGAAACACATGTTTGAAGTTCATCTCCATATGGTTAAATATTTCATTTTAAATTACTTTGTACCGTGTTTCAGAAACATAACGATGTTCTTCGTTTGATGTCAACAATGCTGTGTCAAGTTGTAGCTCGCTTTGATTGTGAACCAAGTTCATTACGCTCAAGACTGGCTGCTTACGCTGAAAACGTAACAAACCGTTATGCAGGCATCACACTGAAGTGTGACCGAGGAACACAAGCCACGTTTTACACCTTAAGAGATTTATTAAAATTCTTTGACTGCTACGCTCAGAAACAATATCCAGAAGCACTCGAAGTAAGTAATTTCAGTTGAAAATTATATTAGATGAATTTTATTTTGAAGTAAATTAATGACTTTAACTATGTGGAACTCAAACATAATGAAGTTTTTAAATGAAATTATAGTAAAAACTATAGATTACGGATTATAAAAATCCATTACAGAACTTTGTTATTCACTGCTGTTTTCAACTTGTAGTATTATCCGTGTCTCTCATCAGTAAATGTCGAAACTAGTAATGAGTCATTAAACTTTAAAGTAGATTAAAACTGGGTTTTAAAAATCAAAATATATTTAATTATAAACATTTTTTGAAAAATTACAAAAATCAGATACGGTATTTTAATGCTGTATTTTTTGTGTTCAATGAAACATGTTTTTTTATCACTTAGTGGTTCTGAATGTATAAATGAAATGATGTGTTATTATTAGGGTCTGTGAGCCGAGTTTTTTAGAGTTGGGGTTAGGTTTTTTCTTCGGCGCTCGGGCTTTTCGGATCGGGTTGGGCCAAACAGTTAAATAGGGAACCCATCACATTTTTAGCTAGGCCAAAGTAAAAAAAAAAAATTATAGAATTAAAATTTTCTTCATTTTATATTTAATCCTCTGATTGCCATGGACTAATTACAACGGCGTGTAAAAAATGTGTGAATACTGCCACATGCCGATTATATTGGAGCACAAAAGTTGTGTGTATACCATTACGGGTCAATTATATCGGCGCGCAAAAAGTGTGTGAATACCGCAGCAAACAGATGTAATACGGGCTCATTGTGTTCAGTATTTTCATTTGATTTTTGTTTTTGAAAAAATTACATCTTTTAATTTAGTATAATCATAAAACGATATACATTTGGAAAAAGGATATCTGCAGATTCTCTGAACTGATTGTGTACTGCTGTCAATCACAGACATATTTATTTGACAAGGCAGTGTGTTGGCCCGGCCCGACGAGGAAACTATATTTGTAAACATGCACAGTCCACTTGGTCCCTTCTCATTGTAGCATCTCAATAAATAAAACTACTAACCGATAATACTGCACCCACTTACAGGTTAGCGATTGGTTTTGTTGAGTAAAACAAATAGAATGATTATAAGTGGTTAGACACTTGACCTTTGATGATTAATTCATTAGTTCTTTGTTTATATTATTTGTACATTACGAATTTTGGTAGTGAAAATATGTGTGCATATTGTGTTCATTATTGCCTAAAAATAAAAGTTAATGTCTACTTGGCCCGACCCGTCTTCGACCCGAATTGTGCGCTTGGCCCGAACCAAAGTCGGGCTTTTCAATTGATCCAACCCGACCTGTAAAATTCAGGGCCCCACAGATGCCTAGTTATTATTAAAAATAAAATATTATGTACTTTCTTTTTAACTGTGAAAGGATTTAAAATTTGTATTGTCATTATCTAGATAATAACAATCTGTGTATGTTGTTTATGACCTCACATCAATACAGGACATTTATAAATTAGTTGTACAAAAGTATTGTTTGTTTAATGAAAAAGTAAACAATTTACAAAAGTCTAATAAGTTATTGAATACAGAACAATTTTGTGTAATTACAGAGTTATTAGCCCAATTAATAAAATCAGTTTTGAAAAAAAGGCAGTAAGCAGGATAACAGATTTTATCATTTAGGCCACACCCTCAATGGAGGACCAGTCTGGCAGTACAGATATTAATTTCAATCAGTCAAAATTCTATAGACTACCTGACCTACCTGGGAAGATGTCTGGGATGTCCTTGCGTACCGTACAGTTGCTGTTGATCAATCACTGCGGTCAGGAAGGTACAATAACAACTTTGAGTAGTCATTAAACTACAGACGACTGATTGAAGCCTTAGAACGGAATGGTAAAAAGGAAAAATTAGCACCGAACTGGTTGTTGGATTTAGTTAAACTGTAGAGAGAGAAAAATTCACTATCACATCGAACAATGCAAACTTTAACTGCACATGGACACTTATGGTCGCTGGTAATGCTAGTTGAAAATGTGGACTTCCACTACACGCGGATACTTGTTGTCGCTGTCAGTGCTAGTTGGGAAGTGAATTTTAACTGCCCGTGGTCATTAGTGGTGTGAGTTGGAAACTGTGCCAGGCAATCAGTACAGTAGGCTCTTGGAACCGACTTGGCTACATTTACATGCTTAACCTTGAATTCTGATAATTGATTTTGTGATATCTTGGATGATTGTTTAAGAAAGAAAGAAATTACTTTATGTAACAGTTAATGGAATATTCACTTGATAGTGCATATAGATGATCAATTTCATCAGTTGTCAAGGATTTATAGTTATGTTTGTTAATTGTGATTAATAAGTATAACCATCAAAATTATTAATCTTAGAACAGTCACTCTTCTGAGAAAACTTGGCACAAAATATTGCAAATAATCATGAGAGATAGACTGTTACTAAATATACAGTTGTTTTATTAAAAGTAGTAAGTAGCAAGGAGAGCACTGGATCAAGGTAGATTTTGAGTTTCAGAAAGAACAATCAAGTTTGTCGAACATTTGTTCAGACATTAAACCAAAAAAAAAAATCAATGACATTTACCAGTTTATGGAATATTTTAATATTCCAAAGACTACAGTGTAGAATACATGGACGAGTTTTAAACATATATGTTACAACATACACAAGTTTAGAATGACGGTGCAAGATTAAAATAAGTGAATTTTGTGTTGAAATAATGAACAACTTTGAGTGAAAACGACCTTAATTCACTGATGTAAACACTTCTCAGACAACGAGAACAATAAATGTTTTGATGTGGGATGACCACAATTATTCATATTAAATATTTATAGAATTTGTGTTAGATAAATGTTTTTTGTGCTACCATAAAATATATAGACTTTTTTATTAAGCTAACTGTAATTGTATACCTGGCTGTGTGTGACAATTATTTTTGCGACAGTGACACGAGGATATGGTAGAGAATGGTTGCCCAGGTTGAAGGTGCACCATTACACTTCCAGTGTGAAGTTATTGTATTATTGTATACTTCAGTCGCCCAATGGTTATTTGGATTGAGTCTGAGTTAACTCTATTGGACTTCTTTTTTGTTAGACTAAGTCTTTGTTTTGACTCTTTTTTGAAAGTGTTTTTCAGCTGCAGGGAGTAAAAACAGGACAGATGCAACAGAACAAAAATAATTACATACAGTAGAAACTCGGTTAACCGTCACTCTTTTAACCGTCACTCTCTGTTATCCGTCATCATCCAACATAGTCAATAAGTAATTTTGCGAAGCGCGATTATTGTTCGAAGCGACTGTCGGAGCGCCGTAATAGGAAGCGAGTGTACTCGCCAGGTTACTGATTAGTATTGATTAGTACGTTGTGTATCTCAGTAGTGTTTGTTGTGTCGAGTAACCGCTGCTTGTATATCGGTGTTTACTGTATTACCGTGACGTTGTTACTGAACTGTGGTGTTACTGTACTGTATTGTACCGTTGTTTCTGTGTTTTATTACAAAGATGGCTGAAAAGTTTAAAACGTCTTGTGCTAGGCTTAGATCAAAAGCTTGAAATCATTAAACGTTTGAGGAAGGTGAAACGGCGACCAGTATTGCTCAGATTTACGGTGTTGGAAGAACAACAGTGAATGACATTAAACGTGGACGCTGAAAAGATAGAGCAGCATGTGTCAAAACTGCAAAGCACTGATGGAGCTGTTAAACGTCGTAAAACCATGAAGCCTGCAAAATATGATGAACTTGATAACGCTATGTATCAGTGGTTTATTCAAGCCCGAAGTCAAGGAATTCCACTTTCAGGCCCCATTATAATGACCAAGGCAGCTGAAATGCATAAAAACTAGATGGTGACCCAAACTTCAAAGCTAGCATGGGATGGCTTGATAAGTTTAAATTCCGTCACGGCATCCGACAACTTGATATTAGTGGAGAAAAGCTTAGTTCAAATAGTGCAGTTGTAGTTGACTTCCAGGAAGAATTTAAGTTAAAAATATCTGAGCTTAAACTAAAGAGGGAACAAGTTTACAACTGTGACGAAACTGGACTCAATTGGAAAGCCTTACCACAAAAGACTCTCGCATCGCTTTCAGAAAAAACAGCCCCAGGTTTTAAGATTCAAAAGATCGAATCACTGCAATGGTCTGTGCAAATGCAACCGGGAATCATAGATTGCCGTTTGGTGGTTATTGAAAAGCCAAAAGCCTCGTGCATTCAAAAATTTAAACGCACTGCCTGTGAAGTATTACGCTCAAAAAAACGCTTGGATGGAACAAACAATTTTTTCAGAATGGTTCCAAAATGAATTTGTACCTCAAGTCAGAGCACATCTTGCACAAAATAAACTGCCCCAGGAAGCACTGCTGCTCATGGACAATGCGCCTTGAGTAACGGATTGGCTGGAATGTGACAAGCAGGATGAAGGCTTTGAAATTTTGAGTGACGATGAGATTATTTCAAATGTCCTTGCCATTGAAGAAGAGGTTGATGCAGACGAAGTCGAAGATCCTACGATTGATGAAAAGCCGACTACAAGCCACTCCGAAGCAGAGACAATGCTATCAAAGTGCATAGACTGGTTTGAAAGACAAGAGGAAGCAAGTGCAACACAGATTTTACTTCTCCGCAAAATACGGAACATTGCTGCGCAAAAAGCCCGAGCCTCGAAGAAGCAGAAGAAGATGACCGATTATTTCAATGCATAAATATTTTATAACGTAAGCATAATGAGGTTAATGTACAGTACGGTTTAATGTAGCCTATTTAAAATATATAATCAATGCATTATTTACAGTACATAGTAACATGTTTTCATTATTGTTTTATCCAAAACCAGTGGGGATTTCTGTTATCCGTCTATTCTCTTAACCGTCACAGTCCCGGTCCCGGCGGTGACGGTTAATAGAGTTTCTACTGTATATGACATCTGCCGTGCTACACAAGGCACAAGGATCGCATTTAAGTAATTAAATTAAATTTTATGATGCCAGACAAAATTGTAACATGTGTTTTCAATATTTCCCAGTCTGTAAATGCTTTACGTTTTTAAGTTAGTACACTCATTTTGTTTCTCCCTTTCACAGTTATTTTTTGCTGTTGTTATTTTAAATTCGCTAATGTTTCAGATAATCCAGAGATCACGTTTAATACCTTTCAGTATGGATGAAATGGACGAGAGAATAAGGAACTTCCATACTCTGAGCGAATCAGTCTGTCGCAACATTCCTGACGTGCTGCTGGCTACTATGAACATGTTGTATGCGCAGTATACCAAGATTAAGTGAGTATTACAGTGACGGAATTATTGCTTAGTATAAACACTGTACAGGATCAGGTGAACATGAATAGTATAATAACAACATAGAATAGTATAGTATAATAACAAAATAAAACTACTTAAAAAATTATAAAAAACCCAGTACAAAAACGTGAAGAAACGTTATATCGGAGAAATAGTCAATGTGACTGCTAATCAGACTGAATGGTAGTTTACTTGCTTTCTATTTTTGTTTTCAAACACTATAATGGTTGTTCTGATTTACTGATCAAGAAATAAAAACTAAAGCTAGTTTGCATGATTTTTATATTTTTCGTTTAAAGGTACAATTTAATTATATTAACAGATCGGATTATTCCATGATGTATGATTACTCATCAAGGTCATATCATACCGCACATGTTGATTACTCATCAAGGTCATATCATACCGCACATGTTTGAAAGTCCATTTTGTTTGGCGAAGGTTTTTCTAATACACTACTTTAAAAATTCAGTTTAACAAAATAAACACACTTTTAATAGTGTGCAGATTTTTTTTTGAAAAAATTCTTATAAAAACTTTAATGTGGTTGATTACAATGATACAATTCTTTCTTTGTTTTAAGTATCACACAAAACATGAAATCATCAATAAAAAAAATATTTTTTTTTCATAAATCATTTCACAATTATTTTATGAAGATTTCAAATAAATTTGAAGTAGAAAAATCGTATTTATAAAAATTCTATGAAATTCTTAAATATGATGAAGGAATTTTGTGACGACTCTTACACGATAACATAGAGCTTTTTTTGAAGACTGAAGTTGGTAAGTACTTTGTCCAGTTTTTCTCAATTTTTTCTTTCCTCTTCTCTAATCGATGAAAAAATTTTGTTCATTTGCTTCCATATATTTAATATATTGCTTGACTTAATACCAACTTTTCAAAACAAAAATCATTTTACATTTCATTTTAGTGGTCACAATTATATAAATTTAGACATATATGTTGGGAAGTTTATCTATGTCACATTTTGACATTGCCGCATATTTGACATAATAACAAGTTTATATATATATATATACTAACAAGTTTATCTATGTTATTTAATTTTGACGTTCTACATGTACTAGAAGAGATCTATTAATAAGCTTCTCTATGCAGTATCAAATTTTGTTTCTTTAAATATGTTACAATGTTCCTGAGGTGTTGGCAAATTAAACTACATGAATAGGATGTGTTTTCATGAACACAATACTTAATTCTTTATATAGTGAGAAAGTAAAAATAGTCCTTTTGTGATTGAACTAACTACAGTAGTGAGCACCGAATCAAGCAAGTGGATGAATCTGTATTGTTGGTTTGTATAGAACTGACAGAGCAAGAGAAAGTCAAAAATTATTTACTCTGTTGACAGCTTTGAGCACTCAGTGTTGTCTCAATCTCTCTTGCCATCTCAAGCGCCAGTTTAAACATAATTTGTTATCATTGTATAATAACAAAATAAGCTACTTAAAAAATTATAAAAAAACCCAGTACAAAAACGTGAAGAAACATTATATCGGAGAAATAAACTATAATCGAATATGCTTTACATTTACTTTAACCTCCACTCAGTGCATGTTTAAAGCCAAACAGTGATTTGTATTAAGAAAATTTTACGTATACACTTAGCAAATACAGTTTTCTCCAACTGATGGAACTTAGTGACATTAAAGCAAGAAAATCGTCGCTTAGTGAAAAAAATCATTACATAATTTGTTTTTTTGGTTGGTTAAAAATTATACTCAGCTATTTTCAAGCGGATAAAATTAAATCAAGGCAATAAATCTTGTAATAAATTATGCTTTTCCTAAAGACAAGTCCGAACCAAGTTAGGAAGTGAAATGTTTAGGCTACGCAAAATTGTTTTAATTAATATGCACTACATGCCAGTGCTGTACAATTGACCACTTATAGAATAATTTCACTACTTTAGTACATATGTTTTTTATCTCTATTAGCAGACATTGTTCAGTATTAAAAAAAAATGTTCATATACGTGTTCATATAATATAGTTTTTACTTTTTATTACAGTACAGTAATTTAAAAATATTTTATATGTTTTATATAAAATAATTTTACAGGGGAGACTCGCAGTGTACTCCAGGGGCTTATGTTGCAGATAGCTTGAAAGAGGTAAGGTTTTTGTAAAATAGTATTTCGTTGTATTAAGCAAATATCTACAAAATCCTGAATTTTTAATAATAAAATTTATTTAATTCAAAATTAGGAAATTGTGTAATAATATAAAAAAACCTATATGATTGTAGCTTAAACTGTTTTTTTAATTAATAGAACTATTGTATTTACAGAGTTAGAATAATTAAACAACTATTCTGTTATTAGAAAAAAAATATTATGTTATCACATTTTAACCATTAAAACGCTAAACGAAAATATGGGCTACTGCTCATTTAGTTATTTCTTTCCAAATGTTATTTTGGATTACCAGAGAAAATTCGAAAAAAATCACATTTTTGAAACATTATTGTTTTTTAATATTTTAAAAAAGCATGAAAATTAAATTTTTTTCCCTTTGAAATAAGTACAGGCCAAAATCTTTGGCCTCTTTTTCCAAATTATGGAAGTCTGTTCGATTCAAAACCGAAGTTTTTATTACTTCATTCACAAACTGACCATGCAGGATTAGCCATTATTGATTATTCATATGACAAAATAACACACAATGTTTTCCTAACTAATATACAATCAAAATAAACAAAGTACTATCAGTTAGATAAATTATGTAGTAGAGACCCCAGCAATAAACAAATAAAGCATTTGAATATATATAAACCACTGGAATGTCATTACTATTATATTGCCAATCAAAGCAGCTGCTGCAGCTACAGGTGTATATTGCAAAGAGAATTCAGACCACAAAATATTTAAACTCACCCAATATAGGAGTTTTTGTAATCTAAAAGATTATGTGTGCATTACTTTTATTCACTTGCGTCTATGGGTGTAAACCATGATTTCACATTCGCTCATTCTGCGCAAGGTGCAAGCTATTTTTTAATAGTTAATATTATTTTTACAGTTAGTTTGTAAATTAGTTTAGGTAGGCTTAAAAACAAAAATAAATATAATAAACTAAATAACTATTTACTTAATGGACTGATCAAATGAGCCAGAGTTAGTGCAAGCGTTTTTAAAATAGCGCAGTTAGACAGGCGACCTGCATCTCATACATTGCAACTAAATCCACTGACCCTCGTTTCTGTTTCTGCTCATTTATCTATTTGCCGTTAGGTGTCTTCTTTCTTAATACTAAAATTCTCAAATTATACAATATAATATCCTATCTTACATAGAATTTTATATGATTTAAATTTGAAACCGAATATAAGTAACATATAAAATTTTACAGTTATTCTCCAAATTAATTTTTTTTTAAGGCAAAAAGCACATTGAGGCTATTATCGCCTCCCTAAATGTAAGTGTGAATGTAAAAGTGTTAAAGTCGTAAGTGTAGTGTTGTAAGTGTAAGTCTTTGTTAAACTCGGGTACCGCGAGGGATGTCTAAATCTTCCCTGCACCCCTCTGCGGGGTCCAAATTTAAAATTTTAAGCATTGCGTACACTGTTTAAACAAACACTTCGCCACTAGTGTGTTTATTTGACACTTAACAAAACAATATCAAGGCAAATTAGAATACTTATATAGTATCACAAAAAAATTGTATTTAGTGACATATGTTACTAAATACAAAAAGTTTGGGACATGTGATTGCTGAGCCTAGTGACCATTGAAAGTTGAACCACATGAACCATTGAACAATATATAAGAAAATATTGTAATTAAAGTTAGATGTGGTGAATAAGAGAAAAGGAATAAGTGGTACTGTTTATTGTAGAATTTGCTTTTTTGTTTTAGCAACTTTCTTTCTTGCGAGAAAGAGCCAGAACTCTCGCCAGTTTTGCCGGCACAGTGCCGTACAGGATGCCTGGTGACACGAACATGAGATTAGTACAAATGGAAATTCTTATGCATTAGAATCTTGACATGTATAAGTTTTATAAAATATGCTTATTATCAAAATAAATTGCTTTTTTGTATGTTAAAATTATATCCGTACCCAGTACTTCTAGTACGATTTACAATATTACTTTATTGCTTTCTAATCAAATTATTTTGGTTGATTTTTATCATTTCCTTTTTTCAAGTGAACCGAAATCAACTTTTGTGTTTTGTGGTTTATAGCCTGGTAATTGATTAAAAGTCTGAAATAAAAACCTGCTTAATTATATATATTTTATTACATTAATATTAAAATCTTAAAACTTGAAGTAAAAATAATAGTAATTTATATGATGAGATTTAATATTTATTGATAGTTTGTGTAAAACTTAGCCTATATGTTAATTGACATTTGGCAACATCTGTGTTCATTTAAAATTAATATAAGACATTTTGAGAGTGAAAACTTTTTATGTCGGTGCTTGTGAGCCAAGTTCAGATTTTGTAGGCCTGTAGTATTAAAATGATGTGCTACTCGTACATAATCACTGCCAGTTGTCAGTACAAAGCCTTTTCAGTGGAATATATCACAATAGTTCAGAATTTTAATATTCCTTGTTTTGCAAAATAATTCTGTATCTCTTGATGTTGAGTTTAACAGTGCTCATCAGGACTGAATTTGAAGCATTCCTCTGAATGTTTATGAATGAAAAGGTTATTGTTTTAATTGTTCAAAGTTAACAACAAAGTTCATAAGTAACTGGTAAGGCACCCATTTTCTTGAAGGAATTTAACTCATACTCCCAAAACATGTAATTTTGTATTCAAATATTAAATACAAATTAATCAAAATTGTTAATGTGACCATGCTAAACCAAATGCACAAAACACGTGGATACAAATTAATGTATTTACATAAATATATCTAAATACATACAAAATAGACAGTTGTAAAACAACTGAAGGGATCCTCACTCATCATTTGTATAAAAAAATAGATCTTTTCCATTTAAGTGGAATAAATATTCAACATTCTGGCAACATATATTCTGATTGCAAATTGACGATTCATTCAGATTGTTTTGTCGATGATCTAGGGATACAATAGTGTAAACAGCAACACAAAACTGGAAACAGCGAATTGGACTTAGATAAAAAACAATCATAAAGGGACGACTGATGAGTTCAATACAATTGAGATTTTTTTACAACTGAATAAAACATCTTGTAATCGCACATCGCTGAAAAATAGTTGTAATTTCAAATCTATAAAAAATAATTAGAAAATTACACTTTTTTGTGAATTTTATTTCACCATTGTGATCAGCATTACAATCTACATAAGTTAGCATTTTAAATTTCCACATGTCAGTTGACAATATAAAATGTTAATTTGCAAGATTTAAATGCTGAATATGTTTATGAAAAAATATGTCATCTATAAAAAAATATTTTTGGAAATTTGCTTGTGTAACAAGCACAAAATAGAATTAACATATAAGATTTTCAATTTTTTGTTTTTGTTTTTTTTTTAACATTGACTATTGTGCACACTTGGGCTAGTGCAGACGATGGGATGATTTATAGCGTATGAAAATGCAAGCCCTGATCGGGAATCGAACCCAGGTTCTCAAAGTGAAAGCCCAGTACGCTATCTACTAGGCTACCGAGGCGGCTCTATAAGATTTTCAAAAGCGCGCCCTCTAGTGGCAATATTAAAACCTTGATATATTATTATACTATATTGAAACTAACTTTTAGTAAGAACAGTATTCACTAGGACACAGGACTTCATAGATATATGTTTGTAACTTATCTATATTTTATATTCTGCAAAAAGTGTGCTTTTTTTGTTTTGCACAAGATAACTTCATTGTAATAACCCAGGACAAATTTGAAGTGATAAACTACAGTTTAAAAAATACACTTTATCTGATTGCAATATTAGAAATAGAGTGCAGTAGATTATATACATTTGCAGTAAGTATTTATCTATGATCTAAGCACGGAAAACATTCTACAGTATACACAAATGCTTTGAAAAATTTTGTTCAGTAAACCAGCACAAATTAACTGATACTTTGCAGTACTGACCTAAAGTAAAATTGGAATCTGGTCAAACTAAATTTTAGTTAATATAGAAACGACCAGAGCGCAGCACATTACAGACACACCTAATACAAGCTTTTATCTACGACAAAAATTCCCGCCAAATTGTGCTGTTTCACTGTTTAAAAAAATTATTATATATTTGGTGGGAAAATTTTCACAGTAAACCAGCATAAATTGGCGGGAACTTTGCCCTACCGATTTAAACAAGAGTACGAATATCACTGGTGGCGATTTGTGGAACTAATTTTTAATTAGTTTAAGAATCACCAGAGCGCATCACATACAGATACACGTAGTATAAACTTTTATCTGACAAGATTCCCGCCAAATTGTGCCGTTTCACTGTTAAAAAAAAATAATGTATTTGGTGGGAAAGTTTTTACAGTAAACCGGCATAATTTGGCGGGAACTTTGCCCTATCTATCTAAACAAGATTAAAAGAGTTTATTCACTGGTGGCGATTTGTAGAACTAATTTTTAGTTAGTTTAACAATCACTAGAGCGCAGCACATTATGGACACATTTAGTATATATTTTTATCTGGCAAACATTCCTGCCAAAGTGTCTGTTTCACTGTAAAAAATTTATTATGTATTTGGTGGAAAATTTTCACAGTAAAACTGTATAAATTCGTAGGAATTACAGCGTCAATATGAAGAATACTAGCGCAACATGGTGGCAATATATAAAACTAATCTTCATTTAGTTTTGTCAGAGCACAGTACATTTGAACACTATACGTATTTATAATATCACCCATGGGCTAGATACTACAAAAACAAGATATATTAAAGGAGATTGAAAACTCTATTATCTCTTTTGTCAAAAAATTTACGGTATCTCTGACACGTTTTAGCGAATATAGCAGTTAGTGTCATTTTATTAGATTTGTTGTTAGACGCAGTATACTGTATCGTATTTTACCCGTTACAGTATAAATTTAAAAAAATTACCTATTACAGATAAAATATAATAGTTTTTAGTTTTAAACGTTTGAACCATAAAACTTTATCCTATCAGTTTTGTACACTGCATGATTGTAATGAAAATAATTATATTAATTTTGTAAATTTTCTTAATAATAATTATAGATTGACTGTTTCAATTATTTTTAATAATAATAACTACAATGTCTGAGCTGCTTAGATTTGCTGACAGTCTAAACTAAAATTTTTTGAAATATAGCAACAGATCCACATAACAATTTTTTGATCTCCAAACATCAAATTTAAGCCAAGTTGAACTACATATATTTTAAGAAACTAACTATATTTTAGGAAAATACATAGTTTTTGCTTTATCTTAATAGCATGATATTTTAATTACAGACTACATGCTCACTAATAAAATAAAAAATCAAAAAAATCTTAGTTTAAAAAAATGTGTTGCTATTCAATTCCATTTTGTTGAAAAGCAAATAATAAATACTACATATAGACTGACAACAACAAATAAAATGCTAGGCTTGTAGGTATCACTATATGTAAAGATTAGCAAAATTATAAAATTTTACTTTTAAATAATGGGCAAGTAAATTATACAAGTTATTTTACATCAATATGTGGAAAATTGTATTTGTCAATAATAAATAAATAAATAGTGATATCATTATTTACAAAATAACTAATATTTAGTTAGGTTTTAATTAATTAGGCAACTGTAAAGGCGTAATTAGAATGTCTTGGCTGAAGTCTACAGTTCTTCCTTCCTTCATCTGAAACAAATATTTGATAACGGTAACAAGGGACTAAGTCTTAAAAAAAAGTTAAAAGTTAAAGATAATTGGACTGTTATCACTAATTTCTGAAATCTGTAATTACTACTGCATTTAAATTAATGATTTTTATGCATAAAAGCTGCATTACTAAATGCTTATTATTTAAACACATAAATATAGTAATAAAAATAATGTATCAATACAAAGATAATTTTTTTGTCTTGTTCCTTACCAATATTTAAAATTGATATTTTTGTAACACTTTCTTTTAGTGACTCTCGGATATAATGCAATTTTTTCCCTCGTACCTTTCACTGATGTTATAACCAATTTGTACTTTATTAATATCAAAATTCACAATATTATTAAAGTTTATATATATATATATATATATTTCTTTCCTCAGTCAGAATCAATTTTGTATTTTAAATCAAATTTGAAAAGCTAATTTATACAAACTTTAACAATGATTACGATGGCACGATCCAATTTTCAAAAATGTCCAAGATAAAAAAATTCTTTTTTAGATTTTAAATCATACTATTTTGAAACACACTAAACAGATTTTGATGTAAAATAAACTTGTCCAAGTTATTACAAATATTTATTTTGTCATTTGAATCAAATTACACCAAAACTGTAAATTCTATAATGCTAGTGCACATATATAACTTTTAATGATCCCTCGAAATATGTTCTAATCCTCAACGGTCTCTGGTCTGGGAGTTATTGTGATTGGTTGCTCCAATATAAATTCATTAAACATTGTGTGAGTCATTATTATTACATATTTTTTACCACCAAAATAAAATACAAAAAACTTATCGACAGCCTTTCCCTCCACTGGAAAAACATACGAATTGACTGATACAGTAGAACTTTGGTTATCTTAGTGGAAGGAGACCATGGATGGCAATATCTTGTTTTTAAAAATAGTATAATTAAATTTAAATCACTTAAATACGAAATAAAACACAAACTGTTTTTACTTCCTCATTAGGCAAAGTAAATAGAAAATACCCTGAGCTTGAGATTTTAAAGGATATATCCGTTTTAAGTTTCCCTAACTAAAAAAAATCTCACTTGGACGTTTCTCATGTGATTTTCAAAAACTTGTATGTACGACAAATGAAATTTTTGATGTAGAATGTTCAGTAGAAATTTATAAATTTATACTCACAGCTTTGTAGTTTAAAAACATTTCTTTAAAAGCCAAAAAGTCAGAAAAGGTAGACAGCATTTCAAAAACTTCACCTTCTAATTCATTTTGACGACCTCTGTAAAAAGCAATAATAGAAAACAACAATCAAAAGGAACACAACATTTGTATGTAAATTGCAAAATTAATTAGGTAATACAAATGTTTCATTAATGATCGTTGTGCAACTTTATTTCATAATAGCAAAAATGTTAGAGGATTTATTATATTTGTAAGTGCGATAACAACAATTCTCCTGCCAAATCTTGGAAATTGGTGAACACATATATCCAAATGTTTTGTAAATAGGGCTCAATGTATTATTTTCTTTCAATTAATTTTTTTTCTAGGCTACATAACTTTATGGTCTGTAGTGTAATGCTAATTTATCAATCAGGATCAATGCATTTAACAATATTTAGATCAATCACTTGTCCATATATTCAAACTGAAACTGTTTTGTTAATATTGTTTAAATGTTAATTGACCAAGAGAAGCAAGGTGTGTGTTTCAACTAGACTGTGCGGCATTTAGTTTGTTTCTTTGTTTGTTTATTACATACTTTTGTTGAAACACACTGACTGATTGTTTTGACTGGTACAAAACTAGCTTGTATCTAGTATATTTTTATAGATATTAGCTTGTATAAAGGCTTCTCAATGTATGTGAAACACTTTTTCCAATTCATTTCATTTCAGGATGACAGCCTCTGGTTTAATGATGATGGTTTTACGCAATTTTAGCCAATGCTTTGACCAATTGTTTTGGAATTTGGACAAAGCCGAAATAAAGTATATGTAAGATTTTTTTCATTCTCTTATGTTTCAAGATGGTGGTGGCCTCTGATTTAACGATGATGAATGCAGTTGCTGGCTATTTCCTATAATACTGGCCAAACAGCAAGACCTATTATAATTTTGACTGCTTTATGGAGAAAAAGCTAAACATTTCTAATAAAGTTGGACCTTAAGAATATACTATGAGGTCTACTGTTATTTGAAGTACTAATGTATTCAAACTTTAAAAGCTTTTTTAAAAAATGGACATTAATAATTGAATATTAATGTTTTAAATGAAATATTAACTTATTAAATTTGAATGAAACTAGGCATTCATGATCTATAATATTTCGAATATTCTGGTAACAATTTACTTTGTGCAGAAAAGCTGACAATTGACTGACTGGAGTGAGGCCTGCGTATCAACTCGAATGTTCGGCATTTAGTGGCTGGTGTTTGTTACAAAGTTTTGGCCAAAATCATTGACTGATTGTTTTGAAATTTGGTACAGAAGTACCTGTATAAATCCAGAGCAACTTATGTATATTTTTTTCTTATTCACTTCTGTTTCTAGATGGTAGCCTCTGATTTACAATAATGATTGTATGCAGTTTTAGCCAAACACACTGACCGATTGTTTCGAAATATCATACAAAGGAACCTTTTAAAAAGCCAAAATAACATATGTGTAAGACTTTCCCCATTTACCTCCATTTCAAGATGGCCTCTGATCTAAGAATGACAAGTGTACACAGTTTTAGCCAAACAGATTCACTGATTGTTTTGAAATTTGGTACGAAGGTACCTTCCAATTTTAATATGGCGGCTTCTGATTCAACGTTGAGAAGCAACAACTGATTTAACGTTAAAAATAAACAAATGATTTAAAGTTGCTGATTATTTCTTGTAATACCAGCTGAATGGCAAGACCTATCATAATTTTGACTACTTCAAAAATAATAATAATTTATAGAGAAAGAGCATAAAATTTCCAATAAAGTTAAAAATACTGCACATGACACAAAATGTAAACAATAATTTTTTTGTGGACTTACGTTAAAGACTCTATAAAAGACCGCATACAGAATCCAGGAACTTTGTGTGACAATTTTTCTTCAATATACCGCTCAATAATATTATTCTATAAATAAAGAATATTCTCATTAGATATTACATTTTAAAAGGAATATTTTCCTGTACAATACAATCGAGTAACATAAATACAAATGTAAAAAAACCAGAGCAAAAGAACAATTATTGGAAAAATCATGACATATGAGTCGCGCGTGTCATTTGGCCAAGCCAAATTTTATCGTACATATTTTACGCTTGTAATTGTGCTCAGTGTTTGTGATGTGTGTTTTTAACACTTTGTTTTGACTTTGTGACTACCTCGACAGAAGAATTTAACATTTTGTATCAAGGCCTGAAGATGAAACAATAGTTTCGAAACCATGGTAGCTTTTACAAAGTGAGTGGATAGACTACTGACAGGAAGAAGTAATAGGTCATAATCCTAATTACTGAAAAATCATAATTATAAATATATTCCTACTAAGCAACTGGACATACTTGCATTAGTATGTGTTTCGTTTATGTTACATACACAGTGTTCAGCAGTGTTTGCAGGTGAACAGTTCTTTTATGTACCTAATGTTTACATGATACACAGAGATTAAAGAAAATATCAGTCATTTCTATCATTTATTTTTTTAATACACGTACTTTTCGTAATTACCTTCTTGGAAATAACTTTAAAACAGTTCAATTTTAAAAGTAATGTAAAAGTGCTTAATCTTCTAGTTTGGTTATTTTTAAAATTATAACTCGGATAGGGCCTAGTCACGATTTATCCAAATTTTTGATACTTCACTGAAATTCTACTAATATTAGGACTCTGCTTTACTTACATATTCACTGAATATATTCATGTAAACTAGTTTGTTCTCTTCTTTGTCTTCAAAATGCTCCCAATGCTTTTCCAAGAAATGAGTCTGTAAACACTGAAAGTTCTCATCTATAACAGAAGAAAATATTTAACTAGCATAGCATGTGTAATGTGCAGAAACAATTCTTTCTTTTCTTTTACCGCAAGAAGACAATATTACTATCAAACAGCACAGTAAGTAATCATAACACACCATGTTTCAGAGCAGTAGGGCAGTACTATATACTGTTTTTATCTGTCACTGTTATCATCTGTATCTCATATACATTGATGTTTTTGTGCTTAGATATTTCGGTTGATAACGATCATTGTCCTTGACAATTTAATTTGTTTAATTTTGTGTTTTACCTTTTTAATGTTTTTTTTGAAGTGATTACTTCTTATGGCGGAGTATAGATGTATGTTTTGCACGAGAAAAAATTCAGTTTGCCATCACGCATCATGCTCTTATATATATAGCATATACTTATATACTACTTCTTATGGCGGGGTATGGATGTATATTTTACACGGAAAAAAATTCAGTTTGCAATCACGCATCACGCTTATATATATATTTGTTTTAAAATGTATTTTGAAGTCAAAACTTGTATGTTTGCACCATTAAATTACTTACCCAGTCCAACTTAATTATTTAGTTTTGTGTCAAGTGTTAACTGTGTAACAGTGATGTTTTATACGTTATTATATATTGGTAGGTGTGAATAATAAATATTTAAATGCCATTATACTACTTACCCAGTGCAACTGAATTATTCAGTATTCAGTTTTGTGATATGTGTTAACTGTAGGCTACAACAGTGACGTTTTAATAATATTTTAAACTTCTTAATATAATATTTAAATTTGAAAGTTTGTGTGTGTTTTTGTTTATTATTCAATCACACAGCTGCCTCGGTGGTCTAGTGGATAACGTACTAGGCTTTCACCCCGAGGATCCGGGTTCGATTCCCGGCGAGGGCTTGGCATTTTCATACGCTATAAATCATCCCACCGTCTGCATTAGCCCAAGTGTGCACAATAGTCGGACGTTAAAAAAAAAAAAAAAAAATATTCAATCACACATTAACTACTAAACCGACTGAGATGAAATTTAAAATGAACATGGTTTAGGTACCTGAGATGGACATAGATGTATTCCCATTTTAAAAATCTGAATCCCTGTTATTATTTATTATAAAATTATTGTTTATAAGCTAACATTTGCAATGATTTTAATTGAAACAATCTTATAATTCCAAACAACCTGCCTTTCCAAATTAAAATATTGCAGTTTTCATTGAAGTTGGCATTTACAATGACAATTAATAAGTCACATGGTCAGATATTAAGAGTAGCAGGAATACATTTGGGACTCCGTGCTTCTCCCATGGTCAGTTATAGCCTATTCTAATGTCGAGTAGTAAAAATCTATGTATTGGCAAAAAACCATAAAATCATATAATATTGTATTTAGAAATATATTAAACTGAAATGAACATACTCATGATTTTTAAAAATCGACTATAAATTTTGTTACCTACATTACAATTGCGGGTGAGGCTACAACGGGTAACAGCTAATTTGGCATAATAGTGAAAGAAGTATACAGTCAGGCATGCCAAAAGAAGTAGTCACTTCTGTCGGCCAGTCCCACGACTGCCTACTTTTTTTAAAATTTATGTTACTTTTTTACACTTAGTAAGTGATTAAGCCTTCTTTATTCTTTTTATGAAATATACTATAATATTACATTATAAATTAGAACTATATTTTTGAAAAATTATATTCAACTCACCTTCCAGTGGTTACGTCCATAAGAACTTTAGGTTTAGTTCAGCGAAATTTGAGGACAGTCGCATGAAAGTGTTTACATTATAGCATGTGATTTAAAAAGGAACATAAAATGAATATAAATTAAATATTAACATTTTTAAATACACAAGCTGAGCAACAGGAGTTTCTGCAGAAATAATCCCTAAAATTTTAAAAGAAGGAAGGCATCCAAAGACTAATATAATTTTTTCTACTCCTATTACTAAGCAGTAAAAAAAATAATAATCATTGACAATTCCCAAAAAGTGGTTATATGTAGAGAAGTTCAAGCTTTTTATTATATGAGTAAAAAGTCCCTACTTTATGAAAACTTAAATGGGCATTATCAGATGATAGTTTGGTAGACTGCAATTATTAGGGTTTCGTTGGAAAAAGTGTCAATACCAGTAAAACTTTTTATAGAAAAGCCAGATATAGTTGTGTGAAGGTTTCGTTTACTACGTGTAATTCAAAAATATACATGATTAAATAGAAATATAGTATATTTAGATGAAAGTTATGTTCACACATCACATTCTGTTACAACTTATTAGCAATCTGATGATCATATGGTGTTGAAACCAGTAAACAAAAGTCAGAGATTAATTATAATTCAACTTAGAGGCGAGAACGGATTTGTAAGTAATGAACTGTTAATTTTTCAATCTGGGCGAAAAACATGTTATTATCACAATGACGTGAACAATAAATTTTTTTTTAAATGGGTTACATTACAAACTAATTGCAAATTCGCACAATTGTATAGTCGTTATGGATAAGTTACGAGCGTGCACAGTTAAATAAAAGACCAAAAGTCACAATTCTTAAATAAAACATTAAAAATTTGCTCAAGATCAACACCATCAATTTTAGCGAAACAATACAAACTAAACCTTCTTTTTTTAGTAAAAAATGTATAATTTATTAAATGTTTCAAAATACATAAGCTCCTACAGAATTCCCAACGCTGTGTTCTATGACTGACCCCTGTATCATTGCGATTTAAATCCAATCATACTTGTTTAAAGATATGTAACAGAAAGAATAAAAGAAAACTTATCAGACTTATTCGAAGAGAAGGAAAAACTGTGTGAGAAGCTTTTTTCTGGTAATACAGAAGAGCAGTGGATAAAATGTGGACATGTGAAAAGGCCTGAAAAAAAAATATTAATAATGATGGAAGTTTAGATGTGGCTTTATAATAAACTTAGACTTTATAATAATTCCAAACTCGGAATCAGATTTAGATTGCACAATTATAAATTAATTTTTATAAATTAATGATGAAAATTAACCACTATTTTCATACTGACCTGTATATAACATATAACTATATAAACATTACTGCTATAATATAATAATTCTAAAAATAAATCTAATAATAATAATGCTAAAAATAATTCAAAAGATTAGAGGAATTTTTTTCAAGAGGGATCACTAGATAAGGATAGCAGTCATTAAATCATGTCAAAGAACCGCATTATATAATATGCCAAGCAAAATAAAACGGAAGCAAAATGATTTTATAGTTGCTTATGAAATTTGTCAGCCAGGCACCAATCCAGTCAGACTATTGCTTATGTCATCAAACTTGTTTATAATTCAAGACATTTGTGTTTTTTTTAATAGAAACATTAAAAAAAACATTACTGCACAATTTTAAAGTTGGAATACTGTACAACTTATATTTTTCATTTTGTTTCAAATCTTGTTGATTAAATGTTACCTTTTTAATATAATCATCTCTATTTCCGCTAGAAATGTTGTTTTATGTTAAGTACATACCTTTCTTACCTTTAAACATTTTATATGTGTTGAGTACAGCAAAATGTTTTGATAATGGAAGTACATATTTATATAGAAGTATTTATTACAAATATACATTCAGTAACGTAAATAAGCATTTTATAGAAGGGATGACTAGTCTGCCCCTGATTATACCAATGTGTCGACTGATTATACCGATGTGATGGATATTCAGCAACCAGACATGTTGGGTTCTACTGTATGTAATTATGTATATAATAAACTGGTTTCATACCTATCAGGATATCTTCAATGCAGCCAACAATAAAATCAAATTCTGAAATTTCTTCTAAATGGCAATATTCTGTATCAACATCATCACAATCTCCAAAACTCGAATTTGTGTCCATGTCAGCTAGAGTATGCCCTACTGGTACAGAATCTACAATGAAACAGTTATACAAAGATGTAACATATACATTATGTACATAGTACATGTGTCTAATATTTGTTTATACTCTTCAGTATATATTGGACAGACTTGTTTATGCTACAATTTTGTTAAATCAATATTTTAGCTGTTTTGTCTTGAAGAGCCTAGAAAAATAACCAAATTTATTAATTTTCATAATTTTTTTAGGTGTTTAACATCCGACTATTGTGCACACTTGGGCTAATGCAGACGATGGGATGATTTATAGCGTATGAAAATGCCAAACCCTGGCTGAGAATCGAACCTGGATCCTTGGGGTGAAAGCCCAGTACGCTATCAACAATGCCACCGAGGCGGATAATTTTTCTTTTTGTTAACTATGACAATGAAAATATAATAAAAAACTTCCATACATTTAAACCAATTATATATTCATGTAAAAAGTAAACTGTGGTTGCGTATCAATAGTAAATATTGTTTTTTTGCTAATTTAAGCATTTGGAATTAATGTAGAAAGCATATCTCATTGACATTTTGTTTTCACTTAAAGCATTATTTTTGTAACATGGTGAAATGTTACAGCCCCAAAAACTTTCTTTTTGTTAGTTCTTGGCCCTCTCAAAAACTGGTAGTATAGCATTTCTTAAAAAACTGATAGTATAGCGTTTTTCAAAAACTGGAAAATTATATAAGAAAGTTGTTTTGTTTATATGAAGTAAGTTTTATTTTAAATAGAACAGAATTTTAATCACTGAACTGCTTTAAATAATAGGCTACATAAATTTACCTTCCACATAAAACCACAATTGGTTTTTTTTTAAATCTGAAAAAAATTTAACCTTATTTGTTTACAAATGTAGTACTGTGGTTAAAGTCCAAGGGAGAGTGGAATTGATGGTGAATTGCAAAAAAATATATTAAAATATCTAGAAATGAAAATAAGGTTGTAAAATGTTTAATTGAAAAGAAGTCGATATGTAACAAAAGTGTGTAATAAAAGTTTTAAAGTATATTGTATATAAATAATGAAATTTGGTTATTAAAATTAAGTTTTTAAAATGAAAACTACTGTATAGAATAATTTATTTCTTTATGCCTATCCAATAACAAAGAAAATTCACTACAGGATAAATGTTTGGAAGTACCAAGAAATGTTCCACTATTATTAAAAATATATAACTGTTAAATATTGGTGGTCACAATATTCAAAACTGTTACCAAATTTAAACGTTTGACTGGTAAACATTGTGGAAGTTATTACAGTTTTAAGATCTACTGTTTTTAAAGAAAAAAACTACCTGTAACATGTTAGTTTTCACTCTGTATAACTTGCAAAAACGTTTTTATTTTCTTGCTGAGGTGAGCAGATATCAATAGCAGTTTATTTTCCCTCAAAATTTTAATGAGAATATTTTCCTTTCATAAGAATAATTATTATTTTATACTAACAAACTGAATGAATAGCAATTTATTAATGATTTGAATCTATGCCTAATTGAAGTAGTAATACAGTATTAGGCATTACTTATAAAATATACACAGAGAAACAACTGAAACAAAACATCACTAGTTAGTCTGTACACCAACCCGCTGTAACCTTTATACTTGTATGCAACTTTTACTGAATTTAACTGAAATTCATAACTTTGTTTACTTTATTACCTCCATTTTGTTTTACATTTGCAAACTGCAGTACAATCAATTATTGTTGTATTTCTGTTGCTTATCAGCGGTAAAATTTGAGTTGTAAAACAGCTGATAATTACATTTGTTTTGCAATTTTCAGTTTAAATGACGAAATCGAATGTACCGAATTGGAACAAATGACGAACATGGCGAAATTTTTTCCAGAATATTCTAATAGATCTAATTCTATGGCTCTAATTGCTATGTTGTTAATTGACAGGTCATCACAGATACAGTAATACTGTACACAAAAAAAATATTTGTTTTGATTTGTCATTTTTGATAAAGGTTCTATTACAGTATTATAACCCTTAATTTCGTAATATTCAAGGATTATTGATTAGTCTGTGTACATTGTAGAGAACAGCTGATGTGAGTAAAAGGAAGAGAACAGCTGATGTGAAGTTGTAAACGTACAAACACAGGAGGGTAGTAAATAGAATTGTTTTTAGGCATATAAATGTTGCGTCATTAAAAAGTAGTGTGTTTTATGTGAAAATTTGAAATAAAAATGAATTTTTTTGATAATTTATTTCGAAACATATTTGGTCCTCCACAGGGACCAAATAAAATTAATAGGTAAGAAAGTAATTTAAATTATATTTATTGTATTTTTTTTTTTAAAGATGTATTTTGATTGTGGTTGGTAGTTTCTCTTCAAATAATCTATATTGTAGAATATAGGGGACAGCTAGACAGTTTACAAAAATTGTACACCTATGTGTATGTTTACACTCTTAATAACAATCTGCAATTATGCAATGAGGAGACACCCCTTATTTTCATGAATTGGTATTTAAGACATAGTATTAAAATAAATAATCTGGTATTTATGATATCCCCATGGAACTAAAGTAATGATTTTTTAACAGGTTTTTCTTCTATTTATATACTGCAGTATTAAGAGATATTAACCTGCGGAAGATAAAATTTATTACAATAACTTGTGACTTCATGCTATTCTTAATGAACTATTGTGATAGGGCATTGAGTATGTTGATTCACTGCAAATGAAAGTTAAATGAGTTAGTAATCGTGCATGTGTTATCCCAATGTCATTGTCAGTACAGTACATTGATACAGTACTACAAGCAAGTTCAGTTGGATAACAGTGTTAGGTTGTTCACCCAATAACTACGTCATTCAACATAGCTTCTTTAGTTTTTTTTATATAAGTATTGTTTGTGTTATTAATAACATGCTTTTAATTAATTGTTTTTACCATGAATACATGTTACCTACTTTAACACATCAGTGATTTTGATTTTATGCAGGTTACTTTTATTTTTTTAAACTTCCCATAAGTTCTCCGCACTTTTATATTTTGTATTATTACTAATGGGCATAAAATTAAACATTTTGGTTACAAAAATTGACATGATGTGATTAATGTCATATATGCCCATGATTTTAAAATATATTGTTCTTTATACTTTTTATTATTAGGCCTATGTTAAATGGTAAATGTCACACTAAAGCACGTGGTAAAATATAAAAGTGCAGAAACAATGGAAAATTTTAAAAAGTGTAAAGTAAAAGTGACAAACATGACCTCAAAATGACTAGTGCATGTTTTGTCATGAAAACGATCATGTTTTTTTTTAAAGGGTTAAGAACCTAATACAGTTGTTGGGTGAAAACCGAACTGACATGATTGTTGAGTGGAAAACCTAACTTGCACTGTTACATGTCTACTATGTTACTAATAATAAGAACAATATAAAAATTTTTAAAGGAAAAACTGAAGAAATTAACTAAACACAGTTCTTGGGTAAAAACCTGACATAATTGTGCTTTTAAAACCTAACATGGTTTTTTATATAACTAGTATTATGTAAAAGTTACTAACCTTGTAATGACAGGTAGGTTATTAGCATACCAAGCATAGCTAAATGGTCAGTTATTGGTTTAAAATCATAAATTATAATAAAGTAAATCTTTCATAGGTGGATATATCTGAATTCAGTGGACAAAATATATGATATAATTTTTAAAAATGTTAAAATCTTTATTTGAGTATGAGGCCCAAAAGTACAAAAATTTCAAGTACTTCGTCATTTTTTTTAACCAAAACTTACTATTACATGCCCATTAGTAATAATACCAAATATAAAAGTGCAGAAATTCCAAGCAGTTTTGTCAGTTTTATTAATTTTTTTCCAAAATGCATCATTACTTGCCCATTAGTAATAAATAAATAATTCAAAATATAAAATGCAGAAACTATGGACAGTTCGGAAAAAATGGAAAAGAAAATTGATGTATGTGCACTGCCTAAAAGTGATGACAATGAGAAGTAGAAAATATGTTTTTTTGTCATGAAAACAATTAATTAAATATGTATAATTAATAATAAAAACAATAGACACTTTTTTGATAACTTAAGAATCTAATTAACATGACTGTGCATGATAACCCTAACACAGTTTTGAATGAAGTATAAACTAATCTTGTAATAAGTCTTACAGCAGTGCATATAAAGCAGCCGATGCTTTGTAAAAATTCATTACTTACCACAAAATTTACAATTAACAGCTGTTATGCTTTAACAAACTTAAAAAATTAGTGATACACCTATCAATACATTGCCAATGAGTTTGTGTTGACGCACGTATGATAACTACCTCAGTAGACTTACTGATGAACTGTCATTTTTAATAAACTACTGAGCAACAAAAGCCTTATACAATGAAAACTTCTCTAACCTAGTCACAATTTTAGGAGACTAAAATTTTATTTAGTCAAAACAAAAATAACTGTTATTGCACAATTATAAATTTATGTTTATTATTTTATTTATTATATTATAATAATATTATATTATTATCATATTATATTATTTATTTATAAAGTTAATGATGAAAAAGTAACAATTAACTAATACTTTTATATTGATCTGTAAACTGACCTGTGTGGGCTAGATGTAGTTAGGACTACATGCTCCCAAATGCCTCTAAACAAATATGACCCTTTCAAATATGGAAGTTCTTCCTGCTTAACTTTATATTGGAAATAAGTTCTTTATTAGATTATCTGTATTATAAATTTAAAAAAACTAAGTTTAACATATTTTTAATCATGTTATTTCAGCCCTGAGGATAAACCTCCTGATGAGTTACTAGATTCTCTGTTCCGTAACGATGACACAAGTAAATCTGGTGATGACCTCAGGTAAATACTACTAAGGATAAATACTTATTAATTGGTACTTCTGTGATTTATGAGTATAACTATACTCAAAATTCTTTTAAACTTCAATTCGTTTAACTTAAAAAAAGTCACTATGAAATATATGATACAATTGTTATAAGCTTGTGTGTGTGTCTGTGTCACGTGCGTGTGTGCATGCAGCAATTTTCATGGTACAGTGAAATTGAAGTAACATAATGAAAAAGTGAAGAATCATGATTTGGAAAAGAGCAGAGAGGGAGTTGTGTGAATGGACAGACACACACACACACACACACGTATATATAATTTTGTGGTGAAGTGAAATTGAGGGTAACATAACAAAAAATTGACAAACGAAGGGGCAAGTATATTATGTTCATCCTTAGTGTGGGCCCGATATAAACAAATGGGAGTGGCAACGCACAGCTATGTGTACTCTCTTTAAATATTAAAAACATAACACTAATATAAGATACTGTAAATTAGTGTAGGCCTAATAATTTCACTTACCTCTTGTTAGGTCTTAATTACCTGATAAATAATCAATTACGATTACGAGTTGCTGAAATGACCAAAAGTTTATATTAAAATAATTAAATTACTATAAATAACATAATTAACTGAACACACAAGCAGTCAGAGTGCTAACTTTGAATAGAAACTGGTCGTACTTTTGACAGAGTACTGCATGATGGGTAATCTTATAAACCAATCAATTTGGAGTAGAGACATGTGCGTTTGTTGACATCAGGCCCAGACTAACGATGAACAGACCTTACAAGTCATCAATCTCGTTTAAAATCAATCCCAGATACTGGTGCAAAAAAGGGTCATTAGCAAGTATTCAGTTTGAAGTTTCATAGCCTCTGAGCATCATTTCATTTTTTTAATTTGTAAACTGTCTCATTTTATGTTATACATTTATGTGTATGTTACATGCATTTCAGATTTAAAAACCATCATGTTAAAGAAAAGCATAAGTGTTATATATAATATTTTCTCCTTCTCTAGAAGATTTGCTATGAATAGTAAGAGTTGCTATTCATATAATAGAAATTCAACAAGGAGCTATAAAACTGATGTGTATGTGTGTGTGTGTGTGTGTATGTGTGTGTGCGCGTGCACGGGCTGCAAATATGTACAATAGCCAGATTGAAGCGAAAAATAATTTTACTTTATTGTATCAGTGATGCAGGCACTGAAATGGGGCTCATTCTTGTTGATATTGATGACGTGTCGTGTTTTAGTCACCAATTATAAAGTTCACTCATGTTGTTGTTTGCAGACATTACAGTTGCGGCTGTCAAGCTATAATGATTTGTGTTGGTTATGTTATTTATTGCTTAGTGAGTAGTGGCTTAGTTTCAAAATATGATTTAGCCATTCAATTTGAACAATATAAGTGTAGTCCCGATATTACTGATTGTTACATATATATTTTACTTTATTGCAGTACGTATATCCAATTGAGAAACATGAATTTTGTAATCTTTTGTTTCTACGCAGTAGGGTTGTTTTTTAAGGTTTTATGTTGTCTGCCTATTTGATTAACCATTACTATTCTGGTCCCGAAACTGACAGTTAATCGAAGTTTTGAACTGAATAATCATTTTTTATTTAATTAATTGTTTTGTAGGAAGGGCCCTTTTAATTAATTGTTTTAATTAATTGCCCTTTGTTTTTAAAAAAAGATTCCTTAGTAGATCTCATTCCTTAGTAGATTTGGACAATCTATATATTAAGTATGTAAATTTTGAAAAAAAATGTTAATATTTCATAGTTATTTTCAATTTTGTATTTCCAAATCAAAAAAGTGTGGTTTGCTTGTATCTCTCAACCATTTTTAAAGTAAGAAATATAGGATTTTCTCAAAAATGGCTTAAACAATTTTGATGTAAATTTTTATTCAAATATTATCCCTAAACAAAATTGTTATATCTGATTAATTATATTGTTTAAAATATTTAGAATAAACAGTGAAAAAAATATTGTTAGTATTTTTTTGTTGTGTATGAATAAATATTATTATTAATATACTATTATGTTATATTGTTTTTACTACAGATTAGCACAACGATATAGTGTTTTTACTGACATTGCAACTGTGCATAAATTTTTTGAAGACAAAATGCGCACAATGATGGAGCAATTGTTGGAGCAACAACAAATGTTAGATGATATTATAATTTCAGGTAGGCATGTTATTTCACTACTATATTATTTAGCCACTATTGGAGCAGCTATACACTTAAAAATACACCAGTCCAGATCTTTAGAATATTTAACAATATTAAAGAACAACACTAAATTATACAAATTGAATATAGTGTAAAAAAAGTTCTTATGTACAAGCGCATATAAAGAAAAGTCCAAGCTGAATTGAAGTAGTTGAATAGAAAAAAGTTAATGAGGAAGTTAACTGGCGCTAATGGGTAAGTGCTGTCAGAAATATTTACTACTGTTAATAAAGACATGATCCAGCTGCCAACATTCATTCTGCTGAAATACATCTACTGCTCTCAAGACTGAGTAGTATGATGTATGTTTATTCTATTCCACTATGTTTAGGTTTATAGATTATTGTGATTTCGCAATACTGTATTAGCCTCTCTTTTGGTAGAGAAAGATAATTAGATTATTATCTCTCCTAATTTGTGAAATGTGTAATGGTTCAACAATAAGATATTTAAATTACATGACTTTATACTGTATTTTCAATAGCCTAAGATGCTTATTATATCCTTTTTCTGGGTTTTTCTTCGCAATATTCCATCATTAAATATTTAATATTTAGACAAATAAATATAGTAATAAAAATAATGTATCAGTGCAGTACTTATTTTTTTACTTCTTATTTCAAATAGATTTTTTTTTTAGCATCACTGGAATAAAACATTTTTTTCTGTTCCCGTAATGATGTCACATGTACTTTATATATTTTAATATGTGAACATTGAATATTTCTGTATTGTAATATTTCAAAAACTAACAGTTGAATAGCCAAGATTGTTAACTGTATACATGAGGAAATGGTATAGTTTGAAATTCAATATGTAAGCTTAAAGTTCTTACTTAAATTTTTAAATTATGGAAAAGCTGTAATTTATTTTAGGCATCTGAAGATTTGTTAGGCTTCTGTTTAGGTTCTGACATTTTGCAAAACATAGTTTGTACAAGATCATAACCTCAGACTTTGATTTTAATTGAGTGATGAGCTGTATATAATTTATAATAACTTAAAAAGTGATCTTGAAGTCTGGATCAGTATTCATTTCTATTTCCTGGGTCTTGGTCTTAACATGATGGCCACTCCATGGCTGAGTTTCCAGTTGAAATCACTAATAATTGCCAATCAAATAATGGTAGGCCTATATATAAATCCAAAACTTTATGTTTTACATGCTTATGACAACTCGGATACTTTGTTGTACATTGTATCATATTGGTTAATTTGTTTTCAGCTTTTCTGTAGTTATCCATTTTGATAGGCTGTCAAGACAATTTTTTAATGGTAAACAATTGATATTGAGCTAATAGTGAATGTTTTTTAAATACCTTGTTTTCTAAATGAAATTGTAATTTGTAGATTGTCATCTATCTATATCAGGGTGTCTACTAGTCCCTGATATCCCCGATGTCCCGTAAAAGACACGGATTTTATCAAGTGGTCCCAGATGTTACAGTTAATACTGAAATTTAGGATTAAAATCTCCCTTTTTCCTAGAAAATAATAATTTCCTTCCCTTCTCACTGATTTTGTAAATTGCGATACGAAATGCCGATAAATAAACCTTGACACGAAAAAAACAGTAGAATGTACCTCTATTAGCCAAAAATTCAAGTAGGCTTCCAAAAAAAATTAATTTTAATGTTATTATATACCATCTAGTGTATTTCATCGTGGAAGTGATATTATGTACGATATTGTTAATGTCAAAGAAATACAAGAAATATTATATGTTTTTATAATATATGTCCCCAAAAAGTCCGTGATTTTTGCTTAAGGGAGCTGGTAGACACCCTGTATATGAATCATAGAATCATGTAAGCTGTTAATAAAATATTGAAACACCACCTTATTACATATTAAATTAAGGGCCGCCTCGGTGGTCTAGTGGATAGCGTACTAGGTTTTCACTCCGAGGATCCGGGTTCGATTCCTGGCGAGGGCTTGGCATTTTCATACGCTATAAATCATCCCACCATCTGCATTAGTCCAAGTGTGCACAATAGTCGGACGTTAAACACAAAAAAAAATACATATTAATTATACAATAATAATTAACTATAAATTCTATTTTAATGTTTGTTTAAATTTTTTGAAATCTATATTTAGTTTGTTTGGCTTTAAAGTCATCAGTCTTGACTTCTTTCAGCTTATTTTAAATTATTTAATGTCAGAATTACAAAAATAATGGTAGTATTTCTGATTTAGGCACTGATACGTCTGAACTGACTGAACAGTTATGGCCTAAGGAAGATGATCTGTCACAAATACCTAAACCATCTCGTTCAAGGAATCCACGTGGCGAGGTACTTAAACCAGGATATGAAACAGTTGATGAAGCAGGAGGAAAAATTGATAGAGACCTTGATGAATAGTAAGTATACCAACTGAATATGATCAGACTTTCTAAAATTAAAATTGCTTCTGAAAATTGTGATATTTACCTGCACAGCAGTCATTGTTTATCTTTCCCCCTTTTAACTCTCTCAAGGTTTATAGATTGTATAAACCTACCTCTAAAGAGGTATAACACATTCTTTCTGGAAGTAACATACTTGTAACATATAAGCAGTTAGAAAGTTAGCAGTTTTGTTTAGTGCTCAAGTTCTAACCTAAGACAAAGCATTTTCTATAAATTTTTAATTCTTTTATTAACCCATTGGTAACGAAAGACGTATATTCCTTCTCTCTCAATGGCTTAAGTACTAAAGACGGGCAATGTCCGTCCTCTACTTCCCTGATCTCTTTGCCGTATGTTTCTAGCCTAAAAGTCGATTATAGAAATATAAATCTATTTTCAATCTATGAGATATTTTTCCTTCGTTTATTTCCGTTGTTACTCGTTAATTTCTGCCAGTTTCTTTGTGAAGTTGTGTACTAATTTGACAGTTGTAGAAACATGGCTTCTCGTGAGGAATTGTTTATTTCTTCGAGTGCATTTAGTGAGTTTGTTGGGGATATTTTAAATGAAAGTAGTTGTGAGATTAGTGATAATGAAAAGCAAGAAAGTATTGGTGAAAATGACAGTAGTGATAGTGATAACAGTGATGATGAGATCTGTGAAAATAGGCCTAATTGCAGACAATACTACACATAACCTACAAGTAAATGATTGGCAGTGGACTTCTAATCCAAATATAACTAAAATTCTGGTGACATTTTATAGGGAAATCCCCCCCCCCAACAAGCAAAGCAAGGCCATCTAGAAAGTGTAGAGTATGTACTGCAAAAGGAAAAAGGTCTGAAACAATTTACCAGTGCAAAAAATGTAGTGTTCCTTTGCATTTGGAAAATTGTTTTGAAATTTATCATAGTCGGACAAATTTTAAAAAAAGGAAACAAAATGTACATAATGTAAATATATAAACATAAAAAAATGTTAATATAGTGTTAAAAGTGTTGGCTAAATATGTGTAGGATAAAATTGGTAGGTTACTTGCTTTTATTATTGCACATAATCTTAGTGTAAACTACTGAAAAAATTCAGTATTGAAGGCCAATAGCATGTTAGTAAAATCCAGTTTCCAATGAGTTAAAATGGATAGTAAAAAAGATGTTAATTTTTTTTTTTTTTGGTGCTTAATAAATGAGGACACGTAACTGATAAAAAAACTTGTAAGTTTATATATTTCGATGTACCTGGGGTCTAACACAACTATTTTTAGTGAGTTTCCGTTAGAAAATGATCTATTGGAAACACCTGAAAATACAGTGATCTACTTGGTGTTGGTCATGATTCATATTTTAATTGTTAATGAAAGTTGGCAATTTACAAAGATTTTAACACTGATTAGTATTGTGAAAACAGATTTTTTTAAAAATGTTTTAGATGCAAACATAATAAAAATATAAGTATTTTTTTAATTTGACCTTGTTAATATATAATGTATTTTAAATTTTTATCTAGTTTCAACTTCTCGATTAATTAATAGCATTTTAAAGTACTTGAGACAAAGTTAAAGTGAAAATTTAACACAATATAATGTTTACTCACTCATACTTGTTCTTTATAGTATAAAAATATAAAAACATGTTTTTATACCTAGGAAAAAATTTTAAATTATGAATAGACCAATTTCTTATTAAAATAATTTTTTTTTAATTCTGACTGAGTTCTACATTTTTGTAGTTATCTGTTCACCTTCAAACAGTCGGCAGACAGTCGTATTCAACAAATTTAAAACTACTAGCATATTGTTAAACAATATATTTGATGACTTGTAAAAATTAATACAGCGTAAACATTGCCTGTTGGGTCAGAGTCGGTTAACAACGAAGGTTCATATGATGATACTTCAAGTTCGAAACAGTACAGTTGTCACCTGGATAAAAACTTAAAACATATAAATAAAAAATTATACATTAATTAAAACTACAAACACTAATAACTTCTCAAACATTCTAAAAGAAGTTATTGCAATGCATTGTTATTGAATGTTGATGCACCGTATGGTATATACGAAATGACAGTCTGTATTGGGATTTGAAAAATAGACATCATCAGCCAAGAAATGAAAAAGCAAGTAGTGAAATACGGACAATATGTCTTGCAGCATGAAGGTCGTGGTCTTACCTCTTATTAATCATGTTCAGGCGATATTAAAAAATCCAGTTTTAGAAAAAAACTGAAAATGTTGTATAGTTTTTTAAAACTAATTTTTCAAGTTTTGGTTATTGTATGAAGAAAGAGAACTCATATCATTGTAGCAAATTTTATATAAGAAGTTTACGATTTGAGATAAATCAAAATAAAACGAACACCATCAGGCTTTTTTCAAATTTGATAAATTCATTTGAGTTACATCATATAATATAATGAAAATATGAGACAATTCTGAAAAAAATAATTTTTAGAATTTATAAGTGTAATAGTCCATTGCTTAATAACTAGCTAATCAATTGAGGCAATAACTTATTTATATATTGGCATTACTATTTTACTTCCATAATCCAAAATATTTTCTTTATTTTAATGAATTAAACCATGTTAAATCCTGCATCAAATTCATTAAATATTATTTATCCAATAAAAATAAATTTTGTGTGTATGTGTGCATGCATGTGTGTGCATGTGTGTGTGTGCATGCATGCGTGTGTGCGTGTGTAATATGGCTGTGGTATTTGCACTTTTCTAGTTATGAATTAATCGAAATTGAGAAGCTTATATAAGGTATTCAAAATGTTATAATTATTGAAATAATTATTGAAAATTTATAGTTATAATAATATAATTTTGTTTTTTGTCCAGTGTTGCCAAATATGGCTTTAAGAGCTTGCTTACAGGAGTTCCTGGATATGTTGAACCAAAACTTGACGTTGAAATTCCCAACAGAATTATTTCTAAGGGCACTACTCGTTCTCATAAAGTTGTGAGACGTCCTGATGGGGTAAGTGTTTATTTATTTTAAGTAACTTTCAAAATGTCAAAATTATATCAATTTATAGGCTTAAAATTTTTATTGTTTAATTTGTAATGTACAGGGTAATATTTTTAGCTGTATTTAAAATAACTGTTCAGTTTAAACACTGTAAATAAGTTTATTTCAGTTTAAATGGCATGTAAAATAGTTTATCTTTTTTTGTATATTTTATTTAAAAATCCAGAAAAACTGACAACGGAAATGTAGTTTTTTATGTGTGCGTGCGCGCACACACACACACACACACACACACAAAATTTTCTTCTTCTTTTTCTGTTTGTTCTCTAACACAGTACACTCAGTTCAGTTATTTGCAGTGCAGCACTGAGCACATACTGAAATGGAAATGTACGTGCTAAATGGAAATGTACATGCTAAATGGAAATGTACGTGCTAAATGGAAATGTACATGCTAAATGGAAATGTACGTGCTAAATGGAAATGTACGTGCTAAATGGAAATGTACGTTTGTAACTATGGAATGAAGATTTACAAACTTAAGAGCGTGTAGATAAATGTGAATCAGTCAAATGTAATGATTTTAATATCATTTTAACATCAGTAAATGGATGAGAAAAACACTGCTTTAAGTAAGTTATACTAAGAAGGCCTATTCCGTCGTGTTAACAGTTCTTAAAGTATAGTTTATACAGCCTTTCTGTGTGTATCAGTAACTTCAAAATTTTAATTCTAGGTAGTTTACATACGAGGGCAGGTCATTAAGTCTTTAGAAAAAGATAGACAAACATTTTTTTAAAAATAAATTATTGTTTTATTTTCAACATAATCTTCCAGTTCAATACACTTTAGACACTTGTCGATCCAACTTTCTTAAGCCTTCAGAAAAGTATGATCGTGGTAGCTCCTCAAAATAGATATTTGTGTGAGCGATAACTTCCTCATTTGACACAAACTGTCGTCTGTCGAGCCATTTTTTTAAATTTAGAAATAAGAAGAAGTCACTCGGGCCAGATCTGGTGAATACAGAGGATGGTCTATCAAGTCAAACTTTAATTTCTCAATTTTAACTATTGAAACTGCGCACATATGCGCTCGTGCATTATCCTGGAGAAAAAAGGTCTCTTTTATCTTTAAATTAAGACAATTTTATTTTATTTTCTCATTTAGCTGACCTAATAACGATGCATAATACTGTCCAGTGATCGTACGTCCCTTTTCCAAATAGTCAATGAAGGTAATACCATGTGCATCTCAAAATACCTTTCCAGCTGATTTCACCGTCTTTGCCTTCTTTAGAGCCTGTTCGTCTAACAATCCACCGTTTTGATTGTTTCTCTCGTAACTTTGTAAATATATTTCTTGTTCTGAATTTGTTTTTTGCGGAATAAATTAAATTCTTGTGGTAATTTTGTTTTAAACAGAGTGTAGAAAGCGAAGAAGTTACGCGTGACAGTAATGGCAACGAGCTGCGCAAAATAACGCACACAATAGGTGACAAGTCTCGTACTGTGGAGATTAGAACAGGACCTGATGGTACTACAACTACTGAAACATTTGAAAACTGTGATGAAAAAGGTAATGTTTATTTAAAGTAGTTTGTTATTGTTTAACCTACTGAGTGTAATTATATTTAGATGTTACTGCAAAGATAAACCACTGTTCCCCTTCCCCATAATATAACATATTCAGAAAATACATCACCACCGTTTCATACTGTAGAGAAAAAAGTTCATCAACGACTTGGCCAAGGGAATACTGTAGGACTACCTGTGGAATGTATAAACTTTTTGGAAAAAAATGCATTTGACTGTACAGTGTAAAAAAAATCAATGTGGTCAAATATCATTGTTTATTTTTGAAAAATATCACTTATACCAAAAATATTTTTTGTTGTGATATAAACAGATACAATAAGGCATCTTTACTGTTAGTACAAATCATTGCTTCAAACATTATCCTTTAATAACATAAGCAATCTGACTGTTGTGTTTTTTCAAACAATACGTCTGCTTTATATTCAAAACTGTTTGTTACACTTAATTGGGATCTCTGTGTATCGTTTTAAAGATTTAATATGTTATTTTTTATTTGTTTTGTTCTACAAGATCACCAAAACAAATGTAATTAAATTTGTTCCCACTGTAATGCACAGATATACCTTAAAAATTATAATTTATTCAATTTTCTTTTTTTTTAATAATACATTTATAAATTTATTGTCCAAAAGTATACAAAAATTTGATTTTAAAAAATGTAAATACAAAATGTACAAAAATCTCTTAACTATTATTCCTAGAATTATAAAATACTGACATCTTAATTTATTAAATTAAGTATTATTAATTCAAATTACAAGAAGTAGTTCTGAGGTGCGTTGTAACTATAATAAACAAATAAAATATTTTCCAACTGCTTTGGATATTTGCTTGTGTGTATTTTTTTTTAACGTCTATAATTTCACCAAGTACAGTTGACACAGTTTAGCTGAGAGCTTGACTTGGCTTAAGGAGGATGAGGAAAGGACAAAGCGCACGGAGGGAATCCATGCACTTAAAAAAACATTGATTCCTGCATGTAATAAAACATTTATTGCTACTGCATGTAATTTTATTTAGTGTAACAAACAGAAATTAAAATAGGCTACCTGCTGGTAAAAAGAAAATTATTTCATTATTTATCTGGGTGAAACTTTGCCTTTTTAAAGCCGCTTTTATAATTATAGAGATTGATGTTTTGTGATGAACAGTAAAACTTTGACCAGAGCAAGGTAAACTGTGACAATTGCGTAAGGTACATAGTAGATGGTTCGTTTTCTTTTTTTTTAAAAAAAGTTTATTTTGTTAAAACCCTTAGGAAGATTAAAGAAGTGTATGATCATAGTAACTTGTAGGAATGAAGTTTGAAAATAATTTATCATGATTAATATTCCACCAGACTTGTTGAGTGGTGGACAATTAGATTTTCATGAAGAGCATTCAGGCTGGCTAAACAATTCTGATTCAGGAAATCTTGAAGAAAAAAGTAAGAAGTCGGTTAATTTTTTAAAATGTATCATATTTTGCTAAAATTTGCTCATTATAAAGATTCATGACTCAAAGCATTTTAGCGAATTTGAAGTAAACGAAATTTTTAGTTTGTGAGTAAATTAAAAATTATTCTTGACCACCACCAGTTTTGTTTTTTTCAATCTACTCAACAGCTTTAAATTTCTTTTATTTCAATTTGTTACTCTGACTTGGGATACAGTTCTTTCTTTATAAGGCCAAAATTTGAACAAAATACACTGAACTGATTTTGAGAATTTTTTTGATATGAACGTCTGACCCATATTTTTTTGGAGAAAACGCTTAAATTTTAGAGAGCTTTGGTGTGATGTTTTTACACCGTTTATTTTTAAAAGAAGTATCTGGTGGCCCTTAAATATAAGCTAAATTACAGTGTTTACATACATTTATGTATTTTACACACAAAAAAGAAAAGAAAATATTTTCAAATTCTCCTTTTTGCAAAAACAATAAATCCAAACTTAAAAAGAGTCAAAATATTCATATTATTTAGTACATATTATTTACAAATAACTAACTAACAAAACTTCGAAGTTACGATTAAAGAAAGTAAAATAAGAAAAATATGACATTGGTAATAATTACAAGGTTTTTTCCTTGTGATTTACAACAATATTTTTTTAATTTTTAGGAAAAAAGATGAAATTTTATTTTGTTTAGCATCTTCACAGTTTTACCAATAAGTATTTATAATGAAAAATTGCTCTTGTCAGTGCTACTTGAAAAATGTCTTCTGAGAAGATACAAAAACGTATATTTTTTGTTGTACTGCTGATATACTAGTTTAATTACAGTGACATAGTTTGTCTTGTATTTAGTAATTATTTTTCTGTAATGTTCTTTTCAGTCCATCTAATTACCTTAAATTTACTTTCATTATGACTTTCTATGATATACGATAAAGCGAATAATACATTACGGTAATAGACACACAAAGAGAGAGGGAGAGAGAGAGAGAGAAAGAGACCAGTTATAATGCCTGTACAGTATGCGTATCTTGTCGACACCCTATCCCAATCTTAGGTTACTTGATGGCAGTTTGTTTTAGTTCAGGGCAGAATCAGTAAATAGTGGTGGTTTAGGTGGCCACTAAATTTGGAGCAGAGTTGCGCTAAGGCATAGCAGACTTTGCATTCAAAATGCAGCCATAGCAAAAAGGATCTGAGTGAAGTTAAGCAGCATCACTGGGCTCCACAACGCTTTCATTGACCGTATTTACACTGAAAACAATTGGTTAGGTTTCGAATGTATAGTCTGCACTGCGTTTCGTAACCACTGGATTTTAATCTTTTGAAGTGTAAACTATTACAATCATTTCAATAAATTTTTAAGTGACATTTTATTTTTTAGGATCTACTTTATTCTTATATATTGAGTTTGCAGATTTTAATGCAATGAATTATATTTCACAAATTCATCTCTTTCTTTCAGAATTTCTTTAAATGACCTTATCATGAATATTGTAACTATTATTGGTTACAAATACAGTGTTATGTTTTGAGTTTTACACGCTGAACATCTTACTTTTTGAATTACAAATTTTTTAACTTCTAAACAGCTGTTGAGAATGCATTAAGTTTGTAAGTAGAAGACTTAATGTATATTGGCATTTTTTACTTTTTGATTTCACACTTCTGTCTGTAGCTTCTGAATCAGATTTTTTATGAAAATAAATGTGCACAATATTTTTTTCGTGTTTTTGCACTATTTTTGTATTATATTAAAATGCACTTGTATTTGGTTTTAAATATTTTGTCTTTCTTTCCAGATTTTGTGAAGATGTGGAATAGTGGTGCGTTTCAGAAACCTGGATTTAAACAACCAAAGTTGTTACCGGAAAACTTTTCATGGGATGATTTTTTTAAATAGTTTCAAGTCAAAGTTGTATAAAATTTAAGTTAAAGTATTAATGTAAATTCACCTTGATTCTTAAGATGTACAAATGTTAAAATCTAGTTAATAAATAAAATTTAATTTTTGATTATTGCATTTTTGGGTTTGATTTAAAAAATGTGAGTAGCTTTTTTTCAGCTACTCTTTATTTTAAAGTACTGACTTACGTAAGAAATGGAATTCACATATAGACTTTTTTTATTTTATGAAAAATTACTGACCTTCATGTAGTGATACTTTTATAATTTATCTATTAACAGCCACTTTTATCATTTCATACCTTAGATAACAGTTACTGCCAAATATAACATGATATATAACAAATACATGATGTATAACAAACATGATACATGATATATAACAGATATAATATGGTTCATGATTGTGTATTTATTTTGAATATATATTATTAACTTATATTTTAAAAACTTTGTGTCAGGACTTTTTTTGTAATAATATGTTAAAAAAGTATGTAGTACGCTAGGAAAGTTTATCCTTATTTTTTTACCTGTAAGAAAGTTGTGTGAACATACACACACACACACACACACACACACACACACACGCACACAGTATATTTGAACAATAAACATTTATTTTAACATTATTAGCAGAAGTTTATAAATGTTTATTAGTAGAAGTGTATTTTATATTATTATATATCCTGCATAAACTTGTTTCAAGTTAAATAGCCTACATGAAATTAAAATAAAGTTATATTGATATGATTAACTCATTACTTATTGACGAAAAACAAAACTTTTCTGACTTTTTTTGCCATAAACTTATCAGTAACGTTACTGATGAAAAATGCTTTCACTAAATTAGTTTTTGTGGCCAAGAGACTCCACTCACTCATCAATATTGGAACCATAGTTCATCTGATTACATTTTTTTATAATTTTTATTATACTAAATATTCTTTCAGCTTCTATCACAGTTACTAGTATGGAATATATATATATATATATATATATATATATATATATATATATATATATATATATATAAATTTGAGAAAATTGTATCTAACTTTTCACTTTTCACAGTAATTTTTAGTAGTCTTAATTTTTAGCGAATATTGCACCATACTGCATATTTGAGAGGGTGTTGCTGGCCATCAGTCATCAGTATGACACGCCAATCCTGACATCTCAGTAGTAACTGTATTACAAAATTGTTTATATCAAGCTTAGGAAAACTTAAAGCCAAGCTTGTTGATTAAACCAAACCAACTAGTTGTTAAAGCTAAAGCTTAAACCAATTATTGATTGGTTTTCCTTTAAACTATTAAATATACATATGTGCCAAATATTCAGAAACATCAAGAAAAATTAAAATGTATACTGTTGGTAATGTGATGTTATAAATTTTAAAGATTTTTTTCTATGGTCCATTCCCTTAAGCATTTGCATAGGGCTTCCTCTCAGAGGTTGTTGAGCTCATTTTCCAATGGAAATTCAGTAATAACATTATTTAGAATATCCCACCAGAAACATTTTCTAAAATAAATACCAAAATGTAACCTATGTAAGCCATAAGAAAAGACAAGAACAGAAAACATCGAGCCATTGTCATGTGGTTATGAAAACTGAACATCTGATTAGTTGCTGGGCTATAGAAAAAAGGTGACATATTCAAGAACCTTCTATCATGTACATTGAGACATTCTGAAGATATAAAAGAGAAAAACAGTGTCGGTAAAGGAATGCCGTAACAAGAAGATCTAAATTTAAGTGTCCCGATATAGATAAATTAATTATAAAAAAATAAGTGTTAAATTAAAGAAAAACTACAATATGGAAGAGATACAACAGAAGTGATTTTCATGTCAATTATTATTAAAAATTTTACATTATATTTTAAATAATAAATTTCACTATTTTGATCTGAGATTTTCATAAAATTAAATAACTAAAAATAGTTTTTTTTGAAAGAGTTAACCTATAATTTAAGATAAATATAAACATGCATGTTTGGAATATGGCTATGGATAAAGACCAGTTTGAAACCCCTTCCTAAGATATATCCTGTTTTTTTTTTTTTTTTTTTTTTTTTTTTTTTTTTTTTTGCTTGAGATATAGAATTATTAATTGACTTATGTAAACCACTGAAGTAAAGCCTGGGAAAATAAAGTTATAAAATTATAATTACTAGTGCAATTGTAAAAAAAGATAAATAATATAATAATAACATCCAAAAGATATAAGACAGATCATTTTCTAAAGACAGTAAGTGATACAAACTAGAATAAATATGAATACTACTACAGAGTGATACAGACTAAGAATACAATGTTATTAACTAAACAACACCAACGAAGATTGGACCTTTTTATAAATTGTTAAAAGACTTAAATGAACCATTCATTTCGTTATTTTGTATCTGAATCAAATTTAATTATTTAATGTAAACGTGAGTAGTTGCGTATTCTGTAATATGTGCCATAATTTCCGTTTATTTGAATTTCATATATTAGTTGATAAAGTGATTTCTTGTTTTTTATGTTAATATCAGTTTATCAGTATGCTGTATTGTAAGCAAACAGTTCCATACAAACAATATAGTTTTTTTAACTAAATCCTAAATTTTATTTTCTTATTGTATGAAGTAAAAATAAGAAAAAAAATACTGTATGAAAAAATGAACGATATCTTTTGAGTAAAAAAATATGGTGGATGTCTTGTATGTATCTGCACACTGCACAGTGATTCAGATTCCATTAAATTTGACATGCAATCTGGTTGAATATGTTATCACGAGACCATATTTTATTTTTTTCAAAGATTGTGTTTTTTTTAGTCAAAAAACCTTAAATGTCAGATTTTCCCAAAATTGGCTCTTAATTTAAAAATCAAATCTTGCTCCCAATTGAAAGAACAGCAAATCTCGCAATATTATTTCTCTGGCCACCGCTCCGTGACAGTGCCTTGGCTTTTTCCATGAATTTAACTGGTAACCGCAATATTTACGAAAATGTTACTGGATAAACTTTATTGGAAATTTTATATTCTTTCTTCATGTAGAGATCAAAGTTATACACGTCACTGTTAATTCAAAGTCCGCTATCTAAAAGAAAAAGTGGATGAAAAAAATTCACATACGTCCTCTAGACCTTGTAAGAGACCCTTCGTATCCAATTTCAAAACAATTGATAATTTGCCTTTGGCCAAAATTGTGTGACAAACATAAAAATCAAATGTCTAAAGATCGAGTTAAAACAGGTTCTTGCTAGGTTCGGTCAATTAATTATTTTTAATTGAGATCTCGCCAGGGTCTCACTTTAAATTGACCGAGGTGATATACATTTCAGCATCTCCTCAAAGCTTACTTTGATAGTAATATCAAATTCACAAACCATAGATTCAAAATGTAACAGCTGAACAATGACATCTGTTTTACCTTGCTAGTTGTTGTTGTATTCTGCTGTAATCTGTTATTAATGCAGATGATTTATAGGACTCCGAAATTTTAATTTGTTTCATGATATTTAAAAATGACTTCGTTATCTTATAAGTTAATAACTTGCGTAGGTTTAATATCACTACTTCACGCGGCATATTCTGCAGCTCAACGTAAGTTAACACTAAAATATAATTTATTTCACCAGTTTTCAAGCTAATAGGTTATGTTCAGTATTCGTAATTATTATGTTGTTCTTCTAAAAGTATTCAATTTAACTTTTATTATATTATACAGTTATAATAACTATCAATATTATAACTATCACAGTAATAATAACTATCAATATTATTATTGATTTTTTAATTGGCAAAAAATTTCCTGGTTTTTGAACTAACCTTTTTTTAAGTAGGCTAAAATGGAAAAAAACAGGTTCCAATAATTGTAATAACTTTTCTTTATTATATTGAACTGCCCAATTTAGGTTTATGCTAATAATTATGTTATGTTTTGGAGCTCTTTTAAGAGTATAACAAAATTTTGCTCATTCCAGGAAATTTGAAAAATTACATCATTTTCTATGTTTTCTAGCCTAATTCTATGTTTCAAATTAGGCTACTAATACAGTGGAAACTGAGTATAGAGTCTTGTTCTGTGATTCATATCCTTTTATTGAGGCTGTACAACTTGTGTAAATAATTTTTCAAAAACGATACCAACTTAATAGTTGCAAATTAAAATCAATTTAAGACTTTTGACACAACTGTACTAAAGGCCCTAACCATCTGTCCTTAGCTGAACATTGTAAATTCTTTCACACTCAGACAGTTTGAATCACTCTTAAAAGTATTTTGGGTAAATATGTGGTATAGGTTGTTTTTGATTTTTTGGTAATGTTTTTGCTCAAACACTTTATTACATGCCAAAAGCAATAATCCAAAATATTAAAGTGCGGAAAGCACAGGAAGTATGATAAAAATCGAAAATAAATGTGACCCACAGGCCCCTGTGTGAAGTAGGTAATGTGTTTTATTCCTTTATTATTTAAAAAGAACTCAATAACCTGACACATTTGTTGGGTGGTGAACCTAACACAGTTGTTCGGTGATAAAAACACCTGTATTAAAAAAAAGTACTCAAACCTAACACGGTTGTTGGGTGAAAAAGCAATTTAATTAAACTAGTTACAGATAACATATTTTTGATCGATAAAAAAACTTTAATTAAAAAAAAAACTTAATGACCTAACTGACATGATTGATGGGTGGTGGGTGAACCTAACTCAAAAAGATGCAAATTGCAAAGTTCACAAATAAGAGATGCCATTTTAACAATGTTTTCATTACAAGAAATTTAGTAATGGCTGTCAGAATGTACAACGCTAATGAGCAGTAAGTATGTGTAATTAATAACATTTATGGCCAATGAATTTGTGGATGAAATTTGAAATGTTTAATGCAATAGGCCTACAAACAGCAATGACATAACAGTATAGTTCCGTATGCATAAAATTTTAAATAATTTTTCAAAAAAATATTTTCTTTGGGTAAATATGTGTTAATTAGGTGATAAGGTATAAAATAAAACAAAAAATATTCAAAAATCACAATTTGAAAAAAACAATGTACACTGCATAAATACCATATTTTGCTTGTTGTAAGCCCTATTAGTATTTCTGAGTTTTACAGAAATGATATTACAGTAATGATTCTAACATTTTTTTGTTTGTTTTATTATTGAATTAAGAGATAAATATTCATCTGCGGAAGATGAAATTTATATGATAAATTATCATTTTAAGCCATTTTTATAGAACTACGAGGGTTATTTTTTTTCAAGGTCCGATCGGTCGCAAAATAAAAACCACAGTAAAAATAAAAAATTATTTATTTGTAACAAGTACTTACATAATTACGCTATTTTTCTACATAGTCACCATTCAGATTTAAACATTTATTGTAGCGTGGTACCAACTTCCCAATACCCTCGTTGTAGAACGTAGCCGCCTGTGTTTGTACGCTGGTCTGCAGCTCAATGTCTGTGCCAAAATGTTGTCCTCCTAACCAGCGTTTCATGTGAGCAAACAGGTGAAAATCAGATGGAGCCAAGTCCGGGCTGTATGGTGGATGACCAAACACTTCCCATTGAAAAGACTGTAGGAGCGTCTTTGTTGAAGCTGCAGTGTGCGGCCAAGCATTGTTGTGGAGAAGGACAATGCCTGATGACAACATTCCTCTCCGCTTATTCTGAATTGCCCTTCGTAGACATTGAAGAGTCACGCTATATGAGGCTGCTGTAATGGTTGTGCCACGTTCCATGAATTCCACTAAGAGAACTCCTTTTCGGTCCCAGAACACAGTAGCCATGCATTTTCTGTTGGAGGAGGTTCGCTTGAACTTTTTTGGTTTACTGGGAGAGTGAGAATGCATCCATTTTTTGGATTGTTCTTTTGTTTCTTCAGTTTCGTAATGGACCCATGTCTTGTCCCCTGTGACAATTTTGATTAAGAAAGTTTCTCCTTCATTGTGGTAACGCTGGAGAAACGTTAGGGAGGCTTCCATTCTCTGCATTTTGTGATGGTCGGACAGCATCTTGGGAACCCATCTCGCACACAGTTTGTGGTACTGAAGTTTCTCGCTCACAATGGTGTAGAGAGCTGATCTTGAAATTTCATGAAATGAATCGCTCAATTCAGAAATTGTGAACCGACGATTTTCTCGAATTGCCTCATCCACTCGCTGAATGAGATCATTGGTTGACACTGACTTCCTTCCCTGACCGCCTGCATCATGAACATCTGTACGTCCTGCTTTAAAGTTTCTGCACCATTGTCGCACTTTGCTGTCACTCATTGAAGTTTCACTGTACACAGTACTTATTCGTCGATGAATTTCAGCTGCATTACACCCCTCAGCCTGAAGAAATCAAATTACCGCACGAACTTCACATTTGGCGGGAGACGCTATTTTTGTAGACATGTTTACGTCCTACCTACGTGAACACAACTAAACGGAAGTGACGCGATGCGATTGACAGCCATACTAGAGACGCTGCGCAACACATCTGCGCACAGGTTCATCCGATTTTTATGGGAATTTTTATTTCGCAACCTATCGGACTTTGAAAAAGAAATAGCCCTTGTATATTGTGATGTCATTGCTGTTTACTTTGCATGAAGTATGATAGATTTAATACACTAAATTACTACACCAATGTCACCACCAAGGTATTGCTCGTGTGTTATCACATTATAATAGTGTTGAGTTAAACTAGGTATATTTAACAGTTGAGGTTCTTAAGGTTTTTTTTAAAATAAAAGTTTATATTACACCAAACGACCAAGTTTTAACAAAAATTTTTCTGTGAAGCGTGTCCTTGTGAATACATAGGAAAATCTGGAAGAGCTATAAAAACTTGTTAAAGAACATTTCAATTGTTGGGAGTATGAACAAAATGACTCAAATTTTGTGAATCAATAATTGTAAGCTTGTCATTCATTCAAATTTGAACAATATCAGAATAAGCTATAAAAACCAAAAATATATACAACTAAATAATTCAGAAATTCTGGAAATATATAGATCTATTTGTAAAAACCGTAGTTTTAATTTAAATGAACAGACTAACTTCAACCCTCTTCTTTACTCAAGCGTATTGTTTAGGCAAACCTGTTGCTCACTGACCTTACAATATCAATTCTTCCTTTCGTTACCTTCTCATTCCAGTTTTAATATCAACTGTATTAATATATAAGCACATTTTATAATTTTTATCTTCACTATGTCTGATACTTCATGGCGAAACATATGCTACTGAATAAAAAATAATCTTTTTGAAACTATTGTAAGTGTTATTATTTTTCAGGAAATCAGGATTTTACTGTTAGGACCTATTATTAAAATTCTGCTTAAAAAATTGCTGATTTTTCAATTTTTGTTTTCAGATCGAGCATATCTTAGGATTACAGAACAAGGATTTACATCTTTGCCATTTGATGTAAGGCTATTAAAACATTAGGCCTAGCCTATATTAGCCTACTTTTAATTGTATATTTTAAAACTGTTAACTAAAAATAGTATGTCTAAATAATAAACAAATTGTGCTATTTGATTAATATTTTATATACTTTGCAAAGAAATGTTTATTTAAAAAACAAAATACAGTACTATGGAATTTTGATCTTTAAGTATAACATTAAAATTTATTCTTTAATTTTTGTTAGTATTCAGTTTAATCTATGTATAACTCTTTATAATTTCTCTTATTTTACTCTGACACAACTATACTACAGGTCCTAATCATCTGTACTTAGCTCAACACTGTAAATCCTTTCAGAATCAGACAGTTCGTATCATTCTTTTAAAAGCACTGTAGGTAAATATGCAGTATACATTGTTTTCGATTTTTTGGTAATTTTTAGCTAAAACACTTTATTACATGTTCAAAAGCAATAATCCTATATATATATATATATATATATATATATATATATATATATATATATATGTATATATAATAAATATTTAATATATATTTTAACTAAAATTTCAATTTTATTGGCCTTATAACCATAAGGATAGCTAACATTAAATAAGTCTTATTGTTATGCCTACTACATTTAATTTGCTCTTTTTTTTAAGATACAGATTATTATAAAAGCAGTACATATCTTACTGAATATGTTTGCAAAACTTCAATCCTAGTGTGTGCCTCAGGTTTAAGAGAAACTGCCTTGAAAGGCATTCAGTTTCGTAGAGAATAATAAAATTACAGATTATACTCATACTTTTACGTGTAATGTATTTCAATTAACAAGTATTTCGTTTGTTACAGATTCTATGTCAAGGGATTATAAGTTTATTTGTTACCATGTATGGAGTGATGGGGACAGCAGGAGAATTTAAAGAAATACGAGCAACAGTTGATTTGGAATCTAAATCATGGGAGACTTTACGTAACCATCCATCATTTTATATCTTTTCTCACAGAGGGCGAGCATTGTCTCCTGATTATGTCATTCCTTTGTCAACACAAAGAAGTTGTTTATGTCATGTACACGATATTTTTCATCATAAAGATTCATAACAATTTAGTATTATAAATTAAGGAAGTAATAATTTATGTCACTTTTATTCATATAAGTATAATTTATGTCTGTTATATAATTCAAAATTCTTTTCACTGTTACATGTTTTTTGTGGATTAACAAATAAATGTTTCTCGTGTATGAAAAAAATGTTCTGTTTGAAAACCCGCTTTTACTATGAGTAATTTAAAGTCTTTAGGAGATAACTCTGATTCTCTATGAGACAATGTTTTTTTTAGTAATTAAGTAATGTTGTCACAGGAGGTGGATTCACAAAGTTATTTTTCACGAATCCTCATATTTTCTTGGTAAAGGTGAACATACTTGTAAGCCTGACCAACATGTTACATTAGAATAGTACTGTTAAAATTGAAAATGGTAAAGAAATAATTTTTTAAAAGAAAATTAATGGAATACTTTTTCAGACACCCTGAACATTAAGTTTATTTTTAATTTTAGTGCTAATAGTTATATTCCGAGAAACAAGATATAATAATATGAAGGAAACTTTTATTAGCTAAAATTTGATTTCAGCTTTGATAACATTCTAAAGTTAAAAAGCAATTTTCAATTTTTATAATAATTAATAAATTTTGTATTAAAAACTGGCTAATTCTGATATAGTTATTTAAACTTATTGTATAATTTATTTTCAAAATATTAGCTGTCATAAAAACCTGGCTTAATGCTTTGTACATAATCAACTTCATGAAGCACAAATGTAAAAGATAATCTTGCTTTACCTCGTAGAGAGTATAACTCCACAAACAGAATTATTTTAAATTGTGAATTTCTCGAATGAAGTAGTTGACACAGTGTGTGTTACAAATGCTTGGCACATGGTTGTGGTTCGTGCCAAATGCCATTACAGTGTCTTTTTTTTTATCTTAATATTGTTTAAAATATATATTTTAGATTTATCGTCAGCAATAATCAATTTTGTATCAAGAGATAGTATACTATATTTCTTATTTACTTAAATGTGTTATTAGTGCTAACGAATTGCATGTTCTATTTAAGATTAAAAAGGATTAAATTTTACAAAATTAAAACATAGTTTAACAAGGATTTATTTAAGTCACACAATTTGATACAAGTGACATTTTTAAAGTACAGTAATTAATCTAATAATTTTCCTAGAATCACAGTTGTTAATTTAAATAATGAGCATAGACACATTTCAGTAACAATACTTTGTTTAAATACTGAATAATACATTATTTACATTGTACTTTAATATTTTTTTTAAAGCTTTACTCCATATAAATAACCTTTACTATACAATTAATAGCAATGTGTGAATCTCTTACAAATTAATATTGTAAGTTATACCCAAATATATTAGGCTATAATTCTTTTCTTGCTTAAATTTCATTATGAAACAACTATATTAGTATACATCTCATAACTATTATTTAAAATGAAGAAAATTAATATTTTAAAATCTTGTAATACAAATAAAGCATTTACACAAAACCTGGAATTTAATAATTTTTTTTTTTAAATTAACTTTACATAATAAATTTTACAGCAAGAACAGATTATAAAAAAGCATAACTATCTGTTCTGCAATGAACAATCTGAATTATATTTTGGTCTAAGGTAAAAACATCAATCAAACAATTTATATTATGGTATTCAAATCTCTTCTTGTCAAAAAAAAGGAAACAACAAAATCTATCACATTTTGCATATCTAACAAACTATAACATCATTCTACAAACTAAGTAAATAAATTCGAAAACAAATCACAAGAATTCAGCACTATACATTCATTTGGTTTTAGGTAAAAATATACTTAATATTTTTTCCAAAATAGATTTTGTCTACGTGTTATTCGTCTACATCTAGTAACATACTAAATGTTAAGTTCTTAAAAAAACTCACTATTTTAAAAATACTAGTTTGGTTATTTGTACATATGAAAATATAATAAACAGATCGTCAAACAAAAAACCAGCTTGTATACCTAAAAAAAGGAGTTAATATAAACAGACATTTTTGTTAAAACAAAATGATTAACTCGGCAATTTGAGCTTAAAATTCAATAAATAAGAACATTCACAATACAATTTGTTTTACTACTTCACATAGTATACATAAATTAATACTTGTAAAACATTAAGTAACTTACAATATGATGTCTTCAGAAGTAGACTGAAGAGAATGAATATGATGCGAATGAGCACTGGCCCTGATACATCGGTATGATCATATCTAATTATAGTTTATAACTGACACTTTACATTGTTTGTTGTTTCTAAGGATTTTTGCACAGTAAAACTTTATTTAAATTTACTCAAATCATACAGAATGACTTTAGGCAATATCCACAAACGGACCTTTTATTTAATCAATATTAACATACACGCCCAGCATTTAATACCATGTTTTAATACCACTACAATATGTTAACACCAAAAAATTAGTGATGTAAAAACAAGAGTGTTGACCTTAATGGGCTCTTTTTCTCATAATCATAGCTTCAGATAAAAGAATTGTTTACTGAGGTCATCATCAAAGATTTATTCATAAAATACAGTCACTTTTTGTCAAAACAACTGTTTAATGTTGTTTTGTTTGGTTTAGTGTAATTTATTACAGCAAGACAGGCAATTTAAAATAGCTCTAAAACAAATACAGTACATGTTATATTATTAAAGTTTTGTTGTTTCAAATGCAAGTAGTCTGTTTTTATTCAGTTACTGTTTTAATAAAACAGGGATAAACCCAATTCCTAATTAAATCCACTTAAATGTAGCCTACTCCCGTTTTCCTATATTTTGGTTACAGTAAATGCACTATAGTTTGAACACTAAGCAGCCCTTTTTATTTTATAATTTAAACATAACTCAGTGTATAGAGGGAAATGGGGGGGGAGTAAAAGGCGAGAGTATAAAAAGGAAATAGACTGACACACTTTTTTCAAACTTGCACACTATTACAATGTTATTGTAACTTATGCTGAATTTAGATTGCTGAAGCTGTAATTAACTATTTTGTGTTTACTAATTTTTTCTGAGCACAATTACATTAAAAAGTAAATATACACATATTCATTACTTTAATGTCAGTTAATTTATTACAAAAAAAAAAATTTTTTTAAAACATGGTTTTCGTATCACTATACTATAATTCAGAAATTTTGACAAACTCCTGTGTCATTAAATGATCAGATAGAAGATGATAGAGGAACTTTGTTAACACCCAGGACTGACTGAAAATGGAAAGAATATGTATGTATCGTCAAAAATCAGGTATTTGGTAAAGATAAAACTAACCACCTTGTTTCAGCTACTTAGTATACTGTGCTTATGATAAATATATATTTTAGAAACACGGACTTAAAAAATAGCATTTTAAAATTGCTAATTAAAATTCACTATTACATGGTTGTCAAACATGCTATTTTCCCAGCACCATTTACACGTTCTGCCAATTCAGTTTTATGATTTGGGTACATAAAAAAAAGTTCAATGCTGAAACTGGTAAATCTGCACTTTTGGGCGATTTGTCTATTTTCATAGTTTTTTCACCAAATAATTTTTACAAAATATAAAAGTGCAAAAACTACAGGCAGTTAAAAAAAAAGTTAGTAGAACCTCAAAATTGCTACCATGCAAAAGTAGTTAACACGCTTTTCATTATGGAATGATTAAATGTGTGTTATTAATAATGAAAACAATAGAAACTTAAACTAACATGGTTTTCTATCAAACACTAATATGATACATGAAAGAGCACGAACCACTATAGTGTAACAAACAGCAACGACTTCACAATATAGTTCTGTTAAAAACCACATAAAATCGTAACTTATAAGAAATCTTCCATAGGTGAATACTGTATAATTCAATAATGAAGTACATAATAAAGAAATACTGTAAAAACCGTAAATTTATTAAATCACCCGAAAGTGCAAAAATACTGTAAAATTAAAACTTACATAATTTCAAGATTTTAATACATTTTATAATTGTACAGTTGTGGCAATCATAAACATAGCTATAAATGAAATAAAAATGTGTAATAAATATCCCTTTATGCATTAGTGGCATAAAAGATCATAGCAAATGGTACCTGAGAATTCATTTGATTATGTGAGCTGTAAGCGATTGAAATAAAATTGGATTATTTATGAGCATGACCCTCCCTAGTTAACCAACGACACTTCTGTTAGCACTACTAATGTGTAAAAGTTTATTCAAAATACATTTTTAATTTAAAGTGCATGAACAGACTTAAAACTCAAGTTACAAAGTCCAAACTTTAAAAATTTTACAAGAGCTTTAGCTTCTGAAATTTTTTTACAAGTAAAATTATACTCTAAAAAGCAAAATATACTTTTAAATTTAATAGAAATGTTTAGTTCATAAAAATGTCAATCACGTAAGAAGAACTGACTAAAAAGTGTAAAAACAGCAAAGCCATAGTTACTGATTCACCCAATTAAGATACTTAAACTAACGTACAGCATATTAATTTCCTACATTATTTTTAAGTACATCACTCTCAAATAATAACATTTGCTTACAAAAATTTATATTACTTCAATTATTACGAGAACCAAAGTTCTTTGCAAAATTAAAAACTGTTTCAACTAGGAAAGCAGTTTAAGTATACCTTGTCAACAATCAATTCCAATTATAGTAAGCCTGTATACACTTGTTAGCGAATTTCCATTAAAAAATGAGCTATGGTATTAGCTACACATATACACATTGTTTATATTAGATTACTAGTAAATATTAGCAGTAAAACACATTTTTTTTATATTTCACACACTGTTTTATTTAGAAGTCTTCATCTAACTGCTTTTCTGAATTCCTTTATCCCATTGCAATTTTCGACATTATCCGACTGATCATTGGTCCCAATTAGATCGAATAATCGAGACTGTACTGGGACCTGTGCTGGGACCCAGCAAAATTTTTTCAACTGTTTCAATATGGCTGTCATTCCAAATCTTTTTCACTGTAGCGATCAGCAAAAAGATGGTATTTTTAAGATTTTTAATGGCAGTCATTTTGGAAACAAAATTTCTTTAAATAACAATAACTTGTACAAACTACAGTATTACAATAACCAATTTTTGTGCTAATAAAATCGGACAAAAATGAATACTAGAGTGCTAATACACAACACTTTTAACAAATCTTCAAAACATGTTTTAGAGGTAAGGATAACGGTACATTCTTTTTAGACCCAGGTATGAGTCTTAATATACCCCTTCTACAATAGCTCATTTTCCAAATGACATTTGCTACCAAAGGTTCTTTCAACATATGAACAGAATTAAGTTTTCTGTTTAAAATTTCTATGATCAGAACATAATAAACCTAAATAGTTCATTTGAAAGGAATAGTTCATATCAAGAAATGAAAAACTACATATCCATTTTCATCAGTACTATAGATTTGTGGGAATAAGATACAACCTTATTGATATTATTTTTTACATTTTTTAATACAAAAAGTTAGTTGCTTTTTTGGATGTTTGTTTTTAGTTTCGCTTTAAATGAATAATTTAACATTCTAACACTTCAGGTTGGGTTAAAAAATTTAAGTTCACTATAATTTGAATTGATTGTCTAAAGGCAATTTAATTACAACAAAACCTCTCTTAACGAATACCTCTAAATGTTTTAGGGACAGACAATATTTCAGTAATTTAATTCATGAAAAACTCTTGTGAATGTGAATACGTATATCTCGTGTGAATGTGAATACGTATATCTCGTGTGAATGTGCATATGTATGGATATAGAAACACAAATATTGATGAAAGAGGTTTCATTGTGTTCGTTGTCCCTACACTATAACAGGTACTTATCAGACTTGTACATTGGAAGGCAATGTTTACCTAACTTTTGCCCTAAAAATAAATAAAATAAAATAAATCATTAGATTGTAATTAATTATTTATAATTTATTATAATTATGAAAACAAATTTTTTTATATAAATCGGAATGAGTTATTGTAAAAATGGTCCAAATAAATGCAATATAATTTTATTATTATAACATAGCCACCAGACCACATAATTAAATGATTAGGATTATGACCTATTCTTCCCATCAGTGGTCTATCCACTCACCTCATAAACTCTACACTAGTTTTGAAACTCTATCATTTCATCTTCGGGCCGTTATACAAAATGTAATTAAGTCAGGAATGTAACGACGTACGAGTCGCGTGTGTAGCTTGGCCAAGCCGAATGTCATGATGAGTATTTTAAACGTGTAATTGTGCTCAGTGTTTGTGATGTATGTTTTAATGTTTTGTTTGACTTTGTGACGACCTCGACAGAGGGTAACATTTTATATAATGGCCTGAAGATGAAACGATAGTTTCGAAACCGCAGTAGCCTTTATGAGGTGAGTAATATAATTTTAATTAACAGTTCTTTGAATTAATTATAAATACATCGCTCAGCACAGTATAGTTTTAAATTTAGAACAAATAAATATAATTTAAATTTGTACAAATATCAAAAAGCTTTCCCAGTTTGATTTGTATTCGCAAACATAAATCAACACCAACAGATGTAATTCTTTTTGATTAAAAGTTTTTTTTCAATTAAAAATTAAACTAGATGATTACCAATTACAATCTTTTTAAACAAATACATTAAAAAAAATACTGTATCAGGTTAGAATAAACGTATACAAATAACAATCTAGAATATTTTTAAAATGTTATCATGATCTAAAAACATCACACGGTTAATTAACACTTAAACATATGCATTAGTCATAACATATCTCACAGGCCTGTTAGTGATGTTTGGATTAATTTACAATTAAATTTTATTACAAAATATGACTTATTTACAACAATAAATATTAGTAACAGTCTACAGGACAACAAAACTTACCACAATAACTAGTTTTGCCATCATCAGGCTGTTTCATACATACTCGTGTGTGTGTTTATGTATAAAACACAATGTTATCTGGTTTCAACTTTTGGAAAATAATGGACATGTTTTTTGCTGCAGTCACATTTGTTTTATAGTTGTTTATGTACTCACTATATCAAATGAAACTTAGTGTACTCCATTTCAATAAATCATTCAATTATCTTTTAGACAGGAGTCTTGCATTTATAAATTGTCATGAACGATTATGGCATTTACACTAAACTAATTATTGAATGACCAATTAAACAAGAGTTAACAAAAGTTATTTAATCTAATAATATTAAAGCAAATAAGGTTGCATAAAAGAAAATTTCCACACATTAACTTGCAGTCGGTACCGTTGTATGTGGCAAAACAAGTAACTGTTTCAGTAAATTTTGTCCTGCTATGCCATAAAACAGTTTGGAGGTCATCATTTACAATATAAATACAATTTTTTTAAAAATAAAAACAATACTGTAATAATTTCAAATTAAATTAATTTGTACTAATAATTAGGCCTGTGCAAACATCACTTAGAAAAATTCAAAAAAACCATAAAATCAGATCAATAATCTATTCTCATAAGACTCGAAAACTAGATAATATATTCTTTTTGAGCTTTGAAGATATCCAGAAGTGAGCGCTCCAATTAGTTGTAATGATATTTCCACCCAAGAACATAAAACCCAATGGAACACAATTTAAACATAAAAATTATATCATACTAGCAAGTAACTTGCACTGCCTAGAACGTCATGCAAAAGTGGCCTCAAACCACAGTGCCCTGTAATATATCCCATGTTCCTTCTTGGATGTCATCATTACCTTTGCTGTTTACAGGAAAGCCTTGGCCAAGTCCTCCTTCAACTCTAGGCATGCTTCCAATCTAATGTGGCCCTTGCTTTCAAGCTTCTTCTTGGTCTTGTCATCTGGTCAGTTGATAGAAGGCTATATTCTAATTGAAAGAGTTATGAAACTTAGGTGCATAATCCTCATCCTCAAAGACCTCTCTCAAGATCTCCTGGACCTCTGCTTTATCTTTTGACATAGATGTCTCAGGAAATGGACATTTTAACACTTTCTGGATCTCTGGCTGACACACCCCATTATTTATTATTTTAAAATCTGTTTGGGAAGTCTATTTTCATCCATACTTTGGACATGGCCAAGCCATCGAAGTTATTTTGTCTTGATGTCATATGCAACGGTGTGTTTCACATCTATGATTTCATGGAATCTTACATTTTTTTTATCTCTTCCAATTTGGACTGACCTGCGTCTTCTCGCCAATAGTCCATTTCTGTAGCTTCAAGACATTTTTGTTTCAGTGGCCATACTTCGCTTCCATATGAGATTATACTTTTTATTATAATTGTATTATATATTCTATGTTTATTTATTTTTGATATATACAAGATTCCTGCTCTGTCCTCCAATGCACATGTACTCTCTTTTGTTTAGGTTTACCTCAAGTACCCAAATATCATATTCCTCTATTAATTTCCTACTCATGTATTTTACATCCTCATAATCCTGTGCTATAACTATTTGGTCATCTGCAAAGCAGAGTGTGTAAAGGTTTGAAGTCTTTTGCTTCTAGGTTTAATTGGAAGCCTTTTTGTTATCGCTTTTTCTCTTTTAGTTTGTATTCCCGATACATGTTTGTAGTCTTATGTTTTGTGATATTTAACCCCATGTCTCACTCCTTCCACTGCAGGTTCGAGTTTACATCACATTAACCCTCATAGTCTGCTGTGATTCACTGCTTGTGGGCTCCACAAGGCTAGGTACAGTACCAGTTTTCTCCATTTCCGTGCTATTGCACTTCCCAGATCTTTTACCAGTTCTACAGGGTTTTAGAACAACAGTTCCCTTAGGGTTTTAAGTTGTGTGTCATATACACATAAGGGTATGGGTGTAAATGAATAATGAATAATTTTTTCAGTTAAGGTGTTTTCAAATACCATAGTATTTAAAAAATCCAATATGTTTTTAGCTTTTGAATTTTTGAATATTTGCACAGATCTAGTAATAATACTTGTACAGAAATGCTTGTACAGTCAGTACGTTAGAAAAATTGTTTCATGATAATTTAAATTATTTATTACTCCAGCTACATCTGGAATTTGTTATACTTACTTTGTAGTTTTAATATAATTGTTTACTTTTATTGCACTAAAGTTTAGAAACATAATGGGTGCATTTGAAAGTATGAACATATACTTACAACGCATCGCTACAAATAACTGGTAACAAGAATAGAAGAAAAACATGTACAGTAGAGAAAAAAAAAAATATACTTAAATTATTTAAATAATAAAAAGAAATAATTATTTGTAATTTATTAATAATTACTAAAAACTATTATAGGCTAATTGGTGATGATTTTAATTAGTGTTCTGATATAAAAGTCTGTTAAGTGAAATTTAACATTTTTAGTTTTTTTAATTACACCTGAAATTTTAAATTACTATTTTTCATGGCTGATTAGTCACATTTTTGAAAAAAAAGTATCCAATCAAAATCAACTGATTATTATTGTAACATTACTTCAATCCTCATTAGCACTGTTCTGAAATTCAGGATCTGATAATAATACTGATAGCTAAACAAATTATATTTTTTACTTTTTTCATCATTAACGATGCTTGAGTTTTCTTTGTTTCAGACAACAAAAAAATTAGTCAAAACCTTGTAAGATTTCCCCCCTCAAATCCAGTGGTAACGCATGACTATTTTAGATGTGGAAACAATTTACATAAATCTTCCCTTCGCTTATTTATAAGCTGACTGAACAAACAGTATGCGACAAACGACAATCAGAAATAATTTATTCTGAATAAAGCTACGTAAAAATGTACAATTCTGATTTACAAATCCTGAGCAAAAACACAATGCGCGATGAGCACAGATGCAAGTGTATGAAAAGCAATGAATAAAATCAACTAAATAATTGCTTACAGTGTTTTACAACAAATGGAAAAAGTATGGAAAAAGTTCATATTTAAGCACTGAAACTAAAAAAAAACTTTCTGGTTAAGAGCTTTCATTCTTGATTTTCAAATAAATTATGTCGTAAAATACCCACTCATACACATATTAGGTGATCGAAATTTAGAACTAAAGATGAATTATTCAGAATTTTACAATTACATTCCAATTTAAAACTGAAAGCATTGCTTACACTTCTTAAACGAATGCTTCGCCACTGCTCTTACAACAGTTATTTCAACTAGTCATCACTGAATAAATGCAACCATTTTAACAATCAATAAATGCGTTTTGCATGGTTAATGCAAACTGAACATTAAGTTTTTAATTACTGATAAAATTTAAGTAAACGAACTTTTTTCATTTGCATTTCAGTATTTATTTATCAGTGTCAACTAATGTAATGTCAATAAATACTGACGAAGCTAGCTTAAATAAAATATACTTAATTTTTATTCACAAACACTTTAGAATTTATAAAAAAACAAGTTAAAGTATTTTACTTCACTCGATAAAGTTCTGCATATTATATATATATATATATATATATATATATATATATATATATATATATATATAATATGCAAAACTTATTATGGTTATAGAAACAAATAATATGTGAACAGTTGGCAAGACATCTTGTATTGTTAAAATTATATTAGTAACAGCTGTAAGGCTATCCAACCTTAAACAAATATATATATTTAAAAAAGCCTAAGGAAAAGAATAAAACAGTTGCCAACAACTGTTATATTTTTAATTAGTAAGTAACAATAAAGTAGTAAAACTAAAATGGTTTATTTCTTTATAAAAATAGTTACTTTTTTCCAGATTTATCTTTATGTTTCAAGTAAAATGCGAAAGATTAAAAATTAAAAGGAAATATTTTAAAATATCATAGAAACAGAATGTTAGAATTCTGTTTAAAAAGAACTAATTATTAATAATCATTTTTAAAAGTAAAATATTAAAATTTGTAGGCTATAAAACTAAAGACAGTATTATTCATTTACAAGTGTTAAAAAAAACCAACAGAAAAAACATTAAAATGTTCAATGTTATCTTTTTTATCTTATCTATTGTTATCTTTTTAAATGAGTAATAGCCATTGGCAAAACATATTACTTATAAGAATTATTAAACTTTTAATAACATTCAAGGAACCTAAACTAATATACTATTCCTATTCATTTAAACACTACTTAGAAAATATGGTCTTCATTTCACCGAGAAAGGAAATGTAGTTATTTGTAAATCTTTGGTGTTTTAGTATCTCATATTCGACCTAATTTCTGAGAAAGGAAACTTCTGATAAAAATCGTAAATAAATAAAATACGTTTTCGAGATCCATTATTTCATAATGCGATCTACATTGTTTGTTTAGTAAAAATGTTTCAACTGCTCGTAGGTAATAAAAAATATAATATTCCATGGCCCCATTCGCATCCATGTAGGAACAAAACCCTTGTACAGTGCCAGCAACCCTTCATGACGTACAGTCTAGAATAAAAATCATACAAGAACTGTTAGGGAATAATATATATTTTATATTAGCAATAAATATTCTATATTAGCATCATGTGATTTCATGTTAAATGAACATTTAATCACAGGCAATAACTTTTCAATAATTTAATCAATAAGCAATAAAAAAAAAAAAAAATGGAAGAAAACATTTCCTTGTAACTTCTAGTTCAGGTTTTTGCACAACAAACTTTACAACAATCACATTTATATACAGTAATAAATACACTTATACAAAACAACCAGAAACTGAAAAGAGAGCTGGCAAAGAGAAGGTCAATGTGGATGGTAGAGAAAGTTTAAAAGTATATCGAGGAGAATTAAGTTAGATAGTAAGAGTTGACCAGAGATGACCCCAACAATGACTTTTTTTGTTTTAGCACACAAAATTTATTGTATGATTTTGTTTTCTGAGGGATCAATGGCAACATAAACTTCATATATTTTTTATTTTCATATATAATTTTGTACTTTCTTTCACAAACGATTAAGTTAACCCTTTTAAGGCCAGGCAAGAAAATAATATTTTATTCTAAACAGGCCAGTGACCTTGTAGCACTTGTATACCAAAAAGGCCAGGCTATAAATGCCAGTTTTGCCTTGCTGTTGATTAAAAACGTGAAAATTAACTAAAAATGCTTGTAGAAAAATATTATTGACATTATTTGTTTCTTAAGAATATGTACTATACTTATAAATAAAGATTAAGAACATAAAAAACGTTAACAATTTTTTTGGGTCATAATATGTACACATATACTTAATTAAATTTGATTTTTTGGATTTTTAACTGTAATAAGTATATTTGAAAAATATATCCTGAAATTAATTTAGTTATTTTCTAATATAATAATGTATTTTGCACAAAATCTGAAACTCTCAAGAAGATTGGTTGATAAATATATTGTCTAGACCACTTAAACAAAAGTTACATTTAGGCGTTATTTGTCCTTAAAGTTGTACAAGTTTACAAATTATTCTACAACTCACCAAGCTAAAAACAAATACCGCAACTAATAAAAACTATACAAACAAAAATTAACACACTATAAATAACATTACCACACATGCTTATTCAAAGATGTAAACAATACGCGACTGACTATAAAATGATTCAACTTACAGCTGTCAAACCGAGCATTACTTGACTTCATCAAACAATGTTGTTGTAAATTTATTTACAAGTTTACTTAAAAATAACAAGCCATTATATTGGCTCTTGGCCATTTTAGCATAGATATAGCGAGACCGATATATCAGCTCTTTGCTGTTTTCAGAGTTATTTTCGTAAACCGATATATCGGCCATCTAAGGGTTTTAAATAAACTGACAAAAAAAAAGATTTCCAAACAAACTTTCCAGATTTCTTCTGTCTTCTCCCAGGCAGTGTGCCTAGGTAGAACGTGCATAGGTGTACATATTGAATTGTCATGATATAACCGGTTTTGTTTTTGCTGTGAATTACTTGAGATAATTCTCTGTACGATCAGGGGAAAATGGCATTTGCTGTTTACTACATGAAGTATATATAAGCAGTTGTGTGATCTTCATCTTTCTATCTATTCCTTTAATATCACTGTTTCAGCAACTCTTTTGCAACAAGAAAGTGCAAAGGTAGGCTAGACGTAATTGTAACTGCCGTTCTGGGCGTCACCTGTTTTTTTTTCTATTTCATCCTTTTTCTATTTCATCCTGCCTACACAGTATAGGTGGAATATAAATAAAATTGATTCTTTATAATCATTTGGTGATGGCATTTTATTTCTTGAAATGCAGTTTTGTAGTCAATCAAGAAAGAAATATATTTTCTCTTATTGACAGATACTCCGCAAGTGTTTATCAAGTTTATTATTAAGATTTCTGCATCAATACTTGATGCTGCTTATGTAGATGCATAATATTTCTCTTCTGTTTCATTGCTGACGAGTGCTGCACCTGATTTTGTGTGCACATTATTCAGTAAATCATCTGTGAATATTAATTCACGTTAGAATATGAATTCCATTCATATCCTACTATTCCTTTCTTCACTTGAAATATCTAAATTAGAAGGAACACATAATTTACCAGCTTTCTCATTGCCTGTTGCTACCCTATTAATTTTTTTTTTTTTTGAAATTGAATATGGACAACATATCCAAAATGGAGCACTTACACTTTTGGTAAATGCATTAACATTTTATTTCCCTTTTTAATCTATCATTTCAAATATTAAAAAATCATCTATATTTTCCTTAAATTCGGAACCAGACATTTGACACTCTGCGGGCGGGCAGGCTTCTCTCAGGTCCATTTTGTAAAATGTAATTGTTTTTATATATATATATATATATATATATATATATATATATATATATATATATATATAGAGAGAGAGAGAGAGAGAGAGAGAGAGAGAAAGTTAAATTGGGCCTCTTAAATTTTTTATAACCTTCCTTAACATATGAATACATTAAAGTGTAAATATTACAAAATTACCCTTTTTCTAGTTTGTTGATAATAAACAAAACTAACTTTAAGACTGACTTGCAATTTATACTTATGCAAAACAAAAGGGCCATGTAATATATAACTATGAGCCAGCGGAGGCAGCTGATGGGTTTAGCAATCCCACCGGTAGCTCATACTACCCTCATTCATCTAGACACACACACACACACACACACCTCTAATGTGTAAAGTGATCTGTGCTGATAGAGTGTGTAACATCTGCCTAATGGTATATGAAATGAAGCCCTGTATAGGTGGACATAATTTCTCTAGCTACTTATATTTCCATGAGTAAGAATGTAAGTAGAACGAGCAGGAACTTATTGCACAACAAAAAGCTAGCCAAATGTGGTACAAACTTCGTGATAAAGAGTCAACAGTAAGGGGGAGAAATTGAAAGGCAATTAGCAGAACAAGCAGCTGCATGTACCTTAATAATGAATTGAGAAGTCGCCAATTAGAAATAGGGGCGTTACCCACCTTGAAGAGAAGACGCTGTAACTGAGCACCTCTGGAATATAGGAAAGGGATAGATCTACAGAACATATCTATACGGTTACAATGCAATAGTAACCCTAGAAAGTATTCATTCATTCAATATACCTATGAACAATTAGTGCACCTAGTCTGGGCTCATTGCTCCACCGCTACTAGTCATTTTGACTGAGGAGTCAAAAGAAATGATCAGCCATATACTTTGGCAAATGTTTTCAAAAAAAGATAAAATACCCTCTTCTCTTCTGGTATAGTTTCAACTGGTGAAGGACATGAGCCCAAACTATTTGTGTCAAATGTACTTTAATACTACACAAAAAAATATTTCTGTATTTGCTTACTTGAACGAGACAATCCAAACTGCCACTATAAATAGGACTATTCACACTTAGTGTTACCGGTAAAATCCTTTTAGGAATCTTTTGGTTCATCAGTCTTGTCTGAAAAAAATATCAAAATATAAGTTGTACTTCTATTATTTGTTTGCAATATACCTTACATTGTTGAATAGCAAAATTAATTACACAGTTTCTATTTCTTTTTGAAACACAACAATTTACATACAAATAATAACACTAAATTTAAAAACTGTACCAATTCATATTGGAAAAATATTTCAAATCCACAAAACACTTATAATGAAGAACGTTACAAATTTTTTAAATTAAAAAACATGCTTTTATAAACTTACCCTAATTACATCAATAGGCGTGGACGCAACTGCACTTCCCAAACTAGCAATAAAACTTGATCTACAAAATAAAATTTTTATGTATTAATATTACATCTTATTAAATTAAAAACTAAGAAAAATAACACCAAACTGAGTAAACTGCAAGTCTTGTGAAAAAAATAACAGTTTTTGTTCTCAATGTGGTACTGTATTCCTATGAATTGCATTCTGTTTTGGCTAACGGACAGTTAAGATAAACATTTGACAGTCATCTGATGATAAACATTATCCGGGAACAGCATTTCATTAGCAGAACAACATTTCCCTTAAAATAATTACAGGACTTACTGTACTACGCTGTCGTTTAAGCCTTCAGCATTGTACTTTGTACTGTACAATTTACATACAGTATACACTAGTTGTAATGTTATTGCCGATGTAATGTTAGTTGTAAAAATATTCTATGGTCAAGTCGGAGATTTCATTTCACTCAATCAATAAAATTGAAACTTATGAATTTATTAAAATATATACAGTAGTACAAATTGCTACAATATTTCAGAATTTGTAATTGTATCAATTTGGCTTTCTGATATTTAAAACATATCACTGACCTTGTTGCTACACTATACCCAATATGACAAACTTACTGTATTTCTAGAAATAATAACATATGAAATTCTGTATATTTGACATTTAAAAAAATATAACAGTGTTAGCAAGTTTATTTTTGCAGTAGTCATTTTTAAATACACAACTTAATCTACAAAGTACTTAATTTAACTACATTTAGTTAAGCTGAGTTCAATTCAAATTACAAATTTTGATTTTGTACAATTTTGATATACTATATTTGTAATGCTTTTGATTTCTTATACCAGAGACAATATTTACAGAAAAAAAATAAGTAGAAAGGTCAAAATATTATTAAAAACAAACAACATAATTAATTAAATGTACAGTTAAATAAAAACAAAAAAACCTACATAAAATGATTGCCAATGCTGTCACCAAACACTGGTAGAAAATTATGTTTACAAAAGTCGTAAACTGGAAGTTCTACAGCAGCAATAACAGCTGCCCGCTGTGCTGTTGGCCCTACACCCTGCAAAAAAAAAAACACGTTCTCAATTAATTAATATAAGTAATCATGGTGCAAAGCATCTCCCTTACGTGATAAAAGTGAATTTCCTAAAACATGTTTATCCTACTTTATTTTTTTAAATTCTTGATTTCATCATCAGTAAAAATATTAAAATCTGCATATTATATTTTAGAACCTAACCTATTACAGAGGTTTATATTTAAAGTTATAAATCATTATTTGTTTGTTTTGTTTAAACATATAAAAATAATAAATCTGTAGGTTAGAATAATAATTCAGAATATTTGAAAGGTTACAAATATTTTAAAATACGATGTAATAAGTTTTTTTTTGAAAAAAAAAATAGCCTAATTTGGGCATTACATAGCTTGGGATAATGTTTAAAGCACAGGATTTTAACTTAAAATTTAGGCAAAAAGGTAAACAAGAATTTCCATAATAAGTAATCATGAGCATTATAACAAATAAAAAATTCTAAACAATCACATACACCCACAGTAAAAACACTACTGGTAATACTGAATAAATATAATCTAACACTTATAAAAATAACTAAATTTAAAGTGAGGTTAGAAACTTGTTTATAAAATTTGATAAAATGTTTTATTAGATTAGTACGAAAATATGTTGTAAAAGGAATTTATGAAAATTTTGAGTAGATTTTAGGCGATAAACAAAAATTTATACATAAAATACATTAATGATTTACAGTTAATATTTTAAAACTTACAAAGTGAATTTTTTAAAGTACAGTTCCATTAATACAGGCAATCAAGTAAGATGGTGGCAAAAAATAGTTTTCGAACAACAATCACCAAAAAATAGTTTTCGAACAACAATCACAAGTTACAGAATTAAAACCAACACAGACTATTAACAACTTAATTTCAGATTTATAAAAGGAGAATGGAATAAATATTAAATAAAATAAACAAAATATTATTGATAAATGTTGATAATGATAAAACTGTAAGTATATTTTTGGCGCTAAAAGTTACAAAAGATGTAAAGAATATAAAAACATAGATTTCTGATGGAAATATCGCAAAGTCAAACTTTTCACCGTGATCCCAAGTGTAACATTAAAAATTAGCAGTGTTTTAAAAATATATAAATTTAAATGTAAAATACGAACTGATAATATTAATTAACTTATTATAAGCAAAAATTTGAATGAATATACTGATATAAGGTAATATCCGCCTTAATATATTTAGTTGTGAATATTATCAGAAGAAATTATTTTGAAAAACTGTCATACATTATAAAGAAAATAATATTGAAAGTTTATAAAAAAAGTTAATTTTGTTCAAGAGTTTGTGTATAAGTTCTCTTATACACATGCTGAGATATAAACTAATAAACATTAATAAATTTTTATTATGTATTGTATTAGATTAGTACTTTGAGTGTGCAAGTGTATAATTAATTATAGTTCTAAATTTTTAAATATAATTATATCTGAGATTGAACCAGCAACCTGAGATTAACAGTTACTGTCAAATAAAAAACTCAATTAAAATAATATCTTTAAGTTTCTTAAATCATATTGTGGAATAAAAGATAAAGCATAATAATAATAGAAATAATAATTATTATATATTAGCATTATAAATTTTCAAATTGAACTGTAAACACGAAAATGAACACTGACTGCCGTCTAAATAAATGTCTTAATTTCAATGGATTTTGATAGTTCAACATCCTAATATATGCAGTTTTTAACATTGATTATGATGGTGACACAAGAGTTTCAAAATATTTAAGACAAAAAAGTTACAAATTCTTGAAGATTTGAAATTGCCACTATTTTGAAACTGTTGAACAAATTTTGCTAGTTAACAAATTTTGTTCAAGCTCTTACCAAATTCGATTATTGTATCAAGTTTGAATAAAATTGTGAATGTGAGCATGCATGCACGTAAACTTGAATGACCTCTTAAAAGTTATTTACAGGTCAGGATTGGCACTCAATTCAAGGTACTGGGTTTAGGTCTTACCATAATAGCAGCTACAATAGCTCGTTCTCTAATGGACATTCGCTAATAAATATTAATCTGAGGATGTCTTAAAAAAGAAACACAACTCATTTGGAATGTACATAGAACATTCTCCTGCACTATATTGGGAATTTTACTAACCAGAATTTGTCTGTTGAAAAGTATTGCTATGCATGCAAAACCTAGTATGAGGCAATATCCATTCATTTCCTATGAGGGAAGTTATTTTAAAATATCTCAAAAAATTTTATGCGCTAGCGTTTAAACGTTTAAATTGCACTGAAAATACGAAAATGAACACAGGAAGTCATAAAATTAATTTTGTTTAGTTTCAACGGATTTCGAAAATGCAAAATACTAATTTCTGCAGTTTTTAATGCTGATGGCGAGGACGAAATCAGATTTTAAGAAACATTTATGTAACGGTAGTATGATTTGTAAAGTTTTAAAATAACCGCTGTTTAATTTTGAAACTGTTGGACGAATTTTTCCAGTTAACAAACTTGCACAAGATATTATTAAAATAAATGTTTGTGCCAAGTTTGAATCAAATCGGACTAAAATTGCGAACGTGAGCTAAAATACACACGTGCACGCAACAGGACACATTTTTCTTCTTTTAAAGCTTATCAAATTTTTCTGCTAGATAAACCTAAACAGAAAAAAAGTATAAAAACTAAATAATATGCAAATATATAATCACCCTCCAAAGACCTCCAACACCTTCTTGCTTATACAAATCATGAAAACAATGTACAAGACTACGATGTGTCTGAGTGCCCAACACTTGCATACGAACTTTCAGAACATCTGTCGGATTGGCAATAGCACTGGATACCATTCCTGCAACAATAGCGCAACACATGTTGACAGCTACGTCCTCTCCTTTGCCTTCTACCATGGCCTTCAAGGAATAGTAAGTGCCAAATTTAATGGTGCCATAGGTTGCTTGCCTTAGTACAGCTGGCCATATCCTGAAACATTGTTTCAAATATTTAGTAGCCTACACAAACTGAAATCTACAGAAACAACAATCTATGAAGCATATGCAAAATGACAATTAATGCTACATTTACTTATTAGAAGGAACTATACATGAGTTGTTTTTAATTTAAATGGTAGCAGACTTGAATACTAAATTATGTGTTTAATTGACAGTACAGAAATCCAGTTTACCATGTTAGTCAAATGAGAGTTTTGATACTACTAACCACGGTGAAAATACTAGTTTTTCAGTACTTCTGAGTCAAAAGTAATTTTTACTTATTGCTACCGTATTCACAAGGAAACTTCAATTGATCCATGATTAATATAATATGATCATGGTTATTGTAGCAGTATAACATTAAAAAAAAAACTTTTATTATGAATTTGATTTGCTGTTTTTGTTTTAAAGTAACTTTGAAGGAAATTACAAAACATATCATGGTAGTAAGTGTAGAATTTTTCTAGTCAGGTGAAAACTTCAGAGAGAAAGTATTTAGAAAAAAGTTTGAATTTTGTATTGACATAAAAGTATTACAAGTACGTTAACTAGCTTCTCTAGTATTAGTTCCCCAAAGGGGGCTGCAGACCAGCTGTACCTATTGAGAGGATTCAGATGTCCCTCGTGGTACCCGAGTCTAACACATGCTTACACTTACAACACTACACTTACACTTACGACTTTAACACTTTATACTCACACTCACATTTAAAGAGGCATTACTAGCCTCAATGTGCTTTTTGCCTTAAAAAAAAAAAAAATAAATATATTATTATTATTATTTGCGTATAGACCCTGTTGGATCACGCAAAGCACTCCGACTCATGTCTTGTTCCTTCTAATCCTCCACACCTCCCTCATCCTGTCCCCATGGATCCTCTTCCGCTCTTCCATCCATTTTACCCCTGCTCTCTTTGGAATTTCATTCTCTGGGACCTTCCAACCAAGCATCTTTCTCCTGTATGCATGCCTGTCTTCAACATCTGTTTAGTCTATTTCTGCGTCATGTATTCTGACTATTCTGACTTGTGCGATCCACGACGTTGTTGATTTGACTCCTTGTATATACTTAAGGATTCTGTTGGCAAGTCTCGTTGTTGGGAGTCTACTGATGTGTCCATAGAACCGAAGCCTCCTTCTTCTGATATCTGCTGCCAGGTTCGATATCTTCTCTGTGGTCTTCCGGGAGTGCAACCTGTATCCATCTTCTGTTAATCTCGGGCCAAGGATCTTCCTCAAGATTTTGCGTTCTTCCTTCAAAATACCCTCCATGGTAGCTTTTGTATGGAGTGCTAGCGTCTCGCTTGTATATAATACCTCCAGTTATATAATATAATATATATATATATATATATATATATATATATATATATAGGTTATTTATTGATTATTATTAGTTTAAAAATACAATTTGCTGAAGGAAAATGTATCTTTTACAATCTTAGGGCAAACTTGTTTAAACAAAATGTTTAAATACAGGTTTTTTCATTTTCTTAATATTTGTTTATTATTTTAATACAAATATATGTACTGAACATTCAGTAGGCTTGGTATAATGTGTTTACCATATATATTTAGCGTATATTTATATGCTTAAATTACACAAACTTCAAGCTTTTACCTGTACATATTTTTGAATAATGCAGTGAAAAATCATTTATTTGTAAAATATAATATTTTTGACAAAAACAAATTAATTTAATGAACTTCCACCACCCATTTGTGTTTGGACAAGTATGGGAGTGCCTGATTCTGCATTTACACAGGTAAATATATTACAGGCACTACCTAGATGTTTAGAATAGGTACTTTATAAAAACTATATTTTTGTATATTATTCCACATACAACAAAATTTTCTTTCAACTGAATGGCCTTTAGTTAAATTAATTTGGTTAAACGAGTGTTATTGTAATAAAGCTGGCTACATAAATAAATAAAACAAAAGCTAACAGTCATTTTTCAAACAGGATAAAATCACCTGTATCTCCATAAAAAGTTATACTTAACATTTATGCATAATCATTTATTTTCCTGATATCTAATTATAAACTTTTCTAATTATTTTACTATATGTTAATTACTTGCTAAATATGGGTCTGGTATTCACATTCTAGGCCATAAGGAAAAAAAAGAAAAATAATTTTTTGTATCAAATTACAGTATGAAGATAAAATTTTAATATTTACAATAACATTGTTAAATTTATAATTTGTTCCCACCCATATGAAAAAAACTATTGTTATGTAAAATTCTATAAATTATTTATATTTAAGAAAAATAGTTCCAAACTTAAAATTATGATTAATTACACATGAATGGACGGATATATGTATTAAAATTATGTACAGTGCAATCCTGATTATTTGACCTTCAGTTTTCTGACATTCTGTATTATCTGGTGTGATGATGGTATTTAAATGTTTGACTTAAATTTTTGAATATTGTTAAGTCAGCTGTCTTTAAATTGATATGACAATTGTTAACCCAAAATTATTTTGCAGATTAAATAAATAAAGCTTGAAGTATTTACCCTGCATAAAGTGCTTTGAAGCCTTCCTGCTCTGAGATTTTGAAGAATGCATCAATCATGCCCCTATATTTCAGTGCTTCATACTTGCTGTCTATCTTCTGACCTTGGATCTGAAGACGAGTTTTAGTTGTATCTATTGGAAAAGTGCCTGCAGAGAAAAATACACAAATGACTGCTTGCAAATGTATATTTATACATTAACCAAATAATTTTACACAGTTAAAGCTATTAATAAAATTACAGGGTTAATAATAATAAAAATTATTTACTACCTATAATATGAATGAATATGTAAAATACATAACATTAACAAAAAAAATCATATTTTCAATTACGCAGTGAAACTTTGATTAACTGTCAAGGTCGGGTCTGAGACCATGATGGTTAACTGAATACATGGATAACAGAAAATCCTTAAGAAACAACCTGCCCTGTTCACTTGCTTATGGATATAAAGATTACAAAATGCCAGTTTATGAATTGGAATTATGTTCTGCAATAAAATAAAATAAAAATAAGCTTATAAAAAATAACAACGTAATGAAATGTTACAATTTTTTTTCCGATGAAAAACCATTAAGGTTATCATTGCCGAGTTAAATTTACAATTACTAATATCGAGAATTACACTTGAATTGTTCAAACTATGTTTTAACATTTATCCTATGGTTTAACCATAAGCTCAAACAGCAAAAATAACGTAAAAAACATATATCACTACAGATTATCAGCCACAACTGCAATTGACAACATATAGTTTCTCCTTTTAATTTCCTATGAATGGTGTAACTTTCAAAACTATGGAGCAAGTAAAACAGCCAAGTTGTGTAAAAAATTCATGGTGCATTTATTTTAACTTCATTTTACATATACCAAAGCACTGAACTGTTTTTACTTGCTCTATAGTTTTGAAAGTAACATGTCTGATAAGAAACAAAAGGGTTAAAAAAAGCTATGTTGACATTTTTTACTAAAATATAAAATTTACTACTGAATTATTCTGGTTGAACATTTTTAAACATTAAACTTTAAAATGGGACAATGTATGAAGCTGATTATTTTAGAACTCTAATCAGATCTTAACCAGAAGTTTGAATTTTATTGGTCAAAATGTTCTAGAGACAAAATATTTAAAACTAAAAAAACAAAACTGTCACTAGTAGGAAAGTAAGCATTTTTGGATACATAATTTTTTTTATTAGTTTGGATCTGGGAAACTACCTCCTTCACTTTTGGAAACACGCTGTCTGTCATATATACATTTTCTTATATATAGACTTCTTGAAAAAGCAAAAAGTATATGTTGTTGAAAAAACATGTACATGCAGACTTACCAAACTCAGCAGTACAAGATGCGAGACCGCCATAAACAAAAGGTCTCCAATCTCTTTCTCCCATTCCAGTTGTGACCATAAATTAATAATATCTGTAAACCAATGTAATGTCTAAGTGGAATTACTTTTATCAAATTATCACTGCTTTTTTTTATAATTTTATCAAAATATGCTAAATATAGTTATTATCTGTTAAGCCTATTTTTTTTATGGAGAAAAATTTCATAAGATATTTATTATACAGTGTACTGGTATTTAAAATTGCATTAATATAGTAATGATTAAGATATAGGTATTTAACATCCATCTAGCTTTGGCAGAACTAATTTAATTATAATTTTGTACCTTCTAGATATTACTATCACACTGTATTACGATATAGCAGTTGATATTTATTAAAAAGTAGTTCATTTATGCTACTAAATTAACTTTACATCCACATAAATGATTACCTTTTGAGTACTTTGTAATCATGAAAATTATACTGTGATATGGAAGTCTTTGCTAAAATAAAAAAAAAAATCATTTCTTAATAAGTACTATTTTTTTTGCGACGAAAAACCTTTAAGACTCTCATCGCTGAATAAGTACTAAAATGTTCATATCTCTAAATTACCTACATCAATGTCATTCAACACACATAAAAATGCATGCACGCGCGCACACACACACACACACACACGCTTATAATGTTTAAGCTACACATAAATATATTTTTTTATTTTTCACTTTTTCTGAACAAACTAAAAACTTATAAGTGGGAAAAATTTTACTTCTATATGTTTTGTAGGTCCTATTTAAAAAAAATTCAAAACATTAAAAAAAATATTTCTCCTTGGTACTTGCATGAGTTTATTCAAGATAGAAGGTAAACCTAGGCTACTTTTACATAGCAAGGAAGGATTTAGGTCACTAATTGTAAAAAAAAAAATCTGAGTTCATTTTTTTTGCTGGTAAATAAATCAGATCATTGCCAAAGTTATTAAAATGTAATAAACTAAAATCCAAAATTGTACTGTCACCATCTAACATTAAGTTAAACTGTCTACATAGAACCCTTGTGATCTAATGTAATCCCACAACACTATTTCTCTTATACAAAATCATAAGTAATTATCAAAAACTGAAGATATCTGCACATTAAATTTGAAATAATTGTAAAAAACTAAGAAGGTTCATAAAACAACACTAATACCTGCCTTTTTCCTACTTATCAGCAGCAAAAGCCTAGAATATTTAGTTGGCCTTGTATTAAGTTTATATATAACTTTCATTATATTTTGGCCTGCATTATATACAACTTCTCCTTGTCCAGACATCCTGGCCTTCTATATTAATTCAAATCAAGATTGTCTAGATTAACTCACTAAATTTTGGGAAGAAACATTCTAGGTCAACATTTGGAGAAAATAAGAAAATATGTATAGTTGGTTCTGGATTTGAAGATAAAAGAGTTTTGCACTAATTTCTTTGCAACTGAAATAAGGCTGTCGGGAAACTCTATTTATCACTTTTTGAAAAGCCTAGGGTTCCCAAGGAAATCTATGAATAAATTAATGGAAAGGATATTTAAAACCATTGCGGAAGCTTCTTTTATTATTTGGCTGATTAGAAGACCAAATGGGGAGGTGTGAGGTGAGTTTTAAAACCTCGTAAAGCATGCTGAAACCTCGTCAGCCCAGGTTGAAAGTTCAGAATACCCCTCCAACTCACTAATGTCATACAACTACTGCATGGACTCAATTGGTGATTATTATACCACTATTTCCATTTCTAATTGAGGTAAATAAGGAACTGCCTGGATGTATATGCATACAAACAGCTTTTGCAGACAAACATGACACTGATATCTGAATAGAATGACTAATTTTTTTCATACTGGGATTTGCTGTTTATTTTTGCTTGCTAACAACAGACTCGCGTGTTGAACAAATCAGATGATAAAAAAATTTGATAGCCTACCATGTTATTAGTTAGGTTAGAAACTATTTTTAACCTAAATCAACATGGTTTGCATGGAAATATATATAGGCTATGTAGTAGTTCCCAAATCACTTTTGCTTCAAACTTTTTAAAAGACAAATTTGGCCAAGTGACTTACGAGATGCTGTTTTTAGTAGTAGTAAACCATGCACTGACCTTTGTTCAATACTGGTGTGAAATAAGATATTCACCTAATCTTTTGATCTGACTTTTTAAACGTCAGTCTGCTGTTAGCAAGCAAAAATAAGAAAAACATATATCACTATACAAAAAAAGTTGCTTGTAACTACTAAATAGTAAACAATTACCATTTCTAAGCATACCATATTGCTTTACGAGAACTTATACCCAAATAACATGGTAGATATTTGTTTTCTATTTAGCTTTCACAAGCATTTTTTCTGTATTGAGACAGTTTATGCTATTTATTTTTGCTTGCTAAAAGAAAGATTGACATGTATAATAATTCAGAAAAACAAGAAATATTTTTCTTTTGAGTGGTTTATCCTGGCTAAACACCTTATTTGTGTAAAATGTACTCACACTTTATTTAGATGGATTTGCCACTTTTATAATGAGTGAGACTTTCAGCAAGTAACAGCAGTTTATCACAGATGACTTTTGAAGTAAGTTTTGATGAAGCAAAAATTAATTGGAAATTACTAACCCATATATTTCCAGGCATACCAGGTTAATTTAGTTAGGTTATGAAGACTAGCATGATCAAATTAAACTAACATATAACGCACTGAAATAGTAAACAATTATCTTATAAGCAAAAGCCTAGGTTACCTAAACTAGCTTATTAATATAACATAAGTACTGTTGTATTTTTTTTTTTTTTTTTTTTTTTTTTTTTTTTTTGGTGTTTAACGTCCGACTATTGTGCACACTTGGGCTAATGCAGACGGTGGGATGATTTTATAGCGTATGAAAATGCCAAGCCCTCGCCGGGAATCGAACCCGGATCCTCGGGGTGAAAGCCTAGTACGCTATCCACTAGGCCACCGAGGCGGCTAAGTACTGTTGTAAATGCTGCTGGTAACAATTAGGCTACTATTTTACAAAATTTCAGCCGCCTCGGTGGCCTAGTGGATAGCGTACTACGCTTTCACCCCGAGGACACCCGGGTTCGATTCCCGGTGAGGGCTTGGCATTTTCATACGCTATAAATCATCACATCATCTGCATTAGCCCAAGTGTGCACAATAGTCGGATATTAAAAAAAAAAAAATTACAAAATTTCAGCGAGTTACTTTCATATATAGGCATACTTTCATATATAGGTAATAATATAAAGTATCATTTTTTAGAAATTACCATTACACTGAAAAAAGGAATATGCATAACCAATATTATATACCAAGTTAGAATCCAACATTGGATATAATGCAGTCGCTGCTTTGTTAACTACTTACATGCTAATAAAAAAAAAAATCAAATTGCATAAATGATCATAATACTGATAAAAAAACTAACCAATGGACTACTATGTTACTGACCTAGTTAGCATTATAGTGTCTACTTTGCAGAGTGATACTTTTTGTGTATGGTAAATTGTCAGTTTGTGCTACATGCACTGCAAGATAAAAGGTAATGTGATGTCTCAAAGTAGTTTGTTAAAAATTGCATAAAATTGTAATGATAACGTTATTTAATTATGGGGTGATAAATAATACTTAATTTAATAATAAAGTAGGCAAAAGAACAAAATAAGTGGTGAGAAATGTTATTGGTTATGTTACCTAACAAAAATAAGCTATGTCTACTAGTTGCACAAATACCAACTTTATGCTAATTATGTTGTCAGTAATAAATCTTTATCTCCACATGAACTTATGGTGAGTAAAATTATGTGGCATTCAAAACTAAAATTCACTAAATTGACTAGCCTACATAAAAACTTAAAATCCATTAGTAGGAAACTAAACAATTTAAAACTGTGCAAGTTATATATGACCATCATCTAACCTAGGGACCTAACTGTATTACTGGACAAAACTCATGCTTTGACAGTCAATTTTAAGCTGAATATATACTTTTCATTAAAATCATAAAAACAGACTACCATAGTTACATAAATACCTAAACCAAAAATAACATTACCAGACTTACTAATCGCCAAAAAACTGATAACTACAAAAATAAGAGAAAATCAAAATAGTTAAAATTAACTTACTTTTTAAAATTCAGCTTTTATAAAAAGGAACTCAAATACAAAAATTGGTCATCGTCAAGATAATAGTGATGAGAAAAAAAATTCCAGATGTCAACCACAGCTGTACAAAGGCCAGTTAATTTTGTGATAACCTACACAATATTACAATAATAAATTACTTTTTCTATTATAAGCTGTAAACCTATACTAACTCACTAACTCTAATAATACACGTGATAACTAGAATATTATAAAACTGACTAAACCGGGCCCGGGCAGTGGCCTCATCAATCGTTTTGTAAAATTTTAAGGCCTAAATGTTATTGTCACAAATCGAAAACATTTTATAGAGCGTAGATAAACAACTTCGTGCAAATATTTGAAAAGTTGAATTTATGACAAAAATCTTTTCTATAATAATTACTATATATAATGTATTTTTCCTATAATGTACATGTAATTTCACATATAATATATTTGTACAACAAAATTATATTCAGAGCTCAAGATTATTATCTTGAGTTATGTTAGTTATTTATCTTAATATGTAGTTATTTGAAGTTCTGAGCTATCCTAAGTTTATCTTAAATGGTACATAAATGTGTGTTTAATGTAGTGACATGTAAACTTTAGAAAAACGTTTTTTGTTCAACACACAAAGCTTTCCTAATTTATCAGTTTGTTATATGTTGAATTGTCTCGTATTATTTCCATTATCTTACTGCTGTTGTATACAGTAAACAATACAGAGTACAGTACATAGAGCAATAAGTTTTGATTAAGAAGGTAATTCAAACGCATAAACAACTGGTAGAGTATAATGGTATATTCTGTTCTATGTCTTTAGTGTATGTCTGTATATAGGAACTGGAACATTGGAACTGTAAACTAATTACATTTGTTTTGTGTTGTTTAGTATGGCTGAAAATAATAGTTTACTTACATTATGTGTTAAAGTTAATTACAGAAATTTTTACTGTATATTAATGTCTTCTTAAAAATATGCTACTAATTATTCATAAGAATAATCCTGCTTAAAAAATTATTAATTATAACAGTTACTTCTTCAAATTGATTTTTAGGTTAGTGTTAGGAATTTTGTTATCAGGAGATAACAATGCCAATTTGGAACAGAACCACGTATAATATTCGTGTTATTCCTTTGTGAATAATAATTATTCTTTATTTATTGAAAGTACTTTGATGTAAGCGAATGTTCAAGTTTTATATAAACCTTGTGTTTTTTAAAAATCAAGGCCATTGGAATGTCAGTTATAACACAACGAGCAACATTGAGGTGGAAGGAATGGATTCCTCTATTAACACAGCAAGTAAGACGTAATGTGATCAAAATAATTATAAATTTTATGATAGTGTTTAGACTGTATCAAAAACCTTTTTGTGACAGTATCCTACAGCAGGTAGATTTTCTTTGATTAAGAGGTAATATTTGAAGTTGATATTTGAAGCTGGATGTTAAGCTGGTAAAAGTGTAGGATAATGTTCATGGAAAACAATTCTGGTATTTCTAGCTTTTCAGGACTTACAAAAGTAATGAGTTTAACAGGTTTTTTGGTTTTATTTTGTGCAATTTTGGTAAAAATGGTTGGTAGGTTGTTTTTTGATTTTTCGGTATTTTTTTTTTGTTATTTCTGCACTTTGGGAACTTCTGTGAGAATCATTATTTCACTGATTTTTTTGCTTGTATTATATGTTATATCATTTCCTTGAGAGATATTAAGGCGTAGAAGATAACATTTATTATGGTAAATTTACAATAAATTAGATTTTTAACTATTATTAACCTGTATTTTTAACCTATATTCGGATATCATTGATATTTACTTTGCATGAATGTCCTACTTGCATGTTTATTTTACATGGATTTGCTTGTATGTTTACGTTGTATAATAAATTTGCTTCACTAAATTAATACACACTTTATAATAAATCTTTTAATATTGTAATAGTTTTTGTTTTGAAAACATCGTAAAAAAAATGGCTGCTGTTAATTGTGAACTTTGCAAGTTGCCTCTTTTTGTCAGTTTAAGTTGGAATTATGGTAGTGTTGTTGATTTTCTTATAAATCACGGCACCTTTAAAGAATCATATTCTTTCTTGAATTTGTTTCGTTTTCTGATAGTGGCTTCACCCATCTTACAGTTAAACACTTATATACCTTCGTTGATTTTACAACTGATGCACACGCAAATACGATTATAAGATGCTGGCATGAAAGCTTGACATAAAATACCACGATTTGTTGTTAAAAAAAAAAGGTTTTGTGGGATATTTAGCCGAATTTCAATTTCAATACAGATATGGCAAAGGAGTCACCATTTTTAAAAGCCGTGGCAGCTTTATATCTACCTAATAGACACTACTTACAAAGGTTTGTACTTTTTTAGGAATACTTCTGATATAGGCTACATAACAACTGAATTAAATGCCAAACAGCCGAGTTGAGTTAGGTTATGAAGTTCTTCTTTTAAAAAGAAAAAATATATATCCTTTTTGTTGTTAATAACATGCATTTCATTGAACACGAAACAGCCAATTCAAGTTGGGTTATGGAGTTAATTTTCTTCTTTTTTTAAAAATTATATTCCTTTTATTACACATATATTTATTAATAACATATATGAACTTTATGAGTTTCGCTATTAAAAACACATTTCTTACTTTCCTACAGTAGTTAGGGTTTAAGGTATTTTTTAACATTTTTTTAAGGTTACATTTGCCTATTTTATTGTCACTTTTTTGTAACTTCACGTTGTTTCTGCACTTTATATTTTGGATTATTAATATTGGGCATAATTTGAAGTGTCTCGATGCTAAAATTACCAAAATTAACAAAAGTCCCTAAAGCGCAGTTTTACACGACATTACATTAAATACAACTGCATTGTGGATAATTATTGACTTACTCTTGTAATTGCCATATTGGTATTTAAATTGAAATTTAGCTAAATATCCCACAAATTTTTTTTTTTAACGTCAAATCATGGGACCGTGTGTGGATCGCTATTATCTTTCAATTATATTTTTGTGGGATACTAGTATTAAAATCGACAAAGGTAACTAAGTATTTAACCGTAAAATGGGTGTAGCCACTATCGGTAAGTGAAACAAATTAGAGAAAAAATACGATTCTTTAAAGATGTTGTGATTTGTAAGAAAATCAACACAACCTTAATTCTAACTTAAAATTGACAAAAAGAAGCAAATAGCAAGGTTCACGATTAACAGCAGCCATTTTTTTGAATGAAGTATTTAGAACAAAAACTATCAGATAAATGATTTATTATAAATTGTGTATCAATCTAATGAAGCAAATTTATCATTCATAGTAGACATAAAAGTAAAAGTAAGAAAATCAAAGTAAGCAAATCCATGTAAAGTAAACATGCAAGTACATTTATACAAAGTAAACATCAGTGATGTCAGAATATAGGTTAAAATACAGGCTAGTAATAAATAGCTAAATACCTAATTTATTGTAAATAATAGTTTATTGTAGTAAATGTCATCTTCCGCATCTTAATATCTCTCAAGGAAGTAATATAACACATAATACAAAAAAAAGTTTAAAAAATTTAGAAATACAATACATTCCTTTTTTTTAAAAAAAATAAGTTTGTATTCTTTTCATTATTAATAACTCTCATTAAATAATTTGTTTTTGCTATGGAAAACATATTTCCTAGTTTTGTGCAGTATTCATTTTGAGGTTACGTTTGTCATTTGGTAAAAGCGGAGTTTAGAGATTTTTGTCAATTCTGGTAATTTTTGTTCCAAAATGTTCTATTATGTGTCCATGCATAATATAAAAGAGCGGTAACAATAAGAAGTTACAAAAAAGTGAAAATGAAAGTGACAAACGTAACATAAAAATGGCGAAAACAATAAATTAAATAAGTGTTGGTAATAATAAAATTCGTATTATTAATAATGAAAAGAATATAATTTTTTTTTGAAAAAAAAACTTGATAACCTAACACAACTCACGTGTTGCGTGATTAACCTGACTCAGCTGTTGGGTGTTTGATGAAATGTATGTAATTAATAAATGAAAAGAATAATTTTTTCCTTAACTTGACTCAGCTGTTGTGTGTTTTACGAAATGTGTGTTATTAATAATGAAAAGAATATTTTTTTTAAAACAAAATAATTTGATAACTTAACATGACTCAGTTGTTGGGTATTTAATTCTCTTGTTATGTACATAACTTATATTTCTTAAAAAGTTTCACCTTTGTAACTAGTGTCATGGCAGATAGTAAAATTGGACGTCAGAATATTGTCAATCGTAATTTATCAAAATAAATTTAACCTTCCGTCGGTTAATTTCCCTCAACAAAATGATACAGCACATATTAAAAGCATTTTAGTCTAGTATGTACAGAAGAAACATAGTTTTAATTTTATTTATTTATAAATATAGTAGGCCTAATATAATCTAAATAAAGGTGAATAGGAGTACCACTATAGATAAGCACTGCAGGCGGAGCTCAAATGCAAACATTTCAGTTGTAACAACGATTTTAAGATATGTTTAGTTAAAAATAGAAATAAATAAAATAAAAATAAAAAAATAGCCCCTAACCAACCATGATTTGTTACAAGATGAAATATGCAATTGTGGGGAAAAAATAGTCATGCACTGTTTTGAAATCATGTTACTGAGAGTCTTTAGGCTCCTTGTTTCAATTATAAACTACATATTAACAAGAATGGATCAGATAACTTCTTTGTCTTTTGTATTGGCTTGATGCGAAATGTAGGACTACTGCTTGTAGTATATGATTTAAGTGTTCCTTTTGAAACATATTTGAGTCCAAACATAAAAATGATTTTTGAATTGCTTTCTATTTGCTTTTACCCCCACTGCAAAAGATTAAGCAGCATGAAATAACTTTTTAAAGTCAGGAATTTTTCAAAACACACTTTTGTTGAGGTTCATAAATACAAAACTATAAAATAATCCCGAAAACACGTTTTTTGTTGTGATCAAAACTAGGTTTATAAATTTGTGGTGATTTTTCTGAACTAACATGTTGAAATTAGAGAAGTGACATGAAAAGTTGAACTTTTGAAGATGTCTGTTGGATCTATATAAACTCGAAAAAACTATATTGGAATCAGTATCGTTTCTATATTTTTTTGTCTCCATTAATAAATAAATAATAAATAAACTGGCAAAAAAAAAAAAAATGTATGAACAGTAAGCGAAAGAAAAAAAACCCAAAATAATAAAATATATTTTTTAGATTTTTTATCCCAACTACCTCTAAATATTGTTTGTTGTCAACACCTATATTTTTCCTTAATTCAGTCCACTACAAAACCATTTTAGCTAAATTTTATAGTGATCAAGCTACATTTTGTATGAGTAAGAAGTGTGTTACCGATAGGTGAACAGACATGCACACAAATTTATATGGGTCCTTGGCTTTTTCTGTGGGCTCTAAAAATACTAGGTCTATACTTGATTTTTAAGTCAAACAAATGTTTTACTTATGTTATTTTTACATTTCAGGTGAAAAAAAAATGTTTAAAGTCAGTCAAGCAGTTCTAGGCTAACTTCAATAAATGAAAGAAAATTCTTGTAGAAACTTCGGAAAATTAAAAAATGTTACATTTTTGTCATTCTTAACATAACAAAATATGCGTCTAAGTAGTAACACTACAACAAATCCAACTTTAAAATATTAAAGCCTATAAGTTAATTAAGGAATTTTCATTATTAAAAAAAATTGTTAAAGACCAAAGTTATGATTTTGAGGTCTTTTAAAGGTTAATTGATTTATGAAATTCTACTTGCATTGAAAAAAATAGTTTAGCTACTATATAGTTGGTTGTAGGATCAGAAATAAAAACAGAGTGACGAATAAAAGTTTATCATTTACTTTTGATGCAAAGTACTCTGATATTTGAAATTGCTTGAACGGTGAATCAAATATCAGCATAATTTGTTGTAAACAATAGCTTGTTTAAATATTATATTCAATAAAATGTGTTTATTGTTCCAATTGGCCTAATGTGAAATCTTCTGAAGAGTAAAGAACTTGTAACATTCTTTTTTTAAAATCAACATTCTTTTAAAATTTAATAAAAAGAGCTTATTTATTTAGAAGTTAAAAGCTTTTATTTAAAAGAAAATCACAATTTTGACATTTCTTCTACTAAAACTATTTTATTCAAATAAGGAATAATAATAATAATAATAATAATAATGAAAATTCTATAAACAAGCAAATGTTCATTAAAGAATCATTGAATTTAGTCAATTTTTTGAGTAGGTTATTGGAAAAAAAATATGTGTAATTAATTAGCTTCTATATAAGTTCATTTGAAATCTCCTGACCAGAGTGAAATAACCCATCAGAGATAGACATTAGAATACATCAAGTCATTATCAAATCTTAGTGCTTTAGATTAATACATATTTATTAAAGGTAGCTGGTGTTGTCATATTTGAAACAATCTTTACTTATTTTTGTTCCAGCAAAGACTTCGCAATTTGATTCAAATAATTGCTTACAATGTTAGGAAAGGTGTGAAACCCATAAAGTGTTCCTACTACTATACGCTTCATTTGACTACAATGTCTGCTCCTTTCTACACTAGTGAAAAATTAGAAAGTGACAATCCAAAGTGGACAGAAGTTGAGATCAGTGAAGTAAATGGAGCAGCTGATAGTAAGTATTAAGATTTGTAAAGAAATTATTATGTAAATGTAATATTAATATGAGCCGCCTCGGTGGTCTAGTGGATAGCGTACTAGGCTTTCGCCCCGAGGACCCGGGTTCGATTCCTGGCGAGGGCTTGGCATTTTCATACGCTATACATCATCCCATCGTCTGCATTAGCCCAAGTGTGCGCAATAGTTGGACGTTAAACACCAAAAAAAAAAAAAAAAAAAAAAAAATATTAATATGTTACATGTCTGTTAGGGAATCAGTAATTTTTCACAACTTTTTTCTTAAATCCTTTGTTTATAGAGGTTTTTTATTGTTTCCAATTTTATAGTTTATTTTAGGCTTTTTTCCCACCCAGCACACCTGAACCAACTACATATCACTTATTGCTACAATAACTTATAATTAATTGGATGTGTTACAGGAGTAGTGATTCGCCTTTGGTGTCACAACAGTAAAGGAAGTGATGAAGTCGTAACAATTTGGGGAGTTTATTTCAGTGGATTGAGCTACCTAGGCCCTCGGCTGCTCCTAACTGACCCGAGTTCTTTTCACACTAATACTATAGTTTTCCATATGCAGGGAGGTTACTTCACTGCACCCCACTGCTTTAAAGAAATGCCGCCTGTTGAACCACGACTGAGCAGTGTTAAAATTAATGCAAATAATGTCAGGCCTAGTTATTCGGTAAATTTACTTTTAAGGTGAGAAATTTTTTTAGTGAATTTATAGTTTGAATAGTTAATTTTTTAAAATTAAAATTATGGTGTTTAATTAGAAATGTACTGTTTTGTTGTAGACCAATTATTGTTATATTTTCCTTTTTTTTTCTCAGACTGCACACGGTACAACAAGCTATTAAAAAGCAGACGTTGGCAGCCGCTTCTTTGCGTGAAAGAATTTCTGCCGGCAGTCTGAATACAGAGTCTGAACAACGAGAGAGTGCAATGCTAAGACGCCTGCTGAATCGATCTCGGCCTAAACCACAACGACAAGAAATGATGCGAATAAAGAAGGAAGTGGAGTTAGTGAAATTTAGAATTCAGTTGTTAACGCAAGAAAAAAACAGGCGGTTAATGGAACTGAGGACTATGGGAGCGGTGAAGGAAAACAGTGTCAAATATAGCTTTGAAAAAGGTAGCGGTTAAGAATTTTGATTTTGGATAATTTGACATTTGTCACATTGTGTAACATTTTAATAATAATAATATATATATATATATATATATATATATATATATATATATATAACAACATTTAATACAGTAAAAACTAACTTTAAAAATTAGTTAAAAATGAGAGAGGTAATGAAAAATCCAAATTATATAGATCTAGTTTACAAGATTTATAAGAAAAGTATAATGGTAAATTTAGTTTGGTTCTTCTAAACCAAAACTTGCTGTCCTTGGCAGTTTTCTCATGCTGCTTTCTCCATTTTGTACTGGAAAATTGTAAAAGTATTGCTGTGGTTTTTGAGTTTAGTTTCTAGAAAAAATTTGTATTGGGATATGTTAAACTCAGAAAAATTAAGACAAAGCTGTTGTAAAAAAACAGAGACTATCCTAAAAACAAAACTATTAAATTGTATTTTAAAAAGTTACAGTTATTAGAGGCAAACTAAAATCTATAATATGGATAATCATATTGTTTGCTAACATTTCGGACTTTAATTGATCACTGAAGACCAAAATTGAAAAGAAAGAATTGTTTAAAATAAAAGTAATGAATCTCAAAAACATATATTCTTTTACATTTTTTTTAGAATTATTCTTTAACATTTTTTCTGTTGACAATATTTATATTTTTCTTCTTATCTTGCTGTTTATTCTGAAATCAGAATGTTTGGTGGCTTCCCTGGCATATTTGTCATTGCTTAAGAGTATTATTACAATTGTTTTAATTTTCAACATAAGTAAAACAAATCCAACATTATTAAAAAAAGAGTTAGTTCAAAATTTATTACAGAATTATTTGGTAAATACTTAATCAAATGTCATCTTTCCAGGTATAGAACTGATGGACCAATATCGTTGTCTGCAAAAAGAGGTTGACAGATTACGAGAACTTAAAAAACTTACTGCAGACAATAAGGATATACTTGATTCGACAAATCTGAAACTTCATAATCGCAGACGTCAGTTGATAGCAGAACTTAACTACATTTACCCTATAACACAGGTTATTCCTTCAGATTTTTTGTGTAATTGTGAAGACTTTTCCTGGGCTGTCTTGGCTCCAGAAGAGATAAGAAAACTGGATTGTTTATCTTTTTAATATGTTTAGTCGGGGATGTGTAATAGCTTAGAGATTTATTAACTTAAAGAATCGTTTTTCCTTCAACAGTACCGTGTTATAAGTTAGAGATCGACCTGTGTAATAAGATAGAGATTCTGTACTGTGTATTAACTTAGAGACTACAGTTCCGTCAAGTGTGTTGTACCATGTGTATATGTTGCCGACGCCGCTGCTTGCAGGCGCTTCAGTATCTTTTATTTAACAAGTAGAACTCATAAAAAACAGTTCTTTTATTATTATTAAAATAATTATTATCCAACCAAAATTTCCCTTGAAAAATGAAACAATAAACAGTAAAGTGAAATAATTGCCAAAGTGGTAAATTTCGAAAAAACTCCCATTTATAGATGGATAGTTTTTTAAATAATACTGTATAACAGTATTTTTATTGTATTATTAAAGTACAGTGTTCACATTTTCCATATTAATTATTAATACTTTTACATTACTTATTTCATTTAAATATGATAATTTGTAATTATAACTTAGCTTCTGGTCCCGTGGTGATTGAATTTGAGGACTCTTACTGCATTTATAATTTTAGAATTGTTTTGACGTACTAACAGATTTATTGTAAGACGTGTACAAAAGTATAAAACAATGTTACAACTTTTTCAGCAGTGTGTGAAAGGTTAAGTTTATTACTTTTGTAATTGACTGTACCTAATAAATTGTTTAATCCTAGTGAGACTCTAATGTATTAATATTATTTTGTCTACAGTAAACAAAGTTTTACTAGAAATAAATTATATAAAATTATAAATATGAAACAAGTAATATAGAGTGATGTAGAAAGGCTATTTTACCAATCTCTGAATCTATTGTGAAGTGGTTTGTCAAATGGTAGGAGAAACCAAAAAATTCAAAAATATGTTCAACAGCAGGAAGATCAATTTACTGTTTTTTTTTTTTATTATGGGGGTCATAAAGGCATGTTGCTGTTGGATTTCAAGGAACAAGGGGCTACAATCAGTGCAGATGCACTATCAGACATTACGTCTGCTAAGGAGAGTCATGCAGAACATAAGAAGAGGTCTGCTATCTTCTAGGGTGGTTTTGATTCATGACAACACCTGACATCATGCCGATGCTCTTCCCCCACAGCTTCTTCCAGTGGGAAGTTTTTGATCGTCTGCCATACAGCATGGATATTTCTACAAGTAATTTTCATATACTTTTGGTCCATTCTGCAGTAAATTTCTGATACATTCTCTTCTGCCAGAAAAAAATAAATGACACTTCGCAATTTATACTTGGCAGGAGAATCAATAGATGTGTTTATTGGCAATAGACCTGGCCATGTTCACAGGTCTGCAGCTCAGCTCAAAATGGCATTATGAAGTTGGAAGTAGCAATGTTTACAGTGCTAAAATTCAGTGTGCAGCTCCATTCCTACCGTTCGACAGACCACTTCATGGTAGATTTGGAGGTTGAAAAAAATAGTCCTTGTACAAATACAAAAAAATTCTCCACCATAAAAAATTAATTTGATATGAATAGAATATATATCAAACTAGTCAGCTTACTTTATATGTATGTTTTGATAACATAGCTACCATCTTCAGATGGATATCAAATAGAAAAATAGAAATAACACTAAAATACACTCTATAGTTGATTATAAACCATAACCATATATAATAATAATAATAAAAATATTTAAAAAAATGTAATAATTATTAAACCACACAATATTTATTTTTTACAATCGCAAAATCGTTTCAGTACTTACTTAAGTCTTTTTAAAAATTAATCTTGTGTTTTATGCTGAATAAAATGGAAATAAAAAGAAATGTACTATAGTTTAAAATAATTTAAAAATAATATTTATATTTAAATGTATATATTATGTATTATTAAATTTATATTAATTTATATATTATGTAGTTCTTTTATCTCAGGTCTAAGTGATTGCTTTGACAGAGTAATATATGTGTGTGTGTGTGTGTGTGTGTGTGTGTGTGTGTGTGTGTGTGTGTGTGTGTGTGTGTGTGTGTGTGTGTGTGTGTGTGTGTGTGTGTGTGTGTGTGTGTGTGTGTGTGTGTGTGTGTGTGTGTGTGTGTGTGTGTGTGTGTGTGTGTGTGTGTGTGTGTGTGTGTGTGTGTGTGTGTGTGTGTGTGTGTGTGTGTGTGTGTGTGTGTGTGTGTGTGTGTGTGTGTGTGTGTGTGTGTGTGTGTGTGTGTGTGTGTGTGTGTGTGTGTGTGTGTGTGTGTGTGTGTGTGTGTGTGTGTGTGTGTGTGTGTGTGTGTGTGTGTGTGTGTGTGTGTGTGTGTGTGTGTGTGTGTGTGTGTGTGTGTGTGTGTGTGTGTGTGTGTGTGTGTGTGTGTGTGTGTGTGTGTGTGTGTGTGTGTGTGTGTGTGTGTGTGTGTGTGTGTGTGTGTGTGTGTGTGTGTGTGTGTGTGTGTGTGTGTGTGTGTGTGTGTGTGTGTGTGTGTGTGTGTGTGTGTGTGTGTGTGTGTGTGTGTGTGTGTGTGTGTGTGTGTGTGTGTGTGTGTGTGTGTGTGTGTGTGTGTGTGTGTGTGTGTGTGTGTGTGTGTGTGTGTGTGTGTGTGTGTGTGTGTGTGTGTGTGTGTGTGTGTGTGTGTGTGTGTGTGTGTGTGTGTGTGTGTGTGTGTGTGTGTGTGTGTGTGTGTGTGTGTGTGTGTGTGTGTGTGTGTGTGTGTGTGTGTGTGTGTGTGTGTGTGTGTGTGTGTGTGTGTGTGTGTGTGTGTGTGTGTGTGTGTGTGTGTGTGTGTGTGTGTGTGTGTGTGTGTGTGTGTGTGTGTGTGTGTGTGTGTGTGTGTGTGTGTGTGTGTGTGTGTGTGTGTGTGTGTGTGTGTGTGTGTGTGTGTGTGTGTGTGTGTGTGTGTGTGTGTGTGTGTGTGTGTGTGTGTGTGTGTGTGTGTGTGTGTGTGTGTGTGTGTGTGTGTGTGTGTGTGTGTGTGTGTGTGTGTGTGTGTGTGTGTGTGTGTGTGTGTGTGTGTGTGTGTGTGTGTGTGTGTGTGTGTGTGTGTGTGTGTGTGTGTGTGTGTGTGTGTGTGTGTGTGTGTGTGTGTGTGTGTGTGTGTGTGTGTGTGTGTGTGTGTGTGTGTGTGTGTGTGTGTGTGTGTGTGTGTGTGTGTGTGTGTGTGTGTGTGTGTGTGTGTGTGTGTGTGTGTGTGTGTGTGTGTGTGTGTGTGTGTGTGTGTGTGTGTGTGTGTGTGTGTGTGTGTGTGTGTGTGTGTGTGTGTGTGTGTGTGTGTGTGTGTGTGTGTGTGTGTGTGTGTGTGTGTGTGTGTGTGTGTGTGTGTGTGTGTGTGTGTGTGTGTGTGTGTGTGTGTGTGTGTGTATATTTATATATATACATATATATTCGGAGTAATATATTCAGTGGTAGAAACACAATTAATTAATTTAGATTTCGTAAAAGAACAAAATAAATTTTTATGGGATTCATTTTGAATGTAAAGTATTTCGTCGTATTTCGTTATTACCTTTATATCTTTTAGTTCGACAACATTAAGTTTGGTAAGATATTCTTAACGATATTTTCTTTAAATATTATATTTATCACTTTTTAAACTTTGCGAGAATTGGCTTTACCATTTAGGTGCATCTCTCCTCTGTCATGTCGTGCACAGTACTGAATGATTCCAGCTTCAAGAATTGCTTTTTCGCTCATTACATTAATAATTCAAATATTATCTGTATACCTTTGTTTACGTTATGCTCTCTGATTGGTTTTCACCTGGTGTGTATAACCACCTGTCATCGCTGATTGGTCTGTCTGTTTTGCATAACTAACATAAAAAAAAAAAATTTTAATGATTTTTGAGAATAATTTAGTATAAAGTATAACAATTTTCCTTTATATTTTTTGTTTTAAGAACAAAAATATGTAATGTTTTTATCCTTCTTTGTTTCCTAAGATCTAGGCCTACTACACAAGTCATAATTTTGGCTGTACATAAGTGTAGTTCACTATTTTATAATTAGTACTAATTTATTTACATGATAATTTGTGAATTTTGAATTGAACTCTTTTAATTCAATTCTTTGTTAATACATTTTATCTTAGATAATACATTACCAATTTTGGCCTATTTAAACTGTGTTTTAATTGTTTTCAGTATTTCACATTACAAACATTTCAGTTGTGGGTAGATAATCTATTGGTTTTCTTAGGTCAGTATTAAATCTTGTCTTAAAGATGATATGTTGGAATGTTGTTAATCGGTTTTAACTTATATTTACATTCTTGGCTTTACATTCTGGTCTATAGCCTAGTCACATTAATTTAAATATTTCTGCTACTGAAACCTCCCTCCCAAGACTGGTCTACATCAAACAATAGGTTTGTGCTACCTGACCGACAGACCAACTGGGTAAAATGTTAATTACTTTAATTTACCTCATGACATCTCTTACGAAAGGATAGTATATTATAAAAAATGTTGATTTTGTAGTGGTCTGTTAAAGTAACAGTAGTTTGGAAAAGTTACTAGGAGGCCCTAAGGATAAAATTCCACTGAAAAAGTATGATTTTTATGTAATTACATATAACATGCGATCATATTTATCTTGGCCAAACTAAGAGGAAAATTTGACTACTGTAGATTTAAAGAAATTTGTCATGTATTAAGTATGACGGACCAGAAAAAAGGAAAATTTGACTATGCAGATTTAAAGAAATGTGTCGTGTATTAAGTATGACAGACCAGAAAAAAGGAAAATTTGACTACTGTAGATTTAAAGAAATTTGTCGTGTATTAAGTATGACGGACCAGAAAAAAGGAAAATTTGACTATGCAGATTTAAAGGAATTTGTCGTGTATTAAGTATGACAGACCAGAAAAAAGGAAAATTTGACTACTGTAGATTTAAAGAAATTTGTCGTGTATTAAGTATGACGGACCAGAAAAAAGGAAAATTTGACTACTGTAGATTTAAAGAAATTTGTCGTGTATTAAGTATGACAGACCAGAAAAAAGGAAAATTTGATTACTGTAGATTTAAAGAAATTTGTCGTGTATTAAGTATGACGGACCAGAAAAAAGGAAAATTTGACTATGCAGATTTAAAGAAATGTGTCGTGTATTAAATATGACAGACCAGAAAAAAGGAAAATTTGACTACTGTAGATTTAAAGAAATTTGTCGTGTATTAAGTATGACGGACCAGAAAAAAGGAAAATTTGACTATGCAGATTTAAAGGAATGTGTCGTGTATTAAGTATGACAGACCAGAAAAAAGGAAAATTTGACTACTGTAGATTAAAGAAATTTGTTGTGTATTAAGTATGACGGACCAGAAAAAAGGAAAATTTGACTACTGTAGATTTAAAGAAATTTGTCATATATTAAGTATGACTGACCAGAAAAAAGGAAAATTTGACTACTGTAGATTTAAAGAAATTTGTCGTGTATTAAGTATGACTGACCAGAAAAAAGGAAAATTTGACTACTGTAGATTTAAAGAAATTTGTCATATATTAAGTATGACTGACCAGAAAAAAGGAAAATTTGACTACTGTAGATTTAAAGAAATTTGTTGTGTATTAAGTATGACGGACCAGAAAAAAGGAAAATTTGACTACTGTAGATTTAAAGAAATTTGTCGTGTATTAAGTATGACGGACCAGAAAAAAGGAAAATTTGACTACTGTAGATTTAAAGAAATTTGTCGTGTATTAAGTATGATTGACCAGAAAAAAGGAAAATTTGACTACTGTAGATTTAAAGAAATTTGTCATGTATTAAGTATGACGGACCAGAAAAAAGGAAAATTTGACTACTGTAGATTTAAAGAAATTTGTCATGTATTAAGTATGACGGACCAGAAAAAAGGAAAATTTGACTACTGTAGATTTAAAGAAATTTGTCATTGTATTAAGTATGACTGACCAGAAAAAAGGAAAATTTGACTACTGTAGATTTAAAGAAATTTGTCGTGTATTAAGTATAATGGACCAGAAAAAAGGAAAATTTGCCTACTGTAAACTTAAAGAAATTTGTCGTGTATTAAGTATGACTGACCAGAAAAAAGGAAAATTTGACTATTGTAGATTTAAAGAAATTTGTCATGCATTAAGTATGACAGGCCAGAAAAATATAATGTGGTGTAGCATATACTCTAAACTGGACATAATTTTAAATTGAATAATGTTAGATTGAGGAAAGAAGTAGCCCGTAACAGGTTAATAAATAGTTTTTAAATCATTCATATAGCTGAAACTGCTAATAACATGTTATTTAATACTGATAGGGGACTTATTCTTCAGTCTACATTATTCCCACTGTTTAAACCAATATAGTTTTTTACATTAGATTGGCTTAGATATTAGTGTAATTATTTAGTTATTTCTGTTACTAGGTTTCATTTTGGTTGAATGTGCCTTCCTTGTTTCATACTGAACACCAGATGTTGATCAGGTAGAACAGATCTATTGTTTTGTCTTCACTATTCTTGGAGAGGGGTTGAGCGTTATAATAATCACAGTTTTTATTTTAGTGTTACTTCTGTTTGATATTTCTCCGAAGATAATGTAGCTATTCTACATTAACAAAATGTGCATGTAAAGTAAGTTGACTAGTTTGAAATTTATTCTGTTCTTATAAAATTAGTTTCTTTTTATTTTGTGGTAGAGGGGTTTCCTTTTTATATCAAAACAAAAATTTATAATTGGTTTATTATTAATGCTTTTGTCCAGGTATCGGATGGGAAGTATACAATTTGTGGTGTTCATTTACCTAATTCAGAAGACTTCGTTGGTGTCGATGAAACCAAGATCTCCATAGCACTTGGTTTTGTGGCACACCTTGTACAGATGATAGCCTATTTCTTACACGTGCCTCTAAGATATCCTGTTTGTCACTGTGGATCTAGGAGTAAAGTAATTGACCATATTATTGATAAGCTTCCAGATAAAGAAAGAGAGTGAGTATTTAGTCAAAAATTGTCTTATTTTATGTGATGTTTAACACTTTGATGTAATATATATTTGTCTTTTATTTATGAAGTAACACTGTTTACAAACATTTTGTACAATAGTCGTAATAGCAAGCAGTTTGATGGAACTCAGATATATATGGCAAGTTAGAATCCAGTTTCTACCCTTAGCTTTTTTTTGTAATGTCACTCTCCTGTCTTCATTAGTATAACTGCCATAAAGTAGAGATATAAAAAAATATTATGAAAATGAACCCTGACCACCATAAGATTCTTTTTTTTAATATCAGTAGAATTTGAAAATTTTAAATACTAATTTATGTAAATTGTATTGCTAATTTTGATGGAGAAAGTAGATTTTCAGAAAAATCAAAGAAAAATTGCAAACATGGAGTGCTAATATACACACTCATCCGTACTCTTTCTCCCTCCCTCCTTCCGTCCTCCCCCTCTCTCTCTCTCTCACACACACACACACACAAATACTTAATTTTATATTCTTCAAGGTCCTGGATCTAACTTTTACCTTGATGACCGCTTCAGTAGTTGGTTTTCCAATGAAAATTTGCTAATAACCTAAGAAAAATTATAGATGAACTAGCTGTTACCCGTTGCGGCTTTGCCTGCAATTTTAATGTAGGCAATAAAATTTATAGTCGATTTTCAAAATCAGAATAGGTTCATTTCATTTGATATATTTCTACATACAATATTATACGATTTATGGTTTTCGGCCAAGACATATAAATTTTTGCTACTCGATACTCTAAAACAGAGTCCTGTCATATTTTAATAAAATACAGTATTATTAAAAAGTCACTATTATACAATTAAACTGGAATAGTATAGTGTTTATCTCAGGTACCTAAACCCCTGAGACATTTACATCATACCACATTTAATCTCAATTGGTCCAGTAGTTAAAGTGTGATTGAATAACAAACAAATTAACAAAAACAAACTTTCAGAAATATAATATGATTAGCTGTTACCCATCATTAGCTTTGCCCTCAATCATAATATACATTAAAGATCAGGCATCACCGTGTTAGGACCAACAATCGTGTCAGGTTATGGTGTATTTTTTTTTTTTTTTTTTTTTTTTTTAATAAAGGTTTTTAACACATCACCGTGTTAGGCCTAACAACCTTGTTAATTAAGGTTTTTTTCCTGAATCACCGTATTAGGTCCAACAACCTTCGAAGTACTCTTTTTAAAAAAATAAATAAAGGTTTTTTTTAATGCATCACCGTGTTAGGCCTAACAACCATGTTAGTTAGCTTATGGAGTATTCTTTAAAAAAAATATAAAATTTTTTTCACGCATCACCATGTTAGGCCTAATAACCGTGTCAGTTAAGGTTTGAGTACTCTATAAAAAAATATGAAGGTTTTTTCACGCATCACCGTGTTAGGCCTAACAACCTTGTCAGTTAGGATATGTAGTATTCTTTAAAGAAATATAAAGGTTTTTTCACGCATCACCGTGTTAGGCCTAACAACCATGTTAGTTAAGTTATGGAGTACTCTTTAAAAAAAATATAAAGTTTTTTTCATGCATCACCGTATTAAGCCCAACAACCGTGTCAGTTAGGATATCTAGTAATCTTTAAAAAAATATAAAGGTTTTTTGATGCATCACTGTGTTAGGCCTAACAACTGTGTCAGTTAGGATATGTAGTATTCTTTAAAAAAATATAAAGGTTTTTTCACGCATCACCGTGATAGACCCAACAATCGTGTCAGGATGTATAGTAGGCTATTCTTTAAAAAAATATAAAGGTCTTTTCACACATCACCTTGTTAGGCCTAACAACCGTATCAGTTAGGTTATGCAGTAGTCTTTTAAAAAATGGGTTTCTTATCACCCAAAACCCGTGTTAGACGTATTTTTATTGTTTTACCGATCTACAACACGTTACCGATTTTCACGGGTAGCAATTTTGAGGATATGTTGGTCACTTTTATTTTCGATTTTTATCGTACTTTCATATTTTAGATTCTTGCTTTTGGGCACATAATAAAGCATTTAGTAACAAAAATATCGAAAAATCAAGGATATGCTACACTCCATATTTACCATTTTTTCATGTAGTGTAATTATACAAATATATATACTATCTTACAATATTGAAAATTCACCATAAAGTAACAAATTAAAGTCAGTTTTGAAAAAAATGTCAACTAAAATAATTGAAAATGTAACATTAAAAGCAATAATTTTGCAATAAATAAAACACAGATTAATATTTGTAAAATGGGATTAGATCTATGTCCATCTCTGGTACCTAAATCTCAGGTCCAGTAAACAGTAATTAAACATAACTTCAGTTAACACATGCCACAAAACTAAATACTAATAATTATGTTGGGCTGGGTAAGTAGTATAATGATGTTTTGTAAAACAGGAATAGGCCTATGTTTATTTCAGATACCTAAACCATTTTCGTACCAAATTTGATCTCAATTGTTCCAGTGGTTAAAGCGTGATTGAATAACAAACAAACAAACACACAAATTTTCAGAAATATAATATGATTAAGATTAAGATAAATGTAAAACTAAGATTAAGATTAAGGTAATGCTAAAACTTTAAATATTTATAAATAGAATTAATTATGTAACTCATTGACTAGTAACTCTAGTCAAGTTTGAATTATGAAACTTGTAGATATTCTTTAATTTCCTCTCATGCTCCTGATGAGATTAAATGGACATATTTGAATCAAACTGTGTTCAGTATAAAATTTGTTTGTTACCATCAAAATATCAGACTCGTGTACTATTTAGTGACATTTTATTGTATTGAATATAAAATAAAATAGTTTCCGACATTGCTAGAATCATATTGAAATATCTGAACACATGAAAATATTTTGTCAAGTTTATTATTTCTTGTATATTTTTTTTGGGTTATTTCGCAAATAGTTAAATACTTTTATTAATTTTTTAGGTTTCCGCTATTCTCTCGTAGCAAAGAAAAACTTCTGTTTAATTATGGTGTTTATCTTCTAAATAAAAACATTGCACAACTACGATGGTATTGTGGGATATCAACTTCAGATCTGAGGGCAACGCTTCCTAACCTGATGTCACTGCTGAATCTTAAAGCCAGCCATAATGTGTTAGTATGCAATCTTAACATTTTTTTAACGACACATTTTTCATATTATCTTATTTTATTTAATGTTAGAAATTTAAAAAGCAATTGAAGGTGCTCTCTTTTCTAAAAATTGTAAATGAGTTGTATAGTGTTGATTTTATTATGTTGCTATAATTTTTATTTAAATATGAAAATATTGATGTGGCTAGAAAGAAAACATGTTTTTTGAAATAATCATTAAGCATATATTGAGGTCAAACATTGTATACCCCTAGTGCATGATATCTATTCTACCTATTGTGTGATTTTCAAGATTGAACATTTCACAAAATGTTAATTGTAAAAAAATATGCATTTCTTTCTGAAACTTGCAAAATCCGCTACCATATACTATAGTGGCAGGTACGTATAAGAAGTATACAAAAATGATTGTCACACACTCGAGTTTTTAAATGGTTTTAAACATGTAAAGAGTGACAAGATGTAACTTCTGACAGCCCACAGCCTGGATGATATTGCACGTAAGAAATAAATCTAAACATTCAAAAAGTTGACAAATTTATCTGAAAAAAACTCAGTATTCAAACAGTTATTGAGTTTACAAAAATTAGTAAGGAAAATGTTCATAAGATTTTACGTAAATGTTTCAATGTATAACAGAGTGAGTGTAAAAATGGTCCAAAAAAAGATCGCTTTGATACCCAAACGAAAGGGATGTTGAATAATCATTTGTGTTGAAATTTTAAACACACGTGGGATTGGATACCTGAAGTTCCAACTGTGATTGAGCAATACTAGATTGAGATACTGACTACTTTTCATTAAATCAAGAGTAAGACCTGATTTGTAAAAATCAGCTGTGACTTCTTTACAGTGCTAGCTCACACTAAACTGTAAAGAGGTTTGCCAAGGATGGCTACCTCTGTTAGAACATACACCATTTTCACTAAATCTTGCACCATGTGGATTTTGTATTCTTTATATTATGTGGTCCATTTCTTATATACATGGATTTATTACACTCCTAAAGATAATGTTTTGACCTTGAAACATAAACTCTAGGATCGTATTGATGAAGTTATCTTGAGAAATAGGCCTCTGATCACTATCTAAACTTCTATATCTTTCCTAATCTAGAGTTTCACAGTTCAAGATCAGATGTTCTCCAGTCTTAAATTTTATACACAGAGTTTCTGTTAAATATACCCAACCTGTGTATGTGTGTTTAGTAAAGTGTCTATGTTGTGTAATCAGATCAATCACTTACCTTATGTTGCATCTTCCTAGCATGGTGTGCTAGTTGAAGTTTGTTTAGAGGGTTCAAGAACAGTAAGTCTACTTAATCGTAGTCCTGCTATACAGTATTCCTCTACATCCTCTTTTAAGTCTAAATACCGACATGCGTATGCCACAAAACATCCTGTTAATTTGGATGCTGGTGCTTGGTTTGTAAGCTAATTATCCATTTATTTCCATTAATTTTTTTTTTATGAAGGTCAGTCTGCTTTGAAAGGAACCATATTTGAAATGATGGTAAAGATTCTGTGCAATTTTGTTGTTATGTACAGATGTGGGCTAAACTTTTGTTTATATTATCATGCTTGTTTATAAATCAAGACTTTCATGTTTTCTTTTGTACATTGGACTATTTGTTTGTTTATTATTTCAAGTACAGATACAGTATGGTACATTTTTTGATTATTCTCCTTAGTTTTTAGTCGTCTTAAATAAGTGTAACTGTTACTTTTTGTATTTAAAGTTTTATTAAGCACCAAAATTCCCCAGTTCTTTCTGTCTATAACTTTTCAATACAGTTCAAGAAACTGTCTTTTGCCTATAACCCATGCTAAGTCTTTGGTACTACTGTGAGGCTCCTATTGATAACATTATTTGATGTATTATCCGAAATTTCAGGTCCCATCAAGTTCGGATAATCAATCCTTAGTGAAGCAGTTTAAAAAACCAATTATGTAAATATATTTTTATAATTTGTAAACTATTATAGGATCTATAACCATGTGGCCATACATTTACCAGTATGTATACCATGAGGTTATAAAGTTATATTCTTCTCACAAAGATTGAATGATTGTGTTTGTGTACAAATTGTAGAAATAGTGCACTAATTTTCATGAATTTCCTTTAAAGGACTGGCCTAGAAGCCCATAAGCGTACATTATCTGGTTCGTCCTTGGAAATGCACGTCTCAGCTAGTCCACTTGGCATCATGTCTCGTCCTCCTTCTGCTCGCCATCGTACCGTCAAACCAGTTGGCTCTTCTACACTCAGTTTCTCACTAGATAAAGGTTTGGATGAAATAAGTCTATTAAAGTCTGGCAAATCCGCTTGTTCAGAATTATCCCAACAAAATAATATCGCTCATATGGGTTCCGAACCATCTTTAGCCGCCGGAAATGGAAAGAGTATTGAAGGTAGTTCAGAAGAATTAGGTCAGGAAACATATCAACATTTATGGCAGTACAATACGAATTCGGTTAGCGTTGATGATATCGAACATAAGCAGTTTTTAGAAAGTAATTTTAATATTAAAAAAAAAGAAAAAGTAGAAGAAATTGAAGATCTGGCAAGTCTAATAGATAATATGAACAAGAAGACTCGAATGAATAGTTCCTACAATAGTGATGATAGTGTGACAACTACACAGAGGTTTGATAAGTCCTCAGTCGATAACAATGTAGAAGAGGTAAAAAGTGATAGTTTAGTTTGCCAAACAGGGTTAGATAGAGTTTGTTCTACGAGTAGCGGTGATGTGACAGAGTAGAAATGGGCCTTTATACCTGTGTGCCTTTTTTTAAAATCATGGCAGCAAAACGAAAGATATGTGATAAAAATCGTGAAAATAGTATATGAAAATAATTTCACAGAAACATGACCTTTTTAAGAAATAAAACTTTGTCATAATTATTCTTTACCAAAGTTAAAACGTAATTTGTGTTCAGTTACGTGCATTTAATATCGTGTATGAATGTTAAGTTTTTAAAAAAAATATTGGAAATCAAACTCAATTTATTACTATAATCATTAATTTGGTTTATTTAAGAAATGGTTTAAATCTAATTATTTTATTTTAAAAATAAAGTATTTATTCAATCCATAATTAGATTACACAGAACTTCATTTTCAAATTTATTGGGGAAAAATCAGTTGGCTGATTCAAAAATATTTCTGCCCGTTATATTTGTCTATGTATTAATTATTTTTAAGTTTTCTACCTGTAGCTTTATTATTTGTTACAAGTTACAGAAAACTAATAAAATATTCCTTGTTACATGTGCTCATGTTATTGAGTGTCTATGGTACAATGCATCAAATATTTCTATCAACCATGACAGTAACTATTGTAGTTGTTTATAACATTACCTAAAAATATTAATGTATGCTAAATATTATTAATATGTCAGAATATGGTAATAAGAATTGAAAATTTGAAAGAATTTAATTAATGGGTTTTTACTTTTAAGTATTTTGAAAAAATGCAAGTTAGGGTGTTTTAACAAAATATATAAAATGTTAAAAAAAAACTCTAAAATGTCTTTAGGGTTACTCTGTACACAGTATGGTCTTGTTATTCGGGACTGACTTGCTGCAAGTTTTAGTTAATTATAATTTTAAATGTATCTTAAAAATAACAATACATAGTACTTATTTCATGTTTAATTTACGTGTAAAATAGATTGAATTGGGAATTTATAATCAGTCCTGAGAATTCTGTCTTAAAAAAGTACTGATTTATTTTTTGGGAGGATCAATGGAAGGTTAAGGAAGGTTAATGGAAAATACATGGAATGGTAAAAAGTTGCTAAATTAAATTACAGGCATTTTGTTTTAAGTGGGCCTACAATTTCTGCCATTACTACTATTGACTTGTAATATTCCTTTATTGACACATCTTTATACATAGCGTTCAGAAAGTGATGCAACATTATGGACCAAATCAAAACAACTCTGTTCAGTTAAAAAATGATTTACATATTGCCACAAAGTATATTCATTGTCACCGAGTATATTACGAGTTCCAGTTATGCACAGACCTATAATCCATCCACAGGAAAGTACCGTATGGACCAAATAAGTCCACTATCACACAGCTGTACAACAAGTTCCAAGAGACTAATAATGTAGCAGGTGCACCAAGGTGAAAACGAATGAGGAGTTGCTGCAGTTTTTTAATAAAGGTTTAAAAACATGCAGTGTATATTTATTTGTGTGCAATGCCTGTGCGTATGTTGATGAGATATTGGCGGTAAGAAGTCTGGAGTCTGGATTCCCTTATGAAAATTTTTAAGACCTTGGAAGAAAAGAGCCAAACGATGGGATTTAGAATAAATAGCATGAAAATGTCAGCATTGGAACTGATGCGATGAGGATGGTATAGTTATGGGGTGACAAATCTTGGAGAACATGAAATGTTTCAGTTACTTGACAAAGATCTGCAGACTGCGTACAGCAACTTCTTCATATAAGGTTGTGCCACTTTTTGAATATGTTGTATTTTGAATAATTTTGAAATTGGAGTTACAGTACTGTACTTTGAAATGAATAGACAAATGGAAACGCACAACACTAGGAATAGAAATCAGTCATATTTGGAATTTCCTGCCATTTTTATCATTATCATTACCTTTTTTTGTCGACACATTAATTAAATCTATTTAAATAGTTTTTGAAGTTGAAGTTACAGTAATTTAAAATGCATAGAAATGAAAACAATGCTAAAATTAGGAATAACAGCCATTATAGGAATTTTGTGTCATTTCTGGCATTTGTATACACATTATAAGAAGTGCAACACATTTTAACAGATTTTCAAATGTATATAAACAAATTGCACTGGGCCTAATAATAAATTGTTTAATAACATTTCTTTTTTAATTTTAATTTATACAGGTTTGAGACATGTGTATAAAGTCTTTTTTGCTGTGAGGTAAGGAAGTCCTGTAATTAAAATCAGTAACATTTTTATAGTGTTGAGGCTATAGGAATGTTCATTTCAATGTACCGTGATATATTGTTATAACACATATGGATATACCGTAATATCATATATAACTCATATCATCTAGTCCCTTAATTTCTCACACTGTACAGAGAAAAGTTTTTCTGCCAAGTCTTGGTCAGGAGAATTGACAGATAAAAAGATGTGCTTTATAACTTATTTGAACAATATGAAAACAAAACACAGTAAAATTAAACTTACAAACCTTTGTTTGCTTAGGCCACTCTTACTACTATAAGCTTAATACTTATTGCGGTACGACAGAGAAATTGTTTGTAAAAGCAACAAATTTGTCTTATAGCTTGATATTTTTAACAAACACATGTAGGGGTAGGGTGCAGTTTAAAAATTAGAATAAAATATATTTATAAAATAAGTTTAAAAAAAACATTTAAATTGGAGTTTGTTGAAAGTATTTTTTGTTTCTTGTATGTATACTTTCTACTCATCGATCCACTGGCAAATTAATTCACCCTCGGATAATTGAAGTTTATACAGTATTTTGGTTTCTATGTTAGAAAATCTACCTGCAGCCATCTTCTATAACATTTTACAATCACAGGAAATTATTGAAATCCAAGATGACAGCAAACATGTTAAAAAATCATAAAAAACATGTGTTTAATCATAAAAATCATAAATAAAAAAAAATCATAAAAACATGTTAAAATAAACATATTTTAATGTAATTTCCAAACGATTTGATGAAAACTATAGAAGATTGAAAAGGATGCTTTATATTCCTCTTCTACAAGAGTTTAGTTTGACCAAATGTATGGTATTTAGATAAAGTAGTACTATTTTGTAAATATTGTATTTTATGCAGTTAACATGAGAGTGATGGCTGTGATATTAAATAATTGTCAAATGTATTGAATTTTGTTATTATTAACTGGGTATTATAAAAGTATGATTCAAAAAAGTATTACAGTACTTGTGATCAATATAAGTTTATTATTATTTTCATTTGTGTTATCATTTAAAATTTGTTATTGAAATATTTTTGTTAAATTAAATGTTTTGTTAAGTATATTTATATTGTACCTTAATAATTTTGTTAATATATAAAGTGTCAAAAATATATTGCATTTTTAATGACTTAATACTTGTTTTTTTATTTAATTTTCTCATTTATTATATTTAATTCTCTGATTTGTTTAATAAAATTTTGTTAAAAATTAATGACTTTTCGATTAAATCTATTAGAAAATACTGTCCATCTAGTAAATATGGTCTTGCAAAGAAATGTTTGGTGCCCGATTTATTTATTTTAAGGTTTCTCACGAATATTTATATAAGACCAAAGTAGCAGTTTGAAGTAGGCCCTAATAGTAATTACAGTATAGATCACATTAATTTTAAACCTGTTTCAACTGAGCAATTCATATTATAATCTATACTATGAGTTCAGTTTACAGTGAATGAAATTTGTGTTCAATGTATAAATTACATTTTCGGTGTTAAATATTGAAAATGTCTTTATTTTTCTTTCATTGTGCATTTTCTCCAACAATATTTGTTGTCTTTTATGCAAAGATAGAAAATGAAAACAACACAAGCATAATAAATCATTTATTTGTTACCAAGATTTAACCAAACATTAATTATAAAAGACTTACAGTAAGTAGGCATCTCCTACAAAAACCTTTGGTACTGAAATATAAAACAAATTAATTAGTATTTGAATGAATCAAAATTAATAATTTTATTCAGTTACCACTGAACAAGTACCACCAAATAATATAAACTACAATGGAACCTTGGATCATCTGGGTTGTATTGTATTAACTGAAGTAAAAACAATTAGACAAATATATCTACTCTTTCCAATTTAACCCTGCAGGGGGTTCAGACTAACAGCACCTATTGAGAGGACATCCCTCGTGGTACCCGAATCTAACACACACTTTACACTCACACATTTAGGGAGGCAATAATAGCCTCAATGTGTTTTTTGCCTTAAAAAAAACTTTCCAATTTAAACTTGTTTGAAGTTAATTTTCTAGAAAATATTTATTTTGTGTTTTTAAGATGAGACTTTAAAGAGCTTAGGATGTTTGTGCATAGGTCCTTTTGGATTTTTCTAATGTTATCAAGAAAGATATGTGAAGCATCTCTCTTGAACATCTCTTGCAAATTGAAAACTTTATGTGCTGGTATCTGTGAATGTATCTGGTGGAGTCAGCTGAAGTGGGATTTAACAATCCCACCATACTTAGCTCATACTACTCTCACTCTCATCTACTACATACACACAAACACCAGAATGAATGACATTGGTCTAATGGTATGTCAAACAGAGGCCTGGGGCACCTGGTGATCTCCCAATGTACCCAAGCATACAGGAAACTTCCTTAGCTATTTTGTGAGTGTTTCCATAAGTAAGAATAAAATAGAATGAGTGGGATCTCACCGAAGTTTGTTTGGGGCAGAACCTCCGTAATAAGGGTCAATAGAAAAAAAAGTTGGAAGAGCAAGCTTCTGTAAGCATCTCAGTAAGAAACTGGAAAGTCACCAATTAGAAGTGGGGAACTACTCACCTTGAATCCTCTTCAAATCCTAGACTTTAAAAGGAGACTAGGACTGGAGACAGCATCATAAATGTACATTTCAGGAATGTAGAAAGGGGACAGAGTAGATCTACAAAGGTCAGTGCAATAGTAACCCTAGTAATTCATTTATTCATCTGTTAACATATTCTTCAATAACAAGATGACCTATCCATCCTGTTTTCCTGGACAGACCTTCTTATATGTCTTTTGGTTTAGATGTACATTTTTTCCTTCAAGTTGTTATTTTAGGAATCCAACATCCAACCATTCATTCTTGCATACTTTTTCAGTCTGCTTGGTGAATGAACCAATTGTAAACCTAAGGCATGGTTTAGGTTGTAATTGTGTTATTTTCTTTACAATTATTTTCACTTTTTCTCATATCTACAACATTTTATTGAGGCAAGAATTTCAGTGATAAAGAAGTGAAAACAGCTTAAAATACTTGGCTATCTTCACAGCTGAGGAACCGTTTATAAACCGAGGAATGGTTTATGTAAGGAAGATTTACAAAAAAATGGATAATGTGGGAAATGTTTGAACATGGAACCTATACAGAAAAGTAAAATAAATAATATTTGTAGAATCTGAAAAAAACAAACCTGATGTTTGACTTTATTTCCTCCCCCCAAAGTCATTAATTACAATAAATTTGAGCATTCTACCTATTCTGGAATTAGGAAAAATATATTTGATATCTTGGTATTTTAACCATCAATTTTACTTCAACTGCCCTACTAATTATATTTTTTTTTATTCATTCTCGGTAACTAATATATAAATTTTTTTGTGATTGTAATTAATTTAGTACTAATTAGTGGTACTAATTGCATAAGTTAAAGAAGGTATACCTACACCAGTCATACTACATTTAATATACTGTATTTTTGCACTGTATACTCTAATGAAGGTTTGCTTGAGGAAATTGAAAAGGCAGAGGCTGTATGTGCTTGTTTCTTTAGGAGCCATATGTCTTTAAAATATTTAAACAATATGACATTATTACAATAAGACAACTTTATTTTGTTGTTTTATATCTCCCATTTCATTACTGTACGATTGCCTTTTAAAGCCATAAGAAATATAAAAAAAACTTTTTTGCTTCTTTAGTACCAGTATTTAAAGAAGATACAGTAGGTCTTAAGTTCCAAAAATTTTAAAATTTATACAAATTTCTTTTAAGTTATTACTTTTGCATCTATGGGTAGTCGTAATTATATAATGAATAAAAATCACAATTTGCATCAATTTAAAAGGCCTTTAATATAGGTTTTAAACGTCAAAAATGTGTTTGAATTTTATTTTACTAAATATACTAGTTTTAGTTATTTATCACTAAAAGAACTAAAAAATTATTACTTTGGTAATCTCAAAAAGAGTTTAGTTTATATTACAGTATTTTGACAATTAGTTGTTGCTCTGTTTACTTCTGTAGTGGTAAAACAATCAACAAACTTGATTTATCAAAATTGACTCGTATGATTTTGATTAAATATGGAGATTAGCTTTGTACTGGCATGTGTAACAGAAATTTAAAGTAGTTTTAAAAGAAGACTTTAAAAAGTTTTAAAACAGCTTAAAGAGTATATTTTTTATGTGATGCTCATACATTCATGACTGTTACAGCTTATAATATTATGTAATTGTTCCTATAAAACTAAAAAATAAAATAAAATCTTATCCTGTATGGTAATAAAATATAAAATGAAAAAATTAGGCATATAATTAACACAAATTGGTTTAAATTACTTTTTGCCACACAAGGTGGTGTAGACTAGCTGCACCTATTGAGAGGATTTAGATGTCCCTTGCGGTACCTGAGTCTGACACACACACACACACACACACACACACACACACACACACACACACACACACACACACACACACACTTGCAACACTACACTTACAATTTTTAACACTTTCATCTCACATGTACATTTAGTGAGGCGATAATAGCCTTAATGTGCTCTTTACCTTAAAATAAAAAAAAAAAAACATTTTGCACATTGGTTTTGTACATTATTGTACTCATCATAATAAAATCGTTGTATATAAAATAATGAAAATCCTTCAAGAATATGCTTTAATTTTTAAAAAAATATTACTACTAGTGTCTTTTTTATAAATGATAATCCATTCATAATTAATAATTGTCATAGTTTACTACTTGGAATTAAAGATGGCTGTTATAAGAAATTATAATTATTTAACCATGTTGTAAGTAGAACACAATTTATTACAGTTACTGGCAAAAATAGAACAAATCACATTGTTCTGTTGTATGTTGGATTGATAGAACAAAGCACAATGGTGTAACAATATTTATAGGTGGAGTGTTGCAATGGATTTCAAGGTTAGAGTGTTCAAAGTACCGTACTTGTCAGTTGGCACAGAGATTACGCTCATCGTTCCAGGTATGTGGAGCACTCAGAAAAACCAGTTTTATCTAACCATCTCTGGTCACGTGTGAAGATTCATAACTGAAGACAGTGTATCAAATAACAGAATAACAATGTTTGGAAATTAAAAAAAATTGTGTTTTGATATTGAATAGAAAAACTAAAAACAAACCCAATGATGATCAGTGTGTTTTTTTTGACTCTTAAACTTTTTTATTTAAAATTTGGTACTACGACGGGTTGTAAAATTTCATATTTGTGATAAAATTTCGAACAAAATCTAACAAACTGATTAATGTGAATTATTGCTTTTAAATATTTTCATGCAAAATTGTCTTAAAAACTAAAAACTATTGCAATTTTTAGGAAAACTGGTTATACAAGCTAAATTTTGCTGAAATTGATTCATTGTTTAGTCTCCACATTTTTTACAGACAGACATCCATCTGTACTAGGGTAATTTTAGTGGATATATATAAAAAACGTTTTCAAAATTGAATTTTTGTACAATAATTTTAGCATTCAGCATTCAATCAGTTTAACAAACATTTAAATAGGCCATTATAAAAAAAAGAGTTGGTATTAAATTTTAAAAATTACTAAAATTATAATTTAGTTTATAAAAAACTAAATTTTAGATATAATTAAGAAAGGTTTTTAAGAGATGCATTCAAAACTGTTGGTAGTAAAAGAGATGCTACAAGAAGACAATATGAATGACAGATTTATATAAAATATTTACTTATTATTCTCCTTACTTCTATTTGAAAATTTTGATTAAATGAATCTGTGTCTCTGAAGCACCATAATATCACAGAGAGATATTTTTAGACATTTAGTTCTTTGGAAATACCTTTTTAATCTTAGTGTTTTAAAATTTTAGATTTTTAATTAAATTTTTACAAAAAAATTGAGATGTATTTATGTAACAATGTATTTTACAGTTGTTGACATAAACTTCACATAGACTTATAATAATTAGAATAAGTTTAATTAATTTTAATGGCAAAGTTATTTTAGACATTTTTACAATAATGGCTCTATAATTACAACAGCAGTGTTAATTTTATTTTCAATAATTTAATTTTATGTAATGGAAGTATTTCTTGGAACACTTAAAACTAACACAGTTTAAGTGAAGATACTGTATTTGAACTTTTTTATTGTTTACATTGAATGTTGTGAAGGGAAATATTTACATTGCAGATTTATTTTTGAATACGTTACTTGTATAAGTCTGCTCTCTGGTAGCGTTATCAAAAACTAAATTTGATTTTGGGTTAAACATAACCTTGCTACAAATTAAGCTAATAATTTGTTCACATTATTAAATAATGATTGTGGATTAACATTATATTTCTTTTACAATACTTACAGTTTCTTTTAAACTACCTTAATAATTATTATTAGCCTATATGCAAAACTGGGGATGGGGAACTTAAAATAATTCAATTTATAGGACTTAATTTTTGGTTATTTATCATGTAATAAATGAAATAAACAGCTGCAAAGTTTGTTTTGGTATCTTCAGTCAAATTATAAAAAAAATATAATGTAATTCTAACACTGAATATGATAATTAAATGTTATTTCAAATATGCGAAAGACAAAATAGTTAATAATTTGTTAACTATTTTAAATGGCTGCCATCATTAAGTGCCATCTTTAACCTACAAGAATTGCAAATTTCCATATATGTGCTCTTGAAGGAATGAAATTGTGGAGAATCAATATCACTGTTTTTCCAGTTTTAATTGCGGATTCAGCCTTGTATCCATTTTTTTCTTTAAACAGTTGGCTGACTATATATATATTTGCATCATGTTTGCCATTGTTTGTTCTGGATTTAAAGTTGTAATTACCACATTTTTTCACTAACTATACTTTGGTTTTGGTTTGATATATACTTTGGTTTTCATACAGACAATAAGTATATATCTGTTATGGACTGTGTATTTTTACTACAAATATACCTGTTGTAGCAATTGGTATTCATTCTCAGAAGATTTTATGATAATATTTTCAGTCCTCAAGCGAAAATGGTATTCCCACCTCTTGCACACAAAATTACACAAGTCTTGTATCATTTACAGGCAAAGGTATTATAAAATAATATGCAAAGAAATCATTGTTAAATTAATATATATTTTTAAAAATTAACAACTATAACAAACGTATAGTTTACACTCTTAACATTTATAGAAATCTACAAGCTATAATTTAACATTGGTCCACAATTAGATATTATTGTCATAAACAAAAAATATAATTTAAGGCAAAAATAGAAGATTTTGATAACTAACACAATATACTAAAAACTACCAATATAAAAATATATTAAATATATGTAAAAAATATAAACAATTATACATAATATTATCAACTTATATTAGTTTTACTACTAATTTAAATTGAAACTATTAAATATATTATATAAAATTCATTTAAAATATTATATTTTATAAACTCTGATATAAATAAATGAGTTGAACGACATAGTCACACGAACAAAGGGAGTGTCACTCGGTTTGTAATCACGTTGCACTGTTAGCCTATAGGTTATTGTTTGATGGTGGCTGCCAGTGACACTGTGGAAACATGATTCGTGATTGAGGCAGTGGGAATAACAAAAAAATAATTGTTATATAGTGGATATTTACTTGGTGATCACCAAGTTCAGGAACTCTTCGCGTGTTTTTGGGTCGTCTCTGAATACTCCCAACATTGTTGAAGTGACAGTCTTGCTGTTAATTTTTTGTACGCCGCGCATCACCATGCACATATGTCTGAAAGATAGTGAAGAATAGATAAGTAGAGTTACTATTGGTTAACTGTAACTGGTAAATTAGCTACTAGTTGGTCCACTAACTAGTTGGTCCACTAATGTAACAGTGCACAGATCTGCCTTCTAGAATATGTTTAGAACGGTCTTTAAAGATTTTATATATGTGTTATCACTCTTTTACAATTTTAATTCAATTTGATTCAATCCTAGAGCAAAAATTGGTTTTGCTGATAACTTCAACCAGATCATTACCGAGTGATATTCATTCATTCATGCAAAATTACGGCAATTATCTCAAATATTTCACTACTCTTTTGTCATAGTTTAGCAATTTTAAAATTAAATTTAACTGCTACATTATGAATACTTGAACACTGATAACAAAGATGAAATCAGATTTTCAAAAAAAAGTTACACTATTTTAAGATTTTAAATGGCTACTGTTTTAAAATGGATCAATGGATTTTGCTAAAAACAATCAATGGATCAAAGATCTTGCTCAAGGAGAATGACCAATTTGGTAAAAATATCTATTTTTAGTTTTTGACCTTTTATTCATTCTCCATGATTTTAGCTTTAATTATATACTAAATTTATTAAATTCTGATAATTATAGCACAATTTACAAGCTATTTTGTAAATCCATGAACCTTCACCTTACACTACCTCAAACAGCAGGGGGTGTGCAGACTAGCTGCACCTATTGAGAGGATTTAGACATCCCTCACGGTACCCGAGTCTAACACACACTTACACTTACAACACTACATTTACGACTTCAACACTTTACACTCACACTTGCATTTAGGGAGGCGATAATAGCCTCAATGTACTTTTTGCCTTAACTAATAAAAAAAGAAGAAAAAAGAAAAAAAATACACTTCCTCAGGTGAGACTCAAAACCGGAGTGAACCTTTTTTCAACTGCTTAATCTGGTCAAGAATTTCTAAATCGACATTTGTAAACAAACAAACCAAGAGTTACAATTAGGAGTTTTTTAAACACATATCAAGAAGGCAATATAGTCAACTGTTTTATACCATAGAAGTTTGATATTTCCCCTGGAACAAACTGTGTCGAAACTAAAACGGATAAGAATTATAAAATTTAAAAAGAACAAAGAGAGAGACAAAAAAAATTAACCAAGTGTAAACAGCAGCCAAAGAATACTAGAAGACTTGTGTGAAAAAGAAGAAGACTCAAAAAACCTGCATATATCTCATTAATACAGTTTGAGGTCTGATACCACAAACTTGTATGAAGCTAATGTGCTAACCACTACTCTACTCTGATATTTTTCTAATGTTATTTTAAAAATAAAAACATGCATAAATAGGAATTTAAAGCTAATAAAAGCACATAAGCTAATACTTATGTGTTGGTAAAGGCTTGTAGAATTTGTGGTTTTATGTTAAAGTTATATAAATGGAGCCAGTTTTGCAAACGTTTTGAAAACTAGGCATCTAAAGAAATTAAGTGTTTTTTTGTATTAGTAAATTTTTACACTTATTTTATATCATTTTTAAAAGCTTAATAGTGCTAGTTTTTTAAGGTATTATTTCAAAATTTTTTATCCCTCAGTTCAAGTAAGTTGAATCCCTCAACCAACCAGCCCTCATCCATAAAATTGCATTAATCTGTCAGTGTAAGCATAATCATACTGCAGTACTTACACTCCTTCAACGACGACTGCGACTCCTGCAGGTTGTACAGCCTTCGTCACAGCAATTGCAATTTGTTTAGTTAGTCGTTCTTGAACTGTGAAAAATCAATTAGTTAATTTTAATCACACACAAATACACAACTATAAATATAAAATAGATAAAAGACGCCTAAGCTTGCGATAGAAAACTAAACACTCAAAGCTAATTACCCAACTTGGTCATGCTAAAACTTACATGTGACCAGCAAACCCACAAGTAAGTTATGAAAAAAGCAAGATTAAAAATTAAAAATCGCAACACACAGCTGTCTTGCTGACGTGTTGAAAGGGAATTTCCAAAAGTACTTTTTTTTAATCTTATCCTGTTTTTTAAACAATGTACCCTCTTTTTGAAACTTTCATCATCATAAGTATCATTAAAAGTCTGTACATCTCAAATTATTAAGGATAATATTTTTTTAAAGAGAGAAAAAGAAGGATCATGTAATTTCTTAATATTTAAAACCATATTTACTTTTTATTCTAATAAAAATAAAAAAGTATATAAAAACTTGTAATTTACATGTTGATTACAAATTGTTTTATAACAAATTCCCAGTTGTTTGTTGATTACAAACTGTTTGATAACAAATTCCCAATTGTTTGTTGATTACAAAATGTTTGATAACAAATTCTCAATTGTTTGTTGGTTGAAAATTGTTTGATAACAAATTCCTAATTGTTTGTTGGTATTTGTTATGCCCTTTAAAATTTCAAATCGCGTTGGAAAGACGAAAATGAACCCAGACCGGCCGCCATTTTGAAACCATTAAACGTATTTTACTGTTTGGTAAACTTGCCCATGTTATTAATAAAATAGATTTTTCTGCTAATTTTGAATTGATCTGAAATTGCGAACGTGAGCGAGCTAAACACAAAAATTTTAACTACCCTTAAATGTGATCTAGTGGTCAGAACTGGAGCTCATTTCAAGGTCCCGGGTCTGGGTCTTACTATGATAGCCACCACAATAGCTTATTTATTTTGGAAATTAGCTAATACAAGAATATTCCATCATTAAATATCAGTTTAAAAAACAGATTAGCTACTGTCTTATAGAGATACCTAACAGAAGTAATCGGTAGTCTATGTGTAAGAATACATGCAGTCAAAAATATCTATCATGTTTTTAAGTTTTTTAAAAAAAAATTGTGCATTAGATAAACTAATACAAGAATAGGCAGTCCATTATTAATCAATAGGTACAAAAACTCAACTCTAAAATTAGTATGTTATTTTTGTAACAATTAGTCTTACTGACACATGGCATTAGAAATTGTACACTCACTAGGCCTATGCAACCAGTTAAATTAAAAAAAAATTATTTGTTATTAAAAGAAACACTAGTGTAGGCTACAATTAATAAAATTACTTATCATAAACTTACCTTGAAGTCTACGACTATAAATCTCTACGATCCTGAAAAAAATTAATAAATTATTATTAATTTATATTAAGAATCAATATTATATAAAAAAGAACACTATAAACAGAAATAAATTGAACTAAGAACCTACTTTCTTGCAAATTTGTTACTATGTAATTCAGGGGCGTAGGGACAGGTACAGATAATCCCAATGGGGCCTCCTTGTTTTACCTCTCTTTTTGGACTTCCGCCCAAACACCAAACATCATCAGAGTTCACGTGACCACCATTTTCACAGTCATTTTTAATAAATGTTAGATACGAGTATACAAGATAAAAGGGTGATTAGGATAAATAAAAATATTAAAAGTTATTTTTACTTTCCAAGACTTTTATAAAAGTAATGATTTTAACAATATTTTGGGTTTTGTTATGTGCTCTATTGTTTTCGTTGAGATTTATTAACCCGCGGAAGATAAAATTTATTACGATACATTACGATTTTTAGCCATTTATTGCGGAACTATTTTCCGACGTCTATTTTTATAAAGTCGCGGCAGCTTTATATCCGCCGCAATAACACTCGTTACAGAGATAAGTTGCTTTTGCAGAATAATAGTTATACAACCAACAACTGAGTCGAGTTAGCTTGAAGTATTTTTTAAAACAAGTGTATATCTTTCATTATTAATAACACTCATTTCATTAATCGTTTTCGCAATGAAAAACACTATCGTACAACCGAATTAAACACCTAACATCCGAATCGAGTTAGTTCCGAAGTAAACACTCAACAATCGAGACGAGTTAGTTTGAAGTCCTTTAAAAACATTTTATTCTTTTCATTATTAAGTAACAAGCATTTAATTAAAAATTTTCGCAATGAAAAACACATTTCTTATTTTCACGCGGTAATCATTTTGAGGTTATTTTAGTCATTTTTATTTTCATTTTTTTGTAACTTCCTGTTGTTTCTACACTTTTATATTTTGGATTATTAATATTAGGCCTATAATAAAGTATTTTGGTGCAAAAATGACCAAAATTGACAAAAGTCCGAAAACTCAGTTTTACCACTGAACGTAAACACACATACTACTTATTTAAAGTAGAAATTACATTGAAAGTTGAAAATCAACCTTGACCGTCGTAAAGAATCTCTTAATTTCAATGAATTTTGAAAACTAAAAATGCCAATTTATGTGGTTTTTAACGCTGATTACGATGGCGGAATCAGATTTTCAAAAACATTTTAGAAAAAAAGTTATAAATGTTTAAAAATTTGAAATTGCCGAAATTTTGAAGCTGTTAAACAAAATTTTCTGGTTAACAACTTTTCTAAAATAAATTTTTGTGCCAAGTTTGAATCAAATCGGATTAAAATTGCGAATGTGAGCTTGCTAAATATACAAATTTAATACGCTAAAAAAAGAGGTCTAGAGGTCAGGATCGATGGTAATTTTACAGGACCCGGGTTTGGGTCTTACCATGATGACTCTAATAGCTCATTTTCTAATGGGAATTCGCTAAAAGAACCGTATTTTTTACACAATACTACTATGTTTTATTTTAAAAAGGATATTGCTAAAGGTATTATTAGTTTTACCCTGATACTCTCGAGTTATTTGTAAAACAATAAAAAGTAACAAAAACTATAAATCTTACCAATTATAAACTTATACATGCATTTTGCATACCTTGCAAGTTTGCTGAGTCCAAGGATCTTCTTGTTTGGTAGGTAACCAATGGAAACTTTGCCGTAGAACGGTACCAAATGATGTTCACACATTGAAAACATTTCAATATCCTTAACTACTACCATCTCGTCATGATCTTCGTCAAATACTGCATCATTCAGTACCTCTACAACAATGAAATCTAAGTCAGCTGATGCAATTATTTAAAGTTAAAAATATAAATTTATTTAGTAGAAAATATAAATTGGCAGTAGGCTACATTTTATTACGGTACTAGTATTACCCGTCGTGGCTTCGCCCACGAAACATAAACTGTTTCAGTAATGTAATAATTTAGAAACATAAAGAAATATATTAATAAAAGCGTGATCATCTAAACTCGTGATTATTTTACAGTGAATATGAAAAAATATTATAACATGAATATGTTGTTTTATTCAAACGTGTTCCATTCGAATTTAAGAAAATCTGATAAAAAATATTTTTCTCCAATACAAACATTATACCTCTTTTATATTTTTGTCCTTTAGGGGATGGATTCAGGGGGGATGCTGAATTACGTGTATCATAATTTGTGTTTTAGAATATTTTGTTTACTTTTAAGAAAAGCTGATAAAAATATTTTTCTCCAATGAAAACACTCATTTTCTCCAATTATATATTTTTAAAAATTTTTAAACTTTTAGGAAATGAATTTGGAAAAATGTTGAATTATTTTCCAGAAAAATGTTCCATTATTTCTGTTTCATAGCATATTTCTAGAACATACGATCCAAAACAAATATTTTTTCAGTGCAAAATTGAATAACCCTTTTTACATTTTCTACCCCCTTTCAATCTCTTTAGAGGATGAGTTTTGGGAAATAGTGAAAAATATATTTCATTACTTATATCTAAGAGTAACTATGTTACGTTTGAAGAAGGTCAGACGAAAAACATATTTTTCCAATATAAATTGTTGTACCTCATTTTTACCTCTTTAGGGGTTGAATATTATAAAATCGTTTTTCAGTTCACCCCTACGTGTGGTGGTAACCCTGAAAATTTCAAATCTTAGCTATAGTCTCGGCTATACACTGATTATTACATTTGGACCGGGTAAGTAGTTTAATGGCGTCAAAATCAATTTTTGCAAAACCATTTTTTAGTGCTCCTTGACATTGTTGTAAGAAGGTACCTTGAAAATTTCGAGTCTCTAGCTATAGTAGTATTGACTGTACGTTGATTATTAAATTTGGACTGGGTAAGTAGTTTAATGGCGTGAAAATCAATTTTTTGCAAAATCCTTTCTTAGTGCACGCCTACATGGTAACATAAATATACCCTGAAAATTTCAAGTCGCTAGCTAAAATAGTTTTGGCTCTGCGTTGATTATGAGTCAGTCAGTCAGTCAGTCAGGACTTCTTCTTTTATATATTAAGATTTAAAAAGATTGAGTGCAGGAAACTTGTAGAACACTAAACTTTGTCAGATTTAAAAGCTACATTTTATTGCAGTATTTAAAAAAATGAGTGCAGGAAGCTTTTAGAACACTAAATATTGTCGCATTTAAAAGCTACATTTTATTATGGTATTTTAAAAAATTGAGTGCAGGAAACCTTTATAGAACACTAAAAGTTGTCGGATTTAAAACAATAGAATATCCTAAACCAGATATGACTGCGGTAATGTAATATAAGGTTGATAAAGAAATATATATTAAGTTTGTTGACACAACTGTCACTTCCTTTCACATTAATCATCTTAAAAACAGACTCAGATTGCTTTTGTATGTTCTAGGAGAACCTTTGTAAGCAAAATAAAAATATAATATGAGCTAATAAATATTAATTAGGCTATGAACTTTATAAAAAAATATATACCGTACTCAGAATTGTGTTAGGCCAACAACTATTTGCAAAGAAGTAAATAAAATCGACATTATTTGTAAACAAATGATAACTACAAAATATATTACAGTCTTTTATAACCTAAATTAAAGACTTTTATAATATCATACATTTTTATACTTTAGGCCTAACAAAATTTTACAGTTGTTCATTTTACTTAAGCCTACACCATAAAAAATATTACAATTTGGCCTAAATTATTTGAACTGTTGGAAAACCAGTTCAAACGTATAAACAACCATATTTTGTTTGACTTTAATATGAATAAATTTTAATAAAATATTGATAAAAAAATCCAGGTACCTCAAATACAAATATTGAAGGCCCTACGAAGTTAATTCACTTAAAAAGAGAAAATGTCTCCTCCTTCCGAAAGAATTGCTTTTATCTGAAGGAAATAATTATATTAGCCTACGCCTAACCTCCAAAAGGTTGTCATCTACAAGAAGAGTTTATTTATAAGGCCGTGGGAGGAACTTAACCCCGAGCGATCTAACCTCTTTGTTTTGTAAAGTTAATTTAAACAAGTTTCCCCTTTGATGTTATACCTAATTATAAATTAAAACTACTCCATAAAATTGTTGTTTGCTGGTTTTTTCTCCCTGATAGATAATAGTTTGTTTATTGTTACGAATCGAGTAACAAAATAGAAAACATGTAGGTAGGCTACCCCTCCCTTTGTTTGTTATTTTGTATTTACATATACTATGAAAAATGAACCATCGGCTCAAAAATTGGAATAAGAATTTTAATTTTTAATTTCTTTTTAATGGGTTAAAGCTAGCGGGTTTAAGGAAAGGACCAGTGTTGGAAAGTCATAGAAAAAGCTTTTGTGTCTGTTAGAAATGAATAGGTGTTTTTGTTTTTCAATTTTTGCTATCAAATTATTTATTTTTTCTTTTATTTGGACCTGGTAGATTATGCCAAAATTTATGTTAAATCTGTTAAACGATTTTCAGAAATTAGTCCTTTTATATTTACCTATATAAAAGAGTAGCTGATCGCTACTTTTTTACTTCCTTTCGGAATCCCTAGAACTTGAATTTTTTGTCACAGCCGACAATAAATTTTGTTTCGTCTTTTAAATTATATTAATTTATAGTTTTTTTGTGTTTAACGTCCGACTATTGTGCACACTTGGGCTAATGCAGACGGTGGGATGATTTATAGCGTATGAAAATGCCAAATTCTGGCCGGGAATCGAACCCGGGTCTTCGGGGTGAAAGCCTAGTACGCTATCAACTAGGCCACCGAGGCGGCTATTAATTTATAGTACGAGAGTAGGTGCTATATGCAATGTTTTAAACATTGTCATAGATAAACTACCAATCACTTAATATGAATTACAGTAGTTATATTCGTACAATTTTGCAACTAAAATACATGAAAGCTTTGTTTACTTCGAAAAATTGTACAGCTACTGTATAAAGTTTATCTATGTTACTATTTTATTTATTTCTTTAGTATTATGATTTTGAAGTCAGGGTAGTAATCAAAAACCACTATTCAATTATTCAGTATGTTGTTGAAATAAGTGTATTACTTGTTTCCATCAAGGCATCAGTCAGTTCGTAGAGTAGCATGTTGACTGTTGATGGTTTATTAAGTGTTAGGATCGTTTTATGAGTTTTTATAAAAGATAATTTAGTCAAAGTTAATGTTTGTTTTAGTGTTGAGTGTTGATAGTTGTCTGTGCTTGTTAAGTAATAAAGGTAATCATATTTGTTTAATTTCTTAACCTTAACTTTAAAATGTTTAAACTAAATATCGGATAATAATAAATTATATTCTAACCTAACTTTTGTGAAAAAGTTTAATATTTTTCTTCTTTTAACGTCATCTTCACTATTGTACAGTAAATGAAATTACTTAAAAAGTAAAGAAATATTGCATTAGAAATAAGCTGACTAGATGTAATTAGCAAGTAAGCCTATTAAGTACCGGTGTTTCACGTAGAATAACCAATAAATTATAAACTATTATTATTATAAATTATAAAGCTAGTTAGTCTAAACGTATAGATTACATTTTTGTTTTAGATTTTTGTATAATGACCAAGAGGTTGCAGGTTATTATTTATTGTGCTTGTAAAAAAAGAAGTTTTTGATCCAATAAAGTTCTGGTGATTCTATAGGTTACGACACAGTTTTAGTAATTATTTTAAAATATAGATGTCACACATTTAGGCCTTTCGTGTTGGTGTTGGGGAGTATTGAGGGGTAATGGAGCAGTATAAAGTCTTTGTAACCAAGGGACGTTTTATTGTGGAACCGGAAGGACTGCAAAAGCTAAATTGCTTCTCTCAAGAGCTCTCAGTTCTGCCTGGTTCTGCTTTGCGCTGTATTGTTTAAGTTTAAAGGGCAATTTAAAATTTATTCATTTTTAGACGCGATTTCGCGAAGTACCACTACTGATGTTGTGTAATGGCTTTTTAACGCTGATAAAAAAGTAAGTTCGTACCATTTTTACTAACAGTCTAGATTCTAGCCGCCTCGGTGGCATAGTTGATAGCGTACTGGGCTTTCACCCCGAGGACCCGGGTTCGATTCCCGGCCAGGTCTTAGCATTTTCATACGCTATAAATCATCCCATCGTTTGCATTAGCCCAAGTGTGCACAATAGTCGGACGTTAAAAAAAACTAAGTCTAAATTAAAAAAAAATATTTTTGAAACAATGATTTACATTATTTTGGTTACTTAACGTCCATACTTTATGCCAGTTAGACTAATGAGGACGATGGATCAGTGTTAACGGTAAGGAAAAATCAACGTGAGCAACTGCGGCTCGAACTAAGAACCATTAAGTGCGCAGTTGAGTGACGCAGTAGACTGACCGATGTTTTAGCCAAATTTTCAAATAGGTGCAGCACTCATTTTTGATTATTTGGGCTTGTTTGATTACTACCAAAATTAAAATTGATTGATGTGTTGAAATTTAAAAAAATTGACTTAGTCTACTTAATTTATTGAAATTGCCTTCTTATAGTTTTGAGTAAACTTAAAAAAATCGAAAGATTTTAATTCTTCAATTTTTGTAGCCCTTTTCACACACACACTCACACACAGGATAAATTCCACACAACACACACAAAAAATAATTTGCGCGCACAAACACTCACTCTCTCTCTCACTCACACACACACACTCTCTCTCTTACTCACTCCTCTCTCTCTCTCTCTCTCTCACACACACACACACACACACACACACACACACACACACACACACACACACACACACTAAAAATATTATTTATGTAACTCAATAGCCTATACATTTTAAAATTAAGCATGTTTATTTTTTAATACTTTATCATGAAATCTTGCTTTACTTTTTCTGTTCCTTCGAAACACAACAATCTTATGGGTAGGTCTACAAAAAATTGTTGGCTTTTACACCTACAAAACAATTTCTGTACAACGTTCATCTTTGGCCGTAGTTAAGCGGCAAGAAAATGTTATTGGGTAAAATAAAATAATTTTAAATTTAAATTCATTTTTTTGTTGTTGTAATCGAAAGTATAAGAATAAAACATCGGGTTGTATAAGCAAGATACATTGTTATAAAATAGAGAAAACCTATGGTGACAAAGTATGCAATACATCTAAGTTAAACGTCGTTACAAGTGGCTGGGGAACAATTCATATATGGCCTAACTACGTTACTGCTCCCTTTTATAGGCCACTACTTAAGCTACGACACACCAAGAAAATGTGTTCGTGATTATACGAGTACACAAATTATTCTTTAGCCTGCGTTTAGAATTACAACGTTCTCGTTACTGATCGAGTGATGCTATTTCATCTCCAGCGAACAGCTGATTTTGAACAACATATTTTTGTAAGATTCATAGGAAACCCTATAACTGGTCTAAACGGAAAGTAGGAAAATTATGAAACCCAGTTTCGATAATGAAAAATAGAGCGGTGCCAAATACATTTTTAATTTCAAAATGAAAAGAAAGGGTTGAATTACATTCCTCAAAAGTATTTTATATTTTATAATATAATTATAATAATAATAATTTATAATAATAATTATAATTATAATTTATAATATAATTATAAAGAGGTATAAAGTTTTGTATTTGATATTAGATTAAAGGCGATATGTTGTTGGTTAGTACAAGGCAATGTATTTAAAAATACATAGCGTTATTTAAAATGTTTAAAAAAATCAATACGGTGAAAACAGAGCTAGAATATTATATGCCTCTTTTCTAGTTTGGATACTAGGCTCTATTTGTTGGTTTCTCACAAATCAAGCAACTTTCGCTATCATACCGTTACAGGTTTTCAAAAATTAGCTCTTGTTTAATTTTTAAATGTTATACAAAATTTTCACTCTTACTGAAACGTGGACTTTTAGGGAAAATTAACGCAAACACGATATCGTTTTTCATGCTGTTTTTCACTACAATACCACAAATTTTAAGTTTCGTTATTGTATGTCAAATTAAAGAGGTCCGACTGTTGATTACGGAAATGTATGTGTTTTTAAAAATCAGTATAGAGGGAACAGAGCTCGTGTTAACAAATTTCGTGCATCTTTTCTAATTTAGATCTTTCTTCCGCTTAAAATTCCGTGCTTTTTCCGATTCCTGGCTTCCATTTTTCTCTGTCATTCCATAGACCTTGATCCAATCCTTTCTCTCTCAATTCCTTATCAATGTTTTCTCTCCAAGTTAATCTCATTTTTCCTTTTTTTCGGTGGTTTCCACCATATGGTTTCCATTTTATAATCTCTTTGGAGGTAAATTTTCGTCCATACTTTAGACATTGTGTGCTTCGCATCCATGATTTCACGAATACTTGAATTTCTTATCTTTTCCTTTTCGACCGACCTGCGGTTCTTCGTCAATAGTCAATTTCTTCAAGACATTTTCTGTTTTTTGTTTCAGTGGTCGTACTTTGCTTCTATATGAGATTGTATTCTTTATAATTGTATTATATATTCTACGTTTACTTATTTGCGATATCTGTTGATCCTATATGATGCTGTTCAGTATCCTTATTTCTCTTCTTCCAAAGGTGTTCCGTTCTTTTATCGCTGTGTCTAAGAGTCCATCACTAGTAATTAACATTCCCAAATACTTGTAAGTTTTACATCCCTATTTTGTATTTTTGTGTTATATTCCAATAGCTCTTCCCTCCAATACACATTCACTCTGTTTTGTTTAGGTTTACCTCAAGTCCCCAAATCTTTAATATATATTTGAATATTTGAATATTATATAATATTTGAATATATAATATTATATAATATATGAATATTTGAATAATATATATAATTTAAATATATAATTTAGATACAAAGTTATAAAATGTTTTTCGTGTAATTTATGTACAAAATTTTATCGTTTAAAAGAAATCAAAAATTTAAACTTAATGTAAAATCAAAATAAAAGTATTTCATTAGGATTATGGCCTATTCTTCCCGTCAGTGATCTATCCACTCACCTCGTAAAGGCTACCGCGGTTTCGAAACTCTATAGTTTCATCTTCAGGCCGTGATACAAAAAGTTAAATCCTTCTGTCGAGGACGTCACAAAGTCAAACAAAACATTAAAACATACATCACAAACACTGAACACAATTACATGGTCGGATATGAACTACAATAGAGAAAAAGTAGTTTTTTATTACAGGTATGTGGATGATATAATTGTACTTTCCGAAGGCAATAGTAGACAATTAACAAATTTCAATAAATTTCTTAACACAATACATCCGAACCTTTATTTCACACTGGAAGAAGAGACTGAAGTGATAATAGATTAAATTTTCTTGACCTATCGATTTCAAAAGTAAACAATAGTTTCAAATACAGTGTTAATAGGAAACCTACCACAACCAGCCAAACAATACATGTTTCATTCCACCATCCATACAATATAAAAATGGCAGCTTACAATAGTTTGGTACACAGGTTAATTTCACTCCCTATGGACAAAGGAAGCTATGGAAATGAAGTGAACATCATTAAATTCATAACTGTTTCTAACGGATATAAAAGCTCAATTGTTGATAGGTTTATTGCCAAACACAAAAACAAAAATTAAAAAATCGTTCCTGATGAAAAACGTACATCTCTACGGAATATGATTCAACTTAAAGCCACACCCTAAAAAAAGAATTAGCCAAAGAAAATATAAATGTCTCTTTCAGAACAACTAATAAGTTATCAACATTATTAAAGAAGCCAGTTGCAAATACAAGTGGAGATAACTTTGAAAAAACTGGCTTATACAAAATTAAATGTAGCGATTGCCAAGCTGCTATATCGGTCAGACATCTCGCTCTTTTAAGAAAAGATTTAAAGAACACATACCAAGAAGTGCATTATCGACAAACTTGGCTTTCGCAGAACATCTTATGGACAAAAACAATAAATTCGAAGACATCCATACCAACATGGAAATATTACATTTATGTCATAAAAGCAGTTATATGGATGCGATTGAAGAGTTTGAGATTTACAAGAGCAAAAAATCAGACCCCCAGAACATCCTCAATGAAAAACATTCATTTAAATTAAATTTAATATATGACATGGCTCTAAGGATAAGTGATTTGAATAAGTAACAGGAAGAATAGGTCATAATCCTAATTAAAGGAAAAATAGGTCATAATCCTGATTAAATATGTGGTCCGGTGGCTATGTTACAATAATGAAAGGCATTTCAAGTAAAAGTTAAACAAAAAAACATTAAATTTTGGCAACAAAATTGAAATTCGAAATAGCCTATTTTTTTTTGTTAGCTAGGTAAGCTTGCACGTATACTACTACGCCTGATGTATAGTCCTTGTTAATGTGATTCTTTTTATATGGTTTTGGCAACCTTTGACTGATTACTTGAAGTTCTGAAATGGTGTAATGTGTTTTTAAAGTGCCTCATTTAACAGGCCGTAAGTAAAGACTCTACTTAATATCTGAAACAATTTCCGGTACCGAGAACTGAAATGATTGGAAAATAATTGCAGTATAAACATAGATTTAAGTTCCGGGGTAATCACAGATTGGCAAGGTCAAATATTATGTTCTTTATTAGAAGCAGTTAAGATTATGTACAAAGATGTTTCTTTGCAGAAGGCAAGACGTTGACAATATCATCGGCAGTCTATGGTTCTTTACTTGGTGCTTGGGTTAATCGTATATCAGGGATTATATATAGGCTATACTGGCGTAATTAGATGAGTTGATAAAGCGAGGACGAGCTTGTTGATTTAAATTACAAGTCACTGATAATCCGGTAAAATTATAAGTGTTCGCTGTGCACTCTAGGGAATGATGTGATCCTGTAATATGTTGTAGCTGAGTACGTTTAAAATGATTTCGTACCAAAATTACCTGGCGGCGGCGTTTCGCTGTTGAAATTTTATATTAGATTTTTAGGTAGAAACATATATGATCTGTGTTATTCCCGGTTTACTAATTAAAATCAATTTTATTAAAGATAAGTCTAATCAAAATCGTTTTTTAGCCTGAAAATGTTATTTAAATATCGTAATCGTTAGAGACGTTTCTAAAGAAAAAGAGGACATTTATACACGTGTAGATTGGTTATTTCTATTTCATTGCACATTTCAACAGTGTGTATAAGTGTGTATACGTATCTAAATACTTATACACTTTATGAAAGTGTAAAATATACACTTCCGCAATAATTATTCCTATCTTATTAAATAAAAAAATAAATCTTTAATAATACGAATTCAGTTTTGAAAAAGTTAATGATATTTAGGATTATTACAACAGCTGTTTAAGTAAAAACAATATTTAAGTATCAGCTGACTGAATAGTATTCATTCGCTTTGATTTTTCATTATCATTACATTTCTAGGTAAGTATATAAGTATACGTATGTAAGTCCTGATATATTGACTTGCGATCCTATCGTATATATATATATATATATATATATATATATATATATATATATATATATATACATAGGGTTTAAAATGGCAATATTTAAAAAGGTAATAAAGTTAAATTTTATTATAAAAAAGATGTGGAAGTTATAAACTAAATTTTGTGTGTGTGTGTGTGTGTGTGTGTGTGTGTGTGTGTGTGTGTGTGTGTGTGTGTGTGTAGGTTTTTATACTAGGTGGCATGAAAATGATATTAAAGTTCATTACTATTATTATTATTAAAGATTCTACTTTAAAGAGTAGGTTACTTAATTATAAGTTTCAAAATGGCGAGAGAGTGTTAATTTCAAATACCGAAATTATTGTCACAATATACCTTTAAAATACCGAAGCCGAAGGCCAAAGCAAGTACCTGCAAGCGAGGATATCATCCAGTTTAACTCTTAAAGTGACATAATTAGCGTACTACATCAAGAAGAATGAATACAGTATTGTGAGTTAGAATTAATAAAAGTTTTAAAGCTACAATGCATTTGATGATGAAATATCGAGCGAATGAATCTATAGAGATGCGTTGCCTAGCAACACCAACGCTCACAGCTGCAACAGGTTTGGACAGAGAGCATTTCTGTGTCAAACTCCATCCTCCATCCTTAGCAGAGGAAAACTACCCCTATTTAAGTGAAGCACGTTCTGTTAGATAAAAGGTTGGAACGCTTGCGCTGGAAAATATTTAACGGTTGAAGGGATTTTTCGTACACGAGTTAACATCTGGGTAAATGTTATTCAAACTTTGACAAAAACGTGAACACTTAGCGGTTTTGCTTATCGGGCCTGAGTACGTGATTTAGCGTTAATATGTATTAGGCTGCTCTGAGTATGGGTTACGTTTGGAAGTAAATTTAGGGTTTTACATTCTCCCATGGCATAAAGGTATAGGAAAATAAAGATAAAGAGGTATAAAGGTAAACAGGTATAAAGGTAAACAGGTATGTAGATAAAGAGGTATAAAATAAAGAGGTATAAATATAAACAGGTATAAAGATAAAGAGGTAATATAAAGAGGTATAAAGACGAAGGGGTACGAAGATAAAGAGGTATAAATATAAACAGGCATAAAGATAAAGAGGTAATATAACGAGTTATAAATACGAAGAGGTATGAAGATAAAGAGGTATAAAGATAAACAGGTATGCAGATAAAGAGGTATAAATATTAGCAGGTATAAAGATAAAGATGTAATATACGGAGGTATAAAGACGAAGAGGTACGAAGATAAAGAGGTATAAAGATAAACAGATATGCAGATAAAGAGGTATAAATATAATCAGGTATAAAGATAAAGAGGTATAAAGACGAAAAGGTACGAAGATAAAAAGGTATAAAGATAAACAGGTATGCAGATAAAGAGGTATACAGATAAAGAGGTATAAATATAAACAGGTATAAAGTTAAAGAGGTATATAAAGATAATATAAAGAGGTATAAAAACGAAGAGGTATAAAAACGAAGAGGTACAAAGATAAAAAGGTATAAAGATAAACAGGTATGCAGATAAAGAGGTACAAAGATAAAGAGGTATACATATAAACAAGTATAAAGATAAAGAGGTAATATAAAGAGGTATAAAGACAAAGAGGTATATGCCAGATTTTGATGAAATTTGGCATATAGGTTCGTGCCCATTTCTCAGGAACATTTTTTCAATTTACAATCTTTTGAAGGCCTTTTTTGGCAAACAAAACTGTTAAAATCAGATTTTCTCAAATTGAAATTTGCTGCAATGTAGTCCTTAAGTATCCAAATAAAAGTTACAGTCGCTATTGGCTCCAAAAAACCGGTGCAGGAGCTATCGAAGAACCCCTAAAATATCCTCTTTTCTCACAAATAGATGAGATATGAAGTCATAAGTTATTAGTCATAACTCAAGTAAGTGTAGTAAAGAAATTTTCGTTTAAGTAGTAAATGAAAAAAAAGAGGATAGACTTTAGGGTAAAAGTAAAATTTGAGCAAAATATTTTGGACAGGTTTTGATGGAGTTTTACGAGTTTCACCATTGCCAATTTTTTTTCCATAATTATTAACCAAAAAAGATGGAAGTTTCAGAACTACTCCTATCTTTACCTACGATGCGATGTGTTTAATAACAATAACACTTTTTGTATCCAATTACAATCTCATATTCGTTTCATCGTATTTAGAAATCACTTGCCTTGTGTTCTATAAAGTCACAGTTTATAGACCCAAACTCGATTGGCACAGAAAGCTTTCCGAGAACGAAGTGAGAGACAATCGTGCAAAAGCAATTTCGTCGACCGGCTTTCGTAATTTATATACAGTACAGGACTTGCACACTTAGAATTCCTGTTTGTGATTTAGATGGCAGCGGCAACAAGGGCAACATGCATTAAACATAGCCTATCTACCAAGCTGTGGTACATTACTTGCTTCATTAGACTTTTATACTTACACGGGGAAGGCTCTTAGAGGGTAGTCCTCTTAAAATTTACAGAGAAACATTAAGACTTTAAATTGACGATATATTATTTTATTGTGATTTTGATTTCGTCCTGTATATATATTACGAATTAATTATACACATTTCGTAATAATAATTAGACCTTCTGCTCACTTTACAGGTCTAATCTGCTAGCTCTTGATTTTTTTTATTGCTTGCATCTGCAAATTGCAGATTTTTTTATTGCTTGCACCAGTAAAAATGGTAATAAATATAACCTCAAAGTTAATACGACGAAAAAACAATAATATTGTAGATTATTTTTTGTTTTTTTAAATTACTTTTATTTACAGCTGAGTTTTATTTATACAAATTTCAAAGTTGCAAGCAAGTTTAAATATTAAATGCTTTTGAATAAACCTTAATGCATTATTTTTTCTGTTCAAATGATATTTACAGTTCTGTGATAATAAATTATAGCAGAAAAGGAAATATATATAAAGCCTAAAACTTTAAAATTTAGAAAAACCGTTCGATTTATTTAAACATTAAAAAGTATTTACTGATGCAGCAGTCATGGATTATTTTGTTTTTTTTTAATTCATTCGCGAACGGTAAATATTTTATTTCGAATTGGCAACACTGACTTCAGTTTTGAATCCTTATCGATGTACTTAGTCACTGCCATCAAAATACACAGCCACAAACAAAAGTCCCTCGATAATAAAATATAACACGTACACCCTGTTAGTGGAAATCACTAAAAAACTTCAAAAGTGTTTTTCATATGTTTTTCATTTTAATGTTATTAAAGCAAAAATAATAATTTCTTTATGTAAAACTGCCTCTACTTTAGAAGATTTAGTAATGTTTAACTAAAATACTTGAAAAATAAAAATTCAAGATAAAATATCTGTATACGTAGAAAAAAGATTTTAAAGGGGAGGAATTTTAATTTTCAACATTTAAAAATAATTAATAATTCAAATATAGATAAAATTTCAAAAATTTTCGGATTAATGACACTTTATAAAATACGTTTTTTAAGTGTTATTTACAAATATGATTAAACTTTTTTTTTAAATTGTACATTTTAGAAGTTGTACATTTTTAAGTGATCCGTGAATATATTTCGTACTCATTTTCAGAATATTTCCAAATTGGTTTTACCCGTTTAAATCAATCCAACTAAAACGAAAAAAACAAAACAAAAAAAAAACATTTAAAAAAATATCCCTAATGAATTAATAGGGAATAAAATAGGTAATGTTTAACTAAAATACATGAGGATAAAGAAGAAATATTTGTACAAGTATATAAAATATTATAAAAAAAGGAATTTGGAACCCTTAAAAATATCTATGATTAGAGTAAAATTGTAAAAAATCGTTTAATTTATATAACTATTATTTCATTTAATAGTATGGATTCGAATAGAAATTAATTGGAATGTAAGAATGGGGATACCCCGGGTCGATTTTTACATATGACCAAAATTTGCTCTTAAATATAGGTTATGACGATTTTTCTATAGGATTTTTGACAAATAACATCCCTTAAAATTTGTTGTGGGTACTCAAGGATTAAATTCAAGCGGACATTGTCAGGACTGATTTAAAAACAATAAACATATTACATACGTATGCCAAATATCACCAACATGACAACTTGCACAGATACCCATACAGAAATATCAACAATCACTTTTTAGACTCAAGGAAGTGAAAACCGTTATATCTGGTACGGTTCTAAACTGAAAATTTTAATATCGGTTATTTTAACAACTATCCTACTATTCTTTGTTGACCGAGCGAAGATAGATATCGGGTTCAAATTTTTGTTTTTGTTTTTTTTTTTATTTAACGTCCGACTATTGTGCACACTTGGGCTAATGCAGACGATGGAATGATTTTATAGCGTATGAAAATGCCAAGTCCTGGCCGGGAGTCGAACCCGGGTCCTCGCTATCAAGTAGGCCACCGAGGCTATCAACTATTTCGGGTTAAATTCGACCGTTCAGAATGTGACATGTTTTACGCATTTTGGGCCAAACGCATTGACCATTTTGAAATTTAGTAAGAAGGTACCTTGTGAAATGCTATAATGGTGTGTGTAAGGTTTTTTTCATTCAACTTCCGTTTCAAAATGGCGGCCAACGATGGCGTGTGTAGTTAGTCGCTATTTCCTGTAATACTGGCTGAACGAATCTATCACAATTGTTATCACTTCGTGGAGAAAGAGAATAACATTTCCAATATAGTTGGTCCAGTGACATTTTTCGCAAACATTAAGGTTACTGGTTAAATAGGTGGGAAAAGTTGCGCGCGCACCAGAACGCTGTCGTGGAACTGTGACTAGACAAATAATTAACAATATGCTGCGAGATCTACTGGTCTTTGAAGTATTATGAATAAAAAAATAGAGCATTTTTCTGTCCAAAAAAACACTTTAAAGTTTTGTAATTGTAACATATTCACCGGAACACATATTTCAATAATTAGGATTATGACCTATATTCTTCAGTCTAGTGGTCTTTTACTCACCTCGTAAAGGTTACCGAGGTTTCGAAACCTCACTGTTTCATCTTCAGGTGTAATATAAAATGTTAAATCCCTTTGTTGAAGTCACAAAGTTAACAAAACATTGAAAACACGCGTCACAAACACTAAACATACACGATTTTTATTAAAACACAACGATAAAATTTGGTTTGACCAAACACTACCGTGCAACTCGTATGTCGTTACGTTCCGGACTCTACATACACGGTAGTGTTTGGCCAAACCAAATTTTATCGTTGTGCGTTTTAATAAAAATCGTGTAATTGTGTTTAGCGTGTATAACGTGTGTTTTTAGTGTTTTGTTAACTTCGTGACGACCTCGAGAGAGGGATTTGACATATATTACCGCCTGAAGATGAAACAATGAGGTTTCGAAACCGCGGTAGCCTTTACGAATTTAGTAAAAATACCACTAGACGGAAGAAAATAGGTTATAATCCTAACGATTTCAAGTTTTAATAATCATTTGGTTGATGTTAATTTTGGATTACCTATTTTAATAAGTAAACAATGGACTAATATTGCGTAAGGTAGGTTTAAGCTACTGCATAAACATATTTTGTTAAATGTTTACAGTGAGCTAAATGGAGCAATTTAATTGGTGTTGGCCTTCAGGTTTCAGCTTTTTTTATTTCACTAACCTGTTCTCGGCTTTCACCCGTAACCTCAACTTGATAGGCCTACTCTATTCAAATAACATTGCAAATTACTAACATCTGTTTCTAATTAAAAAAAAAAAATTAAAACATTCTTTTATTCTTCTTCTATTATTAATTAGAATAATAATAATAATAGGATGCTTTATTATTATATTTAATTCTTCATTATTAGAAAATATTTATTGGAAAATGAGCTATTGGAGCAGTCATCATGGAAAAACCCAGACTCGGTACTTTAAAATAAGTATCTATCCTGATCTCTTCTTGAGCGGATCTTTGGTACGTTTGCAGTTTTAACCTAATTTGATTCAAACGTGGCATAGAAATCGATTTTGGTAATAGTTTAACAGTGAAATTCGTTCAAAAATTGCAACAATTTATAAAAACTCGTGACGTATTTGTCGTAAATATTTTTGAAAATCCGGTACCACCACCGTAATCAGCGTTAAAAATTAGTATTGTGAATTTTCAAAATCGGTTGAAAGTTAGAATTTAATTTGACGGCGGTCAGGGTTTATTTTCGTATTTTCAAAGCAATTAGAAAATTTTAAATGCCAATAAATGCAGATTTTAATGCCGTTTTCATGGTGAAATAGTAGTTTCAAAATGAAGTAAGATAAAAATACTCTTGTGGCAATTAGCTTCCATCACGTCAGCGAGATAGTTGCGTGCCGCGATTGTAATAGCGTTCTACTACGTAGTTTACTTAGTGTACAGAAATTAGTGTGATCGTAGAAAATCTATCGAGATTTTGATATATGCTTATGTATTAACTTTCAATTACCGCAGAGTTCAAAAATAAAAGTGGATTTCCAAAAAAATGAAACCACAATTTTTTACCTTGCAGTGTGGAAGGAAGATTCCAACATACGGATCAACGTGAAAATATGTATAAATTAGCATTTTAAGGAACACTGAAATTACTTATTTATGCAGATTTTAACGTTGAAAAAGCGATCTGAAGGTTAGAGTTGGCGCTCATTTGATGGTCTCTGATCTGGGTCTTGCCACGATGGCCACTCTAATGGGAGTTTGCTAAAAAGTAGTTCGTTTTGGATCTCTGTCTGTCTGTCTGTCTGTCTATCTATCTGTCTGTCTGTCTGTCTGTCTGTCTGTCTGTCTGTCTGTCTGTCTCTCTCTCTCTCTCTCTCTCTCTCTCTCTCTCTCTCTCTCTCTCTGTGTGTGTGTGTGTGTGTGTGTGTGTGTGTGTGTGTGTGTGTGTGTGTGTGTGTGTGTGTGTGTGTGTTTTCAAAGCTCGCGCTTGAAATGAATCTCCTTAGACTAAACCAATGAATATAAACGTACAAGAATGATATGTTGAGAGATATGCTAGGGATCCCTGTTAGTGGCATCTTGCGGCAGAGTGTTCAACTACAATTAAATAGATTATAGTACTGTCTATTTTCCCAAAGGTCTCCACCGCCTGTCCGTCTTGCAGCGTTCGTAGCGGCAGATAGTCCAATTACTTAGACTTTAGCCGCTGATATCGAGCACGCCTTTTTAATGGTGGCTGTACTAGTACGTTTATATTCAATGCCTAAATGAACCAACCGATTTAGTTCAGTTTAAAGCACGTAATTGTGGTTTGCTTCAATCTCTTGCAACCGGAAGTTTTGGAGAAGCATCACAATATATTTTTTGTTTCAACTGCATTCAGCAGATTGAAACAATATAAACTTAAATTGCAAGAAGGGGTTTGCTCCTTGCATGAAGCAGTTCTTGTGGGAAGGGCAAATCAAAGCAAGAAACACGTTGAAGCACAAGTTCGGTCTCGCATTGATTTACTGCTTCGAGGCTCGAGCCAGTTCTCACTTCCTGCGTAATTTACTTTGCTTCTAAACGAATTGAATTACAAGAGTCAGTGAACAAACTCAAAGTAGATTTAACTGAATCATGGCTTGTCTCGAAGATCAAAATCTGTAATATAATCACGCACGCAGCTGTCTCGCTGACTTGATAGAAACGAATTTTCAAAAATAAATTTTTTAGTCTTAACCTCTTCTTGAAATTTAATTGCACTATCATAAACAGCATTAAAACCTGCACATTTTAAATTTACAAATTTTCAAACGCGAAAATGAACCCCGACAGCCGTCAAATTAAATTCTTAATTTCAATGGATTTTGAAAAAACAAAATTCTAATTTATGTAGTTTGTAATGCTGCATACTATGGTGAAATAAAATTTTCAAAAATATTTACGATAAAATAGTTACGAATTTTTAGAAATCTGAAATGGCCGCCATTTTAAAACTGTTGAACGAATTCTGATAGTTAACGATTTTGTGCAAGCTATTACTAAAATCGATTTCGGCACCAAATTGTTATCAAATCGAACTGAAATGGCGTACGTAAATGTGCTAACGGCCGTTCAAAATGGAGGTCAGGATAAGCGCTCATTACAAGATCCCGAGTCTAGGTGTTACCATGATGGAGGTTCTAATATCTCGTATTCCAATAGCTCGAGATGTACGGTTTGCAATCCCTTTATTTTTTTAAATAATAAAATTGATTTAAATTTTACTCTTGCTTACTTACAAATAAGCTATAAAAAAACGTTTCAATTCCATTTATGCCAAATAATTTCTAAAAAAATATAAAATGTTCACCGACAAACTTTGGCCTTTTAAAATTTAATTAGCAAATGCTCAAGTTACAAGCAAAATAAATTATCAAAAATTATAATGATTTTAAGTAAATCTAATAATAATATAAAGAACAGATATTTGAATTCGACTGTGGTATAGATTATATTTTTTAATCTAATTTTAGACCAATCAATCTAAAATTTAAGTAGCAAATAAAAGCAGTATAAAATATAAAAAAATACAAGTTTATTATTAATTTAGAAATATACAATACTTTTATTAAGAAAAATATTCAAATAATTTATCATTTCGTTCCTTACAATAGTACAGTCAACAATCAATGGTAGATCTCTATACGAACACTAGAAAACAGCTGATTGTTTATTTTGTATATAGACTTAAAGTAAAGTTTAAAACAATTTAGTTATTAAAATTAAAAATAACGAAATTTTAGTGGGAAATTCGAACTGCGCTTTAGCATCACCAGCCCCCCCCCCACTAGCCATTACACTAATTGTACACTACTAGTGAAGTGCTACTTCTATAAATTTAGACAACAGTAGGCTTAGTTAATCAATTTCTTTATATTAATATTTTTACTTAATTACGAGTTAAAATGGTCTTTGTTTCAACTCGACCATTCGTCATTTAGTTGTGTATTTCTTTGTTACGCAGTTTTGGCCAAACGTATTGGCCGATTATTTTGAAATTTGCTATGAAGTTACATTGTATAAAGCCCGATGCATATATGTAATGTTTTTTCCAATTCGCTTCCGTTTCAAGATGGCGGTCTTTGATTTGTAGTGATTGTACGCAGTTCGGTCCAAAAACGCATAACCGATTGTTTTGAAATTTGGTACAAATGTACCTTGTGTGTAGCCCAAACGATCTATGTGTAATTTTTTTTCACATTCATTTCCGTTTCATTGTTGTGACCTCTGGTTTAACAATGACGAGTGTAGTTACTGGCTATTTCTTATAATAATGGCTGAACGGCAAAACCTACCGCAATATTAACTGCTTCATGGACAAAGAACATAAAATTTCCAATTAAAGTGGTCCAGTAATATTTTTCCTAAATATGATTGTTACCGGAAACATTGGCGGAAAATATTACGTGCGCTGTCGTAGAGTGGTGATCAGGCAATAGGTGGTCTACTGTTCACCAGAATTTTTATAAACTACTTTTTTGAGGTTATGAAAACACAGATTCATCAAAATGTCATCATACATTTTTTCACCATCGCTATACTTTCGTAAGTAAAAAGGATTCTAAGAGATTACATTTTGCCGATAGAAAGATTGCAACAGGCGATGTGGAATCCAGATCTAGTGACCTTGGGGAAACGCCCAACCATATTTACCTTCCAGGCGTTGGTCGTAGCCTTTTGTGAAGAATAGCATCGCCTTAGCCGCACGTTCCGGTGTCTTTAGCAGGCCTTGGCGCTCTGGGTTCTCTCCCAGCGAAGACAGTAACATCTTATACGAACGCGCCATGTCGGGCAGTAAGGCCTCTCTTGTAGGTGGCTTGTGGTCTAATTCCATATCGTGGTGGAAAGTGCATTTCTCATGGCCTACAACAAAAGAAACAAGGAACATGAATTCCAACAAGAATTGTGATGAACCTGAATGCTTCAAAGGACTGTCGCAATGAAAGAAAATGGAATTACAGTAATTTTATTCAATATAAACGTACTAGAATGATATTCCTTATGAGAGCTTTGTGAGCGCTAGCTGCTGATGGCATCTTGCGGCAGAGTGTTCAACTACAATTAAATAGATTATAGTACTGTCTATTTTCTTAAATGTCCCACCTTGCAGTTTGAACCTTTCGTAGCGGCAGGTAGTCCAATTACTTGAACTTTAGTCGCTGATAACGAGCACCCTATTTATAATGGCTATTTATTTATCTATTTCTAGTCCGTTTATATTCAATGGTAATGACTATCATTGTATGAATGAATAATAAAACAATTTAATGACTGAATGAAAGATACAATGAAATTTGAATGCTTTATACAATTATTACAAGAAAAATAATAAAATAGTAATCTAGTAATTCAGTAAATAGTAAATTCAGATTGCAGCAGTTTTGCTGACGTTACATTTTGTTTTTTTTTTGGTGTTTTAACGTCTGACTGTTGTGCACACTTGGGCTAATGCAGACGATGGGATGATGTATAGCGTATGAAAATGCCAAGCCCTCGCCGGGAATCGAACCCGGGTCCTCTGGGTGAAAGCCTAGTACGCTATCCACAAGACCACCGAGGCGGCTGCTGACGTTACATAAGCGACGTGTAAGGAATATAATTTAATAATATTAATCCAAATTTTATTAGGCTGTAGCATTTAAGCACACATTTTTAAAATGATTAGCCTATATGTAAAAAATTACTTTTATCATTAAAAATGCATAGGCCTACACGAACGTTTACATATAAATTTTAAATTGTACAATAAAAATACGAAAATGGACCCTGACAGCCGTAAAAAGTATTAATTTATCTAAAACTGTTATAAGTATCTAATTTAATCATACCAGCGTTAAAATCTGAAAAAAAAGCATTTTATTTTTCAGTTCATATTAAAAATACCAAAATGTATCATGCAGCCGCCAGTCCTATGTCGGTACTTTAAATAAAATTTTAAAATTCAAAATACAAATTTATGCGCATTTTAATAATGATTGTGATAGTAAAAATCTGATTTAAAAAAAAATGTGACTGACTACCATTTTGATTCAAATTAAAAAAAAAGTACACGTTTAAGTGAAACAAAGTTTAATTCTATCTTTGCTGAATATAGTTTGAAGATATGTCTTATTTTGTTTAAATAAATAAATACGTGAACCTAGATTACATATTATTTACTGTAGTAAAAGGTCAGTTGTTTTATAATTAATTCGGTAACAATCAGCTGATTTCATTGAACAGCTGATAGGATATAATAAGTTTCAGGTTATGTCGTTAAAAACTAGCAATATTAACAACAATTATTATAAACGTTTGTATTAATTTCGATTGTATTATAAAAGGTTACAACGTGCACGTGTTCTTCAACTAATGAAAAATGCCGAACCAAACCAACACGTTTTCATATAATATGCGTGTACTGTTACCAAAATGAGGAAGAAATAGAAACGAAATTCTTTTGCTCGTTCGTTCCATATTTCCGTTACATTCTTCCTTTAGGCAGACTGTTTTTCTATTCACTACTCTCCCTAAAGCTAACATTAAAAACTTCCCTTCAATAAATACATAAGGAAACAGACTTACTGAATGGTTTATCTATGAAACTATGATTGCGGTTGTGTATTATTTTTCAACGTTGTCTCTATTACCATAACCCATCGTGATAGCAAAGAACCACAGTTTTGCGGTAAGGGATCAAGGCATATGATTACTAAATTAGAAACACGTCAACCGAATCTATTCAGTCTTTACGCACACGAATGACGCTGTAATGAATCCGTTAAAAATTTACTGATACTAGTGACCACATGTCTAGAGTTTCGTTGCGGTTTGTTTTGCGTTTTTGTCGATAGCTCTTGAACAGGAATTCAAGGAGAGGGTTACTGAATTGCGGTTAATGGGGGGACACGTGGTTAGTACATCGCAGGCAAATAAGATCGCTACTTACCGTTGTTTTTTTTTAATGTTGCCTCTCAGCTGATTGAACACGAAACCTGCCCGGGGACCGAAACCGAAATATCTCTATTAAGAAATAATCGCGGCAAGCAATTCTCTCGCTGACGTGATGGAAGCAAATTCATATTATTTTTCGATTTAACCACCACAAACAACGTTAAAAATCTGTATATTTTAATCGCATTGAAAATATAAAAATGAACCTTGACCGCCATGAAATTATATTTCTTAATTTCAACGAATTTTCAAAATTCAAAATGCTAATTCATGCTGATGATTACGATGGGTAAATTAGTTTTTCAAAAATATTTAATACAATAACGTTATAGATTTTTATAGATTTGAAATGGCAGCCATTTCGAAACTATCGCATGAATTTTGATGATTAACGAACTTGTACAAGCTGTTGTACAATTTTCGTACCAGATTTTAATCAAATTGAAACGAATTTGCGAACAATAAGAAATGTTCGAAATTGCGAACATTGTGACATCGTTATGAAAAGTGATCAAGTGGTCAGGTTCAGTGCTCATTTCAAGGTAAAGTGTCTTTTCATGCTTAGCGCTTCAATAGCTCATTTCCCAATGAATATTTTTCCTAATAAAGTTCATGTAATGTTTTTATTTTGACTGTAATTGAACTGTGATATTACACAAAACCGAATACTGTTTAGGCGCTAGTGATCCTTTACCGACAGATCGACACATTCTAATGAAAACAAAACTATACATAAGTTTTGTTTTGGTTATTTAAGCAAGCCGGCTTAAAAAAAATATTATTTGTTAACTTTTATAGGTTATTTGATTTACAAGGGTTTGAAATCAGGGGTTTTTGTAGTCGACAAGGGCTTTGAAATCTACTTTCTATGTAGTCAGTACAGTGAACAATCAAAAATTTACAGGAAATATTTATAAACGTCTTAAAATTTGTACGTAACATACTTTACAGGCTTATTTTTGAATAACATATATTTTATAGGCTTAAATGTGAACACTACATAATTTATATGCTTAAGTTTGAACAACATATATTTTATAGGCTTACAGTTGAATTTGAACATAACATTCTTCATATGCTTAGGTTTGAACAGCAAATAATTTATAGGGTTAAGTTTGAACAGCACGTATTTTATAGGCTTACAGTTTGAACAACACATACTTTATAGGCTTAAATTTGAACAGCACGTGTTTTACAGGCAAAAATTTGAACAGCACGTAATTTATAGGCTTTAGTTTGAACAACATATATTTTTATGACTTACGTTTGAACAGTACTTATTTTATAGGCTTAAAATCGTAAAGATAAAAAAAACAATTTTAAATTTATATCGAATACTGTATCAATATGCAAACTATCAAGCATATAGCCAAATTGACAACAATGCGTAATGTATCGATTGTTGCAGAGTCACGTACTCTTAGGCCTTACACAATATAGCCATTAAGTCCAGAGTAGAGCAACATAACACCTAGCTTAGTGCACAGGCTAATCCTTATCGAATATGCCGACTACCATTAACTAATATCACAGCCTAAATACAGAGTGGTAAATAGTGGCGGTCATCTTTCATAACTGTTTGTCGTTCGTTGCTAGGGCCTACTCTAGCATTTAAATTTAATAATTTTATTTGTGACCCACTGAGTGAATTTTATTTGTAACTCTTCTAGGGAAGAGTTAGAAAATTTAAAAACAGAAGTACAGTAGTCTGTAATATACCATCTTAAAGACCTATAGAAGGTAAAAGATTTCGCGTAAAACGTTGTTCGTAATTAATTGTAGACTTCTTAAGCATTTTCTTATTTTATCTTACTTTCTCACTGTATGAAGTAGTTACATTAATATAACGAAAGTATATTGATTGTGAAAAAATCCAACTTGAAAATTTTATGGATAGTCAGTTTTCAGGTTCCCCACGTATCTCTACGTTTCTGTGTGTGCACATCGTTGGAGATTAAACTAGTTGATCGAATTTTGTAGATTTCAAAAAGTTTATGTGTTTTGCCCACATATCTAAACCATTTGTTAATATATAAAAATGATTTTTAAAGCTCTTTCAAACGGTTTTGATAATTTTTTTCTTAAATTCCCAAAAAATGCTGAAAATTGGGGCTACAGTACTTTATAAAAAAATTGATTCGTCAAATTTTACAGAAATTTTGGTTGTATTTGAAGACTAGTGGCTTATAAAGCCCATAGGTACATATTTGTTAACAATAATAAAAATTATATTTATAATTAATGATTTTATTTGTAAATTAATAATTCTAGATCCTCACAATTGCTTATTCCCTTAAAATATATTGAAAACGTAAAGGAAAGAAAAAAAATTCAAAACAAAAAAACATTTTGTTAACTCTAACCCCAAAAATATGTAAAGATGTCCGATGAAATAATAAAAATAATGTAGAACAGCTGTTATTTAAAATACTGATTTTGAACACAGCTGATCGTTACCATTATATTCCTACCCACCCTGCGGAGGCAGCTGAAATGAGCAGCTGATGTGTTTAGTGATCCTACCGTACCTCTAGCTCATACTAGTCTCGTTCACCTACTCAAGGCGCGCGCGCGCACACACACACACAAATTACTTCACTTAAACCAGGCTAACTCTAAAGTGTAAAGCGACCCATGCTGATGGAGTGTGTGACACCGGCCTAATGGTGTATCAAACGAAACCTTGATATACCTGGCAACCTCCCAGTGTACCTTAGCCTTACCCGTGCATGCGGGGCCCTATGAAGGCGGACGTAATTTCTCTAGCTACTTACGTTCCCATTAGTAATGTAAATAAAATGAACGCGGGAACTCACCGAACAACAAAAAGCTGGCCAAATGAGGTACAACCTTCGCGCGCGCGCGAGTGTGTCCTGAGAGAGAGCATGAGCTACGGTGGAATCGGTAAGCCATCAGCTGCCTCCACCGGATAGGAAGGAATATAATTTGCGAAATTTTTCATAAGAAATTAGTGGCAACGATCAGCTGTGTTCGAAATCAGTTTTTTAAATAACAGCTGTTTTATTTTTTTATATTATTTGTTATTATTTTATAGGATATCGTTCATGTTTTCTGAAGTTAGATTTGACAAAACGTTTTATGTTTTGATTTTATCACGATGACCTCTTAAATCGGTCATTTTCCAGTGGAAATTCGCTCAAAAATTGTAATTTTTAACCACTCTGTATATAGGTAGTCTACAAATATGTATCATCTTGTATTAAGCGTTAGGCAATCTATAATACTCATGTAAAGCTTCCATTAAGGATATGCTGTGTTCAGTTAAGTAGATTGCGACCGTTATCTAAATTGGGTATTTAAATTTATCGTAAAGTTTTACAGTTTAATAACATCATTTGGCTTAACATATTGACGGTAGTGGACAAAGGACGAAGAACGACCGCAGAGCGTCTTTGAAATACGAGTACAATCGGCGCGGAAATTATGGAGACTATACAAAAGACTTATTGAACAGTTCTGTTCCCTTCAATTAGCCTATGTCTTTGGGCAAAGGCAACTCGCACAAAATCATGGCGTGTCCCGGTCTAAACTTTCAAATTATGTACGGGCGATTGTGAAATCAGATTTTAAGAAAATGTAGGATACAATTTTTGTTCAAAGATTTTGAAATTGTAAATTTGTTTTTGTTAAGTAACGAATTTGTCCAAGCTATAATGAAAAACAATTTTTCCCATACATATACATTTTTAACGACCCTCTCAAAATAAAATCTAGGGATCAGAATATGCGCTCATTTCATTTTACCGCGATGGCCGCACCAATAGCTCATTTCCCAGTAGAAATTCGCTGAAAAAAATCACTGCACAAACATTGTGACCGGCTTCAATATTACATTTTACTTATTAGTGTTTGGAGAAAAACATCAAACATTATCGTAATTAAACATTTTTTAATATCATCTTTTCGAGGTTGACTACGATACAAAAAATAGTGTAGTTTTTTGTTTAAATTGTTTTTTTTTACCCGCATGCATGGGTAAGGCTAAGGTACACTGGTAGGTTGCCAGGTATATCAACGTTTCGTTTGATACACCATTAGGCCGGTGTCACACACTCCACCAGCATGGGTCGCTTTACACTTTAGAGTTAGCCTGATTAAGTGAAGTAATTTGTGTGTGTGTGTGTGTGTGTGTGTGTGTGTGTGTGTGTGTGTGTGTGTGTGTGTGTGTGTGTGTGTGTGTGTGTGTGTGTGTGTGTGTGTGCCTTGAGTAGGTGAATGAGAGTACGGTGAGGTCGGTGAATTGAGCTAGAGGTACGGTGGGGTCGCTAAACCCATCAGCTGCTCATTTCAGCTGCCTCCGCCGGGTGGGAGAAGAAATATAAAGTGCGACATTTTATATATATATATATATATATATATATATATATATATAAATCCTTTTTATATATATATATATATATATATATATATATATATATATATATATATATATATATATATATATATATATATATATATATAAATCCCTTATTTATATATAAAACTAGGCTTTCACCCCGAGGACCCGGGTTCGAGTTCCGGCCAGGGCTTGGCATTTTCATACGCTATAAATCATCCCATCGTCTGCATTAGCCCAAGTGTGCACAATAGTCGGACGTTAAAAAAAAAAAAATAAAAAAAAAAAAATAATGAGCCGCCTCGGTGGCCTAGTTGATAGCGTACTAGGCTTTCTCCCCGAGGACCCGGGTTCGAGTCCCGGCCAGGGCTTGGCATTTTCATACGCTATAAATCATCCCATCGTCTGCATTAGCCCAAGTGTGCACAATAGTCGGACGTTAAACACACACACAAAAAAAAAAAAAAAGTGTTTTCTTAGTCAACGGGTTGAGTTGGTTAGATCAGATTAAATAGAGAAAGGGATAATAAAAACCGCAGGCACTGTAAGCAAACCCTATTGTGCATCTAAACCTCTGAAGTAATAGTTCAGTAGATTGGTGTCTTGAGTAAGTTCTAACAGTCCATTGACTAACTTGTCGTGCTAGAGGTTCTCAGGGTCCTGGAAACCAAAAACGCACAGCCTTATGTTGGGAAAACCCTTTCAATTATACATTTTATGGCTTGCAGTTTCATCCTCTTTCCTGCATAACCTACACGCGGTTTCTCCTTGGTGCATTCCTACCTTGTTTATGTGCACCTTCAGATCACAGTGTAATAAGCCCCATTGTTTTCCTGAGCTGTGATCTGCCTAATATATCTGTTGTTCCTCGAAGTCCTCTATGAGAGACCTTTCTTAAGAGGTCTAAAAGGTCCCTTAGCATTTGCTTTCATGAAAGTTGCCTCATCTTGCCTGATGTAGCTTGTTTATCCGTCTATTGATAGCAGACCTGACCAAATATAGAGATCCTTAAAAACCGGCTCGGCTCCGATAAACTCAAGTGCAGATTCCAGTCCAGCCAGAGCCAGTCGATCTACCTCCTCGTTATCCTCAACCCCCTTATGCTTCCGAACCCAATGAAGATTAACCCATTTCTGAGGGACAGAGCGATGAAGTCCTCTCGACACTCACAGATCAGCTTGTACTGAACTATGGGACCCGCAAGTACTTCGACTGCTGTCTGACTATCGGAATAAATATGAATTCGATTCTTCTTGAAGGCCCGTCTTAAATTCTTTCCAACAGTCATTATTGGCCATTACTACTGTCCTAGGGTAACAACTCTCTTCACCCTTGGTCTCAGGCAGTACACCCTAGCACAAGAGCTTATATTTGTCTCGCAGGTCTTCAGAGTTTCCCAACACACAATCATCGTCCTCAAATGTAATCTTGACGTCAAAGGGTCTAGAAACCATGTGTCGTTTGACCCCTGATCAGTCTCCATCGTAGAATCGGATGTCTGATCTCTTCTGTGATTCTTGCATGCTCCAAAGTTGAGGATAGCCAGACACTAGTTTCCTGCAGCTTATGTACTAATTTACGTGCGTCCCAACATGACATATAAGTCAAAGGAGGGATGGGTAAGAACAAGTCATAGTAATATCAAAATTGAGATTTTTAATCCACAAATAATTTTAAATATTTATTTAAATTTTGAAATATTTATAACAGAGAATCAGCAGACATTTAGAAATTGGTTACGCAGACGCTCACTGGATAAATTCAACTACTTCTTGAAAAACAAACAGATAACACGAACCACATTTTATCCTGATGGTGCAATGAATGATGGGGACTTCCTCTAAACCACTAACGTACACAAATTGCCAAAGGGTTCACTTCTCTTTACCCGATCATTCGAAAACAAACCTTATTATTTGGTGGTCGAAGTAACAACCGTGTGTTAATTCCAAGTCACCCAGTATCTCGGTGCGCTTGAACGCGTTCACTTCTACGGCCGTTTTTACGTCATAACATTTTGTATCACGGTAATTAACATGAAATCTCAACTATAGGCGTACATTTTTTCCGTAAAATTGTTGTAATACGTGTCCATATTACATTTTAGGTGATATTCAACCGGGAAAAAAACTGTATTCTATATATTTTAGAGGTTATGTTCGTGCGTCACTGGTGGCACACGACGCCTATTTGTAAAACTGTTATAATAGGCGTAGTGTGTCACTGGTGGCACACTGTTATTGATCCGTACACACAAAGTTTCAAGTAAAAGTCGCCATAATACGATTTCTTTTTTGAGGTCTTAGTGTTGTCAGTAAATAGATGTTATTATTTTTGAATGTGTTTTCATTTTAGTTTACCAATAAAGGCCCCCAAGATAAAGACAAAAAAAAATCAGTAGGCCAAAATGTAATATTACGTCATTATATTTAAAATTAAGTTTGAAAATTAAAATGATGCTTCTAACATTTCTATTGAATTTAAATTTGTGGTACTTTTAAATTACCTATATGGTGTGCCAGGGTAAAGAAACAAAAAAATACAAAAGACCAAATTCTAATCCGACGAATGTTAATATGGCATACTTTAAAGTGGTCGTGCAATACAATTCTAGGCTTCAAATATGGGCGTCATTATAAATAAGCCCTTATGAAGTAAGACAGGTAGTGCGTCACTCGTGGCACACGGTCCCTATTTAAAACGATCGTGTTTCATTTATGACGCACCATCACGCCACTGGCAATTGTAGCGTGTGTCACTGGTGACGCACACCGTCGTGAGCATGTTAAGATATACTTAACAGTGGTCGATATTTCAATTGGTGAGCCATAAAAGGAAATGCGTTTTACTTAAAAGTCGTAACTTTTTAAAAGCAATGAACTTTTAAAACACTACTTTAAGTGTATTTTAACGCTGAATGAAATAATCTGATTTTTAATAAAGCTTAAAATAAAATTGCTATTTATTTTATGGTAACTCTTTGTTTTATTTTTATTATAAAATCTTAAAATGCGGTTTTATGAGATGATATTAACTTTTTGTTCACTTCAGCGATACAGCTGTGTGCCTAGAAGTTTGAAGGTGTAGAGTGCGTTCGACGCTTGTTAACTAAATATAGATAACTTAATTGCCAGATTGAAGAGTAACTAACAATTCTGCCGTCACCATGGCAACGACCAAAGCTCAGTCGAGTTGATTGATTTTTAATGGACCCAATATAGAGAGGCATCAGACACGACATCAAAGCGAAATGGCGTTTTGACAACTGTTTCAGTATTTTATGAGAAGTGAGGAAAAGTTTCATCATTTGGAAAGTGCGTGAATGCAAGATATTCTTGCAACTTTGCTTTCAGTTTATGGTGTGATTAATGGTTACAGCTTTAATTGGGGCGTTGCGGAGGTGGAATGATCTCGGCGCGCAACTGTCTCGCTGACGTGACCGGACCGAATTTCTAAGAATGCAGTCTTATATTGTTTTTGAAAATATAATTTATCTATCGTGATCGGCGGTAAAAATCTAAGAAAATACGAAAACGGAACCCGACCACCGATTATGTCTGTTTTTGTATTTTCAATGGAATTTGAAAATTGTTAATAATTATGCAGATTATAACGCTTATTGCGACGGTGATATGATATTTTGAAAAAAATATAAGATACAAAAAATATTTTTTTAAAGATTGGGAAAGGCCACCATTTTGAAACTGTTAAATAAATTTTGATGGGCAACGAAATAACCAAAATCAAGTTTTGTGCTAAGTTTTGAATCCAAAATGTCGAAAGTATGAACGTGCATAGACACATAAACACACGCATACGTGCTTGATGTGTAAAAATAAAAGTATTTATTGTGCGTATTTAAATGTGAAAATGTTTAATATAAAAAATGTTTTCATTGAAGCCTTTTTCACCAAAGGAAAGTATGGTGATGTTTAAAAAAATCGATTTGATGGCCCTATATTTCTCCAGGCCTTCAGATTCTAAGAAGATGGTTTTTATTCCGACGTCTGTTTAAGTCTCTCCTGTGGATTTATCATGACTTCAGCTCCAATCTCTTTTTTCCAATGAAAAATCGTTAATAATTAGAGGACATCTCCCCCCCTCTCTCTCTGTATGTGAACGTGTATGTGTGTGTGTGTGTGTGTGTGTGTGTGTGTGTGTGTGTGTGTGTGTGTGTGTGTGTGTGTATGTGCGCGTGCGCAAGTGTGAGTGCGCGTGTGCATGTGCGCGCGCGCGCGGATCTCTGGAGACCAAACCGATTGACCGATTTTTATGAATGTGGCATTCTTCGAATAAGTATGGTATATCCATATTTTACAACAATTGTTTCAACTGTTTTTACTAAATTTTGCTCGTGTTAATGTTTACTCAAACTATCCAGACGATTTGAAGTCCTTGAAGCGGTCGAAATCACAATAGGTTTTGCCTTTCAGCCAATATCATAGGAAATAACCAGCAACTACACTCTCAACGTGGAATCAGAGCCCTCCATCTTGAAACGGAATTAAAGGGGGGGGGAAATCTTACAGATGTCTTTCGGCTTTGTACAGTGTACCTACGTGCCAAAATTGAAAACAATCGGCGTTTGAACAAAATTGCGTACAATCATCACCGTTAAATCAGCGGCTGCCATCTTGAAACGGAAATAGGAAAAAATGTTGCACATACATCACGGGCTTTATACAAGATAACTTCGTACTAAATTTCAAAACAATCGGTCAATGTGTTTGGATAAAACTGCGTAAACCATGTCATTTTTAAACGGAAAGGACAAAATCTTACACGTAAGTCGTTCAAGTTTTATAAATGGTATATTCGTATCAAATTAAAAAAAAATCGGTCAATGCTTTTGGCTAAAACTGCGTAATTCGTTATTGTAAATCAGAGGCTGCCATTTTGAAACGGAAGTGAATAGGAAAAAAGCTTACATACACGTCGTTTGGGCAAGGTACCTTTGTACCGAATTTCAAAACAATCGATCAATGCTTTTGGCCAGAACTGCGTAACAAACACACGAAGCAAATGCCCAATGGTCGATTTAAAATAGAGACCTCAATTCGTTCGGTCAATAATAGTATAGTAACTGTTATTATTTATCGATTGATTCAATAAGAGAAGCGTTCAAGTTCAGGTGATGTGAGTTTTGAGCTAAAAATGTAAAACAACATACGGGACAGAATGAGTAGCGAATACCTAAATACAACACTGTCACGGTTGCGACAGACTACCGTAGATAACCAGCCAAATATAAAGGCAGTCGTTTGAAATCAAAGCTGTCGTCACCACACGGGCGGCGGGAGTTTGGTATGATAAGCTCAATCGCTGATAACAGAAATAACTTTAGCTATTTGTGCTTGGCAGTTTTAATGGCCATTTCGTACTGCATGAAAGATCAATGAACACGAGTGTTTGGCTCTTAAAGGCATTTACAATGTTAACAATTGTTTCTTACTACAAATTTCGACCTTTAAACAGATGAATAACGGCACTCAAGCTAACAAGCTGACGTAATAGAAGCAAATTTCCAAGAAAAACTAAACAGAATTAACGAACATTTCCGTAATTGAACACATTCATGTTTACGATAAAAAAAATTAACGCCGTGAAATTTATAATATTTTTTGAAAATTCGTTTTCACCCTCGTAATTAGCGTTCAAATTTGGTTGAAGCATTAACCCGTCTTTGGTTGACAATTTTAACGTTAATTACAACAGTGAAATCAGTGTTTCAAAATAGTGTAATATTGAGAAGTTATAAATTGTCAACGTTTTGAATGGCGGCCATTTTGAAACTGAAGAACGGATTTTGCTGCGTGTTGTTTTTTTTGGTTTTTTTGTTATTTTAAGGCGAAACGCACATTGAGGCTATTATCGCCTCCCTAAATGTAAGAGTGAGTGTAAAAAGTTAAAGTCGTAAGTGTAAGTGTGTGTTAGAATCGGGCACCGCGAGGAACGTCTAATTCCTCTCAATAGGTGCAGCTAGTCTGCACCCCTGCGGGTTCGCTGCGTTAAATTGGACTAAAATTGAAAACACTGGAATACTAAAACGCGCGCGCACGCACACACACACACACACACACACACACAAACATGTATGAAAAAATGTATATAAACTTTTTAACAACTAAAAAAATTATCTAAAAATTAATTATAACCGTTATTTCGAAGTCATGTGTTTGGATTTTTCCCAGCTCATTTTCCGAATGAATATTGCCCAAAGAGATTCGATTATAGATAAAAATATCTTCCACTCCAGATATTTTTATCTACAGATAGCCGCCTCGGTGGTCTAGTGGATAGCGTACTAGGCTTTCACCCCGAGGACCCGGGTTCGATTCCCGGCGAGGGCTTGGCATTTTCATACGCTATAAATCATTCTATCGTCTGCATTAGCCCAAGTGTGCACAATAGTCGGACATTAAACACCAAAAAAAAAAAAAAAAAAAATCCACTCCAGATTTGGAAAAACAAACACTTTTCAAAGTACCACTTAGAATATGCTATACAGATAAAAGATAATTTTTAACGACAAATTAAAAAATGATCTAGAGGCCTGGGTCTTAACATGACGGCTAATGGAAATTTGAACTTAAAGTCTTCAGAGTTTGAAAAGAATGATCGATTTTTGGAAAAATGGCTTTTGTGTGGTCAAAGCTAGCGAATATTTTTTAAAATTTCAAACCTTTTCAGTTTTTTTATGGAAAAACTTTAAACTAAAAAAATGTTTTTCTTATCGAATATAGTCCTAAGATATTGATAAAAAAACCTGGAAATCAGTTTTATTTACCAAAAACTGTTTAAATTTCAGTAATTTTATGGAGATGTATTGTTTAATTCATTGAAACAAATATGAAATAAAAGTCCCTTAAACAGGAAAAAATTGAAATAATTTCCCCGTAAGTATCAAGCAATATATAATGGGAGACGTAATTGATTTAAAACATTCTCTGTATGTAAAATAACGACAAATCATTTTGTATTGGGTGTAAAAGTGAACGAAATTAAAACAAAGGAAATCCTGATCGTACGTGTCCTTCGTTTGGCGTTACATAATCTGTTAGGCTTACTTGTAACGTGACTATATTCAATCCGAAACGGTTTCATAACTTAATTTAAAATTTAAACAAAAATCTGCTCTTCGAAATTTGAACGTGATAGCAAACAAAACTTATAATCAATCGTTCAAATTCAGTTTTTGGATAATTTGTTAATTTAAATTTTGGGAAATTTAAGTTTTTAAGATTAAATAGAAAAAACAACATTGTTGGCAACGTTTTTGCAGTATTTTCAGTGAATTATCGAATCCTTTAAATGTTAAATTTTGTTGATTTATCTATACACAAATTTCCAGTTAATTATTTATGCCCTTTTTTTGAAAATTCGAGTTCTTACGAATTAAAGCTTTTGTGTTAATTAAAAAAAATATACTAGCCTACATACTTTTATACAGAATTAAGTTATGTTCATTGTAATCCAAAGATTTTTTTTTTTTTTTTTCCCGGCGAAAAACCGTTCAGGTTATCATCGCCGACCCAAAGATTATAATCCAAAGATTATATAAGCTAGTTACGTAAGAGTATGTTTTGTTTATAACCTATTTTTTTTTTTTTTTTTTTTTTTTTGATAATTCGGAGTTTAACGTTACGGTTATTTATTCCGCATAAAATATATTAGGTTCGCATAGGTTAATTTTTACCTAATACATAATTTTATCCTTTCGATACATAATCAAAATTTTCCGTACCATTATGTAACCATAGCAACGGTAAAAACGACCTATTGTTACGTAAGTACCTGGAGTTGTGGATGTCCTTGGAGTTTTCGGTGTTCCAGGAATTTCCAAATCGGCATCGCCGACTTCTTCTTGCCAAGAAACGGTCCTGACGCGGATGGGTACTGGCTTGGTAGCGACGACATCAGTGGTTCCGTTCATCTCGAATAAATGAAATTCGCACAAAAGAGTAGTTCTAAGCGGGTAAGTTGAAGTAACGAACAAACCCGATAAAAACCGAACCAAAGGGCTGTGTCACAGGTAGGCAATATTAGCGTTCGTATCTCAACTCCGTCTAGCGGGAGTCTGACTGGATCAGCTGCAGCACTGCCACTGATATACTCTAGTTAGCAGTGTTACGTCATCACAGCCGAGTAGATCGATACTCATTTGCTCTGTTGCAACGACCAATGGCAACGCTTCGATTTAACGTCGAATATTACGTAATACCATTGTTTGCGATTGTTTGTTCGTTTGGTTTAAAAGATTTGGCGAATTTACATCGGAAAATGTGCTGTCGGGTCGGCCATCACGGTAATACCCAGAACTTTTAAATGAAAACCGATAGAATTCCATTGAAAATTAAAAATGATAATTTATGCAGATTTTAAAGCTGATTTTGATGATGGAATCAGATTAAAAAATAAGATAACTGTTACTTTTTTTAAAAAAATTCTTCCTTCATTTAAAACGGGCTCGTTTGTTTTCCAAAAAAGCTGATCAAGAGCTAACGACTAAAAATTGAAAAATGCGCATTGATAACAAGTAAAATTTATCACAATCGTCAATACAGATTTTGATTAAAATTTTGGCAATACAAGAACTCCAAAAAACTGATCCGTTCTCTGTGTTCTCTTTAATTCATTTTACTCCTAAACCCTTTAGATGAAATTTGAGATATTGGTTATATAACCAATATTGAGTCAGTATATAACCAAAATATATTGAACCGATTTTAAGAAACTATGAAATAGCAAGATAGTAAAGATAATACGTATAAAACTGTAAGTGAACTAACGATGATAATGCAAATGTCACAGAACAGCTGATTTTTGACATTTTATGTTTACGGTTTATAATTTACTATACTTATGTTTATTACATAATATGGGCGCGGTCATACATTCAATATATCCTTAGAAAACTATTTATTAAATCAACATTTATTGCAAATGAAATTATAATTCATTAAACATGACACGCAAATGTCTCGTTGATGTTTCAAGCGCATTTGCAAACCAACATTAACTTACTCACACAAACATACGAACATCAACGAAAGAAAATAAATAACGCAACAGCATTAAACAAACTTTCTGAAATTCAATAATTTCTTCAAAAATCCGAAAAATGATTTTTAAAAATTGGTATACATCATATTTTACTCAAAATTTGGTAGCAAATGATGATTAATTACTAAATTAACTGTACCAAATTAATAATTAGATTTTTTTACTGACACAGGGTTTGGTATTGTTTTTTCTCGATTTATCCATAACCGTGAATTCCCTCTATTTCAAATTTGCTTCAGCGACTTGACTTTTTAGCTTCATAAGAGAATAAAATTTAAAAGAAATCTGATTAACCGATTTTTGAGAAACTATGCAGATTTTTTTATTCCCTCCCCCCCTAATATAGCACCATAATTGGATTTTTGAGCCCGTATGTGTTTGCTTGAGTATCAAAAGTGACGATGAAAATCATTAGAATCAGTTTTAAGAAAATACGATTTTTAACCGAGTTTGGTCCAGAAATGGTTTTAAAAAACTTTTTTTTATAAATTAAAAAGTTCTTTCGATATATGAGCGAACGAGACAACACCAAATGTCAACAAAATCCGTCAAAACTCATGCATGTAAGAATGCACACGTGCGCGCACGCACACAAGCACGCACGCGCGCACGCACACACACGCACACGAGCACGCGCACGCATCCAAATAAAAACCACTTGTTTGAACTCGGCTGGCCAACGTAAAGATCTGTCTATCAATAGGCTATAGGTTTTTACACGATCACTATAATTTCTTTACTATCTTATATATATATATATATATATATATATATATATATATATATATATATATATATATCTTATATAAAAGATAAGTAAATAAAGATCCCTGACCGTCGTTATATTCATAACGTTTTTTATTTTTATACTTTTGAAATATCTCATTTCAAAATGGCTATCACAGTCAAAAGAATTGACTCAGAGGACCTGAAATCGGACATAACCTTCAAAATATCAAGACCGATTTTGATCGTTATGCTTCATATAAAGTAGAAATAGGCTGTACTGGTGAACGAGTTTCGAAATTTTATGTATTTAGTTTAATATGGCACTCGTTACTCGCGGTTTTTAAGTTAAAACCAATTTTTCCAAAGATGAACGCCACCAAGATCAATTTTTTTGAACTAGAAAATATTATATTAAAAAAATGCATTAATCTTTATATAGCCTTTTTTGAAAGAAAATACACATACTTGTCTTGCTTTTTTTTATTTCTTTGCACAATATTTATACTTTGACAATCATTTCTCTGTCATACGACTTCAATTTCGAGAAAATTAATTGATATTTTGGATTTTTATATCATGTGATTATAATAAATAAGTATTTAAGTATCAGCTGATTGAACAGTAGCCTATTCACTAGCATTGGTTGTATCATCGTTATATCGCATTTTTAGATACAATGATATACTCATATGGTATGTATTAAACACATTTCCCAAAGATGAGACACACTTAGGCTGATTTTTCGAGCCACAAAAAGGGATATTCCAATAATATATCTAAATCGTTATCTCCATTTCCGTGGAAAATGGACACATATACACGTATGAAGGATTGCTCGTTTCATATCATTATGGCAGGCTTACGAATCAACCTTAATATCTACTGGATACGGGGATTTAACACATTTTTAACGGATTTCCCGGTGTTTTCTAATACGTTCAGTTTATGAATGAGATGCCACTGGTTGCAGGTCCCCATTAAGCGGTAGGAAAGTTTGCAAGCGCTTGTGACGTCACTAACACGTTCTACCAGTCAGTTGTAGCTGGACTCCGAGACCAATTAGTTAACATGTATCATGTTTTAAGGCTGGTTGTGATGTTGGATTTTGCGCATAATTCGCATAATTGAATGATTCGTTACGATCAGCTGATTTCATTAAACAGCTGATAGGCTATACGTTTTAGGTTAAGTTGTTAACATCTAGGTACGGTAGTTATAGTAAAAGAGCAGTTGTTTTATATGAATTCGTAACGATCAGCTGATTTCATTGAACAGTTGACAGGCTATAATACGTTTTAGGTTAAGTTGTTAAAAACTAGCTATGGCAGTTGCGTATAGTAAAAGAACAGTTGTTTTATATTAATGCAAACGACAGCTGATTTCATTGAACAGCTGGTAGGTTATAATAACTTTTAGGTTATGTTGTTAAGAACTAGCTATAGTAGTTATAGTAAAAAAATCTACCGTTGTTTTATATTAATGCGTAACGATCAGCTGATTTCATTAAAGAGTTGATAAGCCATAATAAGTTTTAGGTTATGTTGTTAAAAACTAGCTATGTTAATTTATCGTGTTTTCGAACAAATTATCGTATTAAAAAAAGGAAGAGAAAACATGATACATATTTTTTATTTTTGGTTTAATAACAAAAATGATATCAGCTGATTTCATCAAACAGCTGATAGGCTATACGTTTTAGGTTAGGTTGTTAACATCTAGGTATGGTAGTTATAGTAAAAGATCAGTTGTTTTATATGAATTCGTAACGATCAGCTGATTTCATTGAACAGTTGACAGGCTATAATACGTTTTAGGTTAAGTTAAAAACTAGCTATGGCAGTTGCGTATAGTAAAAGAACCGTTGTTTTATATTAATTCGTAACGATCAGCTGATTTCATTGAACAGCTGATAGGTTATAATAACTTTTAGGTTATGTTGTTAAAAACTAGCTACAGTAGTTATAGTCAAAAAATCTACCGTTGTTTTATATTAATTGGTAACGATCAGCTGATTTCATTAAAGAGTTGATAAGCCATAATAAGTTTTAGGTTATGTTGTTAAAAACTAGCTATGTTAATTTATCGTGTTTTCGAACAAATTATCGTATTAAAAAAAGGAAGAGAAAACATGATACATGATTTTTATTTTTGGTTCAATAACAAAAATATTTTTATGTACGCTTAAGGCCGGATGACTACCAAATACGGAGCGGCTATGCATTTAGAAGTGAATCTATTGTTTTTAAAGTATTTGCGGCCACTGAAAACGAAACGGAGTCATGCGACGTAGTTTGACTCCACGGGCTGATCCAGCCAGGTTAAAGGGGGGACTTACCCAAGAATAAACCCAGTAACTCTTAAAATATTATTATAATTTTCAATAGTTTTATACACACATACCTATTCCATATTGGCCTAAGTATATTCTGGGACTGCTTCAGGGTAATAAATTAAATTTTTATGATAAAATCTTTAAAAAAATTATTATTTATTCTAGTACACATAGGTTTATTTTGGAAAGTTTATGTTACATGGAATACATAAAATTAAATACGAAAATTAAATAAATCAAAAATTTTAATGATTTAAATGAAAATACATTTTATAAACATTTTTACAATTAAAGTTCAAGGTTTTGATTTGTAATTCCCTTTAAATAACGAAGTCTAACTTTATTTTATTCAACTTTGCCAATTCATCAAACATTTTATTTGAGTCGATTTTGTATTGTGTTCTTGCACTCCTAACAAATGTGTTAGGAGTGTGTTCTTACTCCTGCTTCCCTCCTTTCAATTCAAGGATAACGTAATCTTTAACCTGTCCCGCTGTACCTGTGCATGCACGATTCAAAGAACCTTAATATAAAGAGTAAAATTACGCCAATAGTTAGCGTGTATTTTACTTAATTAGGTAACTAAAAAATTCATATTTCCTCAAATTGTTTCCAATTCCAAAAACGTGGGGCTGCAGCCATTCCAGCCTCTTCCTGGATCCGCCAGTTACGTTCCGTTTTCATTACACCACTTATATTAAAAACAATAAGTTCGGTTTAAAATGCTCAGCTCGCTCCGTTCAACGCAACTTCAGTTTGCATTTAGTGGCCACTCGGCTTGGAATTACACGATTAAAATAAAAAGTGATTATCAATACAATTAGCAAATTTTCTTTGAAAAATGTCGTGGTAAGATCTATACCATTCATTATTAAAGAGCCATACTTAAACTTCAGCTGTCTAAGTGACAAATTACATTACCATATGTGTCATTGCGTAACAATATTTCTGTTTTATATTATTCCTTACGGTTTTATATTTGTATGGAGCAAATATTGTGTGTGTGTGTGTGTGTGTGTGTGTGTGTGTGTGTGTGTGTGTGTGTGTGTGTGTGTGTGTGTGTGTGTGTGTGTGTGTGTGTATCGGTTCTATGGACACATCAGTAGACTCCCAACAACGAGACTTGCCAACAGAATCCTTAAGTATATACAAGGAGTCAAATCAACAACGTCGTGTATCGCACAAGTCAGAATAGACCTACATGACGCAGAAATAGACTCAACAGACGTTGAAGACAGGCATGCATACAGGAGAAAGATGCTCGGTTGGAAGGTCCCAGAGAATGAAATCCCAAAGAGAGCAGGGATAAAATAGACGGAGGAGCGGAAGAGGATCCATGGGGACAGGATGAGGGAGGTGTGGAGGATTAGAAGGAACAAGACATGAGTCGGAGTACTTTGCGTGATCCAACAGGGTCTATACGCAAATAATAATAATAATAATAATAATAATAATAATAATAATAATAATAATAATAATAATAATAATAATAATAATAATAATATATATATATATATATATATATATATATATATATATATATATATAGTATAAATATTGTACATATACATGCACACGTGTTCCTTCACGGATGGAAAAATATGAATTACACGGAAAATCTATATCGAACGGATGTTTGACACAATTATTGTTTGCAGAAAGAATAGAACAATTGTGTCGAACGGATATGCACTGGTTTTCAATGTAATTTAAATTAAAACAAAATCGTAAACATCATAAATAAACGATATAGACCAATATAAACAAAAATATAAAATGTTTAACGACCCTTCAAATTGCGATAGATGCACATCTTATGGTGCACTCGATGTTACGACTATAGCTTCGCTGACAACAACGTTTTCGAACAATTATGTAAAAGTGAGCTTTGATCTTTGCTTTGTAACTTGGGCCAGTGGAAGTGATTAGTGACTCAATTATTAGTAAGCTATAATCTTTAGGGGATTTCCTTTTCTATTGTAGCTGGCCGGTGAGTCACAGAACAAAACGGTTGGGTTCAAAATCCAGCGTTACCCCTTTCATGGCTTCAAACATTTTTGTGTACCTCGATCGGAGCTCCTAAAAATATGGAGACGGACAATAAACAATAATACAACCCTTCTGGATATGATTTTCCTCGTTACGCGCGCGCGCGTGTTGTGTGTGTGTGTGTGTAACGCCCCACAGAGGGATGAAGACTATATATATATATATATATATATATATATATATATATATATATATATATATATATATATATATTAAAATTTTAACGACCCCTCAAAAAGCCATCTAGAGAGAGGTCAGGATCGGTGTTCATTTCAAGGTTCCGGGTTTGGGTTTTACCATAACGGCTTCTCCAATCCCCCCAAAAAAAATTCACCCAAAGAAAATTCACTAAAAATATTATCTTTGCACTGAGATATTACAATATTTACTTGTCATTAAAACATTAGTGATGCAGTTGTTTTGTTTATGCTTACTGTTGAATACAGCCGCCTCGGTGGCCTAGTTGATAGAGCGGCTTTCACCCCGAGGACCCGGGTTCGATTCCCGGCCAAGGCTTGGCATTTTCATACGCTATAAATCATCTCATCGTCTACATTAATCCAAGTGTGCACAATAGTCGGGACGTTAATCACAAAAAAAATACAGTAACCATTAAATATTTCACAAATTAGGGCAGTCAACAATCCAGTTATCTTCCAGTAGCAAAAGAGAGTGGATATCATTGCGCAATCTTAATTGTCTCTGGACTTAAGCGTAGTGGGATAGACTAAACATACATCTCAGTACAACTGTAAGTTTCAACAGAATGACAAATATTGACGGTTATGTCTTTATCGGCAGTTGTAATTCTGATGCACTTATCTGCTGGAGAGTTACTTTTATTTCAACTGGGCTTCTTCTCTAAGGCGCTTTGTTTTCAGTGGTTGTTTGTAAGAAAGTTGAGTTTATTGTAACTAATTATCTACGTAATTTTTGTTACTAATTGAAATGAAATGAATTGAATTGAGCAAGTCGTTCACTCGGGCTAAATACTTTATGATTTGCAAAATTATTTGTTTTTTTAGATTATCAGAGATATATTTTTCTATTCGGTATAGTGTTGTTGCACAGAAACAAATACTAGAAATCAATGGGTATGTCTGTGTTTTCATAATACCTACAAAATATTTAAAAAATCCTGTTTTGAGTGCAACTTAGTACCTTTAAAAGTAAAACTTTGTAGAGTGCTTTTTTTTAAAAGATCTCTGACATGACATTCACAGTGTTCATAATTTATTTTATAATTTTTGAATGTGTACAATTTCAAATGCTAATAAATGTGCAGGTTTTAACGTTAATTGCAATAGTCAAATGACAAAAGGTTTTTAAAATGTTAAAGAAAAAAAATGTTATACTATACAAAGCATTTTCGTTATTTTATTGTAAAAAATCGCATATTAAAAAATATACATTTATATAATGTATTTCAATTTTGTTACTTTTTGGAAAAATATTAGTGTGTGCCGCGATATATATATATAGAGCAGGCGAAAAATTTGAAACACAATCCAACGATTTTGTGATCGTATGGTTCTGCATTGTTATTAAAAACGTAGCGCCTAATTAGCTTTCCTTAGACTTGTTTGTCAAACCAACGTGCCACATTTGTTGCATAACTTGTAGGAACTTTTACTATAAGTAACCAATCAAATGTATTAGACAATGTGGTTTTTGCTTAATAAATGAAGACTACTTAGTAATATATTTAATATAACTTTTTGTAAGATATTTTTCGTAATAAATTTTAAGTAAGTGCTGCATAAACTTTTATATAAAAAAAATACCAAAAATAAATTCCAGTTGTGAAGTTAACGCCAAAGAATTTATCAAATTTTGCTAAAATCTAGTTGCAGACGCCGATTCATAATTCAAAACAGCAAAATATGGTTAGTGTAGCCTGTATTTCGAAAAAAAAGAAAAAGGTCATGATATTTTTCTCTATTTCCTCATAAATTGTAAATTTCCTTGATTTCAGCACTATAAGTTGTCTTGAGTTATGTATGAATCTTCAAATAGCATAGACAAAAATTAAAGCAACCACTATTCTTTTTATAATTTGGTTGTTACTTTTTTAATTCGTCTAATCACAGTACGTAATGTACTTTAAAGCCAAAGGTCCAATCATAAATTTGGTTTGTAAATTTGTAAGAATGATAAAAATTTCTAATGATAAACAATCGATATTGGTAATATAAAAAATGGATTTTTTTTCGTGACGTGATGGAAGCAAATTTCAAACATTATTTCGGTACACAAAATCAAACTTGCACAATAGCTTGCACAAGATCGTTCTCAAAAAAAAATATTAAAAAATTTCCGACCATTAAAAAAAATCACAACTTTTGTATAACTCACATTTTATTATTTAAAAATTTAACCAAATCATTCTAATCAGTGAAATCTGCACAAGTTAGAATTTCGATAATTACATTTATAATACGAAGATGAGCCCTGACCGCCTGTCTTATTTTCTTTGTTTTAATCAGATTTGAAAACTTATAATGTATACAAACTTTAACGCTGAGTACATCCGATGGAGGCAGCTGATTGGCTGTCTATAGCTTGTCTTAACTCAGAAGTGCAAAGCGACCCGTACTGATGTAGTAAATGACACACACGCACACGCACGCGCGCACACATACACACATATTTTTTTTATTTTAAGGCGAAAAGCACATTGAGGCGTATATAGCCTCCCTAAATGTAAGTATGAGTGTAAAGTGTTAAAGTCGTAAGAGTAGTGTTGTAAGTGTAAGTGTGTGTTAGAATCGGGAACGACAAGGGCCGTCTAAATCCTCTCAATAGGTACTGCTGGTCTGCATCCCTCTGTGGGGCACACACACACACACATACATTCACTACTTCACTTAACCCGGCTAACTAATTTGTAGAGCGACCCGTGCTGATTGAGTGTATAACACAGGCCTAATGTGTATCAAACGGAGCCCTGGGACACCTGACGAACTCACAGTATACCTTAATCTATCTCATGTATGCGAGGTTATGAATAAATTAGAAGCTCATTTCCCTAGCTACTCATTGGAATAACATGTGTAAGAATGTAAAATAGAATGAGTGGTATCTCAAAACACAACGAAAAGCTGGCCAAGAACCTCAATAACGAACTGAGAAGTCACCAATTAGAAGCGGGGGATTTACCCGCCTTGAATCCTCTCGAATCCTAGACTTTATGAAGAGACTGGGGCTGGAAAAGGCGCCTTAACTAAACCTATCAGATTATAGAAGAAGGACCACGCAAGGGGGTTCAGACTAGCTGCACCTACTGAGAGGATTTAGACGTCCCTCACGGTACCCGAGTCTAACACACACAACACTATACTTACGAATTTAACACTTTACACTCACACTTACATTTAGGGAGGAGATAATAGCCTCTATGTGCTTTTCGTCTTAAAATAATGTATACTATATACATGTATATATATATATCTATCTATCTATCTATCTATCTATCTATCTATCTATCTATCTATCTATCTATCTATCTATCTATATATATATATATATATATATATATATATATATATATATATATATATATATATATATATAGATATAGATATAGATATAGATATAGATATAGATATAGATATAGATATAGATATATATAGATAGATAGATAGGAGAAGGCACAATTGATCTACAAAGGTCGTAACGCTATAGTAATCCTAGACATTCATTCATTTAACGCTGATTACAACGGAGATAAAGTTTTGCAAATTTTAAATTTTAAAATAACTGTAATTTTAAAAAGGTTTATACGTGTGTGTGTGTGTGTGTGTGTGTGTGTGTGTGTGTGTGTGTGTGTGTGTGTGTGTGTGTGTGTGTGTGTATGCGTGTATATATATGCGTGCGTGCGTGATGCGTAAACGTTGTGTAACATAAAAACATGTTTTATATATATAAAACATTGTGATAAAAATTAAATAGTTACAAGTTGAATGAAATATTGAAAGGAAACCATACGAGGAAGAGGTTTTGTAAAACCTGCAACAGTATTCAGGTTGGGTTTGGCCAGCGGTTGGCAGTCATAATGACAGTTTGTTGGGAAACTCAACCTGTAGTATGAACAAGGAAATTAGTTTTATAGGCCTATTTACCGAGAATTGTGCTGAGATTTCGGTTAAGCGGAAATTATATATCTGTCTTCCTGACGTCATGGAAGACAATTTCCGACAATACTTTTTTCATGTTGCTGTTTTTTTTTATTTCACCATCATAATCACCATTAAAAACGACAAATATTAGCGTTTTGATTTTTCAAATTACATTCAAAATACTGACGGCCGTTAGAATTTTATTGATATTTGAAAAAGTAAAATGTTAAATCAGAAAACCGACGGGGCATCATTTTCGTTTTAGTAATAAATATTCCTAAAACCGAAATTTTTTTTTGAAATTTTGGTACATTTTGAGTTCTTCTTCGAACTGAATGGCCTTCATTTGAAAAGCAAAAACTTGGAACCGGTTTTGAGAAAAACCGAGTTAAAAACTATTATTTTCCAACAAAGAGCTTTAATTAAAAAAAACTAAAACGTGGTCCCCAGATTTATCTTCTTCTTATAGATTTATCAATACATCAGTTACGTTTTTTCACGTTTACGTAAAAAGTAACATATACTTTTTTTGACTTAGAACGGACCAGAATACTTATAGATTTATCAATACTTCACTATCAATTTTTTCGTGATTACGTAGAAGGTAACATATAGGCTACGTTCTTTTGATTTGTAGCATAACAGAATACTTAAAGATTTTTTAATAAGTCACTATCGATTATTTCACGATTACGTAGAAAGTAACATATACGTTCTTTTGACTTAGAGCGTAACAGAATAGTTATAGAATTATCAATACTTCACTATCGATTATTTCACGATTACATAGAAAATAACATATAGGTTCTTTTGACTTAGAGCGTAACAGAATAGTTATAGAATTATCAATACTTCACTATCGATTATTTCACGATTACATAGAAAGTAACATATACGTTCTTTCGACTTAGAGCGTAACAGAATAGTTATAGAATTATCAATACTTCACTATCGATTATTTCACGATTACATAGAAAATAACGTATAGGTTCTTTTGACTTAGAGCGGTACAGAATAGTTATAGAATTATCAATACTTCACTATCGATTATTTCACGATTACATAGAAAGTAACGTATAGGTTCTTTCGACTTAGAGCGTAACAGAATAGTTATAGAATTATCAATAAGTCACTATCTATTATTTCACGATTACGTAGAAAGTAACATATACGTTCTTTTCACTTAGAGCGTAACAGAATACTTATAGATTTTTCAATAAGTCACTATCTATTATTTCACGATTACGTAGAAAGTAACATATACGTTCTTTTCACTTAGAGCGTAACAGAATACTTATAGATTTATCAATAGATCACTATCGATTATTTCACGATTACGTAGAAAGTAACATATACGTTCTTTTGACTTAGAGCGTAACAGAATAGTTATAGAATTATCAATACTTCACTATCGATTATTTCACGATTACATAGAAAGTAACATATAGGCTACGTTCTTTCGACTTAGAGCGTAACAGAATAGTTATAGAATTATCAATACTTCACTATCGATTATTTCACGATTACATAGAAAGTAACCTATACTTTCCTTTGATGTAGATTGGATTAGAGTACTTATAGGTTTGTCAGTACCTCAGTATCGATTTTTCACGATTATGTAAAAAGTATAATCTTTCTTTATACTTCTTATAGTGAGTGAGGAATCACAATAACCAACATTTATTGTTCTAGAAGGCCTAAAATCATTCCTACTGGTAATGCTGCAGAACAGATAATCGATAATCCTGAATACAGATCCACTTTCCTGAGAGCGGTCATGCTACACACACAAAAGAATTAGGTGTAATTCTTTTAACTTAACTGGCAAACACTGAACAAAAATTAAGGTATGTAATTTTAACTTAACCATGCGATAGCCGCAGCAGTTATATATTAATCAGCTGATTGTACTTCAGACAAACTGAAGAAACTATACGTAACTACCAAGTTCTGGCGACATCAGCCGTTCACCTCCCGGCCTTGGCGGCGTGCACCTCTCCAGCGCCAAAGTCTGGGAGATGTGCGCTAACCTGAAACCGGTTGCGTAACGCACAGGGTGGCTACTGAACCGGTTACATAAGAAGTGGCTGAGGACCAGTGTCGGGTTATATAAGTGAAAGGAGAGCAGAAACGTGAGAGCAGGCATTGACCTCTGAGCCATGACCTTCTAATCCGGAGGTGCTAGCATTCGTCTGTGCCAAAATGTTTGTCTCTACGAGGTTATGGTAGCGCCACAGACTCAACGTTGAAACATACTTTTACATAGGCTGTTTCGAATAATAATAATAATAACCCCCATATATATATATATATATATATATATATATATATATATATATATATATATATATATAGTAAATGGTAACTTTTGTACATATTAATTAAGTTTTATTGTTACGTGTAATTATGGACATTTTCTATTAAAAAATCATTTTAAAAATAATTTTTACTACATTAAAAAAACTTTAAAAATGCTTTTTTATTTATTATATGGTACATAATAGAAGCATGCAACCTTTATGATAAATTTCAGAATACTCCCAACCAATTAAATTGTCGTGTAGAGACTAAACGCGTTACAAGTGAAATCATATTTGTATTCCGTTTAATCTTTATTTTCTTCTGATTTTTATTAAATTCATCTCTCAGTTCTTGCTTTTCTTTATAATCACTATGTATTTCAGAAATACTGACACCATTTTGTTTGCATCTGTGCATTAAGTCCGTCTCTTGAACAATTGCCTTCATCACTTAAACTTTCATTTGGTCTTTATTATTCATTTTCTTAAATTTTTAAAATTGATACAAACCCTTTTCACAGCGTGAAATTGCTTTTTATAACCTAAAAATTACGCAGATACTCGCTACAAAACATCTGTTTAAATAATTATTACATAACATATGTAATACAATACTTGTATATAATTATAGTTTCTATTAATATTGCAAAAATTTATAAATAGTTATATTCTACTTATTTTATTCATTTTAGCACTTTAGTTTTCTAATTCTGCCATCATTATAGTTAATATTTATTCTATTCTCGTCTTTCACTATTCGAACAAAGTAGTTTATCTATGGTTATGTTGTTTTTAACTTTTTAAAGTTGATACATACCTCTTCACAACGTGAACATACACATTACACAACATACACATAACCTATGTATATGTGTATACTAACTAAATGTATATGTGTAACTAACTATGTATGTGTGTATAACTAACTAAAAGTATACAGTTAGGCATGCCAAAAAGAGGTCATTTCTGCCGGCCAGTTCCGCACTGCCTAAGTTTTTTGCTATTTTATTTTACTGAAATTAGTTGCAACACTAACAACCAGTTGACACTTGACAAGTATAATATAGTCCTGGTTAACCCATCGGCGTTCCCAGTCTGTGGTGACTACATTGCAAGTTTAAAAGGTTTAATCCTCTTGAGTCGCCTGTATAATTCTTCGTTATCGAGCAGCCTAGATGCATCCAGGTTAACATGATATTCAGTCGTTTTTCGTGGCTTTGAGCACATTTTCTTTATTCAGAAATACTGATCGCTTTGAATTTACATCTTGATGAACGCCTTACGTGGAAGCATCATGTATGTAAGAAAGCAGAGCAAATCAAACAAAAACTGCTTTGTATTGGCTGATGGGACGAAAATCTCAGTTGGCCTTGTACCACAAGAGATTATTGTACATCAGTAATTAGGCCTATTTGGACATATGGTGCTGAACTTTGGGGGTGTACAAAACCCTCAAATCAACAGATTATCCAGCGAGTACAAAATCTTATTCGTGCAATGACAAATGCAAGATAATGATGACCTTCATGCAGACCTAGACTTGAAGTATGTAAAGGAGATAATACAAGACTGCGCCTCTCGGCACGAGAAGAGACTACATCAACATTCGAACGTCGAAGCCATCCAACTCTTAGATGTGGAATTGGACAACAGACGACTTAAGCGTCATAAGCCGCATGATTTAGTTCGCTAAGTCAATACATGTTATAGATCAATTATATGTATTACTCATTTAATCTGTAAGATTATGATTGTAATAAATAAATAAATGAAAAAAAATTTTAAATTTACTATGGAGACCATTATTACGAAGATACCATGGCACATTGACCATGGTTTGTTGAACGTTGTAGGAATGGTTTTGAAATCGCTGTATGATTTGTATGTTAACACCCCTTAACTGAATACCACAGGCCCAAAAAGGCCTGTCCCTTGTTTGTACAGCACAAGATTATTATGCAGTGATAATTCTGATCTTCTGCCCAAAATCCTTTCTTAATTTTATGTTTAATTCTTCGTTTTTTAATATGCTTCTTGCATCGAAGTTTAACATAGTCATACCCACGTACTTTGTTAGTTGTGAAATATATGTTCCATTTATGTCGATGGTGTTGAATCCGTGAAAATTATATTGATTTGGTTTCATTGTTTTTGCACCAATTTTTGGTCCAGATGTTCATTAGGTTTATTCTTACTTGCATTTTCTCAGTTGCCTTTTCAACTATATCGCCCATATATAATAACGCAGATTATCTGCAAATATAGCTATACAACTGACTGTCTGGCTGCATCAGCACTAGAATATCTTTAGTATATATAAAGTGAGGGTTCCAAAACAATACCTTGCAGAACTCCTGCCTTTATGTTCTTTAGCTCAGAATAAGCTTCTTGTTTCACGTGGAGACACCGATCCGAAAGGTAAGATTTAAAATTTTTAAGAAGAAATTTTTTGAGTTTTTCAGTCAGTCTAAAGTGCCACACTTTACTGAATGCCTGCGCAACAGCAGGGAAGACAAAAAAGCAAATTTTACTACTCTATGACAGCAGTGATCCTGTAACATCGATACAAGCTGATATGATTGTGTTAAACTGTTGGGTTGGATCAATTGTTTGCAGAATCAATTTTTCAAATTATTACGGAGTGCTTGTTAGTTTTGATAATGGACGTAATTCGAAACTCTTCGGATTAATAATAGAAAATAATAAAATTTCTAGCAGAAATAAATAAAATTATATTAAGAATTTCAAACACATATATTTTTGGTAATTACTCTATATCTAAAAAAATAGCAGTTATACTATAACTAGTTTACAGTAAACATTGGTTATAACAATGACAAACAAGTACTTCAACAATGAACTGTATAGTGGAAGTTCTTTATTTGTCAGACTTGCGGTCCCTTCGGGGCAGCGGATTTTACATGTTATCACTTCAGCGAGACAGCTGCGTTTTTTTATTGTTTTTAAGATAAATTCTGATAACAGTTATTTAAAAAAACTAATATTTATACTGCACATAACCTACTGTATAAAATTCTGGAAGCAGAAGCAGATTAGTCATAAAGCAGACAATAAATGTAAACAAATAAAATGTACTGATCCATTGTTAAGGTGTATTACTCCAAGGAAACACGCCAATAAGCACAATAATTAATTAATGGAATACTTATTTCAAAGAAGTAAAACGACCTCTACGTTTCCGCAATATCTACAATTGCTTGACCTTGAAGCTAAACGCTCAGTTTCCTCATCATGACGTTCGCACAGCAAAAAGAAAAATTAATTACTGTTTTTAGATAAGCGATTAAAGTTTGGTTTAATCGTGTGAGTCCTCAACGACATATTGAAACGAAAGTTTTTGAATAGTAAATCAACGAAGACCGTCACGTCAACAATGGACTGATCAATTTTTCTATAGTAAACTGAACTAAGACCGCCACGTCAACAATGGACTGATCATTATTGAACAATACAGTCAAAACCTCCACGTCAACAATGGACTGATCATTATTGAACAATACAGTCAATACCTCGTCAAGAGTGCACTGATTGTTCATGATCACTAAATCAACTAAGTTTACTACACAATACTGGGATTCTCATTCGTTCCTGAATAGTAAATCAACTGGACCCGCTACGCCAAGTACTGATCATTCGTGAATTATAATCTGCTACGCTAACAATGAATCAATTTGTTAATGATTAGATCTACTAAAACCATCACACCAACAATGAATTGATCAGTTTTAAGTAGTAAAATGAACTAAGACCGTCATGTCAATAATGAACTGAACAATAAAATCAACACCGCTACAACAACAATGTTTCTTAAACAATAAAATCAACTAAAACCACACTCGTTCGTTTCTAATTAAATCAACTGGATCTGGCATGCAAGGCACTGGTCATTCTTTAATTGTAAAATCAATTCAAAACCGTCACACCAACAATGGACTGTTGATTCTTTCTTGAACAATAAAATCAACTAAAACCACACTCATACGTTATTAAATAGTAAATCAACTAGATCCGCATTACAAGACACTGATCATTACTGAATTGTAAAATCAACTTAAAACCGCTACACCAACAATGGATTGATTCTTTCTTGAACAATAAAATCAACAAGAACCACACTCGTACGTTCCTAATTAGTAAATAAACTGGATTTACCATGCAAGACACAGATCATTAGCGAATTGTAAAATCAACTTAAAACCGCTACACCAACAATGGATTGATTCTTTCTTGAACAATAAAATCAACAAGAACCACACTCGTACGTTCCTAATTAGTAAATAAACTGGATTTACCATGCAAGACACAGATCATTAGCGAATTGTAAAATCAACTTAAAACCGCTACACCAACAATGGACTGATTCTTTCTTGAACAATAAAATCAAGTGAAACCACACTAGTACGTTCCTAATTAGTAAATAAACTGGATTTACCATGCAAGATACAGATCATTATTGAATTGTAAAATCAACTTAAAACCGCTACACCAACAATGGATTGATTCTTTCTTGAACAGTAAAATCAACAAGAACCACACTCGTACGTTCCTAATTAGTAAATAAACTGGATTTACCATGCAAGACACAGACCATTAGCGAATTGTAAAATCAACTTAAAACACCTACACCAACAATGGACTGATTCTTTCTTGAACAATAAAATCAAGTAAAACCACACTAGTACGTTCCTAATTAGTAAATAAACTGGATTTACCATGCAAGATACAGATCATTATTGAATTGTAAAATCAACTTAAAACCGCTACACCAACAATGGACTGATTCTTTTTTGAACAATAAAATGAACCATTCCTAATTAGTAAATAAACTGGATTTATCATGAGATCAATAAAAATAAAACAGCTACATCAACAATGGACTGATTCTTTCTTGAACAATAAAACCAAGTAAAACCACACTCGTACGTTCCTAATTAGTAAATAAACTGGATTTACCATGCAAAACACAGATCATTATTGAATCGTAAAATCAACTTAAAACCGCTACACCAACAATGGATTGATTCTTTCTTGAACAATGGACTAATTAATAAATAAACTTGATTTGCCATGCAAGATACTGATTGTAAAATCAACTTAAAACCGCTACACCAACAATGGACTGATTCTTTTTTGAGCAATAAAATCAAGTAAAACCACACTCGTACGTTCCTAAATTGTAAATCAACTGAATCCGCCACGCAAGGCAATCCAAAGTACAAAAATGGATTAAGTTCTCTTTTGAATTGTAAAATCAACTGACAATCTCCACGCTAACAATGGACGGGTCATAAATAACAAAATCAACTTAAATATCGCGCCAAGAAACTGAAAACTAACTTGATCGGTATCCTTCCAAAAATTTATTTCATATGCAATACAGTATTTTCGGTTTCCATAATTATTAATTTCAAAAATATTATTTATAGACTAACGCTACTCAGAAACGTCTAAAATTATAATTAAAAACAATGACAATTTGTTTGACAATATTGTATAGTTTTTCCAGTTCCGTAGTGTGAGTTTATTTAAAATCGAATTTCCATTGAAAATTAGCTATTCGAGCCACCATTATTTAAATATAATGTGTGTGTGTGTGTGTGTGTGTGTGTGTGTGTGTGTGTGTGTGTGTGTGTGTGTGTGTGTGTGTGTGTGTGTGTGTGTGTGTGTGTGTGTGTGTGTGTGTGTGTGTGTGTGTGTGTGTGTGTGTGTGTGGGTGGGTGTGTGGGTGGGTGTGTCCGACTTTGATTTAAACTTGTCACAAAAACCAACAAATTCGTTACCCAACAAAATTCCTTCAACAGTTTCAAAGTGGCGGTAATTTTAAATTTTAAAAAGTTTATAAGTTTTTTATCTTAGACTTTTTGAAAACCTTATTATAATGTATTAGTCTGTGTTTAAATCTGAATTGTTGTTATTACCGATTTTTAAATTCTATTGAAAAACGAAAAGATCATTTTCGTAATTTTAATCTAATTTCAAAATCCCAATTTACGCTAATTTTAGTATTGATTATGATGGTGAAATCAGATTTTCAAAACAGTGCTAGGTAAGTAAAAACAGTTATTGTTACTTTTTTGGAGATTTACTTCCATCACGTCAGGATAGCTGATTGCCGCAATTATTAATCCTTCTTAAGGATCCTAATACGAAACAATAAAGTGAAATTTAATATTGGAATTCGCAGTCTCTGGACAGAAAGGTACTGTACAACTAACTGATTACAAACATTATCAGCTGATCTGCTTGTAGGCTAGCTAAAAAATATTCGCATTCATAGCCTTGGATTTGGTATGAAGGTCCTCGAAGTCGTTCAACAAGGCTTACCACTAGGAAGGGGAGAGGGAGGAGTAAATTCCGGAAGTAATGTTTAGTTCGAAGTTTACTCGAATGCCAACCGCTTAGCAACATGACCTTGCCCCTGGTGAAGGTCAAACAGCACAGGAAGTAAAACAATCGAGAAAAAATCATTCCAGCTCCTGGTGGAAGCAAAGGACTATTCATACTATCTTAAGGACATGAAATTCATAGCCTATCATGAGGACATCGGAATTTTGAAAATTAATTTTCAGTCTTGGAAAACGTTTGAACATATCCTGCTGAATAACATAACTTTTTTAAACCTTTTTTCTTTTGTTTCCTAAAATAATACTAACTAAACAATTGAAAGGTATAAGAAAATTGCACAAACTTTCTCATATTCAATTATTTCGCCAAAAGTTCCAGTTCGGAAACTGCTGGAAGAAACTCCAAAAAAACGGAATAATTTTTCGAAATCGATTAATCAGATTGTGTTTAAATATTGTTTATATATGCAGAACAGTTACTCAAATGTAGGGAATTTGAAATAAATGAAAATTTAACTTTCAAAAGTAAATCGAAAAACAGAACAAATCTAAAAGTAATTGGTTTTTTGGTCAAAAACAATAAATTTATTATTATTCATGTAAGATTAACATTTTGATAATTTAGACAGTTTTGTAATTGTTTTTATTTCAAAACCAAAAATTCTATGGATTAGCGTCCCAAACATTTTTTACGGCATTTGAGAACACATTAAGAATATTTGAATATTTGATCAGAATTAATCGTTTAATTCTCCAAAAAGCGCTTCGATAAACTGTTTTACAAAATTAAAAAATGGGGCTCAGATATATTATACAAGCCAAAATCTGTTTATTTCTTCAGTGACGTTCACAGATTCACAAACAAATGGACTGACATCCAAGAGAAATTCATTTTTTTAACTGGAAACGATCCAGTGTATACACAATTTGAAATGAAATAAAATTATGGTTTAATAAAAAACCTGACGTAATATATTTATTTTGGTTCTCATTTAGATAAATAGATGACCTAGTTCTCAAGATTGAACCAAATCGAAGAGATGGTTTTTATTTTATAGCCGACGGACATTCAAGTAAAAACCAAATTTTTTGGTCTTATAAATAGACTGATAATATAAGTTAGTGTAGGCAATTTAAGATTATAGATATTTTACTAATCTGTTTTTGTTAGCAGTGGCTGAATACACGTACAGACATAGTGACAGCCACTGGAAAAACTCAGTTTTTCTTAAAATGTTTTATTATTATTATTTCTTATAGTAATGATAAGGAAACATTACTATTATTATTTCTTATCCCTATTATTTCTTCTTCTTATTATTATTTCTACATTATCATTATTATTTCTTATAAGGAACAAGTTGCAATAGAACATTTTTATTCACAATAAAACATACATGCGCGTGCAAAATTATCAACAGTGTTTTCATTTAAAATCATGTGCCTTGAAAAATATCAGCTGTTATTATTGAAAGTTATTATTGAAAGCTGTATGTTTTAAAGAATATCAGCTGTTATTATTGAAAGCTGTATGTTTTAAAGAATATCAGCTGTTATTATTGAAATCTGTTTAAAGAATATCAGCTGTTGTTATTGAAAGCTATATATTTTAAAAAACATCAGCTGTTATTATTGAAAGCTATATGTTTTAAAGAATATCAGCTGTTATTATTTAAAACTACGTGTTATAATAATTATAATTAGTGTATTTCTTTCTTCCACGTACACTGATTATCTATGTTACTGCCCCCCCCCGGGTACTTAATGCTTTTCAATTTGGCAAATGAAATTGAAAAAAATCTGAGTATCTAAAGCATGTGAATGCAAAAGGTCATGAAATCCACTTATTAGTTTAGATTTTACTCCGAACAAACACAGGATACATTTTTTTATAGATTTAGAATTTAATTTTTCATGGCCGGACTGGTTTCATTTTTTTGTTGTTTTTTTGTATATACTCCAAACAACAAAATTATTTTATTTCAAATTTACTACAGTCAAATAAGTACTGTATACAAAATTAAAATTTGCGCGAAATATCATGAATCGATTATGAGAAATGAGTTCACTTTCTCAGTACTTTTTTTACTACTATCGATCCGAATTTTCCGGTGATATGAATAATAATGTTTGTTTAAATACTAGGCCTAATGATGTATACGAGTAAAATCGGATCAAGTAGTGCCATTCAGGACAAAGATCCAAGTAAAACTTTTGGGAGACCAGAAAATGTAGAAATCCATCAAAATATCAAAATCGATTTTTTGAATCGATATACTTTTTTATAGTTCGTATAGTGAGAATGTAAAACTAGACTGTCTTGTCTCGTGTTACACTGTAACTACAGATGAAATATCAAAAGTAAAGCTTTTACTAGATATCGTTACTTTTATCGTACTTTTACTAGATATCGTTTTTTTTTTACTAGATACACTCGCATAAGTACAGTATCGTTACTTTTACTAGATACTAGTACCGGAACAAAGTATCAATACTGCAAGAAAATAAAAAAGAATTTACTGATTAAGTATCGAAATAAATAGGAAAAAAACATAAAAAATTAGTAAAAAAAAAAAAAGTAAAACAATAAAATAACAAAATATTCGTATATAATATAATCATGTATAGGCCCCTACCGAAAACAATAAATGAAAATACGTAAATAAAATTCTTATACACGAAATTTATCACAGTCAGTGAGAATACATAGCCTACAAATAATACTATAATAATTATTATTATATGGACATACCAATAGCAATAAATGAAAATATATAATGTATATAAGCTAAAAAAAAAAAAAATAACTTACCGATATGACCAATACTTTATTACCGAGTTAAAGATATATTTAGATATCGATACTTTAGTATCGAATTAGTCCCTAAGCGTAACATACCTGACCTATTCCACGAAATTTCAGTTTTTTTAAATAGTAAAGCTATCGCAAGTGATGACTCAATGTAGTACTGTATTAAGATAATATACAATATGTATAGATTAGGACAGTCATCGAATCTTTTCTTGTCATGTCCTAAAAATAAACGTTACACAACGTAAATCTGTGCTAATGTCATTGTTTCTTTGTTGATCAGTGTAAGTTTAGCGTCAGGTTACATAATGCTCCCAAGTATAGGCCTGCATTATGTAACTTAGCGCCAGTGGAAGAATGCGTTGCCAGGTGTGCATGTGTGCGTCTGACCGTTCGTCGGTCGAGGTCATTACAAAATTTGTTAGTAAACAGATTTTTGTATCAAAAATTATTCGGAATACATTACTAAACTTAGTGATTTTCCGTAGGAGAATGTGCTATTAAGGAAATTAAGGGACCATGATGTCAGAGTTGATCCTGAGCACAAAAACGTTTGAATATTATTTTTGTGTTACCAGCAATTTTTATCACTACTAAAATTTATTTTAATGATATCTTCAACAAATTCGTTAGCCTGTTCAGAAAGATCTTTCCTAAATATTTATTAACATATCATGTTTTAGGACTGGTTGTAATGGATTTTGCAGGTTGCGAGATGCGAGTGTACAAATTAGTATCGGTAGTTATAGTGAAAATCAGTTGTTTTATTTAATTGGTAACGATCAGCTGATTTCATTGATCAGCTGATAGGCATACTAAGTTTCAGGTTATGTTGTCGTGTTTTCGAACAAATTATCGTAATTAAAATAAAGAGAAAGAGAAAATATGATACATGATTTTCATTTTTGTTTCAATAACAGAAATTTGTTACCTGATATTTCTTTGAAAATCTTATTTTACTGTTATAACCGGCGTTAAAACATGATCAAAATGACATAAAAATTTCAATTCTGTTGAAAAACCTAAACAATAACAAACAGAAACTACTAGTAAAATTAAAATTAAAAAAATTAAAAATAACGCAGTTATGAATTTTACTGTAGTTTGGGTATATTATCGTATTTACGATGTAATCAGAAAGCTTAGCATACTGATTTAAACAGATTTAAACGATAGTTAAACCAGTACTTTCCGACAAAAAAATGATATTTACGTAGATTGCATGTTGAAGCGAAGTTTTTAATGTTAGCTTTGGCGAGAGAAGTGAAATAGAAAAATAATCTGCCGAACAGAAGAATGTAACGGAAATATGAAACGAATTTCTTCTCTATTTCTGCCTCCTTTTCGATAACAGTTATAACACGCATATAACAGTTATATAACACGCATATAACCTAAAACGTATTATAGCCTATCGGCTGTTCAATGAAATCAGCTGATCGTTGCGAATTAACATATTTATTAAAAAAAAACAAGATGTTTGTAAACATATCTTTACACTAATTATATATTCAGCAAAGATATAATTAACAAAAGCTTCGCTCTGTCGGTAACTCCCCGAGTTCCACACGTGTACTTTTTTTATTTCATTTCACAATCGCAATCTATATAGCCTACTGTATATATTACTTTGACTATTATTATTATATTTTTAAATATACAAGTAAATCTTTATTAATAGTAATTAAATTTTATATCAGCTGATTAAATAGAAACCACATTAAAGCATCAACTGATTGAACAGTATTCATTTCCATTGATTTATCATTATTATTATATTTTTAGGTTCATATATATATTATAACATTTTTTTTGTGTAACATCCGACTATTGTGCACACTTGGACTAATGCAGACGATGGGATGATTTATAGCGTATGAAAATGCCAAGCCCTCGCCAGGAATCGAACCCGGGTCCTCGGGGTGAAAGCCTAGTACGCTATCCATTAGGCCACCGAGGCGGCTATTTTATATATATATATATATATATATATATATATATATATATATATATATTCATAGATATTCATATACCTATGATAAACGCGTTTTTCTAAATAAAACCAATTTTTTTCAAAGATGAGACCAACCTAGATCGATTTGTTTCGAGATCTACGAGTATAATGACATATTTCAATATTACATTGAAATCCTTAGAGCCGTTTTCGAGAATTAATCGCGGCACGCAGCTGTCTCGTTGATGTGATGGAAACAAATTTCCGAAATTAATTGGCATGACCGATATCAAAATTAAATTTCTTAGTTTCAACTGAAATTATGAAAATTCAAAATATTAATTTATGTCGTTTTTAAAGTTGATTACGACGGTGAAATCAGATTTTCAAAAATATTAGGCTAAAGACAAATAGAAAAACAAATTTTTTTAAAATTTGAAATAAGCGTTATTTTAAAACTGTTGAACCAATTTTGAGAACTTGTCCTCGCTATTACCAAAATCGATTTGTTTTGCTATGTTTAAATTAAATCGGACTAAAATGACGAACGTGCACACACACACACACACACACACACACACACACACACACACACACACACACACACACACACACACACACACACACGCACGCACACGCACGCACGCACGCATATATACACACACACACATACACATACACACACATTATATATATATTTATATATATATATATATATACATTTTAACGATCTCACAAAAAGTGATGTAGGGATCAAGATACAAAAACTGACAGATTTTATATGAAATTTAAACACAAGTATTCAAACAAAACTTATGGGCGGATTTGATAAAAAAAATATCGAAAAATGAACAAAACGTTAAATCTGTTGATTTTTAAAAAAATCTATTTTAAAAGCAAAAATCGTTTTAAAAATCGATTAGACTAGCGTGATTTTTTTATAAAGTATCGCAGCTCAAAATTAATATACGGAATTTGCAATTAAAAAAAATACGTTTCAATAAATTAAAAAAAAACTATAATATTATTCAAATATTTCAGTAAAGATATTATTGTTTTGTACATGGAAAAAATGTTTATTTTAAATTATTGGCGCAGTCAACAAGGTTAAACCCAATCCCAGAACGATGACATTTGTTTTTAAGAGCCGTTACACAACGAAAAACGTTATCTATGCAATATCTAAAAGCAATTTCTAAGTATGTTCTTAATAGAGTTATTATGTAGGTACGTGTTATCGATATACAAAATACATAAAGGTTTATAGAATAAGGACTCATCTTAGCGTGAGTTTAGAATATGTTGCTATGGTTACATAAGGATGACCTGTGAATGCTATTATATAACAGAACTGACCTAATAGAAAAAGGTGGATAAAATATTTGCGTGCCAAACTTTTGAGATAAGATCTGAAGAGGCGCGCGCGCGCACACACACACACACACACATGCGCGCGCGCACGCACGTACTCATACACAAACACAATTTTTTCATTCTCAATATAAAAAATTGATGTCATGAAAAATCCGATTGTATTTATGTTACGTCTACTAGTTTTTTGATTATCTTTTTCCAAAAAAATAACTTTCAATTGGATTTATGGGTGTCTGTGTCTCTACGAATCGCTACAGACTAGACGAAATGACTAAAAAATTTGGCATGTAAATATTAACTTCAAAAATTTCTCTAAAAAAAAAAAAATTATTTTGAAATTGTTTTTAACGATTTACAATTTTTTTTTTTGTGTTTAACGTCCGACTATTGTGCACACTTGGGCTAATGCAGATGATATTTAACGATTTTATGTAAACATTCCGATGTATACCTTACATATTTTAACAAAACTAACGGTCGAAATCTAACAAAAAGAAAAACAAAACAAAACCCCAAAACCGCTCACAAAATCGGGTACCCTTTCATAAAATTTTTACTTAATGATATCACAATCAAGTGAATGTATCAAGTCGATTGTACTTTTTTTTGCGTTTTGAAAAATATAAAAATATCATACAGAAGAAAAGTTATGTTTATAGCAGAAATAAAATGGCTACGTTTAGTTTAGTTATGTAATAAGATAACTTCAATTTTAGTGTAGCAGAGAAAGAGATGTTGTTCAAAATCAGCTGACTGGTAAACAATTATTAGTTATTATTAAAAGTACTATCGTGCAATTAATTAAAAAAATAATGAGTGTTTTTTTTTATCAGAAACGATAGTAACAACTCAGAAAAATTCGCGACAAGCAGCTGACGTGATACAAGCGAATTCCTAAAAATTAACAAAACTGAATTACAATTCAATTTGGATTTCAATTAAAAAAAAACAGAACAATAATCGCTGTAAAAATAACTTTTTAACGTACAGTTTTTCAAATCTGATTTTACCATCGTAATTAGGATTTTCACTTTTCAACTTTCCTCGCAAGACGAACATAAACTGTTCAACATGAAGTTAAATTTTTATTTTTAACTAAATTTGAATTAAATAATTTACATTTTTAACGTCCAAGCTTTTATTATTCGAAAACTATTTGATTTTGTTGTTGCTCTTTTCGTTTTAAATTTCCGATTATACGCTTTGGTACAACACACGGTTAGTAACAGATTTTCGATTTATAGATTCGTGAATTGATAATTTGAATTTTCCAGAGTAATTGAGGCAACACAGTATACACATAATTCTATAAAGCTGTTTTCTGTTAATGCAAATATTTGGGGAAAATATAGGTCATACTTATACTGGACGTTTTGTTTTAAACTAATTTATTGGGACAATTTTACTAATTAGCGTTTAAAAGGAGATCCAAACAAAGAGCACATTGATACGATATTCTAACTATCGATTTATCTTGAATTGGAAACTTATGTGATTTTTAATTGACAGTTCCTGTGATAATTTTAGTAATCTGATTTTTAAATAATTAAATTTTAAGACTTCACTGTTTATAAGAGAAAAATGCTTTATAATTGAGGAACTGTGATTATAAAATATACTTTGCAAGATGACTATTCGTATGACATTAAAAATCGATCTTTCTTTTATTAAATAGAAACTATACAGGTAAATTGTAGCTACACCGACCTTGTAGGTGTTTTACGATTTATTATGTTGGCAACGCGTCGATTGTTGCAATTTGAGGTTAGAATTACGTAAGCTTTCCGTTTTAAATTTCAAATCACTATTTTAAAAAACTAAAGCAATATTGTATCAATAAAATATAGAAGATATAACACTAATTGGGCGAGTAAAAACATTTTGAAATAACAAAAACATTGTTATATAATGAGTGTTAATCTTAATGGTGACCTTCGTGGAAGAAATAGGTTAAATTGTTCGTTGGAATAATTGAAATTGGAATTTTTTGTATAGTGATTGTTACTTATACTTTATTACAGACTATTGATAGAAACAGAAATATTTAGAAACGTATAAAACGTTTAGGGAAAATAACTGTTTAATTTTAATGATTTGTGTTATATAACTTAATGTAATATACTTACTAAACCAAAACGTATTAAAAAAATTTACAAATTAAAATAACGAACAGATAGTTGAATAAAAGCTTTTATAACAAACTACATTTATTAAAACACTATAAATTTACGGATTATTCTAATAAGTGAGAATGTCATAAATAAATAAAAACAAAGTTTATGACCAGAAAAAACTACTAACGTTTGATAAAATTATTATATTTTTTTTAGTAATAATAAATCAAAGTTTTCAGAAATACTCAATAATAGTACAATAAATTATAATAAATATTTTTTTAATTGTAAACTTTACAGAAAAGCAATCAATATTATCGGGATATAACTTTGTAATAACACTTTTCCTTTGACACTATATTAATATTCATTAAACGAATTTGTATCACTTACATTTTAGTTAAAACTAAATAAGTCGGCAAACGCAAGGTATTAAATATAATTTAAATTAATAAACCCAGTGTTACATAATACATAATATATTTCCGTGTATAATGTTATATAATAAAACTGACCGTTTTCCGTGTCTCCGTTCTTCGTTTGGTTTGCAACAATGGTCTTAATGTCGGGTTTCATGACGTCAGAGGTCGTTGTGAGCAGAGTACTGACAGAAGTGTAGCGAAGTGAGTGTACCGACTCAACAGGGCGGCGCTACATTTATATATCCCCACCATCGAACACTTGAGTCATTCGAACCTATCCGTAGTTGTCCGAAACGTGTAACAATAAACACAAACTGTTATGATATAACCTATTGTTGACAGAATCTGTTCAACGTCCGAAATTAGCGACGGGAAATATTTTAGGTTATGTTTGTTTCTAAACTATCCGCCTGGACGTGAAGAAGCGCCGTGGTTTCAGGCGTAGTTTTTGCAACTTACAGGTGAATTTTAATTATAAAAAAAAAGAAAAAAAACGGTAGCACACGCTCAACGCTCTAGGAATGCTTATTTCACAAAAAAAACGTATCAGCTGTCTGTGAGAACCGGTTTTGTTTTCAAAAAGCAAACTGGTTCTGTGAGACGTTACGTTGGCAACGCGATATCAAACTGTATATAATTGCGGGATGTGTTACAGTCGCGTGAGTTCGAAAACCTAGATGGCAGCACTGGTTTTTGGCGATTTTAAACTGAAAATGGTCTGTTGTAGAGCGATCAATATTGTAACACCTAGATCCAGGCCTGTTGAAATAAACTCCGATCCTGAGAGTTTCCAGAACAGGTTTTCAGGGACGTTTATATAACACAGCGTTCTTAATTTTTATTCAAATTGGGGGGGCAGTTTATATTACGTAATCAACTCGAGGAAGGGGTGAGTTCTAGATCTGATTAATTTTAGTTACGAATGAGGGTATAAGAGCCGATTACGTCATTAAGATAAACATTTTTCTTTACAAAACAATATTCGTACGAAATGGTTAAAGACTGTTTTTATTGCTGTTTGGTTATTACTGATTAATTACTTTTGATTACAGCTATAAAACGGCAGAAATTACGGTTACGTAATATTGTAAAGCAGTATGTTCTCCATGACATAACATTTAATTTTGGTAATAGCTCAGAAAAGTCCTTTACAGAACCACTCAACCTTTTCAAAATGGCGATCGAAATGTAAAAACAGCAACTTTTTTTGAAAAGAAAAATTCTTCATGCGGGCATGAAGAAAACAATTGAATTTTGTGATAGCATGATATGTAAAAAAGCGTCACGCTTATAATGAATACATAATTAGTATTATTGAAGTGAATAGTAATTCTATTAGCTGATTTCTCCCAGTTACAGGCTCCCTACAGTTATATAGGCCTCTATCTTGCGGAATGAATATAAAAAAGTTCATTGTTAAATATTTTAATTTATAATGAGCGTCTTTAGAATTATTAGAACATTAACAGTTGGTTATATTGCATAAGCTTTATGTATGTATATGATGTAAATACGTATTAATTTTTAGTTTATCAGATACACACACGAATCTGAAGTCGGTTTTTGTATTTTCATTCGACCTTGAAACGGTTCAACTGATTTTGCCAGATAGACTCTTGTCCAAGCTGTTACCAATTTTAAACAAAATCAGACCGAAATTACGAAAGCTAACCTAAAAACACGGTAAAATATATTTAAATAACTTCTAAAAACGCGTGGTTATGATCTTCCAGGTGTAATTTCTCCACAAACTCATTTTCCAAAGGGAATTCGATAATTATAATATTTTCAGAAGTTAAAATGTTCTATACAATCTTCTACTTTAAGTTGATGTTTTAAAACGAACCAATAACAAGTTTTTATTATAAATCCTTTTCTTTTACTGATTTTGGTTATGCAATCATTAAGTTGATTAAATTATTCCTTACGCATGTACGTAACGGCAACACATGGCGAGACGAGTGAATAGAACGGAAATATGTAACGGAAACGAACATATGAATTTCGTCTCTGTTTCTGTCTTTCTTTTTCTTCCTTGTTTCCGATAACAGTACACGCGTGTTATATGAAAACGTTGTGTTGCTTTGGTTTCGGTATTTTGTGTTAATTGATAAACACGTTGTAACAGTTTCAAATACATTATTATAAACGTTTATAATAATTGTTAATATTGCTAGTTTTTAACAACATAACCTTAAACTTATTATAGCCTATCAGCTGTTCAATGAAATCAGCTGAGTGTTACCGAATTAATATAAAGCAACTGATCTTTTACTATAACTGCAGTAAATATTATCCAAGTTCACGTATTTATTTATTTAAAAAAAACAAGATATTTGTTAACATACCTTCCAACTAATTCGGCAAATATATAATTAAGAAATGTTTCGCTTCTGTCGGTAAATCCACGAGTTCCACACGTGATTTTTTAAAATAGATTTTACCATTACAATCTACGTTTAAATGCGCAGAAATTAGCATATTAAATTTTCAAATTTTATTGATAATGAAGTCAAGAGGCTAGAAGGAACGTTGTAAGTGCCAACAAGTCATTTCTTTTGGGAAAACAAAAAAATTGTATTTTCTTAGTAAAATATATTTTTTTTAAATATTAGATTTTCTATTGTCAAAGTCAACTAACTTAGAGTAAAAAATATAACCTAATTTTAAAGAAATTTTAGAAAAAAACGTATTTTTTTAATAATAAAACAAATTATTATTCAACTATTATGACCTAAGTATATTGAGATTAAGTATGCTTTCAAATAACACAATTTAAAAATCCAGTATCACAATTTGTGTAATGTAAATACTTTGTAATAACATGATATTAAAATGTAAATAGATAATAATACAAGTAAAAGAAAATTAAATTTAAAAATTTAAACAGTGCCACATTAAATTCTTCAAGTATTAAAAATTGTTTTTCCAGTTTGTTATTAATTGAGAGAAGTAAATTCTCTGTAGAATGGAAATTGTAATTTATGAACAATTATTGTAAAGATTGAAATTGTTCTTACTCAAAGCGTAAATAGTAATAATAAAACATTGTTTTGTCAAATAACAACGAACATGAAGAACTTAAAAAAGTTTACGCAATATTAACTTCCATATTACTTAAAAAGTATATTTTGGAAATAATAACCCTAACAAGAGAGAATTTTGGTGTAATTTTAACTTTTATTTAAGTAAAATTTCATTAAATTCTAAAATAATTTGTGTATTTAATTTTTGTTATCCTCAAAAAAAAAAAACAATCGTGTAAGCAGTTGACACACTGATGGTATAGAAGCGACTTTCAAAAATTAACAATATCAAATATAATTTTATTAACTTACACTTTTTGAAAATCTGATATCATCATAATCAAAATTAAAATCTACACAAATTAGCACTTTAAATTTTCAAAACTACATTGAAAATATGAAGCTATTTTCATCAATTTCTAAATTTAAAATGCTAATTTATGCAGATTTTATCGCTAATTATTATGATACTGAAACATAATTTCAAGAAAGTGCAAGATACAAATATAATACAACTTTTAAGAATTGTAATGGTCACCATTTTAGAACGTTTGAAACTATTTTGCTGGGAAACGAACTAGTTTATGATATTACGAAAATCGATTTTAGTGTTAAGTTTGATGACAAAACAAACCGAAATTGAACTGCTAGAATGCAAGCTCTTTTAACACACACACACACACACACACACACACACACACACACACACACACACACACACACACACACCACAAACTACCCTCAAAAATGATTTGCGTATCAACCCTCATTTCAAGGTACGTAGTCTCAGTCTTGATACCTCTAATAGCTTATGTCCCAATGGACATTCACTGACACCCGCTTTTCATTTAAAGTTCCATATTATATTTGAAACTTCTGGTACGTTATTGCGTTTACTAAAATCGCGAGAATTTCAACAGTGTTTTTTTTTTGCACAAAACAGATAAACTTAACTGCAATATTTATGTTCATAGATAAACTATAAGTGCAGCTGATGTATGTTTGACGAAAGTTAATGTTGATTTAATTACAATGGCCTTGACCGTTATTCGTGTGTATCTATGTTAACAGTAAATAAAGTTTTCCTTATTGAAATGACAAGTATTACTATTAGTGTTTACAGATTTTTAAACTGAGATGTAGCCATTTTAGTTTTAACTTATTCAGTGCTTTCTAAGGTTCCATCTATCTATAGTAAGGTATGTTAGTCGTAACGACGTGACCGTAAAATTTGGCGTAAATGGTCTTTGTAAGGGCCTCCACGACAGGGTAAATATAAAGGGTAATTCTGAATATATAGATCTGTAGTTTTTGAAACGAAACTTTTAATGTTAGCTTTGATGAGAGGGGTGAATAGAAAAAAGTGTTCCGAACAAAGAAAGTAACGGAAATATGGAACGAACAAGCAAAAAAATTTCGTCTCTCTATTTCTTTCTCTTTATTTTTCTTCCTCCTTTTCTATAACAGTACGCGTATTATGTGAAAACGTTGTGTTGCTTTGGTTTCGGTATTTTTCCTTAGTTGAAGAACACGTGCACGTTGTAACCGTTTATAATTAATATTATAAACGTTTATAATAACTATTGTTAATATTGCTAGTTTTCAACAACATAACCTGAAACTTATTAAAGCCGATCAGCTGTTCAATGAAATCAGCTGATCATTACGAATTAGTATAAAACAGCTGATCTTCTACTATATCTACAGTAAATAATATCTAAGCCAGGTTTACGTATTTATTTACACAAAACAAGACGTTTGTAAACATATATTCAAACTAATTATATATTCATCAAAGATATCATTAACAAAGACTTCTCTTCTGTAGGTAATTCGCCGAGTTCCACTCGGTTTTTTGCATATAAGGAGTTAATTGAACAGCCAAACAGAACTCTTCAAAAGTTTTCATGTCGCTTCTTTTAATGATGTCAGGAAAATGTTGACAGATTTTTAAACCTAGTTTGGATCAAAACAAGAAATATTTTCAAGATTTTTAAAATTTTTAAATATTTTTGTATTTATGTACCTCAAGAAAAATGTCTCAAAAATCCACCAACAATGTTATAAGTTTTGTTAACGACCCCCTTTGCATTGTAAAAAATTAAACGAAATACGATTCAAAAGTAATTTGTATGATTGAGCATCAAATACTTTTCAAAAAGAGTACTTAAATAGCAACTAGAAGCGGTACAGTTCGCGTCGCAGCTGCGCAGACGACATCGAAATCAGCTGATCCATTATTGTTAATATCTAGCTGCCTATGCCTTTTAAGCATGGCCTGACTATTTCTTCCTCAATATGTGTAAAGTATTAAGGTCTTCAAAAAATTCGATTTGCACTAATGTATCAACTTTCAATTTACCTTAATTGAAAGTAATCGTGGCATGAAACTGTATCGTTGATGTGATTGGAGAGAATATAAAAAAAAGTTATTCTCACATGTTTTTAAAATGCGATCACCATAATAAGCTACGGTAAATAGTGCATAATTTTCCAAAGGAATTGAAATTTTAAAATGCTATTTTATGCAGATTTAAACGCTGATTACGATAGTGAAACAAAATGTGTGTGTGTGTGTGTGTGTGTGTGTGCGCGCGCGCGCACTCTTATATCTAAGACTAAAATAATTTACAGATTTTTATGAAATTTGGCATCTAGGTTGTGTTGATTTTTTGACAGGACTTAAGAAATAATTGAATTATTGTAACAAACTTTTGTAACATTTTTGCACTATTTTATTAATAATCTTGTAAAGATATTTTAACTACCCCTAAAAAAGTGATTTAGTGAGCAGGATCGGTACTCATTTCAAGACTGGCTCTTGCGATGGCTGCTGTGAAAATTTGCAAATAAAAATGTGTGAAGTGTTATATTTGCAATATTTAAGCTCGAACGTAACAAAAATGTTGAATTAATTAATTTCTTACTTACTGTTTAGGCGCTAGGGACCCGTTGACTGTACACAGACTTTCGGGCGAAAACGTAAGCCTTCTTGGACGTACACACATGGACTCTAAAATTAAAATGAAATCATTCTAATTGTGTCCTAAATGACTTGGTAGGCTTACCTGTAATTATTGTTATACAATAACCAGGTCATCTTGCAGCTGACTTACTGGACATACTGACATAAATACTTAAAAGCAAGTATTTAAGTAGAATAAAAAAAACCAGACCAATAATAGGTTAGGTTAATACAGAGTGTTTAGCCTTGTGAGGCGTGAGGCGTTAATATTTATCAACAATTATAAAATGTACCATGGTTTTTTATTTAAATAAATATGATGAAACCATACAAAAAAGTAGCATATTTATAAAGACTTAATATTACTTGCTTAGTTGGTATGGTAATCACAACGCGCAAATGTATCGCGGACATTATGGAAGCCAATTCCTAAGTAGTAAACTAATTAACATCATATTTCTTTTATGAAAACATTTTTGTAAAAAATAACCCTGGCTACTGTAAAATTAATAAATTTATATCTTATATTTTTTGTAAATCTGATTTTAAATTTAGTAATCAGCATTAAAGTATAAATAAGTTAACATTATTGAACGTACGCGTATATAAATACAGAAATACTAGTAATTCGAAAAGGTAAAAACTACGAATTTCGAAAAAAATGCGAAAATTAAAAAAATTTTACAGGTTACTTTTTTTAAGTAAAAAGCTTGCATTTTATTCTTCTTTACGTCTGTGGATAGAAAGCATGGTAAGAAACACACGACGATATATATATATATATATATATATATATATATATATATATATATATATATATATATATATATTCTAGGCTAGCTGCGAAGTCCATACATTCTTCAGCCCAACCATATAAAGTTACACATATGTTTTCCGTTATTACGAACATAAAAAATAAAATTATTTTGAATGTAAAATTAATATTACGAATTATCCATTGCAGCGTTACAGCTCCTATTTTACTGCAACCTGCTTTACATGTCTTCGCAGACGGAAGCGAAGACGTCTCCCTCTGATGGCATGACTACAGCAACAGAAAGTGAGTTAGGTCTATGTTTTTGTGAATAGCTAGACATTATTTAAGATCTAACCGTGAATATTTTCTGATGGTACACGTGATGTACTTTCTCTAATTTATTGCATTGTTCTACAGATAAATTAAACAGATTAAACTAGATAAATTATCACGGTATTAGATTTGAGAACAAATTTTTAGTTTCGTCTGCAAATTGTTAAATTCTCTTAGTCGTTATTATTTTATTATCACTATTTGTGAGAAATTTAAGATGAAAATCCATCTATTTGATTAATTTGTTTTATTTGTAAATTTCAATAAATGACATATGTGTGTAGTTTAAATATATTAAACAAACACTAAAAACGAAATGACACAGCCTGTATTTTCAACTTACAATACACCACTGATATATTTTTGTTGTTGTTCTTGTTTTATATATATATATATATATATATATATATACACACACTCGTATATATAATCGAAATATTAGATTCAAACATGGCACGAAAATCGATTTATTCATAATTTGATTAATTTGTATGTGTGTGTTAAATCCGTTCAACCATTTCAAAAGCATATATATATATATATATATATATATATATATATATATATATATATATATATATATATATATACACACACTCGTATATATAATCGAAATATTAGATTCAAACATGGCACGAAAATCGATTTATTCATAATTTGATTAATTTCGTTACTCGCCAAATCCGTTCAACCATTTCAAAAAGCATATATATATATATATATATACTCGTATATATATATATATATATATATATATATCGAACCGCATATATAATCGAACCATTATATTAGATTCAAACATGGCACGAAAATCGATTTATTCATAATTTCGTTACTCGCCAAATCCGTTTAACCATTTCAAAAAGAAGCTAATCCAAACCTTAAAATAATTACAAATTATTTTTTCGAAAATCTGTTTTCATAGTCGTGATCAGCGTTGAAATCGGCATAAATCAGCGTTAAAGATTTTCAAATATCATTGAAAATCCGAAAATGAATCTGGAGCGGTTTATTATTTTGTTTTCAATGCCATTTTGAAAATTAAAAAATCGAATTCATGCCGATTTGAACGCTGATTATGACTGACGAATCAGATTTTCGAATAAATGTAAGGTAAAAATTGATTGTGGTTTCTTTGGGAATTCGTTTGTTTCACGTCAGCGAGACAGCTGAGTGCGGTGATTATTTTTACGAGAAACTATCATTTCAGCTCAGGAATAATTATATAATTAAAACACATATTTGGCAGCCTGGTAAAGTGTTATATAAGGTGCGCGGATTACGTAATAACGAATTCTAGGTGAGACGCTGTACGTACTGTAAGTTGTACACAACTATCTAAAAAGTCTTGATGAAAAATATATTTACAGAAACTAGCGAAGTTTTGAAATACATTTGCAGTGTTTTAAAACAAATTATATTTTTAAGATTTCTAAACAAGGTTAGTCTGTAAAAGTAACACATTGGTGGACATTTGTTTTGCCAAATAAGACGAATTGAAAAAAAAAACTGAGGCAGTGCGGGACTGGCCGACAGAAGTGACTACTTTTGGCATGCCTGACTGTATATTATTTAATTATTTTTATAAAAATTTAGATACATGCAAAAAGGACAACTCTTGAAAATTATTTTCGTATTAAATTTCGCGTGTGTGTAGATACACAACTTAAAAATCAATTGAAACTGTCTCAGACTATGAATTTGAGTATCTTAGGCTATATAAGGGACTTTAATAATTGATCAGTTTATAACCCCACTTTTGACAGTTACTGTCTAAGGATAATAATAAATATAATATTTGTGATTCTCGTGTTCAAAAATCGGTATAGGTCATATACATTAAACAATTTAACTACACAAATTTAGAAAATACACATTTTTAAAATTAAGAAGAACAATAAACATAACCTCAATTGAAATGATATTGAAGCTATTGTGAGAAATAAGCTGTTTAGAAGTAGTCACTTCAGTTTAGCTCGTATATACAAGAACAATATATGCATTACATATTCAAGCGTGACGCGAAAGCAAATGTTTTTACCCATGTTTTGTCAACCGCGACCATACAATTTTTCACTTCAAAAGTACATTTTATTAATCACTGAACAAAAATTAGAGCGTTCCGTCACGACAAACTGATTTTTTTCCTCGTGAAAAACATACAGCCATACTACGAGTAGCTAGTTTTGAAATTGTGTCACTTCTGATTCTTAGTACTTAAAATATCTTTTCTGTATAATTCGGTTTCTGATATCGTACAAAACTTAAAAACAACTCTGGACTGAAAAGTAGACTATTCAAGTGACTTTATACAATGAACACAGAATACAAAAATTTATTTTGACTTGAAGGTTAAAGTTATAAGGAAAATATAATCGTGGAACAATGTTGTCTTATTGAAGTGATAGAAGCTAACTTCTGACAATAATTTATATGTCTTATTATATACGAAATTCCGTTAAATATTCAGTGTAGTTTGTCTTCGATTTGTCGGTATTTTTTTCACTAAAACGCTTTATTACAGTCCAAAATCAATAATACAAAATATAAAAACGCGGAAAATAAGTGACCCAGCATAACCTAAAAATTTCTAGCGCGCAAAAGATTTTCACCGCTAAAACGATAAAAAGATCTTTATTATTTTTTTAAAACGTACTTAAGGATTTAATTGTCACGGTTGTTAGGTGAAAAACATATTTAATTAATCGGACTCCATTTTAACAACGTTTCCACTACGTATTAAGTAAAGTCTATTAGAATGTGATAACGCGCATGAGCAGTACGCTTGTGATGACTTGCGTGAGCGTTAAGTTGGTGTAGGCATGTTTCATGCAATGTAAAAAGCAATTACGTCACAATATAGTTCCGTAAAAAACAGCCTAAAATTAAAAAAAATATTTTCTGCGGGCGAATATGAGTTAACTGGATAATAAGGAATGTATGTAATAAAAGAAAACAATATGTTCAGTAAGTCTTCCCTAGCTTTGTCAATTCTACTTTCGTTGACGCGTTTCGGAGAACCTCCACCTTCAAAAACTATATCTATACTGGTCACCAATATTATGGCCCGTCCTATTTATAATTTTCTATCTCCACCTCGTACCCCTCCTCTATTCAACACCAGTACATTAAACCTGACATGTTCGCTTCTGATTGGCTCTTCAAAATCATAAGTTTTCGCTCGCTTCTGATTGGCTCCTTTCAAACTTTCTGTTCAACGGTCGTCCCTTCTGTTAATTTTTGAAAAATCTTAGATTTTTAAACGTAATATCTGCTTGCAACGATATCTGTTCATTTATTATGTTTTCTCCCTTTAATTTAGATTTAAAAATTTCGAAATTCTCTAAAATGTTCGGGGAAGAAAAAGGAAGACGTATGAAAATTTTAGAGAATTTGAAAATTTTTAAATCTAAATAATAAATGAGCAGATATCGTCGCAAGCAGATATTACGTTTAAAAATCTAAAAATTTTCAAAAATTAACAGGACAGTAAACCTAGCAGAAAAGAAGAAGAATATAAAAAAAGAAAACAATATTTAAAAAATTGCTAATTAAAAAAAACAAAATACACTGCATATATACCAAAATATCAGATTTCATCGTCATATATCCACTTTAAAATCTGCTTAAATTAGCATTTTAAACTTGAAAATAAGAAAATGAATCCTGACCATAGTGACATTCAGTGTTTTTTCAATGGAAAAGCTTACTTACGCAGACTATAGCTTTGATTACGTTGGTGAAATCAAATTGCCGAAAAAGTAGTGATAAAACTGATGACTTTTGAAATTTGTAATTCCGCCATTTCGAACAGTTGAACTGATCTGGTTCAATGAAATTATCCAACTCACTTCCAAAATTGATTTTTTTGGCGAAGTTTGAATAAAGCAGGACCAAAATTTCATATACTAAGCGCGAACACAAGCGTTAAAATTTTATCGACGCTTGAAAACGTGATCTGAAGGTCAGAATCGCCGCTCATTTTATGGTGCCTGTTCTGTGTTATCACGATGGCGGCTGTAATAGTTCTTTTAAAAAAGAAATTCGCTAATGAGAGATAACAACCTACAAAGAAGGTTACACAACAAACCTGAAATGTTCACTTTATAATTTTATTTACTACTTCGTGGTCTCGTGATTGGTAGTTACGTAATAATGCTTTAGCTCTTGTTGTACGTGAGCTTACCGTTGTTGAATAAGAAGTATTCAAGGGTTAATTGCTCGCTCCGATATTATTTTATTTATATAAAAAAAACAAAAATAATCATGACAGCTTTTAACATGTGTCATGTTTTAGAGCTGGTTGTGATGTTGAGTGATACACAAATTTATATTGATATATAACAGTATATTTTGCGCGTCGCAAGTCTCATAATAAATTAATTATAATTAAAATTTCCTGTGTTTCCACCCGGGATCGAACCGATGACCTTGTTCGTGTGAGGTCCATTACACTATAGAAAAAACGATGAAGTTGTAAATATATGAAATGAATCACTAATTTAATTTTCATATTAGTAGTTACAGTAAAAGATCAGTTGTTTTATATTAACTCATAACGATCAGCTGATTTCATTGAACAGCTGATAGGCTGTTAAATTTTAGGTTATGTCGTTTTATCGAACAAATTATCGTGAAAGGAAGAAAAAACATAATTCATGATTTCTATTTTTGGTTCAATAACGCAATTTTTTTAAAGAATTTGTAAGCTTAGCAAAATAAATTGATTGTTCTTTCTGAAAAAGAACAAGTTTTACAAAATTCTTTGTACAATGTTTTACGAAGATAAAGAAAGTGTTCGGAACACAAAGATAATACGGTTTTAAATAATGATACTGGCGTTTTTCGTTTACTCTCGATTAAATTCATTTAAATGTCAAATTGCATTAAAGCAAACACAATTCCGTAATTTTTCGACTGGCAAACAGACGTTTAATTATATGGGCTACCAATCAGCTGACCACAGCCTACTAGAGTCGGACGGAATCAGCTGGTTGTATTCGTGATATAAACAACGTGCAGACAATGAACAGATCTTGACCTGGTTCTGCCTCACTGTCAATGTCATATTGTTAATGTTACTGGACTATACTTTCACTTTAGTTCTTTCTCTGTGCTCAGATGTGCTTACGTGCCGTAGTAATGGGTGAATTGGTTAGATTATGAGCATAAATGAGCTGTTATAGCGTGCGATGTGGTAGTAAACATAAAATGTGCACCGTACATTAACAAACAGAGAATGTAGAATACGTTTTGAGTTTTCAAAACTTGTAGCATCGCTTATGGTTAGTTATTTGCCAATTTTCTTTGTAAACTTGATTTTATTGAATTTTGTACACTGCTTTGAATTACGATTTGTTAATATTAAAAATTTGAGTAAATTTTTAAGAAATATAGTCTAAATTAATCAAAGTCTTTTATGATAGCTTCTGTGTGAAGATTTTCTGGGTAATTTCTTATAGTGGGCTACTGTAAGATATTTTCCCCGACGAAAAACCATTAAGGTTATCATCGCCGACGTAATACATTGAGAGGTATAATATCCTGTCTGATGAGACTTGAGGTCTGCAGATTTAAACCCAATGGATTTTTTGCTGTGCTGCCGTTAAAGGATACCCGCACAGAAAATGTTATACTCGAAAAGTTTTTTTGTATTGTAAAAACTAACAACTTCTGAAAAACTAAAAGACGCGATTATTCAAAACGTAGCTGAGATCATTACTAGAAGTACAGAGGCCATTTTAAACAATTTGCTGGATATTAGCGGCTAAAGTCCAAGTAGTTGGACTGTCTGCCGCTATGAACCGCTGCAAGCTGCAAGCACAGAGAGTGGAGAAGTTTGAGAAAATAGACAGTACTATTGTCTATTTAATTGTAGTTGAACACTCTGCCGTAAGATACCAGCAGCGAGCGCTCGCATACTTATCATAAGGGTTATCATTCTAGTACATTTACATTCAGTGCTAAGATAGATGGCAACACGTTAAGAAATACGTAAACAACTGGTTTATTCTAGAATAGAATAACGATTAGGAACTCTTGAATTCGTAAATTTAACAAGTAATCAATTGTATAATTTTATTTCTCTTTCATCAAAAATAGTTTAATTTGAAAAAAATTCATGCTTTGTAAAAAAAATTAAAAGGCTTGGTACTTTGATTTGTACTGTACAAGTCGATCATATTTATTAAAACGTTTTAAGAAAAAAACACTTTTAATGGAAACTTTTAAGTAAATTAAGTTGATTACATAAGATGAATTTAGCATAAAATCTTCACTTATTGGCAAAAGCCAAATTAAGTTACGTAAAGGTGATTCTAAAACAGTGACTGAGTAATGTTTACGTAACCTTGGCAATGAAGAGATCTACTGCTTGTGAAGCAAGAAGAGGCAATGTGGTTACTGAAAGACACAATGATCTTTGGAAGCACGTATTGAGAGTCCGTATGTACCCTATGTAAAAATAAACTACATATTAACAAAAACGGATCAGCTGATTTCTGTAACGTCTTCGCTGCCGCGACGCGGACTGTACCGGTTGTAGCGTAGATGTAAATGGTCTTTTAAAAACGCATTTAATGCCAAAACATAGAAACAACTTTTGAATCGAATTTTGCCTACTTTTACGCACACTGTCGAGTGACGGGAAAAACTTTTTTTGCGTATTTTTCAAAAGACGCTTTTCTTAAGGTCTATAAATAAAATATATAAAATTTTGGAAAATTCTGAAAAACATTTTTTGTTTTTAAACTAGAGTTATATATTTTCGAGAATTGTCAGTGTTAACATATAGAAATTACAGGGAGGGGAACTTCATAGTTTGAACTTTTGAAGTAGTCTGGCGTCTCTATATGAACTCTTTATATACTAAAACTGTATATATTCGGAGTCAAAATACATATCCACAGTTTTAGTTTCAAATACCCACAATAGATACATAAAAATACCTTTAAGTTTTTAATCCATAAGTAATCTTAAATATTTTGCTGTCGTCAATTGCGATATTTTCCAGGGTTCGGGAGGATACAAAAAAACAATATTCACCAAATTTGTTAGTGATCGGTCATATTGCCTACGGACCCGATCAATTATAAATAATTGCAGCAAACAGCCGTGATGGAAGAGGATTTCGAAAATTAGCAACATCAAATTGGCACACAACGTTGCCAGATTAGACAAGATCGCTAGCTAGACAAATCCATTTGTCTGTTTGAAATGCGGCCGTTTAAAAAAAAAAAAACTATAATCGCAGCATGCAGCTGTCTCGCTGACGTGATAGAAGTAACTTTTCAAAAAAATTTGTTAATATTAACTTTTTCTTGATTCTGATTTTATCATCATAATCAGCATTAAAATCTTCACACAATAGCATTTTAAAATTTTAAATCGCTTTTAAAATATAGAAAATGAACTCTGACCTCCGTAAAATTAAATTTCTTTATTTCAGTGGTTTTTGAAATTTCAAAATGTTAATATATACATTTTTAACGCTGATTACTATGGTGAAATAGGATTTTCAAAAATATTTGAGAAAAAATTAATGAATTTTTAAAGTTCTAAGAAGGCCTCTATTTTGAAACTATTTAAAAAATTTTTTTGCTGGTTATCGAACAAGTTTAAGCTATTATCAAAATCGATATATTATTATTATTATTATTATTTGCGTATAGACCCTGTAGGATCACGCAAAGCACTCCGACTAATGTCTTGTCCTTCTAATCCTCCACACCTCCCTCATCCTGTCCCCATGGATCCTCTTCCGCTCCTCCGTCCATTACTCCTGCTCTCTTTGGGATTTCATTCTCTGGGACCTTCCAACCGAGGATCTTTCTCCTGTATGCGTTCCTGTCTTCAAAAGTCTGTTGAGTCTATTAGTTAATTTGACACCTTGTATATATATATATATATATATATATATATATATATATATATATATATATATATATATATATATATATATATATATATATATATATATATATATATATATATATATATATATATAGATAGATAGACAGATAGATAGATAAACAATCCGTCTAAAAAAACTACCTATAGATCAAGATCAAGGTCGGCTTTCATTTCAAGGTCCAGGATGAGCTTATCATGATGGCTGTTCCGATGTTGAAAAAAAAAACGATAAAAATATTTTGATGGTAAAAAGGCTTGTTAGGTTTGAATTTAAAATCGGATCGAATCGTGAAGGCTAGTTCGCTCTGAAACTCATTTATGAAATGTTTAAGAGCCTCGGAAAATATGTCATTGTAGTCTTGATAGAATATTTTCCGTTGACTTGGGTCTGGGATAATTATACCATTGAATCAACACTGATTACGATGAATAAATCGGACTTTTAAAAACATCGTGGAAAAAGCGATGAATTTTTAAAGATTTGAAACTACCGCCATTTTGAAACTGTTGAAGAAAATTTACTGGCTAACGAACATTAAAAATTTTATACCGGAGTAATGAGGTCGAGAAATGTCGTTAAGCCAAAAGCGTTTAACGGCTGTCACTGTATAAAAAAAGGACTACACTGTTTTTGTAAGCTTTCTTGTACATACAAAACCATTAGGTGAACAACTGAATATTTTCCGGTTTTTTCTGATTGTAATTTAAAATGTTTTATAAATATTTGATTTTTAACCTTTAAAGTGTTAAGTAATTTGAACATTTGTTTTATTTATTTATAATGTTTTTTTAACAAACTAACGTTTACATTTCAAGCTTTGGGTGGTCATATTGGCAGAGAAAGTTGTATAATTTTTTTTAAAGAGAACTTATATAAAAAGTTAATTTTGAATGTCTATTTCTTTACACAATAAGTCTTTTTAAAATATTAAAATTTTTACGGATATTACTTTTAGTCTTTGAGTTCGATAAGACTATGCTCGATATACTATTATTGTTCTAATACTTAAATTAAATTCATCACAGTTAATTAGATTTTACTTTAATTAACTCTTAAAATGTCTGGTACTATCTTTCATTAACTATTATAATTGAATTTCTGACGTTACAGAGAATAATTCCACTTTCCAAAAATAGTCTTTTCGTTCATTAAAAATTAAAAAATAATAATAATAAAATAGGTAACTTTTTGCAATCTGATTGGACTTCACCTGGCATAGCTACTGCACTCTTTCGTCTCTAATTGGCCGACATTTTGTTTTACATTGTACTTTTTCTGTCTATTCAATTATATTTTTCTCTTTGCTTGTTTTTGATCTAGGCCTACTACAGGAGTCATAACTTTGACTATTATAAACATAGCTCGGTTATTTTAAATTGTTTGGTTTAATTGATATTTATATACACCGTATTTTATGATATTTTAACTATTTACATTGTTTTATTTAAGATACTAAATTTCTAATTTTTGGCTTATTTTAACTATCTGTTATTTGCCTTAAAGATAAAGTAAATAAATTCCTACTACAGGAGTCATAACTTTGACTATTATAAACATAACTCGGTTATTTTAATTTGTTATTTATATTTCTTTGGTTTAATTGATATTTATATACACCGTATTTTATGATCTTTGAACTATTTACATTGTTTTATCTAAGATACTGCATTTCTAATTTTTGGCTTATTTTAACTATGTGTTATTTGCCTTTGGTAATTTGCGTTACAAATATTTTCAATTCAGGATTAATATCCATTTAGTTAGCCTAGGTCAGGGTTAAATCTATTTTAAAAGTGATGTATTGGAATGTTGCACATCAGCTGTGTTCTACTTATATCTATATACATGGCTTTAAATTCTAATCGATAGCCTAAACACTTTCACTTAAATGTTGCGATCCGGCACTTGATTGTCAGCTGATTCACCGACTTCTCGTAAGAAATCCATTGGTTCGGATTCCCTCTTTTGACACCAATATCTACGAAACCAACCCCTGCGAATCCATCTTCATTGATGGAAATGGTGGGCTACCATAACCCCATGGGATTGCGGAGTTATATATCTGAGTATATATCGATTAAAATTTGTTAAAATGAAAGATTTATTTTCATTAAGAAAAATTGTTTTTTTAATTATTTTTGTACATTGTTTTATAAAACTTTACATTTCATTAAACGTGGTTTTTAACATACCCACAACTACATTCCCATATACATACCCATAAACATTTACAGTATAATGTGAAAATAATTCATATTTTATACAACGTTCCGCCACTGTTGTCCTTTTGTCAATTTTTAAGTTTAATTTACAATTTAGAATTAATTTTTCTTCTTGAATTTCCATTTACAGGAATAAACTGGGGGGTTGGTTCCTTCCTCAACATTACATTCCAAATACATTCCTGGTTTCCGAGTTTCGGGCTTCTTAAAAAATTTATTGTTCAGAGCTAGATGTAGCGTGCATGGTGTAGTTGTTTCTTGACAAGCGGTGGTAGAAGTTCCACACTCTGTAGGCCCTTCGTTAACGCACGCACACTCATCCACCGGCGGTTCCGTGGAAACTTCGCAGACAATAGGCGGGGGCGTCGAACACCATACTGGAGTGCTTTGCTCCTGTTCCTTTTCAAAATCGCACCCCCTGGATTTTGTTTTCTTCAGGTTTTTAGACGCGAAAACGCCGTTGGAGAGCAAAGCTTGTATGCTATATTTGATCCTGTCTTCCGAGATATCAGGATCTTTAAAGACAATCACCGCATTGTTGTACCCTAGGCATTTAGTCCCTGCTTCCGTCCTTACGCATACTAAGTTGATTATGTTGACTGAAGTGCTGTTGGTTGAATTAACAGGCTCTGTAAATGTAACGACTGAACTCGTGTTAGTTGAGTTGACAAGCGATGCGATGGCTGAACTCGTGTTAGATGTGTTAACAAGCGATGCGATGGCTGAGCTCGTGTTAGTTGAGTTAACAAGCGATGCAATAGGTGAACTCGTGTTAGTTGAGTTAACAAGCGATGCGATGGCTGAGCTCGTGTTAGTTGAGTTAACAAGCGATGCAATAGGTGAACTCGTGTTAGTTGAGTTAACAAGCGATGCGATGTCTGAGCTCGTGTTAATTGAGTTAACAAGCGATGCGATGGCTGAGCTCGTGTTAGTTGAGTTAACAAGCGATGCAATAGGTGAACTCGTGTTAGTTGAGTTAACAAGCGATGCGATGGCTGAGCTCGTGTTAGTTGAGTTAACAAGCGATGCAATAGGTGAACTAGTGTTAGTTAAGTTAACAAGCGATGCGTTGGCTGAACTTGTGTTATTCGAGTTAAGTGCTATGCCGACTGAACTCGAGTTGGTTGTGTTAGTAAGCGACGAAAACGTAACAAGTGAACTCGTGTTATTCGGGTTAACAGGTGATGTAAACACTGAATTAGTGTTAGCTGCTTTAACAGGCCCTATTTCAACTGAACTTCTATTGGTCGAGTTAACATTCCCTGTAAGCGTAACGTCTGCACTGGTGTTGGTTGGATAAAAAGGCGATGTAAAAGCCGAGCTCGTATTAACTGAGTTAGCGGAAGTTAAGTCTACTAAACTCGTGTTGGTTTTCACTGGTGATGTATATGCATCTACTGAACTCGTGTTAGTTGAGTTAGAGGACACTATATTAACTGCGCTTGCGTTGGATGAAATGAAGGGCGCTGAAAATGTAATATTTGAAATTGTGTTAGTCGAGTTAACAGGCGCTGAACTCGTGTAACAGAAATTTCCGAAATGAATGCACAAAAGTAAAATTAATTTTAGATAATACATTGCATTTTTTCAACTGAACAAATTAAAAACTGTAACTAAGGTTACAATTAAAAACTGTTCAACAATGGATTCACTCGCTATTTTACTCTTTGGTTGGAATAAACGCCTTTTTATACGTATATTTTGCTCTATTTTCATATGTATTTTTACAGGCAAGCAAGAATTAAATTTGCAAATAAATAGTTAATTATGTTATTTAGTTTACGAAAAATGATGCAGTAATAAGGCTAATAATTACAATGTTCAGTATAATAATCTGCCTTCCCTAGCTTCGTCAATTCTTTCGTTGACGCGTTTCGAGAACCTCCATCTTCAAAAACTATTTCTATATATTTTTGCACTCTGTCTTCGTTATAAACTCTTCTGTTTTCCGTATGTAATCTTCCTTATTTATCAACACTATCGCGTTCCCCTTATCCGCCTTTGTAACGATAACATCATTATCCCCTAACGTTCTTACTAAGCCTTGTGCTGCCCTTTCTTCTTTTTTTAATCTTTTTTCTTATTTCATCTTTGTTTTATTGTTTTTTTAAGATTTCTGTTGCCAAATATCTTGCGTGATCCTGTTCTTCGTTAGGTATTAATGCAATTACGTTCTCTATGTTCTCCACATCTTTCTTGATATTGTTATTCTTTATGTTACGTTTTAACCCTTATGATAATAAAATTTCCTCTTCTTCCTTTAGATCCACCTTTGCTAAATTCTTTCATGAAATTTCTTCCGTTCGTAATTACTTCTTTTGATTGTGTTCTTATTATTTATTAGTGTTCCTAATTTTTTATTCAACTTATCGTATTTACTTTTAGCTTCTTTGTTCATTTTGTTCTTAATACACTCTATTATCTCCATTGAAATTTCTCCTAACACTATTCCATTTAATATTAGATGTAATTTTATTATTTTATTATTAATATCGCTCTTTTTGTTGTATAATGTTTTTATTTCCATCTTTATCCAATCTTTTTCCGCCTTCTGGATTGCGTATTTTGCAGCAAAATTTGTTCTATCCTTGATTCTTGCATATGAAGGGATCACGTTATACATTGTTTGTTAAACCATATGTTGGCTATCGTCTTATATAACTTCCTAAAACTAAATTCAAGTCTTTTCACTAACATCGTCCGGCTGACTACGTTGAAATTCTTTTTATATTCTTCTTCTTTTATGCTAGGATTATTGTCACTATGTTCAGTATAATAATATGCCTTCCCTAGCTTCGTCAATTCTTCTTTCGTTGACTCGTTTCGGAGAACCTCCATCTTCAAAAACTATTTGAAGAAGCTAGAGAAGGCAGATTATTATACTGAACATAGTGACAATAATCCTAGCAGAAAAGAAGAATATAAAAAGGATTTCAAGGTTAATAATGATTGTTCTTGTATCAAAGTATTTGCGGTTAAAAAAACACATTTTTAAAAACCGGTTTGGTATAATATTTTGCACTCAACGACCAAATTTCTTTCATACCCATGATTTTTTTCAACCTCCTTTTTTTATTGCGCCTATCATACAGTCAGTGTTAGTCTTCATGTGACAAAAACCTTACAAAGTATTCGCAGATTCATGTCGATAAATCTGAAATTGGATTTTACAGCATATTTAGCGACCCATACGCTTAAAGAGGCGAAAAATTGCCCCTTTAAAAAGGGGAAAGGGGCTTATTTGATCCTCTTTAAACAATGGACTTGAAATCGTTCATGCAATAGTTCCTTATGGGTTATTTTATTAGATAAGTAATGGGTCATGTAAGGGGATTAGTCTAATCATTGCAGCCAGACTATTGGTAAGAAACTCTAAACGCTTATCTTGTGTTTTTTTGCCCAAAATATTGCTACAGTTGATGAGGCAACTAAAAGATAAATGAAAACATATTAAATATTTTTTTGCGGTTTGACATCTTTACTTTATGCAAGTTAGACTAATGACGTCACACTTGATGACGTAACAAACGGAAAAAGCAACACTTTGTAACGCTGTTTAAGGTAACGCTTAGTTAAGTGAACGCTGATTAAGGTAGTGAAGTTAGATTCGCAAAAGAAGTAAAAGAAAAAAGTTCTGATTTTTTAAAATGTAAAATGACAACCATTTTGAAACTGTTAAAAGAATTTTGCTGGTTAACGAAAGTGTCCAAGCTATTGAGCCATATAAATAAAAAGAAGCAAAAGCTTCAATTTACAAAATCTGAAGCATTTTCGTCAATTGATATGAATGAAAATATCACTCAAAACCTTTTACTTCGGAGTAAAAGGAAATCCTTCTTTTGTTGATACTTTTACTTTCAGATTGAATGATTTGTTCGTAAGCAAAAGGCAATATTCATATGGAATGAAGGAAATGCTTTTTCTTCTTCATTTTATTTGATTTTTTTTGTGTTTAACGTTTGACTATTGTGCACACTTGGGCTAATAAAGACGATATTTTATTTGAAACAAAACCTTTTAATTTTACCTTTTTCTTGAAATATTTCCTTTGGTTTTATTCATATGGCTCATTATCAGAACCGATTTTTGTGCCAAGTTTGAATCAATTGGGACTAAAATTTCCAACGTAAACTTACTTAAAACACACACACACACACACACACACACACACACACACACACACACACACACACACACACAAACAAACAAACAAACAAACACACTCTTATCGGCTTATTCATAAGTGATCATTCGAGCAAAATAAAATTTTAAACACATTGAAATTAGGAAAATGAACCCTAACAATTATTTTTTATATTTTTTTTTATAATGATCACCTTATATTTTGTGGTATGTTAAACTTATTTGCAATGAAATTCGTCATTTATGATTGCACGAATGTTGTAAGTAAATGCATGGATTCAATGTCTGTAATCGCGAATCCCCACCATTAAATTAAAACCGGTTACGCCCTTGATGTAACCACAAATTTAAGTTTGTTTTATTGGCTCAACTGAAAATTAATCTTTACCTTCCAATCTGTGGTCACTGGTCGGTCCTGCACGTCCTGCATGACTGAAGACAAAACAAGGACCATTGGAAGGTTAAAATCTTTCTAAACAGGATGACCGTTATAAAACCTTCCACACATCTTGTTTAAACTGCCTGGATAAATTTATGTTTACTGATTTGTTTAGTCCTCTGTCTTCCAAAAAGCATCCAACTAAAAAAATGGACCATATTTTCTCCACATTTTGGTTCATATTTTGGCTGTATACCCGTGTTTCGCTGCGGTAATTTACCCGCTAGACAGAAATTTGTTTTTACTATCAGTTTTGGATTTCCTAATACGTGAAACGTAAACAAAAATTAACCTATACTAAAAGTGTACAGACTTCTAGGTTTTAGAGCTCGTGAAAATACCCTGTTTTAAAATATCGGTCATTTCTGTAAAGCCGTGTTTCGCTGCGGTAATTTACCCGCTAGACAGCAATTTGTTTTTATTATCAGTTTTGGATTTCCTAATACGTGAAACGTAAACAAAAATTAACCTATACTAAAAGTGTACAGACTTCTTGAGCTCGTGAAAATACCCTGTTTTAAAATATCGGTCATTTATGTAAAGCCGTGTTTCGCTGCGGTAATTTACCCGCTAGACAGAAATTTGTTTTTATCAGTTTTGGATTTTCTAATACGTGAAACTCAAACAAAAATTAAACTATAATAAAAGTGTACAGACTTCTAGGTTTTAGAGCTCGTGAAAATACCCTGTTTTAAAATATCGGTCATTTCTGTAAAGCCGTGTTTCGCTGCGGTAATTTACCCGCTAAACAGAAATTTGTTTTTATCAGTTTTGGATATTCTAATACGTGAAACTCAAACAAAAATTAAATTATACTAAAAGTGTATGGACTTCTAGCTTTTAGAGCTCGTGAAAATACCCTGTTTTAAAATATATCGGTCATTTTGTGGTCAGTTTCAGATTATTTAAAACCTTGTTACAACCCCACATAACAAAGAAATAAAACAGAAATATAGCTTTTTTATACCTTGCCCATTCAGTTCCGTTTCAAGATGGTGGACTCTAAGTTAACCGGCAAAACGGCAAAACCTATCATAATTTTGACCGCGTCATAGAGAAAGAGTATACAATTTCTATTAGTCCAGTAACATTTTTCGTAAATTGTTTATCGGTTAAATTGGCGGAAAAAGTTACGAGCGCTGTTTTTATGGCGCTCTGTGTATTAATTAAAAATATACTCCCAGGTTTAGTTTCTTTGAACTATTAGTTTATGTCATGATGGGCAAACTATATATGCATGCCTGGTTTCATCGGAATCGGTCAATACGTTTTGTTTTCAGCGTTGCGCACAAATATAAAAACAGACACAGATGTACAATCAGTTTTGTGCAACCACTAAAGTGTTTATCACTTAAATCGTAGAAGACTTGATAGTTGCTAATTTAGTGGTCCTTGATTTTATATTGACAGATTTTTTAATTTATTTCATAATAAAAATTTACGAAAAAACACATTTTTGAAGGAAAAATACCTCTAAACTGACAAGTCCACTTCTGTGATACGCATGGAAAAATACCTCTAAACTGGCAGGTCCACTTCTGTGATACGAATGGAAAAATACCTCTAAACTGACAGGTCCACTTCTGTGATACGAATGGAAAAATACCTCTAAACTGGCAGGTCCACTTCTGTGATACGAATGGAAAAATACCTCTAAACTGACAGGTCCACTTCTGTGATACGAATGGAAAAATACCTCTAAACTGACAGGTCCACTTCTGTGATACGAATGGAAAAATACCTCTAAACTGACAGGTCCACTTCTGTGATACGAATGGAAAAATACCTCTAAACTGACAGGTCCACTTCTGTGATACGCATGGAAAAATACCTCTAAACTGGCAGGTCCACTTCTGTGATACGCATGGAAAAATACCTCTAAACTGACAGGTCCACTTCTGTGATACGAATGGAAAAATACCTCTAAACTGACAGGTCCACTTCTGTGATACGAATGGAAAAATACCTCTAAACTGACAGGTCCACTTCTGTGATAGGGATTTTTTACCCATCACTTTCTATCTACAGAACGAGGTAGGATATAACAGTGTATTTACTATACCGATAGAAAGATAGCAACAGCCAATGTTGGATGTGTCAGGGGAAGTTATTTCTTATCACTCTGAACAGCTGATCTTAATATCTTGATCGTAACCCGTGAAGCAGAACTAATTTGTAACTATACAACACTGGCCACTAAACACTGCGGTGAAAGCAATGCCACTGGTCGATTGTTTGGCACAAGGCCTTGCCAGGTTTACCAACTTAAACAAATAACTAATTTGTCGTCGTTTAACAGTAAAACAGTTTAAATCCACCCTACAAGTATAAAATATTAAACTACATTCGTATGTCAACGCTGTAATGATACGTGTATCAGCTGTTTTTTTTTTTTTTTTTTGTTGACAACAGCTTTTAATATTGGATTGCCTTTGAATATTTTATCGAGATGTTTGAGAAGATAAGACAATATTATGTCGTGTTTTTGCAAGCGTATGACATAATGAGAGATAAGATGGTGCCAGTAAATCTTCGTGCGTGCGCTGTTCTTGGTGTTGTTCAGCTGTTATTTGGAAAGCATAACTTACAGGCGTAGCGGCGACTCTACGGTTTAAAAACAAATGACGCAATTGTTTTTCAAAAAATATTTTATTTTATAACCCTTTCACGTTAAGCAATAGTAAAAACAAGTAGGCCTAAATACATTCTGGTATATTTTGTATAATAAAAATAATTGCAAGTATTGCAAAAATAATTGCAAATAATTCCAACGAGCAGATGTTACGAAACGTAATCAAAGCAAATTTTCAAAAACCAACAATATCCCAAAGATTTTGTAACCTTTTTACTGAATCAGATTTTACGGTCATACGAACGTGAACCAATAATTTTTATTTTATTTATTTATTTTTTTTTTTTTTTATGTTTAACGTCCGACTATTGTGCACACTTGGGCTAATGCAGACGATGGGATGATTTATAGCGTATGACAATGCCGAGCCCTCGTCGGGAATCGAACCCGGGTCCTCGGGTGAAAGCCTAGTACGCTATCCACTAGGCCACCGAGGATTGGTTTAATTGGTTTTAAAGTTTGACACACACACACACACACACACACTGTATATATATACATTTTAATTTATATATGTACATTTATATATGTACATTTGTATATTTCAATAGAATTTGAAAATTAAAAATACTGATTTATTCAGAATTTAACGATGATGAAGATAACGAAATCAAAATTTCAAAAAAGACAGGATTTTCATAAGATAATTTTTGAAAATTTTAAAAAAGTGACTAGAAGTGATCGAGGGATTAGGATCGGTGTAAATTTCAAAGTACAGGATAAGGTCATGATGGTGGTTTCAAGAGTTCATTAGGACTTGGTAGTTGGTGTGACTAAAGCATCGGTCAGTCTCCTGTGTTTCTGAACTGCACTTCAAGGTTCATAGTTCGAGCCGCAGTTACTCCTGTTGCTTTACCCTTACCGGCATAAAGTATGAACGTTAAACAATAACAAAAAAAAACCAAGAGCTTATTTTTCAATGGCAAATCTTTAAATATTTTCTTCCTCTATGTTTTGCCCTAAAATTGTTATTAACATCTCATCCTAACGGAATTTTTAGATTATTCAAGATAAAGAAAATTATCGAATAAGAAAGATATTATAAATTTCGTTTTTAAAATGTTAAAACATCAAAAAATAAAGGTAAAGATTGCAATGCAATTTGGCGTATTACTTACAACTTTAAAATGAAATGTCGAACATAATTGCGTCATAAAATATTAATAATCGCGGCTGAAGTGATGAAAGCCAGTTTCCAAAAATGTACTTTTTCACCTTACCTTTTTCTGAAATTCTGATTTTATCATCATAATCAGCATTAAAATTGCATATATTAGCATTTTAAACGTTCAAAATATATTGAAGATACAAAAATGAACTTTGATTGTCGTCAAATTAACTTTCTTAATTCCAATGGATTTTGTAATTTCAAAATGCTAATTTATAGAGATTGTGCTGATTACGATAGTGAAGTCAGATTCGCAAAAGAAGAAGAGAATTTTTTATCATTGAAGTGACAACCATTTTGAAACTGTTGAATGTATTTTGCTGGTTAACGGATGTGTCCAAGTAATTGTCAGAACCGATTTTTGTGCCAAGTTTTAATCAAATTGGGCTAAAATTGCGAACGTGAACCAATAATTTTTATTTTATTTATTTATTTTTTTTTATGTTTAACGTCCGACTATTGTGCACACTTGGGCTAATGCAGACGATGGGATGATTTATAGCGTATGACAATGCCGAGCCCTCGTCGGGAATCGAACCCGGGTCCTCGGGTGAAAGCCTAGTACGCTATCCACTAGGCCACCGAGGATTGGTTTAATTGGTTTTAAAGTTTGAACCAATTAAACACACACGCACACACACTGTATATATACATATTTTTAAAATAAAATACTCTCAAAAAGTGATCTTGAGTTTATGGATTCGACGCTCATTCCAACGTTCAGGTCTGGGTCTTACCGTGATGGCGGATCCAATAGATTATTTTCCGATGGAAATTCTTTGAAATGAAAACTGGTTTAAAGTTAAATATTATCGTTACGGGACATCAATCTCTCGCGATGAGTTTCTACATAAACATAAACTAGAACGTGTTGTGTTTATGTATTGTTAAACACACACTTGTCAATCAATTAACTGGTTGGTGTTTAATATACAATACTTGAAGTGCCACACTTGGATGTTATTGTTCATCCTTAAAGCACACACCAGTGTACAGCTATAAGTGGGCTATAAGTGCATAGCTTTATTAGTTTATATCTAAGAGAGTGACAAAATATTTGGTTTTCTGTTTTATTGGTGATATAATCAACAGAGAAAAGTAAAAACCGCCAAAATTGTTGCTTATCATCCTGCAGGACCATAAATACCCTACTGAGCTGAAAACTCTGGTCCCTCAATACATAAAGGTATATTTATATAGATATTTTAGAGGTTATGGTATGATATCCCGTGGCACTGCAACCAAAATTTCTATTTTGCAGCTAAGCCTCTTAAATTCAAGTTCAGTAGACTGGTTCCTTCAATGATTAAAGGTATATTTAGATAGTTATTTTAGAGGTTATGGTATGATATCCCGTGGCACTGCAACCAAAATTTCTATTTTGCAGCTAAGCCTCTTAAATTCAAGTTCAGTAGACTGGTTCCTTCAATGATTAAAGGTATATTTAGATAGTTATTTTAGAGGTTATGGTATGATATCCCGTGGCACTGCAACCAAAATTTCTATTTTGCAGCTAAGCCTCTTAAATTCAAGTTCAGTAGACTGGTTCCTTCAATGATTAAAGGTATATTTAGATAGTTATTTTAGAGGTTATGGTATGATATCCCTGGTGCAACCAAAATTTCTATTTTGCAGCTAAGCCTCTTAAATTCAAATTCAGTAGACTGGTTCCTTCAAGGTATATTTAGATAGTTATTTTAGAGGTTATGGTATGATATCCCGTGGCACTGCAACCAAAATTTCTATTTTGCAGCTAAGCCTCTTAAATTCAAATTCAGTAGACTGGTTCCTTCAATGATTAAAGTTATATTTAGATAGTTATTTTAGAGGTTATGGTATGATATCCCGTGGCACTGCAACCAAAATTTCTATTTTGCAGCTAAGCCTCTTAAATTCAAGTTCAGTAGACTGGTTCCTTCAATGATTAAAGGTATATTTAGATAGTTATTTTAGAGGTTATGGTATGATATCCCGTGGCACTGCAACCAAAATTTCTATTTTGCAGCTAAGCCTCTTAAATTCAAGTTCAGTAGACTGGTTCCTTCAATGATTAAGGGTATATTTAGATAGTTATTTTAGAGGTTATGGTATGATATCCCGTGGCACTGCAACCAAAATTTCTATTTTGCAGCTAAGCCTCTTAAATTCAAGTTCAGTAGACTGGTTCCTTCAATGATTAAAGGTATATTTAGATAAGTATTTTAGAGGTTATAGGGTTGATAACACGTGGCACTGCAGTCAAAGTTTATATTATGCAGCTAAACTGAATTTGGTTCCCTCAATGAATAAAGGTATATTTAGATAGTTATTTTAGAGGTATCCCGTGGCCCTGTAACCAAAAGATGCTATTGTGCAGTTAAGCCTCATGAATTCAAGTTCAGTAGACTGATTCCCTCAATGAATAATATTTAGATATTTAGAAAAATATTTAGATGGATATTTTAGAGGTTATAGGGATGATAGCCCGTTTCACTGCAACCAAAGTCTAAATTTTGCAGCTAAGCCTCTTGAATTCAAATTAAGTAGACAATGGCGTATAGGCCTATTAAATTTCATAAAGTACAGTACCTATTGGAAATCACTCACAAATTCACACCCCAATATTACACAAACTTTTTCCCGTGTATATATATATATATATATATATATATATATATATATATATATATATATATATTATTATTATATTATCATTATTAACGATACCTCAAAAAGTGATCTAGTAAAAGCCAGGATCAGTGCTCTTTTTAAGATCCTGAATCCAGGTCTTACCAATAACTCATTTATCCAATGGAAATTCGCTGTTAAAAATGAATAATTCCGATGTAAGGTAAAATTTTTAAACAAAGCCTCTTGTACAGCCTATAGCCCTATACCAGACGGAACCAGTTTTAAAAGTCACAACAATGTAATATAATGCCCGCACGTATCCTGCTTCGAGGATAGGGTGGCAGAAATGTTTCAGCCTTATGCTAAGTGAACAAGGAACTTCCATTGCTTCAAGTAGGTAAGGGTTAAACAAAACGTGATTTCAGATCAGTCGCATTACGAATAGAAAATATTCACAAACTATTTCGCGTTTCTAATTTGCTGTACGAGCTGTTATCAGAATCGATTTTGGTGCCAAGTTTCAATAAAATGTGACATTACTTGTTGACTGTGTTTAAAAAAATTATGAAAATAATTTTTTTCGAACACAAAAGGGCTTCAAAATACTTGTAAAAAATGGTCCCGAGATATGGGAGACTACGTGGAGAAATTTAGGTTTGTGGATTCTGTCTCTATATAGTATGTTAGAATAATGTTGAATAACGATGTAAATTGTTTCGCAATTTGCTAAGTTAAAATTATATTTGGTTTTAAAGGCTTCTTATTGTGATCTGAATTTTACACGAGCGAATTTGTACCAAGCTATTACCAAAATCGATTTTTGTGCCAAATTTGAATTAAATCTGACTAAAACTGCGAACGTGATATTTTTATGTATAGATATAAGAAATTTAAACAATTCCTAGAAAAGTAATCTAGAAGTGATCTTCGCTCATTTCAAGGTCCCCCGGGCTAAGAAGTTGTTTAGTTTTAATAGATCATTTTTATTAGAAGTTTCAGCTAAAATAAAATAGATAAAAAAAAGATATAAAAATTTAAACAATTCCTCGAAAAGTAATCACACACACATTTCTACACACACACAGCTCACATACACACACACACAAATACACACACACACACACACACACACACACACACACACACAACTGATGTTAACAGTTTATGGTTTACAATCTGTGTGGTCATTTCATTTGTAAAGGCGCGTAAACTAATGGACATTTGCCAGCCAGACAAACCCTACTCTCTCCCAGCAAGAAACTCTTAAAATATGTTCAGAAAATATATCAGTTTTGGGAAAAGAATTTCAAATTAGCCGGGTATATCAGTAGCCGTTGATTTTTAATAGTTACGTACTAAAATTGTTCGTCCGGTACTAACCATTAGCCAGTTTGTTGAGGTTATGTTTGCAGGAAAAATTTGCATAGGCCTATGCGTGTGTAGTGAGCAATTGGGAAATATGAAGACCACAAGCCGAGTAAGAGATTGGGCTGTTCTATCATTCAAAAAGTACAAACATTAGGCTTTTCACACAAATTTTGGATATCATTTAACCAGGACTTTATTAATTGACCTTTAGATATTTTTTGATTTTCAGAAAAATTCTACAACAATATTTTGTATATATTATTACGCTAATCATTTCGATCGTTTTTGTTTAAAAAATAAGTACCTGCGTTATTGAAAATACAGATATGGGTTATGGAGTCAGGTTCGTCAGAAAACCAGGGAACTCTCACATCTAATACTTTTCCATTTTAAGGTTTTACGATGAAATAAAACCGACTTAAAACCGATAAAAGGTCTATAAACCAAATTTCAGGAGCATTATAAAGTGTCCTTGTGAAGGTGCAGCACAAGAATAAATAATTGAAATAAGTTGTGACGGAAATAATCGTGTGTGCACCAAAATGGCTGATTGCTAAGAAAATTTTTGTAAGTAATATTTATTACTTTCAAGTAATAATTTATTTCAGTCTTATTGACCGAACCAGTTTTCAAAATAGAATCGCTAAGACAATCTAAGTCAGTTACAATATGTAAATGTAAATGTTATTAAATAAAAGGTTGTACTTTTAGTAAACAGTAAATACTGACTGTTACATAAAGCGATTTCACAAAACTCGTCTGCATTAGCCCAAGTGTGCACAATAGTCGGACGTTAAATACAAAAAAAAAGATTTCATAAAAGAAGACGCCCTAACCTCTTTTTCTTTTCGTTCATGTAATAATTATTGACCATATAATAGAAAATAGAATCGCAAAGACAATCTAGATATTAAGCTACGTCTAATGTGTAAATGTCATTAATTTACTTTGCTTTTAGTAAACAGTAAATTCTGTAGACTAATTTAGGTATGTAATGTAAAATCCGGTTATGCGTAGTAGGTTTAATTTGTATTTCAGTAAGGTACAATGTTAGAATCAGTCATTAATTTTATAGGTTATAGTTTTAAATACGAAAGTAGAACAAAGTAAGGCCTATTGTATTAAAAAACCTGAATATAATTAATGACATTGCTGTAAAATAACTAAGAACTTCTTGCTGTGCATTGTTTTATATTAGTTTTTTTCCCATTAACTGCGAAAGGTCACATGCCCACTAGTTCTACCTTACTTGTATTTACTTGTGCAGATTGTGTTACAAGTTGTTACGCACGTTAAACAATAACTGTTAATTACGTAATGTATTTATATAATTCATTAAAACGCTTTGGGCACTTTTGGTACTAACTGAAATGGTCATTAAGAAAATATTTTGACTGAAATACTTTTCTACGTGAGTGTCGTTTTCTTCTAGGTTTTGAGATTTCATTTTAATGAATTCATATTCAGATAATTTACCTTCTTCTGTATAGTATTTTGGTTTTTAATAGTTATGAGTGAAAGTGCCTTATACAACTTAAAATAGTTTTAAAAAATTAAAAAAATATTTCATTTACAATCCGTCTAATCTCCGTCCAACAATCAGACTGATTCATTTGCAACTGTAATTCTCCCCTCTCTCTCTCTCTCTCTCTCTCTCTCTCTCTCTCTCTCTCTCTCTCTCTATATATATATATATATATATATATATATATATATATATATATATATATATATCACTTCACTGATTAGACAGCCTGGGGTATGCCTTGGCTTCTCTAATAATGCCTCTCTAAGTTTATCTATTTTTTGCCTTCTCCCTGCACCCGCTCACGCCCAGTGTCCGCAGGTCGCCCTCAAATCCTTTAGTCATCTTCTGCGTGGTCGTCTCCACTCTTCTCTTTTTCTCGGCATTCTATCTTCCGGCATCCTCTCCAAATGACCCAACCACTCAATGCGGTGGACTTTTATAAAATGGGTGACACAGATAGCCCTATACGAGGTGTGGCTATTAAATAACGAGACTGATGTAAAAAATTTTATTTTCATTTTATACATAATTACTTTTTATCACCCTTCTCTATCCCTATAACGCTCCATGCTAATTTTCCATTGTTGGAAACAGTGCTGGAAGTCATCTTCTGTCAACTCCTTCTGGATTCTTGCCGCTTTCACTTTTACAGCTTCCACGGACTCAAATATCGTCCCTTTTAATGCAGATTTCACCTTAGGGAACAGATAGAAGTCACATGGTGCAAGGTCTGGTAAGTAAGGTGGATGTTCTAACACTGGGATGCTGCACTTCGCCAGGAACCTCTTGACAGATAACGCGGAATGAGTTGGCTTATTGTCTTGGTGGAAAACCCATGATTTGTCCTTCTACATTTCGGGTCGTTTTTTCCTTACTCTTTCACAGTACCTCAAGGTAGTAATATTGATTAATTGTTTGACCTTCAGGAACCCACTGAAGGTACACAATCCCATGAATATCGAAAAAAACAATCATCATTGCTTTAAATTTTGACTTGCTTTTTTAAATTGGCTCTCGGTGAAGTTGGGGTCTTCCAATACATGGATTGGCGCTTTGTTTCCGGATCATACGTAAAAAACCTCGATTCATCACATGTTATTATCCTTTGCAATAAATTCCGGTCATTTTCAATGTCATCCAAAGTGTCAGTACAAACATTTTTGCGAGCTGCTTGTTGTTCAAACGTGAGAATTTTTGGCACCATTTTGGCACACACTTTTCGCATGTTCAAATTGTCACGTAAAACTTTCCCGTACACATTCTTTATCAATGCCTACAGTTTCACCAATTGCACGAATACTTAATCGAAGGTAAGACCGAATCAAATTAGCGACTTTCTCGACAATGTCATCCGTTTTTAACGTTGAAGGGCGACCTGGCCGCGAATCATCTTCAACGTCTTGTCGGCCATCTTGAAAACGCATAAACCATTCAAAAACACGTGCCCGCGATAAACATTCACTGCCATACACTTCTTTCAGTAAATTATAAGTTTCAGTAGTGGTTTTTCCAAGTTTGAAGTGAAATTTAACAACAATTCGTTGCTCTATTATTACACTAACCATTTTTCCAGTGAAACAAAATAACATCAATAACGGAAATGAAGGTTATGACTAAACGGTGTTGGCTACACAAACGAGATCAAGTGCATTCTGAATAGGCACTTGCTATGAATAGGGTTGCTATTTAACAATCTGTTATTTTTTAACTGCTAAATGGTTTTAGCATTAGCAGACTGCTAATCACACTTAAAAATAACAGATAATAAACAAACCGTTAAATAACAGGGTTAGAGCACACTGCTTCCGACCTGCTACCGTGCTATCTACTGCCAACTGTTAAACGTTGAAGCTGCTAATCTAACTGTTGAATAGCAGGGTCATAGTACACTGTTTCGGACCTGCTAACTGCTAACGCCTACTGCCAACTGTTGAACATGTTAAACGTTGAAGCTGCTAATCTAGCTGTTTAATAGCAGAGTCATGGCACACTGTTTCGACTGTTCCCGACCTGCCAACTGCTAACCTCTACTGCTAACTGCTGAACCTGTTTAACGTTGAAGCTGCTAATGTAACTGCTAAACAGGAAACACATTGTCAGTGTTTCTTTCCATTAATTGTTGTTGACTACTGTCCTGAGATTCAGATTGCATATCAGTATCATATTTTTCTTTGTTAACTGTAAATTTAAATGAGGATGTTTTTTATAACTAATAAATGTAACACAAGTCGAACTTGTACTTTTAACATTATAAAATATTTAGCTTAAAATTATAACATAAGAATTATAGATTAACAAGTAATTATTTGTCCTTCAATCACTTATTTTTCGATTTTTCACACAATTATAATTACGATAATATACTATATAATAAATGACAATTTATTTTAAATAATGTGATTATAACAAAAATAAACATTATCAGAACCGTTGTCTATAATAAAATACTTGAAATAATACCTAATAAGAACTTTTTTATTTATTAGGAACATGAATAAATAAGAGCAATCTAAAAAAATATAGGCCTACATAGATAGCCTACATGTATTAAAATACAGTAATATTTTTAAATAGCATATTAATTAATTACAAACATCGAACATGACCCTAATCAAATTAAAATTAATTAAATTAATTTTTTTTAATTTAAATTATTATTTTATCATAGGTTTAGAAAAGGGTGCTACAAAATATATTTCATATTACTTGACAGTGCGTGAAAGACAAACCGAACACAATTAATTGCATCTTTGAACTTAGCATGTTCATTGTATTTCTCATTATCGTCAGAGATTTATTCAAAATCCTATAGACAAATTAATAGTGCAGGAAAGGTAGGAAAAAACGTACCGATTGCACCCTCACTGTATTTGCTTATCTCAGCTGTCAAGATAAGGAATAAAGAATAAAGTAATGTGGAATAAAAGAATAGAAAATTAAGTTAGCAGTGACTGTTATTTTTATTTAAGCTGCGTTAAATAGACTGCTAAGGTCGTTGTTAGCAGTCTAGAAAATTAGCAGTTAGTAGTTTACCTGTTATTTTTAACAGATAATTCTAATTAGCATGAACAGAATTAGCTGCTAAAAAAAATAGCGCTTTTGCCCATCACTACTCAATTTTGTTGCGAGTTGCAGTAACAACCTCTCTCATTTTGTAGATACAGAGCCTAATTTTATTTAAACATATTTTTTATATTTATTATCAATCATCAATATTTTTTAATCAACTAAAAATATTCTAAATCGTTTGCATTTTGGTAAATATGCAAAGGACTATTTAATTTTTAAGTAAAAAAAAGAATGCTTCTATTAGAAATTCTTTGCATTTTGTAAATATAAAATAGCATACATAATTATTACGTTTTGAGAATGTAATTTAATTATTACTACACTTATAAGGATTATTTTTATCCTTTCTAAATGCTTTATACCAAAAAAAAAAAAAAAAAAATTAAGGACATGGTGGTAATGGGAATGATAAAGTAGTCTTAGAAAACTGAACATATGTGCTTTATGTTTTAGCTACTAATACAACTTTGATTTTCAGTTTTCTAAACTTGTTTTTTCCCAACTGTTTTAAAAAGCAGCTTTTTTCCTCAACAAACAGTTTGTTGACGTTTTGTAAAAATATCAGAAACGCCCACCTCTATTCTGAAGAGCTGTCGTCACCTTCACACAAAACAGCTGTCGTCAATAGCGGTTGGCGCATGCGCACTTGTTCCGACGCAGCGTCAGACTCGTTATTTAATAGCCACACCTCGTATAGCGTGTACAGCTCACAATTTTTGCGAATTCTGCAGCTCTCAGTGTCACTATCGTCATTGGGTATAGACGCGCGTAAGCGAGGTAACCTTGCTATGAAATCTAGCATGCTACACGCAAGATTAACAGCAGGGCCTTTAAAGTGGTTTAAAGTTACCGTAATAAATTGAACCTTCTGTGGGTGAATATGTGTTACTGTAATAGTAAAGTTCATAATAATAATAATAAAGGAAAAAATATTGAAATCACTACTTTAGCATGAGGCCTGAAAGTGCAGAAATACCGACTTCTTCTAATGTTTCAGTTTATTTGCACTACTGGAAACACGCTTTATGCATGTTGATAAAAACGTTTTCGTTGTTATAAAATTGAGCTCCTTTATTTTATATTGACAAGATTTTGGCCATTTTCAAACTGCCGTAAACTTGTTCAAAATAAATTGTTGGGCACTCGGATGTTTGTTTATTTGACTGTTCCATTACTGGGCATACTTTGCCCGCTGTTCACTTGGAAATGGTTCACGCATTTTGGTGAAAACTTTATTCTTTCTTACATATAGCTATGGACAAATTTTAAGCAATTCCAAACTTTCGTATTTGAAACACTGGTTCTTTCGTTTCGTGAAATGATGGACACTGAATTCTTTGATTAATGTATCTATTAAAAGCCCTCCTAACGCTGCCTTACTGTTGTCTTCTTGCTGTTTTAACTGAAGAGCTGTTTAACAGGTAGGCCTACACTTTTCTCTTCAGCAGAATTGAATCGATTGGAAGAAATTATTGCTTGCAAAGTATATTTGCTTTTAGATTATTTCTGTAGAATTCAATTTAGAAGCAATGTCTTTCTGTATATTTTCTTTGTCGTGATTATTATTGTAATCCACATGCTGGAGGTTACATAAGCACTAAAAGGTCTCTCACTAACACAATCAGGAATTCTTCATTCATTCTTCCTTTTAAAAAAACAACATATAATAACTTGGTCGACAAAAAAACTAACAATGAATGAATTAAAACACAATGTTGTTCGGAATTGATACGCAATGTGAGAGAAGCAGGAAGCTGTTCGCTAATGACGAATAGATACGAACGATGACGGAACTACACGAAGTGGTGTAAACGACACTAAACAGCCGTTTGAAGGCTGTCTTTTGATCGTTTCACTTGTGGTACTGTGCTGGGTGCAGTATCAGATGGAATCGCTCTGGTGGTCAATCAATAGCACTAAACCTGCACAGAACTACAAATGAAAACCAGTTTCTGACCTTCCCATATAGCATGGCTAGTACTGTAAAACAATTCCATTCCAAACGACACAGTACCAATCCAGCACTACAAGTGAAAACCAAAAATATATAACCTATTTTATTTATAACCTAGGTTATTGATCTTTGGTGAAAACACTATTCAGAACAAAATGGCGGTCACTCAAAATGCTTGATTTATTTTAAAATCGGGAATTTTCACGAGTTCTAGAAACAAAACGGGTAGTCTTTACACTTTATAGTTTAGTTTTCTTCATTTCATACACATTGGAACATCAAATGCGACTTAAAAGCAAACGTCTGAGCCAATTTTGTCACTGTCAAATACGAAACGACTCGACGGATTTCAGCCGCCTCGGTGGCCTAGTTGATAGCATACTGGGCTTTCACCCCGAGGACCCGGGTTCGATTCCCGGCCAGGGCTTGGCATTTTCATACGCTATAAATCATCTTATCGTCTGTATTAGCCCAAGTGTGCACAATAGTCGGACGTTAAACAAAAAAAAAAAAAAGATTTCAATGGAAATGTTTATATATGTTAAATATATGTTTAGTAGGTTTTAGGATATCGCAAATTTTCTTTCGCCTGTTTGAAACAAAACTGAGGGTACTCAAAATGCCTGATTTAAAAAATTGTATTTCCAAGATCTAGCAGCCAAACAGCTCGACAATGCTACTTACGCTTTTAGTTGTATTTTGCAATATCTTAATGCCAGGAACGGTGGTACATACATTAGATTAACAATCTGACTTATTTTTCCGGAAAAAACTATGTTCTTTTTGTTTCTTTACTAATAACTTTTTTTTTTAAATTATGATTGGTTTCAAACAAAAAACCTCGTAAAAGCTACCGCGGTTTCGAAACCTTAATGTTTCATCTTCAGGCCGTAATACAAAATATCAAATCCCTCTGAGCAAAAGTTAAACAAAACATTTAAAACACACGTCACAAACACTAAATACAATTACACATTAAAAGACACGATAAAATTTGGTTTGGCCAAACGATACGTGCAACTAGTATGTCGTTACATTCCGGACTGCACGTAACGTTTGGCCAAACCAAATTTTATCGTGTATTTTAATGTGTAATTGTGTTTAGTGTTTGTGTGTTTTCAATGTTTTGTTTAACTTTCTTACAACCTCGACAGAGGGATTTGACATTAATATTACAGCCTGAAGATGAAACAATAAGGTTTCGAAACCGCGTTAGTCTTTACAAGGTGAGTAAATAGACCGCTACACGGAAAAAAGTCATAATCTTAATTACTTAAATAAGTGGCCCGGTGGCTGTGTCGCAATAATGAAAAAACATCTCTTCCAAACTTAAAAACTTTACACTGAAAAAACAGTTTTAAATCAACTTTCAAAAATTAATCAGCTGTAATTGTTATTCCCAAAAAATACAGAGCGAAGCACGGGCACACAACTAGTATTACATTAAGTAACAGAAAGTACAAAACTCAATATTTTCCGATCACTGTTACAAATTGGAATTGAAGATTGATTCAGATACAATCTGAACGAGCTACGGTATTCGAGTAAGAGCTTACACTGATCCTGTTATAAGAAATACCTTAACGTGCTTCTCGAGCAAGGAAATATGAGACTAATCTCTGCGGATTGTGAAGGTCTAGGCTTAGTTTCTGTTTTCAGACAAGATACGGTGAATGCAATACATAATTGTGTTACAAAATTCATACTTGAACCAGTAATACAAACCGGTAGAACAGGGGGGAGACAACGGGTTTCTTTTACAGCTATTATCACTTAGGCTATAAATCAATTGGTAGACATTGGAACTGCTATTAGACTCCGTCCACCAAATGCGGAGCGGAATGAAGATGAATACCAACCGGAAGCGGAGTTCAGTCAGTTTAAAGAATACTTTGTATCAGTTAAATCTAAATATAACGGATTATAGAAATTACTATGTTTAAAAACTGTAACCTAAGCAACAGTAACCAAGGTAACAAAAAATAATAATTTTGGAGACGTCGTGGGGGGGGGAAGCGGATTCAGCTTCAAAACCGAACCTAAACATAGTCGAAGCTACGTGAAACGGAGCCTAGCGCCTGACTCAGCTCAGCTCCGTTACGCTTTCAGTTACGCATGCGCCATGGAGAAACCGTGAACTAAAGCAATAAAGAAGAGGAAATTGCAGAACACATAATTTATGATTGTAGGTTCTTGCTAGAAGAAACCTGGTTTTTGGTTTCCAGGACTCTATAGACCTCCAGAAGGATGGATTGTTGGAACTTAATAACAACAACAATCTGCTGAATTAGTACTTTAAAGGTTTAGTTGTACAATAGGTCCGTCGATTGCAATGT
>CM040189.1:102899272-102906772 GCA_022606455.1 Callitettix versicolor | reverse complement strand
GATGCAGATCCAAGTCCAACCAGTCGGTCTGCCTCCTCATTACCCTCAACTCCCCTATGCCGCGGAACCCAGTGAAGAGTTAGCCGGTTATCTCGGGACAGAACGTCAAGGTTCTTCCAACACTCCCAGACCAGCGTGGACTATATTATAGGACCCGCAAATGCTTTTATTACTGCCTGACTATAGGTATGAATATGAATACGTGCCTTCTTGAAGCCCCGATCCAAGTTCTCCCGAACACAGTCATTAATGGCAATCACTTCAGCCTGAAATACTGTTGTATGCTGTCCCAGGGTAATTACTTTCTTTAACCCCGGTCTCAGACCGTACACCCCAGCACCAGTGCCTGACTTTGTCTTGGAGCCATCTGTATACCATACTATGTCTCCAGGTTTTTATAATAATATACTTAACATTAAAGTTAACAGAATATCACAATTAAATGTATTAACTGCAAGGATTATCAGCTGGTATTTTTGTCAAAAATAGTTGTTTGACATTTTTTTCAAAATATTTTCGTAATTTTTACTTTAGGAACTGCTCTTGAAATATATTATTTATTTAATTAAATTGTAATTTATTTTAAAAATTAGGATTATAAGATTTAAGTTGACATTGAGTATAATTTTAGAATGCTTTAACAAATAATTTGTGGAGAAAATTAATTATAATTTTGGTACTATTCCATTCAGATCTGTTGTAAAGATAGACTTTGTTAATACACGTTCTTATTCAGTAAAATCAGCTGATTCGTTTCAAGGTAGAGACAATTTAGAATCTTTAAAAATCATAACTTTGTTATCTTTGACGTTTTTATCCTTGTGTGTGTGTGTGTGTGTGTGTGTGTGTGTGTGTGTGTGTGTTTTACGTATGAGATGAAACTATTGACAGATTTTTACGAAATTTTGCACGTAATTTTTGCTTGCCCTAAAAATAATTTGAGGTTAATTTTGAATAAAAAAAAATTGAAAACATTTTTTGTTAAAAAAAATCACTTGAAAATAAAAATTTCTCGAAATACTTTCTAACGGTTTTAAAAAAATTTTGTTGAAACTCAAGTCCAACAGTATCCGAGCAAAACTTGTGGGCTAGCTACAGCCGCAAAAATTAAGTTAAAAAGATTTTTAGGGAAAACTTTTCTCAACTCATTGTTGGCTAGTAATTTTGTAAGAAAAATAATTTACAGATCGCGTATTAATTGAAAAAAAAACGAAAAGTGACATCAATTTTTTTGATTTTTTATTCACTTTTTAACTACAAATTTAATTTATTTCATAATTTCGTTTACTGATTTTAGTTAGTATTATGGCCAAATTAAAAAAAAACTTAAGAAAAACGGGTAGTTTAGCCGAACATTTTTTGGGAGACAAAATGAACGCGAAAAGTTTCGTGTAACATTTCTATACATTGTTTATCGAACACGTCATTTTATAGACATTTTGTATTGAAATGAATGAAGGCAGTGGCACTTGAGTATTGCAATTTATATAATAAACCGTGTGTTATTTACAGGTGGCACCGGCGAAACAACCTACTGTTATCGCAAACAATTTAAAAGAAAATAAATTAAAGAACATAGTTCTACGACGTCGGAAGAAAATTAATTATCTGGAAAGCAGTCTGACGAAAACGGAAAAAAAGAAAAAAAGGAAAAACGTGAATCGTAAATTGCACGTAAAACAGAATAAACACTATTCGAAAGTATTGAAGAAAACTAATAGTGTACTGGGATGTTCAGTAGAAATAATTGACAATATCACTGGCAAATGTGGTGCTGAAAAAAAAACAGTTTTAGGTGATTCTCTCGATGATCTCGGTTATTGCGATGATTCTGTTGTGTTCGTATGCCAGAGGGAGAAAACGGTAACCGAAGATTCTACTGTGGATCTTCACCAGTATGTGGAAGAAAATTTACCTCTGGCTAATTTACTGTAAGTATTTAATTTACTACAATAATTTACTACAATACTTTACTATAATACTTTACTCTAATAATAATAATTTACTTTACTAGTATAATAATTTACTACTATAATAATTTACTATAATACTTTACTCTAATAATAATAATTTACTTTACTATTATAATAATTTACTACAATACTTTACTACAATACTTAACTATAATAATAATAATAATTTACTACTATAATACTTTAGTATAATAATAATAATAATTTACTACTATAATACTTTACTATAATAATAATAATAATTTACTTTACTACTATAATAATTTACTATAATACTAATAATTTACTTTACTACTATAATAATTTACTATAATACTTTACTATAATAATAATAATTTACTTTACTACTATAATAATTTACTACAATACTTTACCATAATACTTTACTCTAATAATAATAATTTACTTTATTATTATAATAATTTACTATAATAATAATAATAATTTACTTTACTACTATAATAATTTACTACAATACTTTACTATAATAATAATAATAATAATTTACTACTATAATACTTTACTATAATAATAATAATTTACTTTACTGCTATAATAATTTACTATAATAATAATAATTTACTTTACTACTATAATACTTTACTATAATAATAATAATTTACTTTACTACTATAATAATTTACTACAATACTTTACTATAATAATAATAATAATTTACTTTACTACTATAATAATTTACTACAATACTTTACTATAATAATAATAATAATAATTTACTTTACTACTATAATAATTTACTACAATACTTTACTATAATAATAATAATAATAATTTACTTTACTACTATAATAATTTACTACAATACTTTACTATAATAATAATAATAATAATTTACTTTACTACTATAATAATTTACTACAATACTTTACTATAATAATAATAATAATTTACTACTATAATACTTTACTATAATAATAATAATTTACTTTACTGCTATAATAATTTACTATAATAATAATAATTTATTTTACTACTATAATACTTTACTATAATAATAATAATTTACTTTACTACTATAATAATTTATAATACTTTACTATATAATAATAATAATTTATTTACTACTATAATAATTTACTACAATACTTTACTATAATATAATAATAATAATAATTTACTTTACTACTATAATAATTTACTACAATACTTTACTATAATAATAATAATAATTTATTTACTACTATAATAATTTACTACAATACTTTACTATAATAATAATAATTTACTTTATAATAATTTACTACATACTTACTACAATACTTTATAATATAATAATAATAATAATTTACTTTACTACTATAATAATTTACTATACTTTACTTTACTATAATAATAATAATTTACTTTACTACTATAATAATTTACTACTATAATAATACTACAATACTTTACTATAATAATAATAATAATAATTTACTTTACTACTATAATAATTTACTACAATACTTTACTATAATAATAATAATAATAATTTACTTTACTACTATAATAATTTACTACAATACTTTACTATAATAATAATAATAATAATAATTTACTTTACTACTATAATAATTTACTATAATAATAATTTACTTTACTACTATAATAATTTACTGTATTATTTTACTGTAATAAGTATTATTCGCTCAGTCTGAATCAGTATTAGGCCGGGCGGCCACCAAATGCAGAGTGGAGTTGCGCTGAGCGGAACGGACTACGCATTCAAAACCTAACCTATTGTTTTTGATGTAGGCCTAAGTGTGGTTACTGAAAGCGTAACTGAGCTGAGCTGAGTCAAGCAGCGTCGCTGGGCTCCACGCACGCAGCCTTGACTCTGTCCTGGTTCGGTTTTTAACTGACTTCCTTTACCCCCGTTCTTTAAACTGACTGAACTCCGCTTTTGGTTGCCGTTCAACTTCATTCCGCTACGCCCGTCTCAGCTCAGCCCAGCTCCGCTCCGCATTCGGTGGCCGACTAGCCTTATACAGGTGGTACGAAACTGAATTAACAGTTTTTAATTACTGTAAAATATTAACAGAAGGAGAAGCTGTTTTTAGCGAATTATCATTGGAAGCATCCATTATGGTAATACCCAGAATCCGGACACATGGAAATTTGTTTGGAAAGGTCGTTATGAAATAACTACGCTTGTAAGTGGAAGAGTTATTAATTAAAGACGCATCATCGAAAGGCAAAATACATAAACAATCTTGATCTATAGGGCTAAGGCACTCTTCATTGCGTCTGTTACAATGTGTTGCTATGGTTACATAAGACTGACCTGTTGAACGCTATTTATATAACAGCAATGACCTAATGCAAAATCGAGTCTGTGTTTCATATTTTACATTTAAGATAAGATACGTGACACACACACACACACACACACACACACACACACACACACACACACACACACACAATTTTTACTTTCTCAATAAAAGGCCATACGAAATATTGAAAATTCAATTGTATTGATAGAGACGTTTACTCATTGAGGTCTAGCTGTGTCAAAACATTTTTTTTTTTTTTTTTTTTTTTTTTTGGTTAGGTGTCTGGCTGTCTGTATGTCTGTGTACATCGCAGTAGACTAAACGAAAGCAAACGAATGCAATCTTGAAATGAACACTGATCCACTGCCCACTAAATTATTTTTAGTGTGGGTTTCAGAAAGCAAATAAATGTATATTTAAGCAATGTATATAAACAAATAAAATTTTCAAATAAAAATTGTAGAGAATTTAATTCTGAAAAATTTAGAAAAAGACAATTACAAAAAAAGAATTTTTATTGACATCAAAATATTCACAACATAGCGAGAAGACATCAATTTTCAACCTAAAAGAATACCTTTTACATTCGAGAATATCTAGTATGAAATTTTTTTAAAATAATAAATAAATAATAATAAAATAAATAAATAGTAAAAAAGCAAGAATTAAATTTAAAAAAATCATATTAAGCATTTATAATAACTGTTCAAAATGTCCGCTTTCAGTATTAACACAGTAATCTGTTCTTAAAATTCCTTGGCTGGCTGTTTTAATATCTGAATTATTTCTTAAATAAAAATGCATTGAAAATTCTTGCAATTAGTAATTTATTTTTTTGTAGTTGACTTTATTTACACAATTTTGTTAAGAATTAAATTTTCTACAAGTATTGTTTAAACATTTTATTTGTTTATTTGAAAAATAACAGAGTTATTGTAGGCCAAATTTAAAAAAATGTGTTTTTACTCTGATTTTTGCGTTTTACACAGGTTTTCTTAAAATCTACTTCACTTACAGCTTTGGGACTAATTTTATTCAAATTTTCAGGTCAAAAAACCATAACAAACCATCAATATTACCTTTTAATTTAGGTTCCTATAATTTCAGAATGGCGTAATTTCCCTTTTTTCCAGGAATCATGGCGAAATTTTACCAGCTGTAACTCGCTAACGAAGAGTTTCCGGAACCATGTTTGTATAAACGTTTTCCATTACTTTGCACTGGTAGAAATCGCCCTGCAAATCTTTACGTTTCTTTCTGAAACACCCTGTATATATATTATATACACAGAATTTCTTTTGAAACTCTCTCACAATTTAGAATGACCACAATTGTAAAATTAATTGATTTAATTTTTAAACACCCCTCAAAAGTGATCTAGAGGTTAGGATCGGCGTTCGTTTCAAGGTCTCGGGTCTGGGTGTTACCATGATGTGTGCTGCTATAGCCCATTTTCTAACAGAAATTTCTTTAAAAATTGTGGACAAAGGTAGACCATATTGGTACCGGAAATTGAACATGTTAAAGAAATCAAAACCAGTCTTCATTTTATTGCTTGTAAGATTTACATAAAATTCACGTAAATACATAAAATTCATTTTCGTTTTTCTTATTTTCTATTGGTTGAAAATTTAAAATGCATTGAATAAATTTATGCAGATTTTTAACGCTGTTTGTTAATAAGATTTTCTAAAAGTGTTAGGTAAAAAAAAAAATATTGTTGTAAATTCGATTCCATCACGTTAGTGAAACAGCTATGTGAGCAGTTAGATAAAGAAATAATAATAATAATAATTGTAGAAAACAAAGTAAATTAATTCCGTAAAGGTTAACATTGGTCAGTACAAATCTATACAAAAATCTGCAACATAAAGCTTGTTGTATTTAAAGTATGTGGCTTTCCCTTCCGTTTGGCTGGCATTGTGGTAATAAAATATTGTTTTTTATGCATTAAGGATGTCATGCTTGTGATTTTGCTAGAAAAAATACAATAATTATTCAAACAGCCTAGGCCAAGGTGAGGGAAGGGCAGACCACAATACTCGTATATTCTATAATGTTTTACTATTGACGTTGTTGGTTACTTGATTTGTAGGCTATGATGATTAACTAACTATAGGCCTATTTGGGGAATTAGTTATTTCGCGATTTGATTTAACCATCTCACTGTATAAAGCACAATTGAAATGTCGAAAGTATGACGATTGGGAAAATTTGGCTTTGAGATCAGTTTTCAGGTTCTCTGCTAATCAAAAAAGTGGTTCTCTCTCTTCTCTCTCTCTCTCTCTCTCTCTCTCTCTCTCTCTCTCTCTCTCTCTCTCTGTCTGTCTCTCTCTCTCTCTCTCTCTCTCTCTCTCTCTCTCTCTCTCTCTCTCTCTCTCTCTCTGTCTCTCTCTCTCTCTCTCTCTCTCTCTCTCTCTCTCTCTCTCTGTGTGTGTGTGTGTGTGTGTGTGTGTGTGTGTGTGTGTGTGTGTCTGTCTGTCTGTCTCTCTCTCTCTCTCTCTCTCTCTCTCTCTCTCTCTCTCTCTCTCTCTCTCTCTCTCTCTCTCTCTCTCTGTGTGTGTGTGTGTGTGTGTGTGTGTGTGTGTGTGTGTGTGTGTGTGTGTGTGTGTGTGTGTGTGTGTCTGTCTGTCTGTCTGTCTGTCTGCCCCCCTCTCTCTCTGTGTGTGTGTGTGTGTGTGTGTGTGTGTGTGTCTGTCTGTGTGTGTGCTCTGTGTGTGTGTGTGTGTGTGTGTGTGTGTGTGTGTGTGTGTGTGTGTGTGTGTGTGTGTCCCCCCCTCTCTCTCTGTGTGTGTGTGTGTGTGTGTGTGTCTGTGTGTCTGTGTGTCTGTGTGTGTCTCTCTCTCTCTCTCTCTCTGTGTGTGTGTGTGTGTGTGTGTGTGTGTCTGTCTGTCTGTCTGTCTGTCTCTCTCTCTCTCTCTCTCTCTCTCTCTGTGTGTGTGTGTGTGTGTGTGTGTGTGTGTGTGTCTGTCTGTCTGTCTGTCTGTCCATCTCTCTCTCTCTCTCTCTCTCTCTCTCTCTCTCTCTCTCTCTCTCTCTGTGTGTGTGTGTGTGTGTGTGTGTGTGTGTGTGTCTGCCCCCTCTCTCTCTCTATTCGCTATTCTTAATTTACTTGATTAGTCTAAGGTGTTTGACTGTGTTAATCATTCGTTGCTATTTGTAAAATTAGGGCTGTCTCCTTTATGCTATGTCTTCTGTGAAGCCATGTGGGCTGATCAGCGGGCCAGTGACCAGTCCAGGCCTTAAGGTAT
>CM040189.1:102799272-102894272 GCA_022606455.1 Callitettix versicolor | reverse complement strand
GATACTTGAAATTTTCAGGGTACCTTCTTATAACAATGTCTAGGTACACCAAGAGAGGATTTTACAAAAATTTTATTTTAACGCCATTAAACTTACACAGTCCAACTTTAATAATCAATGTACAGCTAAGACTATTATAGCTAGAGACTTAAAATTTTCAGGATTACCACCACATATAGGGGTACACTTAAAAACGATTTTCCAGTATTCTACCCCTAAAGAGGTAAAAATGAGATACAACAATTTTTATTGGATAAAATATGTTTTTCGTCGTTACCTTTTTAAAACGTAAGATAGTCACTCTTAAATATAAGTAATGAAATATATTTTTCACCATTTCCCAAAATCTCATCCCCCTAAAGAGATTGAAAGGGGTAGAAAATGCAAAAATTTGTTGCATTGAAAAAATATTTGTTTTGGATCGTATATTCTAGAAATATGCTATGAAACACAAATTCCAACATTTTTAAATATCGCTCATAATAGGTAACAGTAAGGATTGTAAGGAGTAGCTCTCAATAAGAAAATTGACAAAATGGTTCATATCATTCACCTATTCTTCGTGATTTCATGCATTAGTTGTCTAATTTCAAGCGCCCCACGTTTTTTTGCTTTGAATTGTACAAGTATTTTCGTATCTATAAAAATTCACTGTCACAAATTTTTAAGTCAATCTGTGTGTGATTATGAATCTGTATAGGTTTATAAATCTCGATGAATTGGTGGATTTATGAGAATTTATTTCATACTTTTTAGTCCATTTTAAAAACCTGATAAAAAAATTATTTATATTATTATTTTTTCTTTTTAATCTTGTTAATTATTTTTAAAGTACCAAAACTGTTATACAATATTTTTATTCTAAATTAATACATAAATGAAAACATTACAAATGTATTTTTTTAATTTTGCAACTCGAATAACCCAAAATAACTCCATTGTATTGTCTTCGATTTTAGAGCTGCATACAAAATTTCAAACTTCTAGCTCATCGGGAAGTTAGTTTAAAATCGATTGAAGGCATTTTTGCCATAAGGAAAGAGATAAAACCATTAAAATTCCTCTGTTTTCAACTCTCAATTTACATCCACAATATTATCTTAGTGCAGACAACATTCTACTTTTTGCCTAAAGTAATCGTAGTTCTTTAAAAACACACTAGAGTTCAGGAGATGGTGAGGATAAGGTGAATCCACCTCTTTTTTCGTTAAATAATATTTTGCAACTCGAATTACCCAAAATAACTCAATTATTGTATTGTCATCGAGTTTAGAGCTGCATACAAAATTTCAAACCCCTAGCTCATCGGGAAGTTATTTTCAAATAGATTGCAAAATTCCACCCGGACAAAACTCAGAATGACAATAAAAACGTGATAAAATCATATATCATGTTTTCTCTTTCTTTTTATTTTAATTACGATAATTTGTTCGAAAACACGACAAATTAACACAGCTAGTTTTTAACAACATAACCTAAAACTTAGAGCCTATCAGCTGTTCAATGAAATCAGCTGATCGTTACGAATTAATATAAAACCAATGTTTTACTACCAATATAATTTGTATACTCGCATCACGCGACGCGCAAAATCCAAATACAACCAGACCTAAAACATGATACAAGTGTTAATGATTGTACAGAAATTTTACTTTCGCTTTATACAAGGTAGGTTATATAGCCTAGAAAGTAGGCCTATACGGTGATCAGAAAAAATGAAGCCTATAATATGTCTTATGAATCCACAAAAGTTGTGTTTACTTATTCTTTTTTTTTGTGTTCACCTTTGTGCACATCGCTAGATTATAAACTTGACATTTAGCCCAAATCTCGGAACAAATTTCTAATTTAACAAAATATTTCGTTATAAAAATAACAAAAACCTACTTTTTCCAAACCAATTTTATCGTAATATAGCAATGAAGTATCGAAACAAAACTGTTTTGGAAGCTTTCGAAGAAAATTTGGAAAATTGTTTTTATTTCTTAAAATTATTTCATACAATTTCTCGAATTTTGATTATATATTAAAACAGTACAAACAATTTGAAATTAAAAACTTTTGTAACTTTCATATCATACGAGTTGGCCGCTTTTGATTTAAAGTCGACAGTGTACTGCACACAGAACGTATTAAGTATTATACATTAAGTATATGACTGTCTATTGATAAACCTAGATAAATGAAGCCGGTATACCCAACAATGTCGATTTTTGTGCCAAATTTGAATCAAATCTGACCGAAATTGTGAACGTGAGTGTACTAACACCAGTAGACTGACATAAAATTGTTAACGACCCCCTTAAGAAGTGATCTAGAAGCCAGTATCAAGGTCCCGGGTCTGGGTCTTACCATGATGTCCTGCTCTAATAGCTGATTTTATAATATAAATTAATTTAATCTACAGCACATGCTATTTTAGCGTTTAATGTAATGTAATTTCGTGATCGCAAATCACATGTGATGGATGATGACATAATATGACCACAGATACTAAATAGGCTCTTTATTTAGAGAAGTGTAGACTTTGGCATTTTGCGCATGCGTGTGTAATCTTCACCAGTCATTTAACTTTAACCTACATAATTTAAGTCTTAACCTAGATAATTTAAGTCTTAACCTACATAATTTAAAGCTATTCAATTTTCATGCTTGTTAACGTTGACTAAAATCTAAAAATATTTTCTCGAGTTATTAACGAATTTCCACTGGAGCGGCATCATGGTAAGGACCCAGGCCCAGACCTTGAAATTAACACTCTATGACGAATCGTTAAAAGTGTAGGCAATAGCCTACGTAGCCTAGTTGTGGGAACTGTTCGTTGCCCTACCGGATGAGATACGATACCCTTTTTTTGTCGAAAATGGTTCAAACAATTTTGATTTAATTTGTGGAAATATAGCATTTAGGTATTCAAACATTACGTATGGGTCGAACAATGGTTTCACTATTATTTTAATATTAAATTTATATTTTATTGAAAACTGCAATGTATCTATTGAATTATTATACCTAATGAATTCTGAAAACACTTATTAGTGATTTCAGAAAGTACATATAGGGTTCCCGGGAAAAAAAAAATGGGTTTTAGAGTAAATCATATGTAAAATATGTGTAACGATTTTGAGTGAATCATGATTATTTAAAAATTCTATAGTAAAAACAATTACAGTTTTATAAATTATTTAAATACAATTGCTTTTATCTATAACGGTTGCTTAGATATTTCTAATTTTTATCATTGTTAAATATGTTTTTTCATATTTATCTCATAAATAAAAGTTGAAATTAATTCATGCTTTAACAAATTTAAATGCATCATCTTTATTACTGTAAAAAACTTACATTCTCTTAAATTGTAAGTATCGATAAGTGTCTATGTTTTTATTAACATTTTATTTGTTTAAAAACAAACATGTACTCTACTTTAAAACTGCATTTATTTAAATTTCAAAGTTAAATTCACCAAGGATATTCTGATACCAGATAAATTTTTCTTTTAGCAGTGGGAGGGATTTTTTCTTTTAGCTTACAAAAAAAAAAATCAAAATTTTGCATATTACTGCCTTACTATATAAAGTAACCTGTATACTGTATTTCAATGACATATTATTATAATACCAGGGGGCCTGTGCGAAATTATGTACTATGAAAGTTTTAAGTAAACACAGTCTTTTGAATAATCAGTCTACCAAATTAAAAAAAAAAAAAAAAATCAGAAAACCCGAAATGAGCATTGACTATCTCTTTGTTTTGGTTTTCCCTGGTAGTTCCTGAAGTAGGTTTTTGGAGAGAAGGGAACTGTAAGTTTTGTTTTGGTTTTATGAGTTTCATTTTTAATTTAATAATTTAAGGTAAATTTTTGTAGCATTTTGATGTGTTTAATTTTTAATTTTCTAAAATTAGGTGTAATAGGGATACATAAACACGGACAATATTAGTATTAAATTGTTCCATCAAGGTTTTTTTTTATTTGGGGTACTATTGAGGTTTTACTGGCATCTACACTTCAGCTGTAAGCTTTTCCCTCATATACTTCACCTTAAACTGACACCAGTGCCTTTATTGAGCTCAAGAATCTTGTATAAGATGTCCTTGGGAAATTCCTCACCTGACTGCTGAAGTCTAAAGAGTTTTCTTCTTGTGGACTCTAGGACCTTGCACTTCAGGAGTACGTGTGCTGTGCTTTCAGGTTCCTGTCTATACAGATGACAATTAGGGAAGATTTATGGTAATCCCACCTTATACAGATGATTTCAGATGTGGCCATGCTCAGTGATCATGGCAATGACTTGTCTCAGCAAACTCTTATTGAAGTGAACAAGTGTCCTTGTCAGCGCAGGATCTGGTCTTGAGGCAAGACATTTTCTTAATTGTTGCCCAAGGAATCGCCTCCATCTTTTGACATGTTCTTTCCTAACCCATTTCCTTACTGTACCTCTTTTATTACATGACTGATCCCGCACACGGTCTCCAGTTCCATAAAGTCAAGCAGCAACTTCTTTTTTGGCCATCAGATTTGCTCTTTCATTTCTGTCAATTACACAATGACCAAGTACCCTTCACAAGTGCACCATGTTAGAATTTTTGACAGGACACAGAAGGAGTGGAGGGAATCCCATACCAATTTGGATGAAATTTCTATAGAGCTGGGAGTCTTTATTGCCGCTTGGCTATCTGAAATTATTAGAATGTCCTTAGTTTTAATCCTTCTTCTAATACTTCATTTACACATGCTGGGATTGGGCATATCTCTTTTGGAATACTGTACGATACCTTTCTAGCCTAGCTTTAAACATTTTCCTAGTGGTTTCACAGTATCCTTCTTACTCAGACTATCAATCGTGCATTGATCAGTCTGTACAACAGACAAGCTGACCTGGATGTTCTAATAGCTTACCATCTTTCCAGTATTCTTATGAATGGAAAAGAATTGTGAAAAATTGAGTGAATAAATAATCAGTATTCATGTTATGAGATAGCATGTCTAACATCAAATCTTTTAGAACATTTTTGGCGATCTTGGAGTGTCTCACCTAAGGATGCTTCATTTTCAATTAACATGATTATGAAGCCTATAGGCAGCCTATTTTGCCTCCAACATTATGAATATGTCCAGAGATAGCAGGCTTAATAAAACCTCTAGGGCAGCTGTAGAGTACCTCTCTGTTGAGATCTTCTAGGAGACTTTCCACCACAGGAACCCCCTCCTGTGGAAGCCTCTAGCTACATTGAGCTCAAGAGGCTGTGGCTCAAGAGAGGATTGCAATTTTCTACAGTGTAGCATGGAGTCTATCCACTTGCAAACACTAGTGTACACAACTTCATACTGCATTGTTTATTGCATCATGTGAGAAGTCTAAAGTGCCTTCATTATCTAAAAAGGGACACATTGCCATCTCTTTTCTTCAATATTACAAATTTCTATTTATTTAAAAACAAAATTGTTGTTTGTCTCTCACTCTTATAATGTTATAATTAAGAGTTGTGATAGTATTGCAACAATACTATTGCATTAAAATTTAAGCCCTTCGTGAGATATTTTCACTAACTATACAATCAAATTTTAAAAGAATCTGTTTAGAAGTTTTTATAACTAACAATTTTATTGCAAAGTGTCATTTGAAAATCATAATTTTTACAAAAAAAATGTTTAAGCTTTCATGTTGTGAGCTCTAACTGACAGGGAAACATGTGGAATGTGTTGAAATCACAAGGAGCGTGTTCTACTGGCAGAAACTGCTTTACTTCTTCAATATTATTTTTGTTGTGAGTATTGTACTGTAATGTAAATATAGGCTAGTATTAAGAATATCTGATTAATTCAATACATGTTATTTTGTTAATTTAAAATTTTTAGGAACACATGAGAACTAGACACACCATTTGGGTTTTAATTATTCAATGATAAAACATTTTACTTTATTATGTCACTTAAATATGAAGTAAAAGATTAAAATAAAATATAGAAGGAAAATTAAAGCTTTAGTGACATTCTTATAGTAACATTGAAATAAGATTTAATACTATATGGTATGGCCTATAATTCATTTGTCAAAAGTGTATTTCTTAGAAGTATAAGCATACAGAGCAAAAACAATCCAGATAATATGTAATATTAGCAAACATTACAAACAAAAACATAATGCTCAAAGGAGCTACAAAATATGCAAAAAGTGGTTTCAATAATTTTTTATGTTACTTTAAAGTTTTCGAATAGTGAAGCACAAGTTTTGTTTGAAGTTTTAAAATGTAGGATTTAAAATTCAGTGTGAATTAATTTCTTCAAATGTATTACATCTCAAATCTTCACGGAAAAAACTATTTACTTTTTTGTTCTACATCCCATAAAGCTGTGTTTTTCTCAGTTATAAAAAAAGGCAGTTACAGACTGGAAAATTCTTATAGACTATGGGAATCGCCATTATAAATTTCTTGAGATGATTGTTGCGACAATTTATTGTCCTGATTTAACAGCATATACTATGAGCATAAAGTATATCTTTGGATTAACATATCTCAACATCACTTGCGTAAAAGAAAGAAATGTCCTGAACAAGAAGCTGTAATCAGAATTGAAGGATTTAGTGTCTAACAGTTTTGCAGTGAAAGTGTTATCCAAGAATGTAATTTCCTAAAATAAAGGATTAAATAGAATAAACATGCAGTAGTCCCTAAATAGAATGTCACAAGTCATTAAATGCATCATATCTCCTAGAGATGGTTGATGAGGGTAATGTTGTGGTCACATGAAATAATCTTAACCAGCAACAGTGCAGTCATCAGTCTGCAGCCAACCTACACTAATCTAAAGTCCAATTTCTAGTCAATCAAGAGCGTCTGTCGAGACACAGTGGTAATATTTTGTATGTTTTTTCATCATCATCTGCAGAATAAAAAGTTCATAGTGCAAGTTCTGAAAAACCACGGAGCAAGTTATTTATCAGTACATCTCCTGCCAATCCTGTAGTCAAACATTTTATTCAAAAAGTCTAGCTCTCAGTAGTCCAAAGAATAGAAGTGCTCTATTTTGTTGCTATATTAATTTTACTGAAATTAACCTCAGGTGTTTCCATTTGGTTATTTTCCAATTCCACGTTTTCCAAGTATTTATAAATTTTTTCATAATTAAGTGTAGTATATAAAACAGCAAGATTTTAAAACTTTCCATCATTGAATGGATTCACAAAATCCTAGTAGATACAGATCTCTATGTTCATTCAACCATTTACGATTAAAATGAATGATTACCACTGTAAAGAATGGTTTGGAAGTGAATGTCACATTGTGTACAACTTAGAATTTTAACATTACACCATTTTCATTTTGAAATCAAAGGCAATTAGTCTTGAATATTCTCAATTTCAGTGGTATCTGCATCCTAAGTGACTTCCATATGGTACTCACTGTAGACTCTTCATTTAACATTATCTTCAGTAATAACAAATTTAGGCTAATCTGAACAGGGAAGATCTGCTACTATCTGGTTTATTTAAGTCCTTTATTGAGTTTGTAATGATTTTGACTTATTTTGATGACATATCCAGAGTGAGGTGTGAAAAACAAACCTATAATTATAGTTGTTTATTGTGATTTTTGAAGCAAGCCTATATGCATCTCTATAATTTGCCTGGAAAATAACTTTATATCAGTCATTTTTGTAGTTAACATGGGAGGATTTTTTGGTGTGATTAGTTATTGTGTACTTCACTTGATGAGCCACTGGTTGGAAAATATATTTTGTCACTCTCCTATATTAGTAATAGACCTATAATACTAGCCTATAATATTAATAGTTATGTAGCCTGTAACAGAATAATTTTCTCTATTCAGCGACATCATATAAGTTTTGGTGTAGTATTTTGTTTATCAGTATTGTAGTGCAACAAAATTTACACACAAATAAATGTATGCAATTGTTTACTGAACTGACTGAAAAAATAAATGTAAAAAATATTAATTAACACAATCGTATATTTGATACACGATATAGATGTACAAATACAAATATAATTTCTAGTACCAGCTGCCCCTGATTATTATTATAGTTCACTAATATTGTATTGCAGATGTCTGGTATATTAACCATAGCAGTGGGCTACCAGATGCAGATTTCTTTACAAAAGTTTGGCCTACCACTGTCAGCTGAGCTCCTGTCTGCACTGCCTTTGTTATTAATGACTGCAGGATATGTAATCATCATCATTGGATGCTGTGCTTCTGTGTGCATGCACAAACCAAGTTTACTCATAACTGTGAGTATATTTATTTATATTTTGATTATTACAAATTTATTTCCTTCCTTTTCCTGAAAGTACTAGGACAATTTTTGTTTATTTCCTTAAATTTGTAAAAGTCCTCTACTTGTACAATTTCCTGCATCAAAAATGGAACAACCATGTGAATGTAATCAATTATGATTACTTATCATATCAAATTTGTAGAATTATGTAGTGATTGTAAGAGAATTGTTTTAATGGATTTTTCAGTTTCCCTGCATAAAAAAATGGTTTTTGCTTGATTGTGACTGGAGACTAAATAAAACGACTTGTTTAAATGAAAATTGGCTTAGGAGATTTGTATTATTGTATTTATATTTTATAATGCATTTATTTTATCTACATCATGTTCATTTCTACTGTTTGTAGATACACTCTTCTGCCTAAATTCTTCATGAACTTAAATTAGAAATGAATAATTATAAATTAATTATAAATTGAAATATTTTAATTTGAAAAACATCATTCATAATTTTAAATAAAATGCTTTAATGTTTTTTATTCAAACCCTTATTCAACACCACTCGACAATGACTATTGTTAAATGATAAATTTTTTCATCAAATTCAAAATTTTCCCCATTTTCTCGATTCATTTTAAAGACTTATTTTCTCTAAATTTTTGCAAAAGGCATGACTTTACAGATATAATTTATCTTTTTCACTTTTTGTGTAGTATGGATGTTGTCTCACCGGCTTGTTCATCCTAGAAGTGTTGATCACAATTTTAATTATTGCTTTCCGCGAAAACATCTACATCACATTCGGGAAAAATTTGAATGTCAGCATGGCATTGTATTCTGAAAATGCGCGGCAACAAAACCAGATGGACATAACACAGATTCAGGTAAGGTGAAATGGAAACTGACACTTTTCAGGATTTTTCTAATTAAGGTATTTATTTCTTTATTAAGTTTAGATTTTTGACAAAGATGTATTTGAATGATGTGATCAAAATAGAAGTACATACAGTATGTGGTGTGACCTTCTCCAGCTACTGTTAGCTTTCTGTCAAGCACAAAAACATTGATTTTCTGTCTAAGTTATCAAAGGAAGGGATATACAATATAGTGTGTCATGCATGCAGAAGATGAAAGTGTTGTGTGAGATGAGCATAAATATTTTTGGAAATACATAGACTTCCTTTGCAAACTCTACCATGTAGGTCATAGGTATGGACCTTCCCCAAGGAAGGACATGGGCTGTAATTGTAAGCAGCCTTTGCCTTTTGGACAGGTCGGGCAAAATTTACTGTAAGGGCGCCTTTGTAAGGGAAGCATTTTTAAGATATCTAATAAAAATGGGTATATCTAATAAAAAAACATAGACAATGGCGCCCTAACAGAGCTAGCGCCCTCAGGTGCCGCCCAACTTCGCCCCCCCCCCAAAGACCGGCACTGATTATAAGCTTATATATGACAAATTTACAATAAATGAATCTATGTGAACATTTATTGTAAAACTGTGAGAATATTTACACAGAATTTATACATGAGTTGCTTCAAAAAATTCTTCAACAGTAAAAAAAGCTTTTGCTTACAGAAAATGTTTGAATTTATTTTACATTTTGTTTTGTTTTGCCATCTTTACTATCTACATTTATTCATATGGAAATCCATAACTTAAGTTTGTTAAAAATTACTCACAACATTAATCTGTGCTGTTGCACACATGTGTGTGTGTGTGTGTGTGTGTGTGTGTGTGTGTGTGTGTGTGTGTGTGTGTGTGTGTGTGTGTGTGTGTGTGTGAGAGAGAGAGAGAGAGAGAGAGAGAGAGAGAGAGAGAGAGAAAGTTTAAAAGAAAGTACAGTCTATGATATGTAAGCTAAAAACCCTTTTGTATCATTGTCTTAGTGAAATTACTCCATAAAGCAATTCCATAAATTTAACAATGGAATATTTAAACAATATTCCAAATAATGAAATTCTTAAAACTGATTCCATATAAAACTGAGCTAAATTTTGAAATAGGAAGACCACTGAATTGAGTTTTTTTAATAAAATTAATTAATCTTATCCTTCTTTGTAAGCCTACTTTAAAAAAGTAATCCTTAGACATTTAATGGCATGTATAATCTGCAGTGCACTTATCCAACACTAGGCTAAGACACTATTTATTTTTTGTTGTCATTATAGCAGAAGTTAGAGAGTCACTATGTGAACTTAAAACATTGCTGTACATAAGATTAGATTGTGCAACTATTATTACTGTAATCTTAAACATGAACTTTAAAAGTACCAACACTTACATAATGGAAAAAATACATTGACTTCATTTGCATTAAGTATTGTTTTCAAATTTACTCATAAAAAATAAATAATATTTAGTGTTATTGTCAAGTAGATGATTTGGCAACAAAACAAAATAATTATGTTTTGTATACTTTAAAAAGTTTTTCATCTGATATTATAAGTGTTATAGATTATTTGTTACTTATAGTCAAAACACAACATTATAGTGTTTATGTTGTGAATAAAGATTAAAATTGCCTGTAGAATCAGAACATATGCCAGACCTTAAAGGAAGTTTTTTCTAAGCTTCTGGGATTACAGTTGACTGCTGATTATCTTGCATGAGCTCCCTAAACCTATTGACAATATGCAATGTCCTTCTATAACACAAAGTTGTAAAACTTTAATAGTTTTATAAATAACTGAGCAAATCATTTTTTTTGTAAGCACATCACATATTTTACTTGTGTTATACAACACTTAATTGTTTGTAACAATGTTTCAGTTTGAATGCTGTGGTTATTTTGGACCTGGAGATTGGTACAACACTCCTGTACATCGGATTCCACCATCGTGTTGTAAGGGACGATTTTGTGACCCCACAAAAATTTCAGAAATATTTTCTGAGGTGAGATACTAAGTAATAACATAGATAAATGATACATAACAAGCACGGATTATTTTGTTCTATAAGGTTATATTTCAGGAGGCCGCCTTGGTGGCCTAGTTGGTAGCGTACTAGGCTTTCACCCCGAGGACCTGGGTTCGATTCCCGGCCAGGGCATAATGTATGATTTTCATACGTTATAAATCATCCCATCGTCTGCATAAGCCCAAGTGTATAGTCGGACGTTAAAAAAAAAAAAATATATATATATATTTTAGGAAATTTTAATATAGTAAAAAATATTTTTAGCAAGAAAGTAATAATCAGCTGATGCCAGTAAAGAGAAAGTAATGAAATAACACAGGGTTGTAACCAGAAAGGGGCCAGAGTAGCTCAATGTAGTCATAATTCACCTGATTTTGACATTGAAGAAGATTATGTTACAATGACATCAACTAATTTCATTACCACTAATTCTTTTAGGTGTCCAATGAATCAATTGAATAGTTATTTTTGTCTGCAGGCTAAAATAGTAATAACCACATTAATTATTTATACTTTATTAGTTAATAAACTGATTCATTTTTGGTATTTCTGAATAGATATTTCAATAGAAAAAAGAAAAGTTATTTTATTTGATCATCAGGATGCTCTGTTAATAAAATCTAATAAATGCAATCAGAGTTTAACTAATTTATTGATAAATAACAAGCAAAAGTGAATTTAAATGAACAATCACACAATAATATGATAATCAAAATGTCACCTGTTACCAATGATACCAATATTACCATGATACAAAATGCATACAATACTGGTGCCAAGTAAACAAACCTGTAAGGGCAGTAAATCCTAAGTACATAGTACTCCTAACATTGAGTCATATTACTGGTAAGTTAACTGGGAACTGTTATAACCAACTGAGTAAATTGGACCATTATATTCACAGCAATAAAATTAAACTACTTCAAACTAACATGCTATGCACTTATGATGATCCTTCCCCACAAATTGTTTTTTATAATGTTTTCTTTTTTACATTTCAGGGTTGTATGGACAAAATACACACTTTCCTAAGCTGTAACCTTAGAACTGTACTAACAGTTATTTTAATTTCTGGATGTCTTCCTCTTGTTGGGGCATTGTTCTCATTTTGTTTGTCCTATCAAATATTTTTGATTAAATACCAACCAGTCCAACCAGATCAAGTCCAGTATAACTGAAGAAATTTATGAACAAAATATATTTTTGGAAGAGTATATTAATTATATTTTAATTATTTTTCTCAAGACATTTTTTTAAAGTTATTTCTTTCTTATAATTTGGAACTGTGCTTTGAAATAACTTTTAAATAAATCTTTTAAATGAAGGTTTAGAAATTTGGTTATATACTATTTTAGTTTTTAAGGTTATGATAATGTAGACCACAAATTCTGTATCTGATATATATGAATATACAGACATGTACAAACCAACATAATTTCTTGAAGATTTAACATTGCAACCCAAAATTCCGTACAAGCCTGCTTTTTAATGGCATTAATTGGAACTAATTTATTTAGTTTAAACAATCCACGTAAGAGCGCAGCACATTGTTAGCATTCATAATTGCCTATGATTATTAGCATATCTATGATCATAGACTTCCTGTAATTTTGCACCATTTCACTATTAAAATATAAGTCCCCGCTAAGATGTACTATTTTATTTTGGCGGGACATTTTAATAGTAAATAGGCACAAATTTTACGTTGCAGATGCGATACATTCTTGCTCTCTATTGGCCTCAAATGGAACCAATTTATTTAGTTAATACAAACCGTACTAGAGCGCAGCACACTATAACATTTGTTCTGATTTTCCGTTTCACTGTTCAGAATTTTCGCTAAAATATTTTAAATTTCTGGCGGGAAATTTTTCATAGTGAACCGACGCAAATTGGCGGGAATTTACGTTACAAAATCGATGTTTTACGCTGTACTGTATATATATTCGCTCTCAAGTGGCAATAATTGAAACTAATTTATTTATTTAAAATAATCCACGTGATAGTGCAGCACAATATACTTGTATAAAAGTTTATCTATAGTCATAAAATTACCGCTAATCGTTAGTTCCATTGTTTAGTGGACATTTTTTTTTTAGTAAACCGAAACGAATTCTTGGAAATTTTTCTTAGCGAATTAAATATCAACCATAGAGTAACTGTTCTCTGGTCGTATTACTTTAAAACTAATATTTATTCAGAATTAATAATGTAGATTTATTTAATTTTGATAGTATGTATGGTGCTGCTACCTGGATAGATTTATTTTACTGAACTTTACGAACAAAATAACAAGTAGGTCTACTATAGAAAGTATTGTTATTTCTAAATATAAAAACAGATATTTTATAGCAAAAAAAAAAAAAAAAAAAGAAGTGACATTAAGGAATAACAAACAGTATTGTTGCAATTAGGCTTAAATTTTTTTTTACTTCGAAATAAACAGAAAAAGATCAGAATATATCACACTGAAATTATATCTGTTCAGAAAAAAACTGTGTACACAGTTATAACTAACTAAAGATAAATTTATATAAGTTCCCAGACTTAAGATAAATTAAAATTAAAATTTCCTTGAAATCAGCTTTAACAAATTGGGGTGATAGCTAAATTTAATTACATAATTGTATGCTAACACTGAGGACTCAAGCACAACAAATGGGTTTTAGTTACTATCCCGCAAAAAATCTGGATTGTTATGCTATCTATCAACAAAAAATTGTTCATATTACGGATGTCTATATCTCCATTCTTAACTAATTTCAGTGTAAAAAATATGAAATAATAAATTTTTAGTTCAGGCGTAAATTAGAAAAAAACTAATTTCTGTTATTGAACCAAAAATAAAAATCATGTATCATGTATTTTTTTTTTTAATATTGATAATTTGTTCAAAAACAATAAAAATTAATATAGCTAGTTTTTAACAAAATAACCTAAAACTCATTATATCCTATCAGTTGTTCAATGCAATCAGCTGATTTTTTACTATAACTACTAATACAAATTTGTGCACTCGCATCATGCAGCACACAAAATCCAACATCATAACCACCTCTAAAACATGATACATGTTAAAAAAGTAGACCAGTTCTTTTTTAAATTTTTAAAATATATGCCTCGGTGGCCTAGTTGATAGTGTACTGGGCTTTCACCCCGAGGACCCGGGTTCAATTCCTGGCCAGAGTTTGGCATTTTCATGTGCTATAAATCATCCGATCGTCTGTATTAGTCCAAGTGTGCACAATAGTCAAATGTTAAACACAAAAAAAAAATGTATATATATTTTTAATTATTTGCTACTCTAAAGAGACGTAATTGTATCATCATCATAACATTTTATTTAAAAAAACATCTTTTGTCAAAATTTTAGTCATGTTCTATGAAATTGTGTGTGTGTGTGTGTGTGTGTGTGTGTGTGTGTGTGTGTGTGTCATGTGTGTGTGTGTGTGTGTGTGTGTGCGTGCGTCTTGTGCGTGTGTATGTGTGGTGTGTGTGTGTGTGTGTGTGTGTGTGTGTGTGTGTGTGTGTGTGTGTGTGTGTGTGTGTGTGTGTGTGTGTGTGTGTGTGTGTGTGTGTGTGTGTGTGTGTGTGTGTGTGTGTGTGTGTGTGTGTGTGTGTGTGTGTGTGTGTGTGTGTGTGTGTGTGTGTGTGTGTGTGTGTGTGTGTGTGTGTGTGTGTGGATTTGATTTGGGAAATTGGATCTTTAAATAATGATAAGAAATGTGAAAATTAAAAAAATATTTTTGCTTAGTTTACAATATATGGTGTCTATTAACTGATTAAGTGCACATGATAATTGTTTATCACAGACATAAGTTAAAAATACAAATAAATGACAAAAAACAAAATAGATTTTAAAGTTTGTTTATTAATTGCAATTGTTTATTTAACTTAAACATTAATATTTAGCAATGAAATACTAGAAAAATAATTCTAACTTTACGAAATACATTTAACTAATACGATACTGGCTGTCCTTTGACCTGAAGTTTTTCTGTTACTTACTTTTTAGGTTTTAATCATTCTAAGTGTATTATATTTTTTTTTTACTTTATCAGTAAATATGAAATTACTTATTTCTTTCATAATAAGGCCTAATTCAAGGAAAGTATGGCAGTTATACAGTAGACTGATTTCTTATTTCTGTCCATGAGACTAACTCAAAATATGTAACTGTCTTTTTTCTTCAAGTAGACCTACACAAACATACAAATATTTTCAAAACCACTTCTTTGAACTCACTCTTCAGATGAATGTAAAATAAAAACATTTTAACTTTATCACTGTTTTAAATATCTGTAAACTTCTTGTTAAGAAATATTATGTGCACCTTTTCCTCCAGACTAAACTGACTTCTTATAACTGTTCCTCTTGCATTCTTGAATGTTTACAAAAGAATAAAATCTTCGTTGTATCATAAGGCACTTAAAATAATATTAATACCAAAATTATATCTTTTAAACTGTGACATTAAAAAGAAAAACAATACGCTCCAGTAGATCAGTCGCTTTTAGCCTAAATAATTTCTCTTGATACAACCTTTGCGGAGATAAACATGTCAGTGAGGAAGTTAGCAGAGAATGCAGTTAAGTTCTCCATCTCACATTTCACGCCACTGGCCATCATACAGTTTATCTGTTAACAGGAAAATAAATTCATGAATAAAATCAGCCATCTATTGGCAGCTTAATCAAATAACAGTAATAGAGAAATGTTTTGAATTTTCAAAGTTGCAACACTGCTTAATAATTGATTCAAGGAAAAAAACCAAAATAATAAGAACTATGAAATTTTTAGCAAAACTGATTCAGTACTTTTTGCATCTATACAGAACACAAATATGAACATTGAATTATATATATATATATAAAAAAAAACAGTATTGAAAGAAGAAAACTAATTGAAATTTTGAACAATCAACCAAATTTTAATGTTGGCATACTGTTATAAAATGATAAACTAAAAAAACAGTAAGATATTTCATTGAATATCAGATGGCAACTTGTTACGTAGTGTCATCAACATAATCAGAATGATATTGGCACTTGTGATTAGAGGTAGGTAAGAAAACGCCAAACTGTTAAAAAAAACTGCTTTTCTATATACGACAAACAAACTGCTTTTCCAAACGGAAACAAGCAGTTTGATTTGGACTAGTTTGTGATTGGTTAAAGAAGGAACAGCTGTTGGGACTTCCCCAACACCCACATTCTATTCGAATGTTGCCATAAGTGCTAAAACTTTTTTCCTGCTAACTGATTTCCTGCTGCTTTTCTTCAACCTGCTTTTATGCTTTTCTCCTTTATTTCAAAGTTTCTTGTTGCTGTAGTGAAGTAAGAACTGTTTGGGTGTTGTCAATGTTTATCTCTATTTTGTTGAGAGTTGTTTGAAAGTTTTAAATATAAAATTTGTTGTTCAAACATTTTTTAAACTGTAAAATCAGTCATAATTATGTTTTACATTAGTTTTTCTCCCTTGTTTACTTTGTGTTTAGCAATTTAAAAATATTTAGTGGACAATTTTGAAAGTTTTCTTTTACTTTTTTTATGTTTTTAGAATTAAGTGCATAGTTTTTAATTATTTATTGGATGTGTGGACTTTTTAAAATTCACAATATCTACTCTTGTATATATCTTGAATAATTTTAGGTTATTTTAGTACTTTTTCTAAAATTTTGCGAAATATAGGCTACATCTGAACATAATCAAATCTTTTAGCGACATATGTTTTAAAATTATGGTTAACCGTCAAAGAAGTATAATTTGGAACTATTTTTTTAAGGCTGAGAATGAAAAGGCTTTTTGCAATATATGTAAACAAGCCTTATCTTATAAATCAAGTGTGACTAATTTGAAAGGACATTTTTAATACCCTATAATAACCTAATGTTAATAACCTATAATTTTGTAACTATATAGAGCTAATTTTATTTAAACACTATTGGCCTAAGTTCTTATTAGTATATTTTACTTATTAAGGTTACTTTTTTCAGTGTTGAAAAGTGAAAACCTACTTTCTCCCAAATAAAAATATGACAGTAACATCTCACATTTTGTAAATACATAACCTAATTTTATTTAAACATATTTTTTATATTTATTATCAATCATCAATATTTTTTAATCAATTAAAAATATTCTAAATTGTTTTCATTTCAGTAAATATGCAAAGGACTATTTAATTTTTAATTAAAAAAAAGATGCTTCTATTAGAAATTCATTGCATTTTGTAAATATAAATGGCATACATATATATTATGTTTTGAGAATGTAATTTAATTATTACTACACTTATAAGGATTATTTTTCCTAAATGCTTTATACCCAAAAACAGTTAAGGACATGGTGGTAATGGGAATGAAAAAGTAGTCTTAGAAAACTGAACGTTTGTGCTTTATGTTTTAGCTGCTAATACAACTCTGAGTTTCAGTTTTCTAAACCTGTTTTTTAACAACTGTTTTAAAAGCAGTTTTTTTTCTCAACAAACAGTTTGTTGATATTTTGTAAAAATAGCAGAAACGCCCATCCCTACTTGTGATTGTGTACTTGATTGAACACATTTTCCATAGAACTAGAGTGAGTGCAATAGCTATATAATACGTTCTCATTAGATGCTCTGTTTCTGTGTGATATCAAAATGAGTATATACAGCTAATAGCATACTTGTTCCATCAATTTGGTGTTTGCCTGTATGTACGGTCTCCCGGCCAAGTCTAGCAGCTTAGCTGTATCGAAGGTTGTGAGAGGCACACTGGGAATAGACAAGTCTTCTATATCTGTAGGATGTATGCCTAGCCAACGTATGGGCGACACTGCCAGGTGTTCTGAATGTTGAGACAAAGCCTACCATTGAACAAACATAGCAATTAAATCTCAAGTTTTTCTGTAACTAAAATGTCTTTAAGCAAAATTTTAAAAAACTTTTTACCTTTGAAGTTACTTAACATTAGCCTACTCAATTGTAACTAAATTAATTAGGTCAGCTTTATAAATTCTGTAAAATATTCATTCAATATTACTAAAACTAACATGTCCATACTTTTTTTAACACAACCCAAATAGAACAGTGACAAAAATGATAATGTTTTTTTAAACAATGAACCGAATATGTTTAATACTCAGCAATATTTATGGCATCAACAATTCTATCTTCTCCTGTGAAATAAAAAAGACGTTTTAATCAATACTTCAGTTTCTTTTCTAATGACTATAGTAACAGCCAAAACAGCTGTTCCTGGAACCTTCATCCTTCCAAGCAATTTATCAGCAATCTTTACTTAATTATGTTTGGCTTGCAGTTACACAATATTTCAATATTTGTTTGACCTATGTAAACTTTGTTCTCTACCAAAAATTCTGTATCAATATGTAGCTTTGTTGGAAGAAAAAGTACTATTGGTTCCAGTAATATAGATCAACATACCATTCAACAAACACAACTGCTTTAAGGGACCTTCTGGGAAAAATGGCATTGTTAGAAGGTTGTTTCCAGTTATACCTCTGTATCTTCTCACATAGATTTACTATTCATAATGCAAAGCATTTAAAAATAATCCACACAAGATGTACTGGACATTTGCTATCATTTGTTTATGTAAAATATCATTAGTCTGTTGTTTCTATGTTACCTTGAACACACCCTTGTTCTGGTGTGGTATTTGTCTTGGTGCCTTGTGGTTTCCTGATCACATAAAAATTTTAATACATTGAATAATTAGGATTATGACCTATTTTCTTCTGTCTAGTGGTCTGTTTTACTGATCTCATAAAGGCTACCACGGTTTTGAAACCTTACTGTTTCAATTTCTGCTTGTAAAAAAAAAGTCAAATCCCTCTGTTGAGGTAGTCACAAAGTTAACAAAACATTAAAAACACACATCACAAACACTAAACACAATTACATGATTTCCCTGCAGGGGTGTGCAGACTAGCTGCACCTATTGAGACGATTTAGACGTAACTCGCAGTACCCGAGTCTAACACACACTTACACTTACAACTCTACACTTACGACTTTAACACTTTACACTCACACTTACATTTAGGGAGGCAATAATAGCCTCAATGTGCTTTTCACCTTAAAATAAAAAAAATACATGATTTTTATTAAAATGCACACAATAAAATTTGGTTTGGCCAAACACTACCTGCAACTCGTGAAGATGAACCAGTAAGGTTTTGAAACCGCGGTATCCTTTACAAGGTGAGTAAAAACGTCTCATTATTATAACTGGCATAAAATACAGTATGGACATTAAGGAAAATATCAGCCAATAATATAAATTGCAATTGTTGGAGCATTTTATGAAGTTTTATTTTCTGCTACTCTTTGAAGCTAATCGAAAAGTTAAACCTATACAGACCTAGGTTTATTAAAAGGGTCAAATAAACAAATTGATCAAGTGCACAACTTCATGACAATGAAAGAGAAAACAAACGTCATCAAAGAAATAAAGGAAACTTGGAACTGAAAAAATATTTGATTATTTAACATTTGTTGCTTATTAAAAAATTAAAATTGTGAAAGAAATTAAACATATTATACATTCATTGATAACTTGTATAATTACTATACATTCATTATATATATGTAAAGACAACTTAAGTAAAGCTTGAATAATAATGTTACCTAGTGGAATTTTATAAATTATAATGACTGGTATAGCTAGCAGAAGCAACTGAAATGAGCAGCTGATGGGTTTAGCGATGCCACCATACTCATACTACTCATAGCTCATACTACTCTGATTCATTTACTCAATACACATATATACACATTCACAACTCTACATAACCTGGCTAACTCTAAAGTTTAAAGCGACCTTAGCTGATGGAGTGTATGACACCGACCTAATAGTGTATCAGACAGAGCCCTGGGATACCTGGTAACCTCCCAGTGTACTGTGCATGCAAGGTTCTTTGTGGGCGGACAATTTCCCTAGCTACTCATGTTCCCATGAGTAAGAATGTAAATGGAATGAAAGGTAACTCACCAAACAACAACAAAATTGATCAAATTGGGCACAATTTCCATGATAAGAGTAAAGAATAAGGGAAAGAAATTGTAAGGTAATTAGTAGAGTAATATGAATGGGAAGTCACCAGTTAGAAGTGGGGGGGGGATTTACCTATTTTGAATCCTTTCCAAAACTTCATGAAGAGACTAGTACTGGTGAAGGTGCTGTAACTGAGAAACTCAGGAATATAGGAAGGGGGCAAAATAGATCTACACAGCCTCAGTCATTGAATGCCTCAGTACAATAGTAAACCCTAGAAATCATTCATTCAATGACTGTACTGTTATTACTAAATAAAGAACATTGTAAGATCACATGAAGTTCTACCAAAATACATCCTACAGTTATTTATTTTTTTTTTTTTTTTTTGGAAAACCATTACACTTTCTTTCAAATCCGAATAACACTAATTTTTTTTTTTTTTTAAGGTGAAAAGCACATTAAGGCTTGCCTCCCTAAATGTAAGTGTGAGTGTAAAGTGTTAAAGTTGCAAGAGTAGTGTTGTAAGTGTAAGTGTGTATTAGACTCAGTTACCGCGAGGGACGTCTAAATCCTCTCAATAGGTACAGCTAGTCTGCACCCCCTGCGGTGTAATAACACTAATAATACACATAATACACAAATTGGCTCTTTAAAGGACACTAAGTAATAATAAACAGGTTATATGTACAATTAATTATGATGATAATTGTACAGTATTTTAATAATTAAAAATTATAGTCAGCACTTTAAAAATATTAGTCGAATAATTATTAAATTTTGTTTAATTATTCATTTTAATTATTAATATTACAACAATGATATTATTACAACAAAAACACAATTAAACCAATAACAAATTATATAAATCTACATTAATGGAATCACATTGCAATTGTTTAATTTATGTTATATGATAAGACTTTATAACAAAAATGGTGTCAAATAGAGCCGAACTTATGCAGAGCAAAGTTGGTTTTCTTTCAGAGTTAACATATAGTTATTAAGGATGACTTATTAAGGATGATTAAATAAGAGTGCCAGTTTTTAAATGTTGAATAAAGCACTCTATATTTATGAAATACAACATATTTCAATATCAATACAAAGGATAAATGTTGCCATTATGTATGAAAACATTACGTACCTATGAAAAATTACATCTGACCTATGTCTTCCATGACTTGCTCTGCATGTTGTAACGATCAATAAAATTTGTTATAACCTTAAGACAGATATTCTCACTATGTTCAGTATAATGATCTGCCTTCCCTAGCTAAGTCAACTCCTGAGTATAGATATAGTTTTTGAAGATGGAGGTTCTCCAAAACGCGTCAACGAAAGTAGAATTGACAAAGCTAAGGAAGGCAGGTCATTATACTGAACATAGTGACACAAATCCTAGCAGAAAGAAGAATATACACAGAACAGATATTCTCCTTGATTTGGGTGATAACACTATGAATATCTTTCTTTAGTTGTGTATTATTTGGGGATTATTTTGATAAATGAATAATAATAGTATATGTTATTATATATACTATTGAATCATTATAGTATATAATTTTTGTAGCAGATGTCAGTACAAAACATTTATGTTTTTTTATTTGTTCACATTTTCCCTGCTATCTGCCTACTGGCTTTACAGATCAGGTAACACTTCTATCCTTTCAAAGTCTCCATTTTCTGGTCCTCAACGCTTTCAAAGCTCTATCTACATCCTAATGCCATCAACTTTTTGACATATCACTGTTATTTTTGTTCAATCATTCCTGCTTTTGAAAAATTCATTTGACATTCTTTCCTTCCCAATTTGAATTACATGGCCAATAACTTCAAATCACACATCAATCGCAACGATTTTACAAGACATATCCTTTGCGTAAGTCGAGTTATCTAGTTCCTTACTGGTGGGAATTTGCAAACGTCTTTCAATGGACCATAAGTTTTCAAAAAAAAAATTTTCTTTTCAAATAATGTCAGAGAGTTAATACTACTAGTTAATGAAACCGATTTTCCAGCTGTATAGGCCAACTGTAGTCCATAGGCCTTTCAGTATAAGGAAACTTGAATCTGTATTTGTTGATAATTTTACTTACCAAATAATCTGACAAGTTATATTGTTGATTTTATTTTTTTTTCTTATCAGTGGAAGATAATTAATTAATATTTATCTCACTTATAGAAGCAAAGTTAGAACCATAAGATTCTCTCTTTCCTGCTTGACCTCAAAATCACAAATAACATAAAATTATAGTGAGTAATCAATACAGAATATACAAAACCTACTAATAATAATATGGAAGGAAAAAAATATGTGCATTTATTTATAAGAATGCACATTTTGCAAGCGCATTTGCACATTGACTTCATTTACACATTCACCACACATTCAAAACTACTTCCGCTTCACCGACAAGGCAATTAAAGTTTTTAATTGCCACACAAACTCCCGATGGAACCAATACCTCAATGACTATTTGATCCGAGCATGATCAGTTATAATTTTTAAATATTTTGTGGTAGGGAATTTCAAAACCTACATGCTATCACTGTGAGTGATTTCCTGTTGTATGTTATGTTCTGTGGAATAATTATTAGGTAGTAGCTCCATTATGCTCAGCAGTAATTTCATTTTTTTAAAATTTTCACTAATAATAGAACATAAAAAACATGTAGTGAACTAAAAAATAAAACAATGTGTTTTATTCATTTTCGAAGCATCCAATTAATTTGAATGCTGAAATCCTGCATACAACTACTTGTTGATTTGATTCATGTGTATTAATTAAATCAGAGAGAACCAAACTTTTTATTATGTGTATTAATACAAAAGTTTAAGTTATTTTTTTAAATATTCCAGATGAATGCATTAATATATTATCTGAGTTCTATGTGGACATACAAATGTTTTTCTACACATCATAACACCTGATTTTTTAACAAGTAACAGAAATTAGAAAATCATAAACTTTTTGTCGTATAATAAATATGGTGGAAATGCAAGATTTTCTAATTATAATTTCAATGACTTAAGAAAATACGTATGTTTATTATAATCTGTGACAATTTTCTGTAAACCGAAATATCTTGCAGTACTCACAAATTGCTTCTAAAATAATTTCTAACAATTTTTTATTTACATTTTATAGTGAAGGTAAATTCTACATGTGTAAGTTACAGTAAGTGCAATAACTTACCAAAGATCCAAACCTATAAGTACACATGATCTCAATTCCATAGGGATCAGCATCCACGAGGGCTAAGATGGGGATTCTAAGGTCCTGCCATAGTCGATGTAAGAGCAATCTGGTGTTCATATCAGGTTCACCTTTGCCCTGCAAATATTACATTGTTCAATGAAAATTATTGACTACTTAAAAGCAGTTACATATTATCTCGAATGTATCTCAATTAGATAAACTTTTATTTAAATATAAATATAAGTACTGTAATTGGTATGGTATTCAATAACTATAATAATAGTTCTATATTGTGTTTACTAATTGTAATAACACATTTGTGGACATTATTTTTATTACTGTAGAAGTTCCACAAGTTCTAATTAACTTGTCACTTAGTCTGAATTAACTATTAACATGTCTAAACTTTATAGAAATTGGTCTTGAATTAAGGGGATAATTCGGCATTAAACTTCATATTACTTTCTTCAAGTATCATTTGAACTAAGAGAAGAGGTATACACAGAATATATGTTCAGAGGTTCCTAGATGATATGGTTGGCACAAAGTAGCTTTTTGTCTTTTCATGTGGGTTTACAATAGCTTTTTCTTAAATGGAATTCGAAAAATTAAAAACATATTTAGTCTATTTATTTATTTGTGCAATCACATTTTCTAATTAAATATAAGGACAAAACAATGCAATATTATAAAACAGTATTAATTGATTGGTATTTAATGAAAACAATGTTGAATATTAAACAATCAATGAAACTTATTTTTACAATAAGTAGGTCTACTTTGTATTTAATGTTTTTCATATTACTATATTTAAGCATGGCTAGTTTTCATTTAACCAAAATTCTGACGTGTGGTTTGAATAAAAGTTCTCAGTCTAACAAAAGTTAAAAAATAAATGCTGTCACCCATACACACGGTAACAGGAATCAGAATTTTTAAATCTTTATGAACTGTGAAGGAGCAAGTAGGAGTATTTTTTTTTCTATGAACTCATTTCTCCATTTCCTGCTCCAAAATTAATTATACAGTATTTTTAATGAAGCTGAAATTCATTAATGTCAGAGACATTAACAGAATCACTTGTTACAATTGTCATACTATTTTGATTTGTAGTTTCACAATGAATGTAATACATATTGTATTCTGAAAACCAAATCAAGATTTGATTTGCATTCCTGAATACAATAGTCTAAGAAGAGCATGTACAAATTCACTTTGGCATAGTTTTGAACATCACTTTTTAAAATATTGGTTCTAAAAGTCTTTGTAGAAATGGGGATGGTAAATGGGGATGTGTCTCTTTGCATACACCATTGTGTAAGAGAAACATGATTTCTTAATAGTGACTTATTTAGAAACACTTGTGATGCAAGGGCATTATTTTTTGTATATCAGTTTCCTATTTAACAAGACTTTTAGTGTGAAATATCACATTGAGTGATGCAACAAAATTTTCATGTTTTGGAGTCAGAGCTCGAAACATTTCAGACGTCTTTTCACACAACCATAGAAGATGTTTTTGGGGTTTCTAAATAATTAACTATCGTTAAAAAAATATTAATTCTCTATTTTACTTAATTAAAATATTAAGTAAAGGACTTTTTAATGTGCTTTATTTGGTGTGATTGTGCATGTAAATATATAAGTTTAGTACAGTTATTTATATTTTTGTATGTGTGTAATGGCGATAATTTTTTAATCAGCTGTTTGTATCCATTGTTAATTTTTTAAATATATACAAGGTCAAGCCCCTGATGTTTTATAAACTAATCTCACTCAATGTATTCACCTTTACACAATTAAAATAAAAATAAGAAAAAAGTTATTGTTTAACTACTTGGTAGCAATGATTGGTAGATTGTTAAAATATAAGTGAGTAATTTGTTAAATAAAACAATGATCTTTAGTTTTGTTCCATCATGGTTTTTTCATGTAATATGTTTAGATATTTTTTTATAATGATCAATTTTTCTCACACAAAAATCAATACTGTTTGCCCATTTAATAAAACATTATTATTGTGCATCAGTTCATATATTATTACAGTCAAATAAATCTGAATTCAATTATCATTGATTTCCATCCCAAATGTTGATTACAACTTAGTAATAATTAAATATACTTAGAGTCTAAGAACATCACTTCCTATTCAACAGCCAAAAATTAACTAAATTTAGCCTTTATTTAGTGTAGTAATTTTCTTTGTATTTGTTTTATTTTAAATTTATTAAAAAAACTTAAAAAAATGTATATATTTTTTAAGTAAACTATTATTTAAAATTCGTTTATCTTTGTAGGCTTGTATAGTCAAAGCTAATATACATTTTCTTCTTGATTACGAGCTATCAGCTGAGGCAACGATATCTCGATGACTCTCAAACGCTTTGCTGTTTTCCATAGTTGTGAAGTTTAAAATCTTTAGTGAAAGTTTCTTCCTTTTTATATTTCCTCGCCAACAAACTTTTGTTTCATTTCTAAAGAGGAGATGATCTTTATATTGTTAAATAGAATATTTACTTAAGTCCTCTTCATTACACATCCTTCAGACAGGAGAGCTAGCAAGGTGGAAATGGAATAAGTATTTATCTGTGATGAGGTATTGCATTGTGTATTTGCTCCAAATGTCTGTCCTGATTTACTGATGTTCTTGTATATTACTGGGTTGCTCAAAAATGGATTTGGAAAAGGTGATTCTACTCTTCCCAATCTTTCTGAAAGGCTTTCAGAGATGGAACTTTGGAAGGACTGAATTAGTTTAGGCGTTGGACCAAATTTGTTTGCGGTTCCTGCCAATCTGTCTGTTGTTTCATTCCCAGATATACCAGAGTAGATGGTAATCCACCAATGGAAAGATAAATTTTTCTTTGACTTCTACAAATCAGTTGACCTCTCTGGCCTAAATGTAGAAGTCTGAAAGTTTGTACAACAGATTTGGAGCTGGTAAACATGTGTATTCTTCTCATTGTTTGAAGCGCTCACTAATATCCTATTATTTGATTACACTACAAGGAAGACTAATTTTAGCTAAAACATAGGCCATATACAAACGATTATTGGAAATAATATATCCTCTTACAGTTATAATAACACAAGGACCAAAGCGAGTCAGAGCACCTTCTTCTAAAAGCTTCTGAAAAGCAGCATCCTTCTCTACTAAAAGGATAAATGTGGCTGGAGACTCCACCTTAAGGATGCGTTTTACATCTTGAGGAACCAAAACTCCTTTGAAGAAAATATACATAAATAAACAAAATTATTAAAGAAATTTTATCTGTAATGTAAATGTTTTCTTACAAGTGTGATGAACTATGTAATAATGAATATGAATAATGAAAGAATATTAATATATTAATGTCATGATCAAGAATTTCATAGCTTACTAACACAACACAACACTGGTAAAAATTCAACAACTGGAAAACACCTGAGCTCTCCTTAATATGGAATCAGGCTAGCAGTGTACTCCAATAACTTGACATAAACACAGATTGGGAAATTAATTGATAACACACAAAACTTAAAAGGTGTTAAATATTTATTGGCTTTATCATACTTTCAGTCATCTGTTTGTTTTCATTGTCTGAAGCAATCTAATGGTTATTATTTCACATATTAACATATTAAGAAGATTAATTTATTAGTCTTAGTAAACTATTTTATTAAAAATGATTAACTTATTCCATAAAATTTAAATAAATATAATTTATATTAGTATAAGGTCTACCTCCTTGAGCAGAACAGTCGAGGACATCATTTTCACTGAGTGTTATGTGCAGTGGTCCTGCGATCAGACCCTTAGAAGCAGAGAATACGCGAAGGTCCCAAGGAGACACTTTTAATAGTTTACAGATATCGAGTATCGCATCTTTCACAGCGTTCTGAGAACCATATAGGTTTGTATGTTGATAATACAACTCTCTAAAATATATCATTTTATGACATAAGTTACAAAAATCAAATAAGGTCACTCATGTACAAAAATTAATAGATACTAAGAATAGAAATACCTAACCTGACAAAACCTTTAAAGTAAATAAAAATCAGATTGGTGGGTTATTTATAATTTAAACAACATTAAAACTTAAAGTCATTTTAAGCCCAAATATAAATATTTTTTGACCATGTTTTTGAATGACAGAAATTTCAAAAGAATATTCATCGAGCTGAATGAGTGTGCCCTAAATACAACACAATTTTACAAGATAGAAACATGTTTTTACCTATATGTGACAAAACTTTGAGACTGCAGCAAATGATACACTTTTGCCAAGACGTAAAACAAAATGGTCAATCTTTTGGTACTTCTAGTATACGTCACTTCTTGATGTTTCAGGTCTTTCCTTGATTTCAACAACAACCTTATGGCAACAATAACATTGTGTTATTATAAATCTAATATAACCTCTAAAAAGTAATAAAAGTTAATGTTTAATCTTACCTATTTGTGTAAGTACAGTCATTCCAAGAGTGACGAACAGGTATTTTCAGTTTAGGTTCTATGTTGGCAGAAACTCCTTCAACTACTTTTAAGACAAGATTTTCAATTTTTTTTATTAATTTTAGTCTGAAAGATAATTTATAAAATAAGTAATGTGATACAATATATTTAAAAATATATTGTACATATATTATACAAGGAATTGTGTAAGGAATTATATTGCTTTGGAAAGTAATTGAAAAATAACCATTTTCTTAAATGGTTTTCATTGAGCCACTTATGATTCATTGTTTAACATTAGCGTATAAGGTTATGGTAAGCAGTAACCCCAATTAATATGGAGTTTTACGAAACAACTAACTATTGAATATTGAAGACATTATTTTAAAATTTAGGCCTAATGTAAAGCTTAACATGACAATAAACATGGCAATCATAACTAAAGAAAAAATTGCAATGAAAGTAAAGTAAGGGGAAGCAATAAGCTAGCAAAAACATATTGATCTTTAGACTAATTCTAATAATAAATAATGCCTTAAAAATAGTTTTTAACTACTGTGTTAAAAGACATAGAAATGCCATCACTGCATAGTTGAAGGCTATCTAAAACACAATAGGACAATTAATTATTAAATACACAAATTAAAGATTCAAACTGTGTTACATTATAAAGTGTAAATATAACAATGTTTATAGTAATCATATTATTTAAACTATTGGTTAAGTATTATAACATTTTAATTATGCAGGATTAAAAAGCCTAATAATATTTAGCTTAAGTCTCAATAAATACTTAAATTGTCAGTATGTGCCTAAGTGCAATATATTTATAAATTTATTTAATGTTGAAGTGAAAGGTTAGGCTATGCAATATTGGTGTACTATTGTATAAAGGTTTAATATAACAAATTTGTTTAACTGAAGTGATATTGGTGTACTTTTAATCTTTAGATTTTTATAACTAAACAAAACACTCTTAACAAACAGTATGCTATGTTGGAAGATTTACTTTATTTGAAAAGGAAAAGTAAAATTATTTGGTGTAATGAACATTACTGTGATTGGCCTGGGTCTTACTATGATGACTGCACCAACAGCTCAGTTTCTAGCTCTGAAATAGGGCTCGGTGGTTAATGTGGCTAAGACACCAGTCAGTTGCTGTGTCTCTTAAATGCACACCTCAAGGCTGTGGGTTACTGTAGTAAGCTTTATCAGTCCTCAATAGTCTAATTAGGGTAAAATATTGATGTTCAGCAAGGGAAGAATGTGATATGTCTAATTTAATTTCTACAATTTGTTTTATAAGGTTTACTGTATATGAAATTGTTGAGTTGTAGCCTATGAACAATAAGAAAATATATAGGCTCTTACAGATATTGTAGATAGAAAAAATATTGGCATATTGTAGATTTATCATTATAGATTTATATCTAAAGACTTTGAGTAGGCTACCTTCTTCTAACACTTGCACTTTTAATTTTTTTTCATATGGCTCTTCTAAAGAAACTAATATCAAAAGCCTAATATTTAGTGCCTTTAATAATAATCTATGTATTGGTACAAATAACATTTTTAGGTTAATCTTGGGTTTGCAAGAATCAAGGCAATTTTGTAATGACAATTAATGGGGTTTTTTGTATGTTAGGACATACAAAAACATTAACTTTGATTAATGTTAACATTAACATTAACTTTAAGTTAATGATGGGCCTATATCATTAATTTTTTGTCTATATTCATTTTTACATTGCTAATAACAATATTAGTACAAAAGTACAGGGTTTGAAAATATGTATTACACCTACTTTAAATGTATATCAGATTCACTAAATAATCGTATATTTTGTACTCATTACTTGAATACAATTTTATAGCCTACTTACTAGACACTAAGGATTACATAAGAATGGGTATTCTTAGTTCTAATTAATTGTTGTTGGTTTAGCTTTTAATCTCATAATATAAATGTCTTAAAAATTATTATTGAATTTACCTTAAGTCTGTAGGTTGTGTATTTGTAACAGAGTGTAATAATTCACTCTCTATTATCTCTTTTTTAAGAAGAAGGATATTAGATAAAAAAACTGAATTTTCTCCTAAAGAATTGACATTTGTATTTTCTGCCATAGTAATTTTTCCTTCTCTTTTCTTTAGTATTCAGAATTAATTATTTTCTCTATCATACACAAAGTTCTATCTGATGACTTCTTGAGACAGTGGAATGTCCAAACAATGTCCAATGCCTAATTAATTAACTGTTTGGGATTCTATTTTATTTTATTATTATGACAGCTACAAATTTGGTTTTGATTTGTACCACATTGCAATGTAAACAACCAGATAAGATTGCATTTTAGCTGTATTAAAAATAAAAAATGTAAAATATTTTATACACTTTGTGTTTTTAAGCTATACAACTTCCATGTCAGCAGTTTATCTATGCAATTTACAATGTTTCTGAACATAGATAGAATATTTATAGACTACTTATATTCAAGTTATTAATAGATCAATAGTGTTTTTTTTTAAATAAATAAATATTTAGCATATCGATTTTTTTAAATAATAAATTAGTTTTGTAAGAACAAAGCATAACTTTTAAATCCCACATTTATATTTGAAAAATTAACTCAACTAAAACCGGATCTTTAAAATTAAAAAAAGCCAAAGTATGAATGTTATGTAAAAAAGGTAAAAATGGAAATGGGAAAAACAAAATGATTTTTGAAATTGGCTTCCAATGAAGAAATTCCTAATAGCCTAATGGAAAAATACTTAATTCACAAATAATTATTTTAATTACATTTTATAATGGTTTCAAATAAATCAACAAATCTAGTAAATCTATTTACATTAACAGTTATTAGGTATAAACACAATATGATTACTAAGATGTATTGCAGAAGGCCTAAAAACTAATTTTATTTTATAAAAAAATAATAAATTTATAATTTACAACAATGAACAATGTAATGGTTTAGCTGTATTCATAATAATGATCATTTTTTAAAACCACGAAATTCAAAACAGTTCATTAACAATTATTTAATTACAGATTTTTAAAATCATTTTACTGTACTATAATGAAAAATAATGTGTTGAATTTTACCACCACCTTGCGGAGTTTATCTGAACTATGACCAAGAGATTTTCTTACTTCCAAAAGCAGAACATTTTAATTCTCAAAAGTTATAAAGTATAAAAATGATTTTACTAAAAGTAATTAGGAATATTCAAAATTAGAATTATAAACAAATGTTAAATGATTTTCAGAGTAGAAATTTGTCAAATTAAATACGTTTTAGTGTTCATAAGTTAATAATTTTTGGGATTTTCAAATCAAAAATATAGTAAATTTTAAGGTAGCCTATACTCTATCTTGAAGTGAGTTTTATGATATTTCTACCTTACTTTCGTAAAGATTGATTAAAAATTGAACTATTTGGCAATAGCGCAATGATATATTTGGTTAATTTTTATAATCTTTGGGAGATAATTTTAATAATCTAGTAGAGCTATTGCTTTAAATAATAGTTACAATAACGATCTTAATTCTTAAAACACAACGAATTCAATTGTTACTAAAAAAAATTGCCAAAAACTGGTTTCTGGAGAAAAATCTGTTCTTTTTATTGTGTGCTTTATCGTTACATATTCACGAAAAAGTAGGCTGTTTGCAAAGGCGTAACCACAGATTAAATCCGCAACGTGTGCCTAATCTATGATGAAGTGAGTACCTGGCGAATAGCCAAGCGGGTAAAGCACGTGGACTCGGCATCTGCTCGCTACGCTCTCACCTGCGTCGCGCGCCCTGCACCGGCATCTGTAGACAACTGTCTACGTCTATGAAATATTCAACAATTACCTCCCGATGTTTTCTTCTATGACTGTCATCGATCTGTCGGCCTGATAATACAAATGTAGGAGGGCGAGAAGAATGTGATTTGAACTTTATTCGCAGTCTGTTATTTTTTGTTTGTACTGACTCTACAATACTTAGAAGATTTAGAAAATAAAACAATTGTTTAAACGTAGATAATAGGTAATTAATATTTAGAGGTGGATGTAACAAAAAAATAAATGGTAGAGTAATAAAAAAAAGTGTATATAAATATACACTCAAAATGTGTTATGAAGCTCCTCTTCCCCAAAATCTGGTTCTTAAATTACCGACAAATAAAAATTTAAAAAACGGCACAGTTTAACGGGCCAACGTATTTTATCCAAATTTTGGTAATTTACGAAGCCCCTTAAGTCAGTCCAGCAAATTGAAATAGAAGAAATGTTCGGTTTAAAAGTAAATCGATAAAAAAACACTCATTGTTTATTTTTATTACCTTCGAATTAAAACTTTCTACAATTAATTTACCGTATGCTACACTGACCTAAAGTGTAAATCTACATAGTATCTAAAATTTGAGCGAAATGCGATTTTGAGAAAATGTTACCAAACCGTATTTTTACGATAATTGACACTCACACTTTTTATTTGGTTTTGAATTGATTAAATTTTAATCAAATACTCAGGAATTTGAGATAATTTTTTTATGTAAAATTTAATGCGGTTTTGACCAAAAAAGATGTCCAATTAACTAATATTTTTTGAAATATCAAACAATATTTTCTGTACCAAGACAAACTAGACTTACTTTCCAAACATAATGGAAACCGGTCAATTCGGATAATACAAACAGACAGACGACAGACATTTAAATAAAATAGAATTTTGATTCTTCCCGTTCTTTTATTCCCTTACTTTGAAAATAAAATCTATGTCAAGAACCATAGATTGAACTTCAGTTTTTTTATATGACGTAGTCTGTGGCTATTGAATCTATTCCTTATAACAATAATGTTAACTAACGTTACAGTTTATTCCGTTCTTTGTTAAGATAAATTTGTCTAATATTTAATTTTAAAAGTTTTGTGTGCAGGAATATGTTCAGATTTTTAACATTTTGTAACATAGGAGCAAAAATACATACAAAATGTAGAAATAGAACCACATTTTCATTAAAAATAAGCTATAAAACCTTAAGGCCGAGTGGCCACTAAGTGCAGAGAGGCGTCGCTTCGAATCTGTTCAGTTCGGTTTTGAAGCTAACTTCGCTTCTCCCCACGCTGACCTTCAAACTTATTATTTCTCGTTACCTAGGTTACGGGTTTTAAACATTTACATTTAAAAGATATAAACGCATTATTTAAACTGACTGATCTCCGCTTCTAATCAAATTGCTTTTCAACTTCATTCCGCTCCGCTTGCCTTAGCTCAACGCAGCTCCGCTCTGTATTTAGTGGCAGCCCGGCCTAAGATACCTTAATAAAGAATATTAGTATTATAGGGAATAGATCCAATATGGCCGACACGGTACACAAAGCCTTAATAAATTCCCAATCCTTTGTGTTTTTCATGAACGAGAAATAGCCAAGGTCGTTTTCATTTGTTCTTCTCGGGTTCAAGATAGACGCCAGGAAAGGTCACCGCTACAGAGCCCGGAGGGCTCCCGATCAATAGGACAGGAAAATTTGATGCCACAAAACCTACGGCTCTATGTCGGACAAGGTTTTGATATAAATTACACCGTACAGAGTCGATCCATCCAACAGCGACGTTTACGCGAGACAAGCTAGACTGCAGCGCCTCCAGTGGCGGAATCAATCTTCAATAAGTTCGCCATTACGTCAAAATCTCGTCGTACTAATCGCCAATTATGTTTTGAAAGGTGCAATTTAAAAAGTCACTAGACAACGCCTTAACGACTTGATCTCTTACATGATCAAAGTATATTGAAAATTGCCGTATATCATCAAAAAACGTAGGCTGTACAACACTAGCCTGTCGGGTGTTTGTAGTTGGCTTGCAGACAAAGCTGGTATTTCTTGAATGAAGAAAAAAAAGGATGGAGGTCAGATTCGCAGACATTTCCCAGAGGTAAGGGAAAACAGAATAAGGTCCCAATCCCAGAAGTAAACCAGCGAGGTGTTAAAAGTGTTTAAGAATACTTCTTTCCTCTTTAGGAATCGTCTCTAAAGGCAATTTCATCCGGGAATTTTGTAAATACAGAAAATAATTTGAAATAAAATAGTGTTGCTTCGGAAAAATGATTTAGAAAGTATTTAAGAATGTAAAATAAAGCGCGGCGAGCAGTTATCTGCTGGCGTATGGAAGCAAATTTCCAACAATATTTTATTGAACATCTGATTGTACAATCATGATCAGCAAAATTTACATTATTGTTATTATTGTGGTCGCTGTCGTTGTCTTTGTCGTCGTTATTGTCTTCGTCGTTGTTGTTGTCTTTGTCGTCGTTGTTGTTTTTGTCGTCGTCGACGTCGTCATCGTCGTCGTCGCCATCGTCGTCGTCGTCATCGTTGTTGTTGTCATTATCGTTATCGTCACTGTTATTGTCATCATTGTCACTGTCGTTGTGGTTGTCGTTGTTGTCATCTCTGTCGTTGTCGTCGTTGTCGCTGTTGTTATAGTTGATGTTGTAGTCATTATTGTTGTCGTCGTTGTTGTCATCGTTGTGTTTGTTACCGTTGTCGTTGCCGTTGCCGTTGACGTTGTCGTTGTCGTCGTAGTTGTCGTTGTCGTTGTCGTTGTCGTGGTCGTTGTCATTGTTGTCATTGTCGTTGTCGTTGTCGTTGTCGTTATTGTTGTCGTAGTTGTCGTTGTCGTAGTTGTCGTTATTGTAGTTGTCGTTGTTGTAGTTGTCGTTGTAGTTGTCGGTGTCGTAGTTGTCGTTGTCGTTGTTATAGTTGTCGTTGTCTTTGTTGTAGCTGTCGTTGTCGATGTCGTTGTCGTTGTCGTTGTCGTTGTTGTAGTTGTCGTAGTTATCATTGTCGTTGTAGTCGTTGTCGTTGTCATTGTAGTTGTCGTTGTTATAGTTGTAAAATGCAATTTATGCAGACAGCGCTGATTACGACGGTGAAATAAATTTTCAAATAATTTTAAGACAAGCAAGTTTCGAATTTTTTAAGATTTGGAATTACCGCCATTTTGAACGGATTTTACAGTGTAGCGAAATTGTCCAAAGTGATATTAAATTCAATTTTTGTTAAAAGTATGAGTCAGACCAAAATTGTAAACGCTAGAATTCTAATATATAGAATTACACACACACACACACACACACACACACACACACACACACACACACACACACACACACACACACACACACACACACATATATATATATATATATATATATATATATATATATATATATATATATATATATATATATATATAATTACAATAATTGCGGCACGCACCTGTCTCGTTCTCGTTGGCTTGAAATTTTTTCTTAGATGTAGTCCACAAACCTAAATAAATTTTTGAACAATGTTTGATTTTAGCGTTTATTTAAGCATTGTTATTCAGTGATGTTATTGTTTTGAAATTCGCTCCATCGCGTTAGCGAGACAGCTGCGTGCCGAGCTGTTATTTATATTTTCGTACTTAAAAGACCTAACGTGTTAGCTAGTAAGTTTCCAGGGCGGAATGCGCCTTTATCCAGTCTGCAGTGTGATTTTCAATCTGATTTTATTACTGTCTCCGTCCGAATTCTTCACCGCTCCTGGGAAGCTACTGCTACGTATTGCACGTTGTGCTTGCACATGTTGGGAGATTATCCGAAGCCATCTTGGTAACCTTGCGGTCGATAGCTACCGGATCACTAGTTTATGTGTGCGGTGACGGTTAATGTTGTCTGAGGTTATGTTTATGGACTTGCTGATTTCAACGTCTTTTGAAACGTAATTTCGCGTTTTCGCTCCGCAACAATGCAGACCAATGCAGATCGTGCAGATTTATCAGCCGTCTTTCAAAAACCAAAAAGAAGCAAACGTTCATCGAAATCTGTAATTTGATGGATTTTTGTTGAAGTTTCAGTCATAAATGAATTCAGTGCGAAACATTTTAAATTTGTTAAAAATAATACTAAAATATATTATTCCGATTTTTGGAAATAAGTTTAAAATACGAAATTCAAAGATAGATAAAAATGGTAATTAAAACAAGAAATTTAGCTTTTTTGTAAAAAAACTGAGTTAAACGAGACATTTTTTTTTGATATGGCGGTTCCCTTTAATTTTGTGAATAGCTTGCATAGCTAATTGCAGTAATGCGGCACTCACCTGTCTCGCTGACGTGAAGGTAGCGAATTTTTTTAAAATTATTTAAAAACAATTTTTAAACTTATTTTTGGATAAAAAACTTTAAAAATAAAGTTACTCAAAATAGGCTTTAAAGATTTCGATACATTTTTACTTAGATGTAGTCCATTAAGAAAAAGCATAGGCCTACTATGGTCACTATAATACTGAAAAATGTAGTTCGGGAATTAAAAAAAAAATGTTTAAACAATCGGCATCGTTTCTCAAAATTTGTCCATAAAATTTTTCTCAAAATTTGGCCACATATGAAAATTAATGACTCAAGTCGGTGTAGTAGATCTGAAATAAAAGACATTTTCAGTTCCGGAGTAAATCGAAATAAAACTAAACTTAAACCCTGACCGCAGTCGAGTTAGTTTTTTTATTTTATTTATTTTTAAAGCGGATTTTTTTTTATTTACAACTGTTATTTATGTATAACCCGAAGTAAGCAAAATGTTATGAACAGGTTTTGACAAATTCGGTCGATATTCCGGCTTTTTGTCTGTAGCTTCAAAGCCAGTTTTGAGGTGAAAGAATTTAACGTGCTTTTAGTAATAACATGCTTCCCTTTTGTTTTAATTAAGATAATTTGTTCAAAAACACGACAAATTAACATTGCTAGTTTTTAACAACATAACCTAAAACTTATTAAAGCCTATCAGCTGATCAGTGAAATCAGCTGATCGTTAATAATTGATATAAAACAACTGATCTTTTAGTATAACTATCAATAAAAATTTACGTCAATATAAAATAACTACATCATATGACGCGCGAAATCCATCACAACAAGCCCTAAAACCTGATACACGTTAAAAAAATTAATATAATTCTTAAATAATTGTGTAGGTGTAATTTTTCAGCACAAAACAATTAAGGTAACCATGCAGCTACATTTGTTACGTTATTGTTAGTTTGCTTGTAACAAGGAATCAAATTCAACAGTCTAAAATTAGAAAGTTGTAAATTTATTCTCCCAGTAGTAAATTTTTAATTTCCATACATTCATCTCTAAATAAAACTTCATCGCAACAATGATGTCTTACTCGATATAAATATTATTGCACAGTTCTGTACTTTTAGGTTATGTTTATAAGTTAAACTACACGGTAGCCGGTATAACTCAAGATCACAACAATGGCCTTGATCCAGATATATCGCCCTGGATTAGTGTTGTCTATTGAAATCGAGTCCCGTGTGTTGATAGGTTTATTTTGTCGACGTTCGTAAATTCCTGAAAGGATTTCGCGGCTACCGTGGAGTCAAAAGGTTGTGTTGAGTATTACGGAAAATTTATGGGCGATTACTTGGCGAGATGCGTTGAAAGGAGAAATTTGTAAAACAAACTTAAGTGTCTTGTTCCTATATATTCAGACAAGCTTAGCGAGAAGTGCGGTTATAAAAGGTAAATAACATAAATACTACTTATATTTATAAGCTTTATATTTTATATTTAGCTTGTTTTGGTTTGGATAACAAGCTAAATTAAATATTTCAAACTATAGGCCTGTTGAGTTGTTTTAAAAAAGCTCTTGCCAAGAGGTAAAGAGTTCAAACTCATTTTCTTCTATTTTAGGAAACATAAAAATAATCAAGCTTAGTAATAGTTCGTTAGCATGAATAAAACGTTTCAGTTTTTTGTTTATTATTTTATATTTTTATTAAACAAAACTAACCTGTAGTTAAGCTACATATTAAAATTACATCCAAGTGATTTCATAACGAAGAAATAGTCGTCAAATATCAGCTGATTAACAATATTAAGTTATATTTTCACTCTACAGAATATAACAGCATTTCAGTTTAGAGCTTGTAATTCTTACATTAAAAACGTCCGATTTTGTCTGTTCATCCTCGTCGATCAGAATTTCATCCGCTTTGTGTCTGCATGTCAACATTTTTGAGGCGACGCTTTTAATGTTAGCTTCGGCGAGAGGAGTGAATAGAAAAAAATTTACCGAACGGAAGAACGTAACGTAAATATGGAACGGAATAGCAAACAAATTGTATACGCGTATTATATGAAAACGTTAAACGTTGTGTTGCTTCGGTTTCGGTATTTTTCGTTGGTTCAAGACCACGGGCACGTTGTAACCGTTTATAATACATTCGAAATTAATACAAACGTTTATAATAATTGTTGTTAATATTGCTACTTTTTAACAACACAACCTGAAACTTATGAAACTTAAGTTATAACGTGTTCATTGAAATCAGCTGATCGTTACGAATTATTGTAAAACAACTGATCTTTCACTACAACTATAGTAAATAATATCTAAGCTAGGTTCACAAAATTATTTACTTAAACAAAACAAGATTTTTGTAAACATATCTTCAAGCTAATTATATATTCAGCAAAGATATCACTTCTGTCAGTAACTCTCCGAGTACTTTTTTACGATCGAATCAATCTCCGGTTTTTAACTATTTGATTGTTAGACAATTTGTACTGTATTTGTAGTTAATAGTAACAATCATCCCGTGTATTTTTAATCTTAATCTGTTGAAAGGGTAAAAGAAATATAATCAAGTTTATTTTAGGCCTAAGAACGATTGTTCTTATTTAAAACCGCTTACATGTATTGTTTATTTAATTATAGTTAAATGTATATTTGTTTAGTTGTAGTAGTAATGATTCCATAATAACTTTGTATTATTTTCTAGTAATTTTTTCACATTGGTAGTAATAATATTGTTGTTTACAATTTATAAATGCAACTAAAGTAAATGTTACTAGGAATGTTTATTAATTTTTTGTTTATAGGCTCCGTTTTCAGAACATTTTTAGGCATACATGACTCTAAATAATTTCTGTAACTGCATCAAGAAAGTGTGTTAATTCAATGCTAGTGTATTTTATATTATAACCAGCTGTTTGCCGTTCTTTTGCACGGCCTTTTAGATCTATCGTTAATGTCAATGTTGAGGTTATGTTAAATCAATCAAAAGAAAAAAATATAATCGAAAGATTTATGAATATCATAGATCGATCAGTAATATAGTAATTTATGCTGACCATAGAAAGCGCTAAGTAAGCTTTTGCTGGCCTGTTCATAAATAACTGTATTGTGATAATCAGTTAATTGTTACTTCCATTTAAGTAATAAATGCAAAAATTCTGATCCAGTATCTAAAGTTGCAGCTGCAAAATTTCACGACAATCTACATAATTGTGGTTTTATGGATAAAGTTAACAGATAAAGAGAGAGCCATAAAAATAAATAAATAAAAAGCTTTTTTAAAAAGGAAAAATAGCTTCCCCCTTCCGAAATATCATGTCACTTCATAAAATCAGATTATTAAGGCAATTATTTTATATTTGAGATAAATAACACATATTGTATAGGAACAACATTTATAATAGAGTACATAATATAATCGTCCAATGTTGACGAAATCTTGAAGGCCACTTGAACGAAGTGTACCAGCATCACTCGAGGCCATGAAAACATCTGATTGATAAAAGTAACTGTTGCTTGTTAGTGAGGTAGGCCTGACCGTTATCGATTGTTCTGGCCTCCGAGGATGCTGGTTGCCAATACACAAGCCATTCTTAAATGCTCTTACAATAACACAACATAGTAACAGAACTGTATGATTGGCCGGTAAGGTGATACTTGATATTGCAAGTGGTGCTGAACAACTAGAGTTTGTTGGTTTACAAGTGTTATACCATGCTGAAAGACCAGCATTGTATGTTTCCTTGGAATAAAGAATACGCGATGTGACTGTGCCAGTTTACATTCAAATACACGCGCCTAATAAGACACATATTTAGCTGTGACCATTTTACCTAGTTCTATATCTTAATCTCGGATAATTTGATTAGTAACCTACGTAGCTCTGTGCACATACAGACAGCCAAGTAAAATCCATTTTTTAGCTAATTTCTGTTAGAAAATGAGTTATTGTAGTAACCATCGTGTTAAGATCCAGACCCGACCATTGTGTGTGTGTGTGTGTGTGTGTGTGTGTGTGTGTGTGTGTGTTTTGCGATGCCAAAAAAAATGGAAAAATCTTTTATAGACTACCTGGGGTAGGGTACGCACTACCCCAGAGTGTGGGACTCAAATTAAATTCAAACTCAAGCTCAAACTCAAGTTGAGATATATTGTTACCCACTAAAAAAAACCAAAGCATTCCTCTTCTGTAACCACCTCCCTACGGAACCGCCGCTAGGCATTACTTTGTGGGAAGGTGGACTGGCTGACCGCCTACTCTTCTACAGCATTGGCTCTCTTTTCTCGATCCTCAGCCCTCAACCTCTTCATGACCACTGCAGCGAATCCCGCAATGGCCCTCCAGTTGGCCTCCGAAGCCATCATTGCCGCAACCAGACTTTCCGGTGCACTGCTGCCTCGCAGAGATGTTTGCAGCCTCATCCTTTCCTCGTCGAATCTCCGGAAAGACACATAGTCTGCATCTGCCTCCACTGCTGGAAGACAGAGGGGATAAGTCGAGTCTGTTTCCAGCCTGAAACGGAACAAGTAAGCTCGATCCTTGTGTGTGTGTGTGTGCGCGCTCTCGCGTATGCGTGTATTTATTATGTTTACAAAGTAAAAGGTTGCATATTTTACACAATTTATTGTGTTTATAAAGTAAAATTGACTTTTAGAAATTGGTTAAGCGCGCGCCCGTGTTTGCGAGTGCGTGTATTTATTATGTTTACAAAGTAAAATGTTGCATATTTTACACAATGTATTGTGTTTATAAAGTAAAATTGTCTTTTAGAAAATAACAGTTAGAAAAGTCGTTAAATGGGTTTCCCCTTTGAAACTCTTAAAATACCGAAAGTGGTACTAACTTGTTGATGTCCCTAAATATTCTGAAATCGTCCTCAGTTCCTTTGTTAGACTGACGCTACTACAGACGTGGCTGTACCATAAAGCACGTAGAGGCTTCACGTCGAATCTGCACTATAAAAGCACCCCGGACGTGCAACAATAACTCGCCAAGTGTTATTATTTTATTGCCGCAAATAAAAACGTCTTGTGACCGCATAATTTGTTTTGTATGACTACAATAAGGCCAGCACCCCGCTGCACAATAGGGAGTTGGTCTTTTTTAGATCCCCTTCCCTTTGCATTTTTCGTAAGGGTAACATACATTTAGGAAATAAATAAACATTTTTTTGTTCAGAACCTGGTTGTTACCAGTTTTGTAGCTGAATAAAGAAATAATTTACTGTGATTATTGGTATGACTTTACGTGCGTGTGCTTACAAAACGCCTAGCAGAGTACTTTCAAACTGTTTTCGCCTCATTTTACAATTGTTTTGATGTTTTGGGAAGTTCCACAATGTGTAATCCTGTTTTTGTTATATATTTTTTACTTTTTAATATACAAAAATATGGTGGTTTTGATTTTTTTTTTTTTGAGATTTTGATCGGTCCCTTGAACCCAAACAATTTTTTCTTTTGCATGTTTGCTCACATCACTGAAGCCTTTATGAATTTACCGTTTCAAATGAAATTGTCGTATCTTAAGTGATTGTAGTTTGTTCATATCTAGAGGCCGTTGTTTAAATTTCTAAATTTGTATAGTTATCTTCAAAACTTTAAAAATTTAACAGTACAAATACATGCTTTAAATACATAAAATAGACGCATCTCCCCTCCCCAAAAGGAGAGTTTTTATCACTATGACCATTGTTGAGATTGTTTTCTTTGTTCTATTTATTTTTAAACTGCTTTATTTTTACTTTCAGATTCAGAACACTGTCTTGAGTTTGGAATCTTCGTGTATGGCCAAAGTCTTCCGGCGGAGGCTGCTGAGGTGAGCAGCTGATAGGCTTAGTGATCCCACCTTACCTCTACCTCAAACTACTCTTACTGTTTACCCAAAACTCTCTCTCTCTCTCTCTCTCTCTCTCTCTCTCTCTCTCTCTCACACACACACACACACACACACACACACATACACACCCTATTAACGTAATGGTATATCAAACTAAACCCTGAGAAACCTGGTGACCTCTCAATGTACGAGGTGTGTTCAGAAAGTAACGAGAACTTTTAAATTTCGCGGGTTTGGAGAGTCCGATTGTCAAAAAAATGTTTTATTATGTTGTTATACATGCTCTTGAAGTATGATAAAACTTTCAGCTGTTTTCATTGTTGATTTTGTCTGTGACAGCCACTAAGGTTAGACGTGTTTTTATGAGCTCGGTGATTTTCGTTTGTTAAAAGAAATGGATCAAAGAATTTGTATCAAATTTTGCGTAAAAGATGGAATAAAGTGTAACAAAGTGTGTGAAATGTTATCAAAGGCCTATGGTGAGTCTGCTATGAGTAAAGCAAGAGTTTACGAGTGGTATAAGCGTTTCCAAGAAGACCGTGAAGACGTTGAAGATGACGAACGCCCTGGACGCCCCAGCACATCAACAACCGATGAAAACGTGGAAAAAGTGAAAGAAATGGTTATGAACAATCGCCGAATCACAATTAGAGAGCTCTCTGATGATGTTGGCATATCGATTGGATCATATCATGACATTGTTTCCAATGTTTTGTGTATGAAACGCATGGCAGCAAAATTCGTTCAAAAATTGTTGAATTTTGAACAAAAACAGCGGCGAATGGAAGTTGCTCAGGAGTCACTAAATGAAGTCAACGACGATGCAGAATTACTGAAACGTATTATAACAGGTGATGAAACATGGGTTTACGGATATGACGTCGAAACTAAGGCACAATCATCCAACTGAAGGCATTTTGGCTCGCCAGTACCGAAAAAGGCTCGACAAGTGCGGTCGAACGTGAAGGTTATGCTCACTGTGTTCTTCGATATTAATGGCATAGTGCTTCATGAATTCCTGCCACCAGGTGAAACGGTCAATAAGAAGTACTACCTATAAGTTTAACGCCGTTTGCGTGAAGCAATCCGAAAAAAACGCCCGGATCTGTGGAAAAACAATTCATGACTTTTGCACCAGAATAATGCACCAGCTCACACACACTTCATTGCTTGTTCGTGAAGGTTTTTGCCAAAAACAGTACTGTAACGATGCCCCAGCCTCCATATTCGCCAGACATGGCTCCGTGTGACTTTTTCCTATTTCCAAAAATAAAGAGAACCTTAAAGGGCCATTGTTTTACAGCCGTAGATGACATAAAAAGAGCATCGCTGAAAGAACTAAAGGCTATCTCAAAGATCGATTTTAAGAAGTGTTTCGAGGACTGGAAGAAGCTCTGGCACAAGTGCATAATCTCCACTGGGGACTATTTTGAAGACGACAACATAAATGTAGAAGATTAAATAAATATTTTGTTCACAAAATTAAAATTCTCGTTACTTTCTGAACACACCTCGTATCAATGCATGTGGAACTCTGTATGAGCAAATTTCATTGTTCTAGCTACCCACGAGAACAACATAAAGTAAGAATGTAAAGCTGAAAGGAAATTAGCAGAGAAAGCATCTGAAAACACCTCAATAATGGACTGGAAAGTTACCAATTAGAAGTGGTGAGGTTACCAACCTTGAATTCTCTCAAAATTCTAGACGTTATGAAGAAACTAAGGCTGGACAATTAGTGGATTATCTGAAGAATACAGAAAGGAGGCACGATAGATCTACAACGTCGCAGTGCAATAGTGATTTAAGAAATTCATTCATTTGTGAAAAAAATTAAAACCAAATCTGATAAAACCATTTTCTGTTTTTTGCCGACAGTTTGTCGAGTGTTTTGCCGAAAATACTTCAATAATTGGAACTTAGTAACATGTTTTCACCATTCATTTTTTGCAAGTTTATTTTTATTTTTAAAAAGGTTAACCTAACGTTACTTCCACTGCTGTGTCAATAAATATAAAAAAACTTATAAAAATATTATCAAAAAATAATTTGTTCAAAAATATTTTAACATTAAATTCATTTAGGATTTTCGAAGTCGATAATTCGAGGGCAGGTCAATAAGTAAAGTGAAATGAAGAAAAACCTATATATTTATTGTACTTACATACTTTTCAATATGCCCTCCTACTTCTATGCAATTAATCCATCTTTTAAACACCGTTTTAAATTTCATCCTGGAACATGGTTTTCGGCCTGATGTTCAGAAAATTTTGCAGCCCTTGTATGGCCTTTTCATCAGATCGATATTTTAAAAAAATTTAATACATTTAACTTATATTAAATTATAAAACTTCATCAACCCTAATAGGATCGACTAAAGATTTACATATATTGTAGGGTTAACATTAACGAATTGGTCCCTTCACATTGGTCAGTTCATTATTACTGAACCAAATCACGAGGTTTGGTTCTACCGAGACGACGAACATCGTTCATAACGCTGTCGGTCATTATCTTCATGGTTTTATTAACATGAACTTGGAGTTTGATTATGCTTCAAAGCTACCTTCTTTATTTTCTCTTTCACCATATTCACTTTAAGGTGTAGATCCCTCTTATGGATGTACCACGGAGCTTTAACTATCACTCGAATAACTTTATTTTGAAATTTTTGAATAATCTTCATATTTGATTCTTTTGTACATCCACAAATTTGAATACCGTATGTCCATACAAGCTTAAATATTTGCTTATAAAAGACCGATAATGTTTCTTCGCAGCTGTTCTTTTAATTAATGGACAGGAAAAATGAAAATCGCTTGGAGGTGGTCTGGACTGTGTGGAGAGTGGTCCAGCAGCTGAAAACCGAGATTTTGAATGATCCTTACTTGTTAAAATATTACATTTTGAATTCAAATTTATTATCGCAGAATCGACGAAACAGTCCAGTTCAAAGAATTGATTAAAAAATAAAATATTTCTCTAATATTTTATTTTGGTTAACTTAAAATAAATTCCCCCACAAGGCTAATTTAGAGGTCTTTTGGTTTGTTTATTTATTTGAGAAATTTGGTATTTGTCATCATTGGGTTCAGCTGATTTTGAATGATCCTTACTTGTTAGAATATTATATTTTGAACTTAAATTTATTATTATAGAATCGATGAAACAGTCCAGTTCGAAGAATTGATTAAAAAATACAATATTTCTCTAATATTTTATTTTGGTTAACTTAAAATAAATTCCCCCACAAAGCTAATTTTAGGGATGTTTTGGTTTGTTTATTTATTTGAGAAATTTGGTATTTGCCATCATTGGGTTCAGCTTCTGAACAGATTTTTTTAAAGTAAAGACTAAAATGTACGCGTTACGGATTTGCGAGAAAGTTATGTCGTGCCATTTATTGTTTAATTGTTCGTAACAGTGTTATTCCTTAAAAGAAAGAACACAAAGTTCTGTTGAGCTTGTTGAATTCAACAACAAAAGACGAACAGCCGGACAAAGCGGGCGATTTTCTAAACAAACAAACTTGTAAGTGTTACCGATTGGGGTCTCTAAATAAAGCGAATAATTCAACTAGAAAATATTAAAAACCACTTGTCTGAAGAAGTCATTGTAACAAAGCTGTTCCCATGGGACGCCCTGGAGAGCTCTGGGAACGTGAAGCAAGTCAGACAATGGTCAACTCCTGTCATTTGTTTGTTGATAGCAATCTATGTGGGTTAGTTAACGCTTTGTCTGTGGTCAACTGAATTTGTGATCGATCCAAGGATACGGATTATTGGGGTAATCTGGGCGGAAGATTAGGTCCAATGTTGCGGAAACGTACGTTGGGCACTGGAAATCTGCTGGGGGAAGGAATTATAACCCTGTACACTTATATACATTCAAACATTCTTTTTTTTGTGTGTTTAACTTCCGACTATTGTGCACACTTGGGCTAATGCAGACGATGGGATGATTTATAGCGTATGAAAATGCCAAGCCCTTGCCGGGAATCGAACCCGGGTTCTCAGGGGTACGCTATCAACTAGGACACCGAGGCGGAAATAATCTTTATTATTCACCCACTTTAAGTGAAGGTAGAAAACTGAAGTTTATCATAATTATTTCTTTAAAACATAATTGAAAAAGTAATGAAGGAAAGTTTCGATTAACCTAGATTAATGGATGAAAATGACTCAACTACTTGTTGCTATTTAAAATATTAGGTTAAAAAAATTAAAATGCTTTTAATTTAGCATTTAATCTTACAACTTAAGTGGTCATAAAATGAAAACGCTCATGTTCATGTTAATTCACTTTTTTGGATGGGAGTTGCGAGGAGAGGTAACTTCTTAAATTTTATAATTTCGAACAGTTAGAAGAATTATTTTTCCCCAAAACGGTTTGAAAGCCATTTTAAAGAAAGGAAAAACGGTGTACCAACTAAATTTCTCACTCAATATAGCAAATTTGAAATAACTAAAATTACGGTTCAAGAATAACTAGAAAAAAATAAAACGAACCACGACGGTGGTCATAATTTTTTTTCTAACCAACCTAATTTCATATATTTTTTTAAATTTCGGTTTGTTAAGATGAATTTTTAAATATGATTAAAATTTTAGCGAAAACTGACAATTGTTTTTTGATAAATAAGGACGATTTGTGAGGGTTTTTTTAGTTACCAAACTGGATATTATTAGAACATACTAACCCATTTGTTTTTTTTACTTATGAGGACTAAATCTGAGAAAAAATAATAAAATATTTAACGTAAAACCAAGCCTACGTGCCAAAATTAATGATAGTCGTTCATCAGTGATGTGCATGAATCACCATTTTTTAAAAATTAGATAAAAAACAACTGACTTTTAAAACGTGTATCAATCAATCTGATATATTAATTAAAACTGAAAATTGATGTTTTTCTCCATCACCGTACAGTGAGGAGTAAAAATCAGAAAATCAAAATCAAATTGGACCTTTAGTAAAAGTAGTTTTTTGACTGGTCTGTACTTGCACTAAATAAGAGTCTGTATAGCATCAAGGAGTTTTTGAAGTAACTTTATTTTATGTTTTTGGAGATGCTATCACTAAATTTACATTTTCAAAAAATCTATGAAAATTTTGGTCAATAAAAAAAAACACTACATAAGTGCCTTAACAAAACCAACGGGGAAGTGCCTGTATTTAAGCTAATAATAAAAAGTTAAAAAAAAACTCGTTTGTTTTTTTTAAATATGTCGTTAAGTTATACTGAGCAAATTTAATAAAATTATTACAACGCTTTTTGAAAAAAAATGCACTTCCTGAATAGGAGAAAATTGTGTAATTAAATTTATTTTAACTGATATCTTTTATTCTTAAAATACCAACCAATATTGACAACATAAAAAGAATTATGACGGACATAAAAATAGATTCCCACTCGTTCACGTGTTATAGATTTATAGGTTATGTAGCGCAGCACCCTCTCTCTCAATAAGCGTTTAATTATTGACATATTCAGTGTAGATCAGCTGGCCGGCTTCTATAGTTGCCACATTAAATGCAATTTAAGCTTGTTTATTAATAGTGTGTTATTGACTGGGATAAAAAGGAAGATTAGTCCCAGGGGTAAGGGGTGCTTTCATCCCCTCCCTTGTCCCCTAGCGCGCCGCAGGAAGTTGTATTGTAAACGTAAACTGGTAAGTGGCCTACTTCTTTGTATTCTTGCGCTGTTATATCTGAAGGGATACATTGTGAAATTATGAATAACCACTCTAATGTTTACGAATGTATGTTAGTATTATTTGTTTTTTTAATTTTTACTCCGGTGCTCTGCAAAGAGAAAGTATTGCAAGCTTCCTAAAATTATATTGCAATATTTTAACAGATCTTCATTACATTTTGATTTAAAAATTGGAAAACCTGCACCATTTACAAATCTTCATATGAACCTAAGTTTTAGCAAATAATTAATTACTTCCTTAGCTAGATTTTGCCAGGGAGATAGCGATCTACAAGTTTTGTTTAAGGATTATGTTTGATTAAAATGTTAAAGCTGATTTTAAGAATTCAATAGAGAAATTGGAACAAAATATTTTAGAAAAATTAAAAAGGTCACAATATGGTGATCGAGACATACTATTTACACGAAAAATTTCATCCCAAGGTGGTCAATTAATTGCCAACTTTCTAAACTCAGGAGACCAAAATAAGACCTATATTGTATAGTGAACAAATAAAAAGTATAATTTTTATCTGGATGTAAAATGTTCTTAGTTGTTTTAGTGTAAAATCAACTAAAGCATTCCAAACAGGTTCGCATTTTGTGTATACCTTCCAGCCGCCTCGGTGGCAGTTGATAGCGTACTGGGCTTTCACCTCGAGGACCCGGGTTCGATTCCCGGCCAGGGCTTGGCATTTTCATACGCTATAAATCATCCCATCGTCTGCATTAGCCCAAGTGTGCACAATAGTCGGACGTTAAAAAAAATGAGTATACTTTCCTAACACCTTTAATATTATTTGTCAGAAATACATCAAAAATCGCAGGAAGTCGCGCTGACTTCATGGAAGTATTTTTGTAATCTTACGTTGTTTTTGAAATCTTGATTTCATCATCATAAACAGCATTGAAATCTGCTTATATAACCACTTTAAAGTTTCAAAATTACTTTTAAAAAACAAAAAACGAACCTTGACCGCTGTTGAATTAGACTTCCGGGAAATTCAAAATGATAATTTATGCAGTTTTAACACTGATTACGATATTGAAATCAGATTTCAAAAAAATATTTAAGGCAAAAAAGTTATGCATTCTTAAAGATTTGCAATGGCTGGAATTTTTGACCTGTTAAACTAATTTTACTATTTGAGAAACTTGTACAAAATATTACTAAAATCGATTTTTGTGCCAAATTTGAATAAAATCGCACTAAAGTTGCAAACGTCAGTGATAAAACACACACACACACACACACACACATATATATATATATATATATATATATATATATATATATATATATATATATATATATGTGTAATAACATATGTGTGTGTGTGTGTGTGTGTGTGTGTGTGTGTGTGTGTGTGTGTGTGTGTGTGTGTGTGTGTGTGTGTGTGTGTGTGTGTGTGTGTGTGTGTGTGTGTGTGTGTGTGTGTGTGTGTGTGTGTGTGTGTGTGTGTGTGTGTGTGTGTGTGTGTGTGTGTGTGTGTGTGTGTGTGTGTGTGTGTGTGTGTGTGTGTGTGTGTGTGTGTGTGTGTGTGTGTGTGTGTGTGTGTGTGTGTGTGTGTGTGTGTGTGTGTGTGTGTGTGTGTGTGTGTGTGTGTGTGTGTGTGTGTGTGTGTGTGTGTGTGTGTGTGTGTGTGTGTAGACTCAACAGTGATCTAGAAGTCAGGATCGCTTAGTTAAAAATAGCTTCGATGGCTATGATTGTAATTAAATGAAATGTAGCCTATAAGGATTAAAATCGAATCTATTTGACACTGCTCTCCGAACAATTCCAGCGTGGCAACTAACAACAAATTAAGACCATATTTCTTAAAGATCTTGACTGAATTTTATTTCAATCGCTGTGGTAAGAGATTTCGAAAGAACCGATTGTGGAGTAATTCAAAGTTCAAAGAACCGAACAATATATATTTCATATTAAACCCAATTCACCCTTTCTTCGACGAGCGTTTCTATCGTTTAAAGTAATGTGTATTTATAAAAAAAAGGGGGGTATAGTGATAAAATTAGAAACACACTAACGATTAGACAATAATGATAAGGTTAAACATTATTAAATATTTACTTAGAAAACATAATTTTACAACAGACATTACTGATTTTAAAATTAAAGATAAAAATCACCACTGTATAACTTGGGAAGCGGTTTCTCGCTTTGAATAAATTAAGATTAAACGCCGGTCAAAGCCGGTGCACCCTCTATTACCTTATATTTCCTTATTAAATTAGAAAGGGTTCAAAGACCGCATCCCTGTTCCGAAGATATAACGGATCTGATAAACACAGAAATATTATATTGAACCAAGTTTAACGAGTTGTATACGATTTGAAGCTGGCAATAACTCGATAACCCAGCGAACGCGGGGAGGAACCAGTTTAGAGTGGTACAACACTTCACCGTCCGGGTTTTACTCAGTCTTACATCTGCCAGAAGACGTGACTTCTGGGTGATAAGGGTAAAACAGGATAACCAAAGGATTTTTTGTTAAACAAACAGTTGCTAAAGCAATCGAAACCAGGAAATCCTGGACCTTTAAGTCCGAACTTGATCCTGTTATTCTTGCAATGTTAGAACCTGCAATCAAAGATGCAAAAAAAAAATCCAAAATAAATTTTCTATTTTTCCCTTTTTTTTAGAAATTCCGATTTAAATATCGTATTATACATTGGAGTCTGTATAGATTAGGACTTAAAAACGTAAAAATTACATTGACAATACAAAAACGAACCCTGACCGCATTTAAATTTAATTTCATTATTTCAACATAGCCACCGGACCACATATTTAAGTAATTAGGATTATGATCTATTTTTCCTGTCAGTGGTCTATATGCTCATCTCGTAAAGGCTACCGCGGTTTCGAAACTTTATTGTTTCATCTTCAGGCCGTGATACAAAATGTTAAATCCTCTGTCGAGGTTGTCGCAAAGTCAAACAAAACATTAAAAACATACGTCGCAAACACTGGACACAATTGCACGATTAAAATACATACGATGAAATTTGGTTTCGTGTGATTTTGTTTAGTGTTTGTGACGTATGTTTTGTTTGACTTTGTGGCGCTCTCGACAGAGGAAATATTTTGCATCACGGCCTGAAGATGGAACAATAGAGTTTCGAAACCGCGGTAGCCTTTACGAGATGAGTAGACCACTGACTGGAAGAATAGGTCATAATCCTATTTATTTAAATTAACTTCTAAATTTCAATCAATTTTTAAAATTCAAAACGTTTATTTATGTAATTAGAAAAAAACAAGCCCAGAAAAATAATGAATTTTTCAGGTTAGTTTGAAATGGCTTCCATTTTACAACTGTTGAATGGATTTTGGTGGGTATATAGCCTACATATAAATTTTCTAATCATCCCTAAAATCTATTTGGGGTCAGAATCGGTGCTCATTTCAAGGTAGTGCTCTGAGTCTTACCCTGATTGCCGCTACAATAGAGCATTTTTCAATGAAAATTTTCTAAAAAGCACTTTATCGTACAAGAAAATAGTTTTAAAGATAAACAGTGTAAACATTTAAAGAACCTTTGAAAAAATAGTTTCATCTTTGCCTTTGTTTCAGCGCAGAGAGCTGTAAATTAAACGATTTTTTAATTTCCTTGGATTTTGGAATGAAATTGGTCAATTTGTATTTTATCGCAAATGTTTCCTTTTACAGAATGTCGAGTTTAAAATTTTTTCCTTATAACTATAACTATGAATATGACTAGCCTATAATCATTCACTCTATAATACTTAGAGCTCTCACCCAATATTAAAACCAGGATACCAGAGTGAAAGGTAAAATGTGCTTAGTACCAAAATTAGACATCAGAACACTCTGTAATCGTTTTTATACTACGTGCACATCTTAAGACTAAAAAGTTGCAGCAGTGACGTGAATTTATCTTACACTTAATTTACTTAATTAAATCGATTAATATGTCTAATTATCATTAACAAATAACCTAATTGTAGTCTCAAAATCTAACCTAAAAATGTCTAATAGATAGCGTTCTCCATATTCAGTTACAAAATTTCATATGCAGTAAGATCTCTATTTATTACAGATTCAAGACAAAACCTAACCTAAAAGTACGTGGTTTATTTCCTTTCTGATAAATAGCGTTCTGCATTTTCAGTTATATAATTTCCTAGCATTTGATCTTTATGTATTACAGACTCAAGAAAAAGCAATTCTAAAAGGTCATGGTTTATTTCCCTTCTGATAGACAGCGTTCTTCATTTTCTATGCAGTGAGATCTCTATGTGTTTTAGATTCAACGCAAAAGCTAACCTAAAAGTGCATGATTTATTTCCCTCTGATAAATAGTGCTTTCTATTTTCAGTCACACAATTTTCTACACAGTGATATCTCTATGTATTATAGATTCAAAGCATAAGCTAACCTAAAAGTACGTGGTTTATTTCCCTTCTAATGGACAGCGTTCTTCATTTTCAGTCATACTATTTTCTATGCAGTGAGAACTCTATATGTTTTAAATTCAACGCAAAAGCTAACCTAAAAGTGCATGATTTATTTCCCTTCTGATAAATAGTGCTTTCCATTTTCAGTCACACAATTTTCTACACAGTGATATCTCTATGTATTATAGGTTCAAGGCAACAGCTAACCTAAAAGTTCACGTTTCATTTCCCTTCTGATAGATAGCGTTCTCCATTTTCAGTCACTAATTTTCTATGTTGTGAGATACATATGCAGTGAAATCTCTATATATTATAGACTCAAAGCTAAAATATTAACAAATTATAATTCTGAAAGTTTGTGTATTTGTTTCTTTGTTATTTAATCACGCATTAACTACTGGAACGATTGAGATGAAATTTGGATTGGACATGGTTTAGGTATCTGAGATGGACATAGACCTATTCCAACTTTTAAAACCTTAATCCTTGTTATTATTTATTACAAAATTATTGCTTATAAGCTTACATTTTCAGTGATTTTAGTTGAAAATTTTTCTAAAAATCCCAAATGCCTAATTCCAAACGACCTGCCTTTCCAATTTAAAAGATTGCAGTTTCTATTAAAGTTGTCATTTACAATGACAATAAGTGCAGGGTCATACGTTAAGAGTAAAAGGAATATATTTGGGAACTCCGTGCTTCTACTATCGTCAGTTATATGTAGGCCTTTATAGAGTGTTGATTAGCAAAAAAAATATGCCTTGGCCGAAAACCATAAATCGTATAATATTGTATGTAGAAATACTTTAAATTGAAATGAACCAATTCTGATTTTGAAAATCGACTATAAATTTTATTAATATGCGGGCGATTACAGCTGGTATAACTATAAATATGTAATTGAAAATGTTAACATATTAGCTTGAGCTCTAAGAAACCAGATTTTAGTTAATTTTCATTAGTAAATGAAATATTGAAGCTTTTTTATTATCGTGGTGAAACCTAGTAAGTCCTTCGACACAGCTGTTCCTACTCGTACAAGAATCATTGTTGCGACATTTCGCAAAAAATCGTATATGCCGTCTTCGAGTTGGTTTTCGTTGCGTCTCTAAAAAGCGCGCCGCGTGTAAGAACAAGTCTTAAGTATAATGAATGCTACTGCTCCGCGCCGGGATTATGTATGATTTACTGGGCCTGGCTTCTTGCCACTGTACAACTCCGGGTTAATTACTCACAACTGCTCCATTACACACGTCTTGTTGGGTTCGAACTCTGCTTGTATCAGCGACGTTATAATCCTTTTATGTTCGGCTTGGTACGGTATTGTACTGGGATACCCGTCACGCTGAGATCTACACTTTATTTTCTCACTATAAGGACGTATAAAGAAAGTATGGTGACCGCGAAAAAAATATATCTTGAAATATCTTTGGACTTTTACATTTAAGGTCTTCTGAGTCCATAAAACTGTTTTTTACTTGAATATATCCGTGTTTGTTTGTAAGTGCCTGCATAAGCACTTGTGCGTGTGAGTGCGAGCGTACGTTCGTGCGTGTGCATGTGTGTGTTAACAAATTTTTAAGATATCGAGAAGTACGTCACGTTTGTTCTTCCTTAAAACTATTTTACAATTTTCTCCAAAAAAGTTTGGCTTTGAAAACCTTTTTTAAAAAAGAAATGATCAAACTCGGATTTTTCCAAAATCTGCTGTAACAGTTTTGTTCAAATATTGCTTAATTTGTTTTTCAGAAAAACGTAAGCAACACGCAAAATAATCTATCCTATAAATCTAATCTAATTCATATTATATTTCTGAAAGTTTGTTTGTTTGTTTGTTTGTTTGTTTGTTATTCAATCAGGCTTTAACTACTGGACCAATTGAGATGAAATTTGGTACTTACATGGTTTAAGTATCAGAGATACATATAGGCCTATTCCCGTTTTACAAAACGACATTATACTACTTACCCAGCCCAAAATAATTATCAGTTTTTAGTTTTGTAACATCTGTTAACTATAGTTAGGTTTAATTACTGTTTACTGAACATGAGATTTAGGCACCTGAGATGGACATAGATCTAATCCCATTTTACAAATCTTAATCTATGTTTTATTTATTGCAAAATTATTGTTTTTAATGTTACATTTTCATCTAATAATCACAATATGGTATTTTTCATTTAAGACTATTCAATGTTTTTAAAGCAGAGTGCAGAATATATATATTATATACAATTTTATTAGGATACTTTAATTGTAAGGTAGTATATATATTTGTGTAATTACATTATATGAAAAAATGGTAAATATGCAGTGCAGCATCTATTGGAGTTTTCGATATTTTTCTTACTAAAATACTTTATTATGTGCCCAAAAGCAAAAATCCAAAATATGAAAGCAGGAGAAGTACGATAAAAATCGAAAATAAAAGTGACCAACATAACCTCAAAATTGCTACCGGCGAAAATCGGTAACGTGTTGTACTTATTTTAGACGTATTTTTATTGTTTTACTGATCTACAGATCAATAAAATAATAAAAATACGTCTAACACGGGTTTGGGTGATAGGAAACCCATTTTTTAAAAGAATAGTGCATAACCTAAGTGACACGGTTGTTAGGCATAACACGGTGATGCGTGAAAAAACCTTTATATTTTTTTAAAGATTATTTGGCTAAATATCCTAACTGTCACGGTTGTTAGGCCAAACACAATGATGCTTAAAAAAACCTTTACATTTTTTTTAAAGAATATTGCATATCCTAACTGACACGGTTATTAGGCCTATCACGGTGATGTGTGAAAAAACCTTTAAATTTTTAAAAGAATACTAAGTATATTAACTGACACGGTTATTAGGCCTAACACGGTGATGTGTAAAAAAACTTTTATATTTTTTTAAAGAATACTACATATTCTAACTGATATGATTGTTGGGCCTATCATTGTGATGTGTGAAAAAAACCTTTATTTTTTAAAAGAGTTTCCAAACCTTAACTGACACGGTTGTCAAGCCTAACATAGTGATGCGTGATAAATCTTTATATATTTTTTAAAGAATACTCCATAAGCTAACTAACATAGTTGTTAGGCCTGATGCATAGTTGTTAGGGGTGATGCATTAAAAGAACCTTTATTTATTTTTTTCAAAAGAGTACTCCATAACCTAACTGACACGGTTGTTGGGCCTAATACGGTTATGCATGGAAAAAACTTTATATTTTTTTAAAGAGTACTACATATCCTGACACGGTTGTTGGACCTATCACGATGATGCGTCAAAAAACCTTTATATTTTTTAAAAAAATACTAGGCTACATATCCTGACACGGTTGTTAGGCCTAACATAGTGATGCGTGAAAAATCTTTATATTTTTTTACAGAATACTCCATTAGCAAACTAATATGGTTGTTAGGCCTAACACGGTGAAGCATTAAAAAAACCTTTATTTATTTTTTTAAAAAGAGAACTCCAACCTAATTGACACGGTTGTTGGGTTAAACGGTGATGCAGGAAAAAATGTATTTTTTTAAAGAGTACTCCAAAACTTAACTAACACGGTTGTTGGTCCTAACACGGTAATGCATGATCTTTAATGTATATTATGATTGCGGGCAAAGCCGTGACGGGTAACAGCTAATCATATTATATTTCTGAAAGTTTGTTTTTGTTTATTTGTTTGTTATTCAAATAAACTTTAACTACTGGACCAAATGAGATTACATTTGGTGTGAACACGTTTTAGGTATCTGAGTAAACACAATACTATTCCAGTTTAATTGTATAATAATGACTTTTTAATAATACTGTATTTTATTAAAATATGACATGACCCTGTTTTAGCGTATCGAGTAGCAAAAATTTATATGTCTTTGCCGAAAACCATAAATCATATAATATTGTATATAGCAATATATTAAAATGAAATGACCTATTCTGATTTTGAAAATTGACTATAAATTTTATTGCTTACATTATAATTGCAGGCAAAGCCGCAACGGGTAACAGCTAGTTATCCTATAAATTATTGGATAATAATTGTAAGGTAGTATATATATATATATATATATATATATATATATATGTGTGTGTGTGTGTAATTACATTATATGAAAAAAATGGTAAATATGCAGTGTAGCATATCCTGGATTTTTCGATATTTTTGTTACTAAAATGTTTTATTATGTACCCAAAAGCAAGAATCCAAAATATGAAAGCACGAGAAGTACGATAAAAATCGAAAATAAAAGTGACCAACATAACCTCAAAATTGCTACCGGTGAAAATCGGTAACGTGTTGTAGATCGCTAAAACAATAAAAATACGTCTAACACGGGTTTTGGGTGATAAGAAACCCATTTTGTAAAAGAATACTGCATAACCTAACTGACACGGTTGTTAGGCCTAAGACAGTGATGTGTGAAAAAACCTTTATATTTTTTTAAAGAATACTAGGCTACATATCCTAACTGACACGGTTGTTAGGCCTAACACAGTGATGCGTGAAAAATCTTTATATTTTTTTAAAGAATACTACATATCCTAACTGACATCGTGATGTGTGAAAAAAAACCTTTATTTTTTAAAGAGTACTCCAAACCTTAACTGACACGATTGTTAGGCCTAACATGGTGATTCGTGAAAAATCTTTATATTTTTTTAAAGAATACTCCATAAGCTAACTAACATGGTTGTTAGGCCTAACACGGTGATGCATTAAAAAAAAACCTTTATTTATTTTTTTAAAAAGAGTACTCCATAACCTAACTGACACGGTTGTTGGGCCTAATACGGTGATGCAGGAAAAAACCTTATTTTTTAAAAAAAGTACTCCATAACTTAATTAAAACGGTTGTTAGGTTTAACACTGTGATGCGTTAAAAAACCGTTATTTAAAAAAAAATACACCATAACCTGACACGGTTGTTGGTCCTAACACGGTAATACGTGATCTTTAATGTATGTTATGATTGCGGGCAAAGCCGTGACGGGTAACAACTAATCATATTATATTTCTGAAAGTTTGTTTTTGTTTATTTGTTTGTTATTCAATCGCACTTTAACTACTGGACCAATTGAGATTAAATTTGGTATGAACACGCTTTAGGTACCTGAGATAAACACAATACTATTCCAGTTTAATTGTATAATAGTGACTTTTTAATAATACTGTATTTTATTAAAATATGACAGGACTCTGTTTTAGAGTATCGAGTAGCAAAAAATTATATGTCTTGGCCGAAAACCATAAATCATATAATATTGTATATATAAATATATTAAATCTATATATATTTAAATATATTTTGAAAATCTACTATAAATTTTATTGCCTACATTATAATTGCAGGCAAAACCGCAACGGGTAACAGCTAGTCCTAAATAAATATAAAAATTCCAACTCGTCATTAACATGATTTTAGCACATCTCAACAGGTTTTACACCTAATATAACGAAATAAACTGTGTTATTATGTATTTAATTACAGTTTAAATGTTTCAAGAATCACCGTTAAGCCGGCGCGAGGCGGCAGGCGACATTCCTGGCGTGTTTCGAGGCGGCTGTCGCTGGGACATCACAGGCGCACGCAATAAACAACCTCTTTGGTTATGACAGAATAAATAGCCTTGTTTTATAACCTCTCCGGCATGTATTTATCAATAAAACTTATAAGTATACGAGGCAGTATGATGATTCGTGGGAGCTGTTTGGGGTCCTTCAAAGTTTAGAAGGAACAGAACCACTATGTTCTGTCATTGTTCCATGTAATTGGAACAAGTATTTAAAGAGCTTAATTTAGTAATCATTGCGCTTGTATCGTTCAACCATATACGAAAAAACCTCTAAAAACGAACATAAAAACTAAGTTTGGCTTAGTATATAATTCTAATATCGAGATAATTATTGAAATAATTTAGTACAATATTAATGCATAACTCAATAAAAGTGGAATATTAGTTGACAGGTGCCCAGTTTTATTTATATCAATTGACGTCCGATAAAATAGAAAATACTATCAACGGTGAATGCAGAAGATACCCGCAGGGGACGGACTAGCCGTACCTATTGAGAAGATTTAGACGTCCCTCGCGGTACCCGAGTCTAACATACACACTTACAACACTACACTTACGACTTTAACGTTTTACACTCACACTTACGTTTAGGAAGGCATTAATAGCCTCAATGTGCTTTTCGCCTTAAAATAACAACAAAAAATGCAGAAAAAGACTTGCAAATTTCATATCAACGTTTGATTAATTATTAAAGACTTTGAACTTGAAATTATCGGCGTAGTAAACATTGTTTATTGATAGAAGTTGTTATAAGAAAGCACTTTGTTTTGCTATGTTTGAAAAAATCAAATTTTATATATAAAAATAATGATAAAATAAAAGTGAAACAGTGAAATTTAAAGACATATTATTTGATTTTAAAAATTAAAACTTCAATATATATAAAATAAAGTAATGATGATTTTAATGACCACTCAAAACGATAAGAACTATTTAGACCACAAAGTAGTTGGGCTGTGGCTTTGTTTTGTTTTATATTTTTTGTTCATAATAAAACGATATACTTCTTTGTGAAATTCATACTTTTTTGGCCAGATATTTTAAAATAAGGAAATATGAAAATGTATCACAAGAGAGCGAAATCGTAGCGGTGGCAAGGAAGAAGGTAAGGGCGATGTAGAACTAGCAGTTGGACACCCAGGTGATTACGCTCTTGGAATAACAGTTGATCAATTTTAGATAATACAGAGAGTGAACAGAAAGGCACACATGATTACTACAGTATAAATAGTTGCACGTTTGGTAAAGGGGAGATTGATGTTGAAACTATTCCTGGTAACGTAATATATTCATATTCCTGGTATGTAGATGCTATTAAACCGTATAACAGTGAAAAGTGGTTATTGGCTAAGAATTAAAGCGATTTAACAAGTATCCACAAGCAGGAGAATAGAGTGGTGGACTAATTGGTTTTTACATGTTTTTCATGTAAAGTTTGGAAGAAAGACATAACAGTGCACTCAACCATAACCGTTGGGGAAGATCAAGATGTTCCATAACCCACTGATGTTCCGATGTTGGTGGGTTGAGTGAACCATAACCTATGTGGGACTTGTTGGTAAAGCAGATTCTTATCTAAAAGAATTGGTAACAAGTCTAAAATAAACAGATGCGTGTTCGCAGTTTAGCTGAAAATGAGAAGAAATACAACTAGATGGAAGAAGAAAAAGAAGGAAAAAGAAGAAGAGGAAAAAAAGGAGAAAGAAAAGAAGAAAAAAGACGGTGAATGAAAAGAAGAAGAGGAGGAAGAAGAAAAAGTAAAAGAAGGAAGAAGAAGAAAAAAGGAAAAGAAGTGAAGAGAAAGGGAAAGACAAAGAGGAAGAAGAATAAGAAGGAGGAGGAGAAAAGAAGAAGAAGAAGTAAAAGAAACAAAAAAAAGAAGATGTGAAAGACATAGAAAAAGAAGATGAAGAAGAAGAAGAAGAAGAAGAAGAAGAAAAAAAGAAAAATAATAATAATAATAAGAAGCAAGCAAGAAGAGATAAAAAAAAAGACAAACAAAGGTGCATGAATGAAAATGACTGTCGCTTCGGAATCCTGTCGACTTACCTCTCTCCCACAGTTAGAGTTCTTATGAAAACAAACCCTGCTTATAAATCATGTTGAAAATTGACACTATAATCGGCATGAAGCCGATTTCGTTTCGACTTGTACCATTTGATTTAGCCGGCTTTAAGTGAATTCAATGTTAAGGTCGTTTAAAACGGATCGAATTACCAGAACCAGGAGCTTTGCCAATTTGTATAAGTATCTTGTACCTAATTGCCGGAGGAACATTACAGACATACTCTACATGCAAATTTCACAATGAATGCAATGGGGTATGCGCGGGTTTCTCTATTTCGATGATTCGTTATTTATTTGCTCGATGCACGCATAAATTTGTGAAATGTAAACCGTTCACAAACAAGCAGACTAATGGATAGGGATTTAAACTGCAAGCCGGCGCCATTGAACAATCAAAAATATTGAAGCTTTTTATTTTCAAGGCAAGCTGGATGTAGTACCGTATTCAGTTATGTATTAATATTAAGTAACACCTGCCACCTTCGCTTGTCAACGCCGCTCGAGGTGAAAATTTGTCTCAATCGGATTGGATTATTTATCACAGGCGTGTAATTTGTTTACAACAACTTAAATGCATCTACTTTTAAATCACACCTTCCATTTTGTAGCGAATTTCAATTTGAACAAATTTAACAATTCCTTAGAAAAACCCAGACACAATACAATGAAAAGTGCACCGATCCAAGCAAGCATTCACACACAACATATATAAATATTTGTTATATATTCCATAAGAGTAATGTTAACTCTAAAGCTATAATTACCTTTAGGTTCTATAGTATATTTTGTCATAGAATTATGGTTGACATGTCATTTTAAAGCTGTGGCGAATAGATACACACTGATTCCTGAGTTTTACACTATGTGACATTTTACAAATACTAGCACATTTCTATTGGCAAAGAAGCTCCTACAACATCCATCATGGAAATACCTAAACTCAAGATCATGAAATGAGAACTGACCCTGATTTCTCAATTATTGTTTGAGGGGTAGTGAAGACCAGTGTACATACGTTTGACACATTTGTTTCTGGGAAGAAACACTATTCCAACGTTTCGCCAAAATCGTTCTGGCATTTTCGAGGTTGTTCTGGAATCCAGGTCTGAAGTCGTATTACTATAGTTTTACATAAGCGACTATTGAAAAAGTGATTGAGAGGTTAGGATCGGCGCACATTTCACACACACACACACACACACACACACACACACACACACACACACACACAAATAACGAGTTACATAACAACAAGGTAACTTGCGGGTACTTTTCTGTCTGGCTGGGAGTAATTATTATAGTTGAGATTGGCAACACTGCTTTCTACACTTTTAGTATAGTGTGTTTTGCGACTAGTATACATTTTACAATTATTGCTTTATTTGTTTATACTATTATAATACAGTGTAATGCAGTGTGTAATACAGTGTAATACTATTATAATACTATTGTAATACAGTGAAACTAAGTATAATAAAAGGAATCGTTAGATATAAAAGTTAAGGTTTTGCATGAGTTAGAGAAAGGTGTGAAGCAAGTAGATTTTTGCCGAATTTTATTATTATTTTTTTTTAGTTCTTCTGTTGCAAGATTAGTGGAAACTTTTGCACGTTTTGCGTATTTTGATTTAAACCTTAATTATAACATAAAACTTTATTATTTACGCTTTAAACACTTTATAAGTTTAACATTTTGTCTTAAATCGTTTTATTTGACGCCACCAGTTTCCCAGTTTGTAAAACAGAAAGATGAAAGAGGAAGAGGTCGGGTTTTATCGAGAACAAAAGAAATCTTTCCGTAAAAGAAACGACTTTGCCCATCTCTGGACTCGACACATCATCCCAAATCATCATATTGTGTCCAAACACACACACACACACACACACACACACACACACACACACACACACACACACACGGATGCCACTTGGATGCTAACGTGAAACATGGTTTCCTCTCAATAACGCGCGATGGAGAAGCGACGAGGCGTCATATCGTTGTATCAGTGTTGCCAATTGACGGGTAATTACCTTATTTGCATGTAATTTTGATGATTGCGGGTAGTCTTGAGGTTAATGCAAGAAGAGCGGCTACTTTTGGTCTCACCGAAATATATAAAAAAAAATCAAAAAAGTTACTTTACTTTCATTAGTCTTTTGATTGGAATTTTTGAGGGTTAAGGGCGTGTTTGTAGGTCAAGGATCTCTGCGGGGAAATTTTAGGTTTCGTGAAGACCAACGATATTAAAAATACCTTTTTTCGCTTTGATGACATGTCTGAATTGAGAAAAATAGCGATTTTGGGGTTGGGGTGTGCATGAAGGTTCGCAGTATTTGTACTTAGTATTGTATTGTACACACACACACACACACACACTCACTCACACACACACACACACACACACACACACACACACACACACACACACACACACACACACACACACACAAATAACTTGCGAACACAACAATAACAAGGTAACTTGCGGGTAATTTTATGTCTGGGTGGGAGTAATTACTACAGTTGAGGTTGGCAACACTGCTTTCTATACTTTAACAGGCCAAAGCAGACGTATCACATGAGCTTTGCCAGACGACAAACTGTGCGGCCTTTACATCGACATGTTAGTTATTTTTTATCATCACTTTAAAATAATATTTAGTGACAGATTTTTTAAAATTTCAGCTACTTTCTATTTGTATACTGTATAACTATCGTATATAAACTGTTTTATTAGTACAGTATAGTATATACAGTACTTCTATAGTATATCATTTACTTTTTGTAACACTTTTTAATTACTATTAAAGAAATCACAGTATAGTATATGTAAATTATTCAGAATTTCAATTATTGAAAAATGTTTTAAAAGTAGAAATTTGCTCAATTTAGTACATTATAATTTAAACCAGTATAGTATTTACTTTTTCTGTTATATTACTATGTTAAAGGAATCAATGTAGTAAATTTAATGTTAGCTATTTTATTGTGAAATTGAAAAGTTTCACCGTCTTCTTTTACTTGAGGCAACAAAGTATAGTATATAAACTATAAAAGTATAGTATACTTTTTATTCTACAAGCACCTACAGTTGGTTGACTCAAAATTTGTATATTTTTTCGTTTATCTCCTTAAGTCAACCACCATAGTACATACTGAATATTATATTGATTTTTAAAGGCAAACCCAATAATATTTTAATATTAAACTAATAGTTACGGAATTCGTTTTGTTTAGAAAAATAAAATATTAAAAGATATAGGTTAAGTACAGGTCATAGATAAACCAGTGAAATTGTGATTAATGTAAACAGAAATGAAACACAGAAGGCAGGTATATGGTTACAATTAGAAATAATAATTGAGTCGAGTTTAAAATGGGCTACAAAACGAGCGACAAGAGACATAATAAAGTATAAAAGAATTTTATTGTAATACAATCAACAAATGTAATATTTTAGTAGATTAGATTGGAGCCTAACAAGAAGTGCATATTTTTGGAATGGATTTAAATTCAATAACATTAATTATTGTTAAAATTAAAGTAACCTCAAGTAGGCTAAGTTGCAGTAGAAGGTAATATGAACTATATGTTTTAAATTGTGAGTTTGAGTGTAGAGAACTTTTTCTATTATTATTTATGTGTGATTATAAAAACGCTAGGTATGTCTGGGTTTCGAACCATTATTTAAGAGTGAATACAGCTAGTAGGGGCTAAATTAAAACAAACTAAGTACAATAAAATAATCTATTAATTATGGCAAATTTCAAACTATCAAACAAACAACTTTTTATATCATTTATCTACTACAAAAAGGCGTACGACTGCATTCACAGGCCGACATTATTGAAGATTCTAAAGAACTATGGACTCCACCCAAAACTCGTGAGAATGATAGAACTAACTCTGACGGAAACGCACTTAAAAGTGAAATTCAGAGGAGAAATCTCTGAATCGTTCCCGATTAAAACCGGGATGAGACAAGGTAACGGACTATCTCCCTTATTGTTCAACGTAGCATTAGATTTCATTATCAACATATGGAAACAAGAAAACCCGGTTAAAACTAAAATAGGCACAGGGTCTAAGGCCATTAAAACAAACATCATAGGATTTGCAGATGATTTGGCCCTACTTGACCTTAATCTACAGGAAGCAAGAGAACAAATAATTAGCCTTGATAGCATTGCGCAGAAGTTAGGCTTGAGAATATCATATTAAAACAGAGATCATGGCCATGGAACCGTTATGCGTAAATAAAGTGAACATTAACGGAAACACCATAAAGCTCGTGGAATGTTTCAAATATCTAGGAGAAACCATAACATACAATCTAGACGAGAAATCCGCACTACTCAATAGGGTAGCAAAAATTAAAAAAGCCCAGCTACTAACTTGGCCAACGTATAAGAAAAAATGCCTGTCAATAAAAACAAAAATACGCCACTACAAATCAGTGGTACTTCCAGAAACATTATATGCCAGTGAAACTCTCTTCCAAATCAAAAACAATAACAAGACGGACCCGCTGCTTAAGACAGAGAGAAGGATCATCAGAACGTGTCTCAACAAAAGCTACCGGAAAGACGGGACCTGGAGAATAGCCACCAATGAAACAGTATACAAATATATCGACCCAGTTCTCAGTGTAATGAAAAAACGAAGAATTTCTTCGTTCACATATTAAGAATGCCGGAGGACAGAATACTGAGACAACTGGTAATGAAAAGCATCAACAGGAAAACACAGGGAATATACATCACACAAGTCCTCAGAGACCTCAGTGAAATAGGACTGAAAATGGATGATGCAACAGACAAATGTAAAATAACATACATTCTTAAATTTAAAGTGAATAAACCGAAGAGACAGAAGAAGGTAGTGATCACAGATGCCGTCAGGAAGCAACGATCTGATCGAATGAGGGATTATTGGGGAAAAAATTACAGCCCAATGTTAGGAAGAACTGAAATTTAGACTAAAGTGGTCCCATGAGACCAAAAAATTAAAAAGAATCTATTGTGTTAATGTAAATGTTGCAGGAAGATTGTTCAGAAATAAAAAATATAACACAAATTATTTATCATTTTATTTTTAAATTATAATTATAAAATTAGTCATCTTGATTCATCACACTCGATTCGACAACAGAACAACTGTCAATGGGAAAACAGTGAGGCTTATCAGACAGGAATGTCGACTACTCACAGCTCAGCGTGTTAAAGAATTGATACTGATCAACAGGTACCACAAAACAAAACGAGTAGCTCAGTGGTTAGCACCTTCAAGACGCAGAAAGGCGGGTCTCGAACAAATTCTAATTATTTCGTTTAGGGCAGTGTCTTTGACTCCTTGTCTGCGGCTCTTCCACGAGATGTTTAGTGCAGGCACGAAATATTATTTATCAACTTGCCTTGTAAGAGACGAGTAAACTTTTTGAAACGCGAGCCTACAGAAAAGAGGCACATTTTTAAAACACAACAATAGCACGGATAATCGCTTGCAAACATGTGTATAGTTATTTCCGTCGAATTGCTGCCCGTGGAAATGTATTTTAACTATTTGTAGTTACTTTTCGGCGGCCAGCAATTCGACAAAGCAGTATAGGGACAAAACATCTTTTTCTGAATTTATTGTTTTACCATTATTTGGCAGCTTTCAAAATGCAGTTGCTGGATTTAAAAAAGATTTGTGGAGCTCAAAATTCGGGCGTATTTATGCTGATTTAGAGCTAGTGGAGACAAATAAATGTGAATTAAGTTTACAGAACAAACAGTCTGCTTCGAAAGATCTGGAGAGGGAAGATATGTTGATTTTTAACACTTGGAATAGTATTCCTGACTCATATGATCAACTCAAGAATCTAGCGTTTGCTGTTCTTTCCTTATTTGGGGTCTACATATTTATGCGAACAATCATTTTCAAACATGAACTTTATCAAGAGCAAATTAAGATAACGGTTTATCTATGAGAACTTGGAATCGTGCCTAAAATTAAAAACAACAAAATACAAACCTAACCTAACCTTACTTTTTAAGGAAATGCAAGGCTATTTTTCACATTAGTGGAGTATTTGTAGTTTTTTAAGGATACCTTTTAAATTATTTAGCTTATTATATTTTTAATTAAATATTATCTTTATATAAGAATGGTACCAAGTATTATTTAATGTACCGTTAGTTAAACTACAACATATTTAGCAAAGGCAAGCTCGAGAGTGTACTTTTAATTCTAATTATTTTCACAAAAATGTCTCTACTAAAACATTTTCTTTTAATGTTCTTTTTAAGTTTAAAAAGAAATGGCTCTTTGAATAAACTTCAATTTTGTATTGTTTATGTTTGGCTCTTTTGGATGACGAGTTTGCCGACCACTGGTTTAGGGAATCCTTAAAAGTATGTGGAAACAAAACCTGTTTGTGATTTTTCTTCACAACGTCCGTGATTTTAAAATAAATCCTATAGAAATTTTAATCACCGTATTGCAGTCCATTATTTCGTATCGACATTATTTGCATTATTTTGCGTCGGCGTTATTTCTCGCAGATCTTTAACCTCTCGCCATCTGTGCTTTTATCAGCTGCCGAAGTCAACAATCTTCAGTGTCCACACCTGTACAATGTGCAGAAGAGTGCAAGTGCATGTGCAAGGTGCAACGGGCAAGGTGCACCAACAGCTGATGGCAACCTTGACTCGTGGTGCTTCACTCCAGTTGGATTCTGGCCAATCTGGCCGAGTAATTAAACAACAATGGTATAATCCGCGCATGCGTACTTGTCACTATCTGGTGGTTGTGCGCATCGCAGAAAGCCGGCGCAATTAGTGGACCATTGTTGTTTAATTTATTAGTGAATTGTATCGGCATATTAGTGGGAAAAAATGTAACGTAATATTTCAGACGTAAATGTATAATGCTGTCATTTTCGAAGAATTCTAAATGCTTAAGTACTTAAGTTGAAACAATTTTCGTAAAAGACCAATGAGACTGTTTCTAATTTATTTTTGTTTTAAATCCAAAATTGGTGTTAACAGATATGCGAAGAATTTGAAAAGATGTAGATTAAACATAAAAGAATTATTTAAAAAAAACAATTAAACAATGAATCATAACCATTACACAAACCTATCATATTCAAATAATTCTGATTCGAGAACTATTGGTAATGTAACCAGACACTGGTATCAGTTCTCAAAATCAACTGATAATATTTTACTCAAATTATGGTAACAAAAGATTTCAAGTCAACTCAGTGCACCAAACATTAAAAGAAGAAAACATTTACGATTCCAGAGAGTAAATCGAAAAAATCCAGACAGAAATAAGGGTTGGTTTTTCTATATATATTATATATATATATATATATATATATATATATATATATATATATATATAGTTATATATATTTATATATATAGTTATTTTAAGGCGAAATGCACATTAAGGCTATTATCGCCTCCCTACCTAAATGTATAAGTGTGAGCGTAAAGTGTTAAAGTTGTAAGTGTAGTGTTGTGTAGTGTACATGTGTGTTAGACTCGGGTACCGCGAGGGTCGTCTAAATCCTTTAAATAGGTGAAGCTAGTCTGCACCCTGCAGGGTTTTATATATATATATATATATATATATATATATATATATATATATATATATATATGCATGTATGTATGTATGTGATGTGGTGTGTGTGTGTGTGTGTGTGTGTGTGTGTGTTTAGCACTCTAACGTTCATAATTTTGGTCTGTTTTGATTCAAATTTGGCACAATAACCGATTATGTAAATACCTTAGACAAGTTCGTTGAACTGCAAAATTTGTTCGACAGTTTCAAAATGGTGGCCATTTCAAATCTTTAAAAAATTACAACTTTTTTGTCTTGAATAAGCTTGAAAATCGGATTTCGTCATTCCAATAGGCGTAAAAAAACTGCTGAAATTAGAATTTTGAATTTCCAAAATCCGTTAGGAAATTTGTTTACGTCGGTCAGGTTTTAGTTTTTGTATTTTCAGTGTAAATTAGGTGAAATCAGAATTTCAAGTATAGAAAAGTATTTTCTGGATTTCGCTTCTATCACGTCAGCGAGACATTATTAGAAATAATGCCGCTATTGTTTCTATCGTATATAATTAATATTATTATTAACAAAAACAGTATATACGGACCACTACCCTTAAAAACAAGCAGGGAAAGTTTTGAAACGGGCTCATTCAGTTTCAAAAATCTCCATTAATACTGTTGTGAAACAAAACGGTTGCAAATCAATCGCAGTCTAATAACGTATCGACATGGCAATCTGCGCGCATGTCTCAGAAGCAGCCTCCGTGATTGCCTGCTTTTGCTCGTTTTGGTCTCACAAACAAGATCAGATTGATCTATTTCTTTGCATAAACAAACATTCCTGTAACATGATAAAACTGCTCAGCCGTCACTTAATTACCGCAAGTGCCACCAGGAGCGCTACTCGATGCAAATGAAAGCTCACTTACACGCGCATGAATACATATGAATTACTCTTAATTATTTGACACCGCCGACACTGCAGTGCAGTACAGATTTAACAAAACTGGTTATAGTGACATTATTATTTTTTTAGCGATTTAATTTTTTATAAAAGTTTTATTACGTAATTGGGCCGTGACGATTAACGGTCACATTTATTAAAACAGACTATCGAACATCTTGATATCGATTTTCGTTTGTTTAAACAACGCGACGTTTATGTATAACGAATTTTTCAGATTGGTAAAACCCAGACCCTGACATTGAAATGAGCACATATCCTGCCTCTAGATTACTTTTTGAGGGGTTGTTAAAATGTAGGCCTATATATGCTCACATTTTCAATTATGGTATGATTTCAATCAAACTTGGTAAAGTTCGTTAACGTTCAAAATTTTTTAAACAATTTCAAAATGGCGGCTATTTAAAATCTTTAAAAATTCATAACATTTTTGTCTGAAATGTTTTTGAAAATCTAATTTCACCATTGTAATTAATCTTAAAACTGTATTAATTAGCATTTTGAAATTTCAAAACATGAAGAAATTAATAAATACTTTGACGCCGGTCAGGATTCAATTTGGAAGTTTAAAATGCTAATATATGCAGCTTTTGACGGTAAAATCAGGATTTGAAAAAGGGTGAGGATTAATTAGTTTGTATCACGTCAGCAAGACAGCTGCGTGCAGCGATTTTTTAAATTTCAATTCGTCGAATCATTTCACTATTCTTGATTTATTCCCAAAACAGGGACATTTTTAAATTGATTTTTAACATCTTTACTAAAGTTTAGGTTATAAAGACTTTGTATAGAAGTAATACAGAAAAAGCTAAAGGTGATAACTAGATTCAAACCTGCGAACACCGTTTCGAGTTGTAGCGCACTGTTCATTATTTTACCGACTGTATTACGAGTTCATCTGTGCAGTTATGGTAGGCCTATAACTTTATTTCTAGTTATTGTTGTTGCTTAAAGTTCAAACTTTATATCAGACTAACGAGGGCGTGATCCCTATCAGCGTCTACAGGAAGGGTAAAAGAATGGGTGAGGTGTCAGTAACTGCACTTCGAACCTGCAATCTTGAGGTGCGCAGTTCAGCAGACTGATCGGCGCCTCAATCACGTCACTAGCCTTAACATTATTTCAAATTCAGAATACTGAAAAGTTATTTGAACAAAATCTGTTTATCTGATACTGAAAAAAATACAGCTATTCGCATTTAAAGCTGTATCGGTTTAAATGCGATAGTTTGCAAACGGACTTGTTTGTGTTTCGGAGCTGCAGTTAAGAAATTTAATTAGAATCGGTTGAGAAGTCTAAGAACTTATTTATAGAGCAAAATAATTAATTTTAAAAAAACCAGTTTAACTTTTTACAAAGGTTAAACGGGTTTTTAAAATATTTATTTTAGAATTAGAAACCCCAAGCTCAGGAAAACAAACATTTCTATTGAAGTAAATTTTTGCACTTTGCAATACTTTTTCTAAACTGCAATTACAGCGTCGTAATTGTTTCAGTGAATCGACGAAATTGAAATTACTAATACAGTAATAACACAGCGTAAACTAATATTCCGAAAATAGAAATGGGAAAAACAACCGCCTGTTTTCGTATTTCCAATCCAATTTCAAAACTTTGTTCAAAACAATATAAAGGAAAACTAAATAATTTTTAAAGATTTTGAAATCAGACAGATTCTGTTGGGAAACAAATTTGTCTCAGGTATTATTAAAATAAATTTTGGAATCAATTTTTATTTTCTTTAAATCGGAATGATCGTGAAGCTCGTGGAAAGTCATTTCCACCTCAACAGCAACAAGAAACGAGGAAAATCTAATATAAATACTAGAAGGTTTTGCTCTTCTGGTTTGAGCCACTAACCTCAAGTTCAGTGGTTTTTAATAACTTGTAACGCTACCTAATCTTACACAATATAATTAAAAATTCGTTGTTAATTAAAATACAATAATCATTTCAGTTTATTGTTTATACTAACAATGAAAATACAATTAATAAATGTTTCGTTATTATAAAATTATTTGTGAACAGGAGCAATAAACATAAACTCGACAGAAATAGTATTATCGGAGATCAGCTGTGGTGAGAAATCAGCTGTTTTGATTAACGTTAACTCCACTCCAACATCATAGAATTTTCGATTGAATGTTTTACTTTATGTTTTTATATAAAAGCTGTTTTTTATGTTGCGGAGTAAAAGCTGCATATCCACAGTGGGTTTAACGGACAACAGACCAGCTGAGATTGGTACAGGTCAGGATACGCGCACCTGCTGGACCTACCTTTGCGGTGGTTGTCCTTGAACAATAATCCTACTTCGCAGTGTGCCACGATGTGCTCACCCTCTCGCGTTGTACTAGTAGCCCACAAACCCAGAACGACCAATAACATTTTTGAGCTGTTTGTAATCATAACATAAGCGCACTTCGGAACTATGTTTGTAGTAGTAGCATATTCACAGACAGAACTATAGTGTGTATTACGGTGCCGTGGAATTGTTACAATTTTTCTGAACATCCTGTATATAAATAAGTGACAAAACTGGTTATCTAAATTAGCTCGAAGATTTGTTAAAAAATTTCAAGCATTTTTTGAAATAATTTTTATACATACGTGATAAAAATCATAACATGACCGATTTTCTAAACACCCTGTATAGTGTTATACATATTTTGCAAAAAACTGTACTAGAATTTTAAATCAATTCGCTCAGATTTTTCTAACACTTTGTGAAATGTTTTCGTTAATGGTAAAACTAATAATTTAGATTACATACTTTATCATGTTTTAGGATTGGTTGTGATGTTGGATTTTGCGTGATACGAGTGCACAAATTTATATTGATATATACAGCATATTTCGCAGGTCACAAATATCATATAAAATGAATTATAATTATAATTTCCTGTATTTCCGCCCGTGATCGAAGGAGGACCTTGCGCTTATGAGGCGGACGTGATAACCTACGAATATGGAAGCTACGAATACGTTTGACGTAAATATATGAAATGAATCTTTAATTTAATTTTTATAAATGTGTAATAGTAAAAGATCAGTTGTTTTATATTAATGCATAACGATCAGCTGATTTCATTGAACAGCTGGTAGGCTATATTAAGTTTTAGGTTATGTTGTTGAAAACTAACATGTTAGGCCTAATTTGTCGTGTTTCCGAACAAATTATCGTAATTAAAATAAAAACATGAGAAAACATGATACATGGTTTTTATTTTTGGTTCTATAACAGAAATTGTTTTTTCTCAAACATTTTGTAATAATACAATGTCATCGTATAACCTAGTTATCTATAGTTGAAAAAAATGTAAAAATCGAATCATTGAAATTTTGCAGTGCTTTCCATAGCTGACAAGGTTAATAAGGTTAAATTACAAAACCAAAAATCTCTACAGATTATTGGAACAGTCTGTATTACCAGTGTCATCAATTCACGGCAAAACTAACCTGCTTTACATAATCTAAAAACATTAAGAACTTTGAAACACACTACACAGTGGCAAAAGAAATAACGTAAATTACATCTTTGAAATTATGATTACAAATTTTCAGAACACTCTGTGTAGTGTTTACCTACACTAATTATCTGAATCATATTTTCATAGGATCATTACGATTTTTGTAACACACTGTATAACGTTAATTATAAGTGATAACAGATTAGCATTCTGATTTACATTAAAACATTTTTTATATTTTTACGCTTTATTAGCAGATACTATTTAATAGTGAATCTATGACAGGTACCCTACAATTTCTTGACTTACGAGTGATACGATTAGAAAGGCAGTGAATGGAATCTTCAACCAGCTGATCACTTATACATTAATTGTTTGGACATGAATATTTGCGATCCACTTAAAATGTTCAATAGATGTATGTGGATCGTTTTTCGAAATGTTTGTGAAAGTTATATTTTTATTGAATGTTTGTGTTTGTTGCGTAATGTTTTGAAGATTAATGGAAGCAGGATTTATGCTGTCCTAACCTTAAAATATTTATAATTTGGTAATTATAGCCAACAATTTGGCAATATGTTCTATTGAATTTATTGATAAGGCAAATATGTACTCTTTAATGTGGTTATCATTATCAAATAATTTAAACTGTAAACGCAATACTAGAAATACATCTACATGTAGGCTATAATACTTCCAGAAGTACTAAAATTACAAACCATATGAATAGCATATTTATAACTATAATTTTGTGTCAATAATTTTAAGATAGGCCTAGCATTTTTCTTTAAAACTTTTGATGGCTAACTCAGGTTTAAAGCAATTACTAACACTGGTTGACCTTTCTACTAAAGTAAGCCTTTACCTAGGAATTAATATGAGATCAGTTAAATCCAAATACAAAATTCCATTTTAGGTATATCATTTCGTCATTGGCCCAAGTTGTTAAAGAAACAAAACAATACAAGTTCTTAATTTTTTCTATTGTACTATTTATTTAATCATTTTTTTGTATTTTTATCATTAATAACATAGCCTAGCTTAAATATTTTACACGGATAAAACATAATTGATTATAACGTTGCAAATTTTTTGAGGCATAATTTGTTAGGTTATGTTTTTAACCTGCCAGTATTTATCGATTTAATTATTGTTATTCTTAGAAAATAGAATAAATTTAAGGCATCGTTAATTAGGTTATGAAAGACGATATTTAGAGTATAGTGATTTCCCGGAGTTTGACGACATCGAGGATGTCGGAAAAAAAACAAGAAACAACGGATACCCTTGTCAGCTTTGTAGACCAACTCATTCGTTCATTAATTCAAATTGATGCTTCTTTCAACTTTGAAACAATTAAAATAAATAAATCTATCCTTTAATTTAGATACTAAATATTTAAAAATTAATCCTTGGCGATGCATGAACCAGCTTAACAGCTGTTTGGTGGTGGGGGGAAATATGTTTATCGTGATTCCTCTGCTTTAATTCTAGCTTTCCGAACCAAGATCGCTTATCGCACTTATCAGTTTTGTTTCATAGTGCTCACTGTGGATTACAATAATTTTGGTTCATAGGTTACATACCTGATGTTTCTGAAATCTGAACATAATCAGTAAAGAAATATTGCAATTCTAGGCACTGCAACAAATAAAATGAAAGTAGTCTAATTGGGACGAAGCCCCCTCTATCCCCGACTTAATGCATTCCATTACATGCTACTCCTCCCAAAGTTTAAAGCCGATCTCAATGAAATTTGAAATATATATTCTTCTAGGTCTCAGGGGTGCATACTTCGAATTTTGTCAAACAATTTTGAAAAACAACCGAGTTATTGATGAAAAAGCCTCCCATTTGTTTTGTGTGTGTAAGACAGAGACAGTAACATGTCATTTGAAATATATATTCTTCTACTTGTCAGGGGTGCATACTTCGACTTTTGTCAAAAAATTTTGAAAAAAAACGAGTTATTGATGAAAAAGCCTCCCATTTGTTTTGTGTGTGTAAGACAGAGACAGTAACTGTTGCTAGACGAAGATAACGTCCATCGCCGCTGCGGTATACGTCACTACTTACATACGCGAGCAAACTCATCAAAATTACCTGAAACAATGAGTCAGGTAAGAGGGGTTCGGGCTCAGGTTTGGGTTTGGCGAAGTGATAAGTCAGTAGTTTTCCGGTTGCGGGTCGTGAACATGCCACGTCCAAGAGGCAGAGGTAGAACTTCAATCGGTCGCTTGACGATAGATCAGCGAAACTATCGAAATCGATTCGCAAATATAAACAATGATGATAATAAACCTGGGAGTGTTAATTTTCAAAATAACACGCAGTTCAGACATTTGCAAATTGATTTCGAGAATGCTTTGCAAAACCTACAGTTATTTGAGTGCAATAATTGTTCTAGAGTTTTGATTAAAAACAAAGTATTTGATGTGTGCTCACAGTGTAAAAAAATCGAAGCAAATACACATCGGCTAATAATACGAATCCTGGAGTTATTCCAAGTGAACTCGAAAATTTAACTTTTATTGAGCAGTTACTTATTGCGAGAGTGCAGCCTGTGATGCGCGTATACAGAGTCAAAACGCGCGGAATGCCGGGACAGTTTGCATATAAAGGCAATATAATTAATATTGGTCAAAATATCGATGAAGTTGTACGATTATTGCCCCGAACTGCATCGAATTTGGATGTGCTTATTGTAAGAAGAGATGGTGTGGATCAACATAGGGATTTTCGCGTCAGGCGACAGAAAATAACTGATGCACATTACCAAATGTTTAATTATTCATTTGTGTAAAAAAATGATTCTTTTACTTTTTATTATTCATAATCATAATAAATCATTGCTTCGCTCCATTTGTTCCTGGGGGATTCCTAGTAATAGTAGATTAAATAGTCACAAATATAAACATGATAAACAATGAAGAAATAGGCCTATTATTGCAAGTTCAATCAGAAAATCTAAATATACCACCGGTGTTCGTTATAACAAATAGAATGGAAATACCGAGTCTAATAGTAAAAATAAATGACATAAATAAACACCATGAATAATAAAGTCAGTAAAACACGCATCGATAAATCATTAAACAATCCAAAAACAGCACATCAGCAGTAAGTAGAACAATGAATGAAGGATAACGGTATTCTAATGAAAAAAACGAATGGGAAATTATATTTTATGTAGGTAGTGTTGCCAACGCCAACATGATAATTTCCCGAAAAAAAAAAAAACTGGAAATAAAGTCAAACATTCAGGTCAGTCATTACTCAGTAGAAGGTATTTGCAATACATAGAATTTATTCGAGTATAGAATCATAAACATCGAAGTATAGAGAATACCCAGGGATTGAGCTCAAAACCTATTGCGTTTGAGGTGAGACCACCTCTAGACCAATGTAGTGTATAAAGAATGTATGTGTGGTACATAAGGAGGAGACATTAAAAAAAATAATGACTGTAAAAGTGTTTTTGTTTACAAGATAAGATGAATTTTTAAAAAAAAATTGAAATTAGTAGTACAAAAAAATGAAAGTGGAAAAATATCTAATATGGTATCAAAATAAAGGTCTACAATAACATCCAATTGTGAACGCATCTTGAAATAGTTAAGCTAAACAAAGACATTTGTTATTGTTGGTTATTAACATTAAAGTAGGCAACGATTTTAGAGGCATTTCTAGAGCCGTAACAAAGTTAATTCAAACAAGGCTTTTATATAGTCTTTACTAATACGGCTTAGAAGGCTTACATTAAAGTAGGCAACGATTTTAGAGGCATTACCGTTACAAAGTTAAGTAAAACAAGGCTTTTATATAGTCTTTACTAATACGGCTTAGAAGGTTTACATTAAAGTAGGCAACGATTTTAGAGGCATTACCGTTACAAAGTTAAGTAAAACAAGGCTTTTATATAGTCTTTACTAATACGGCTTAGAAGGTTTACATTAAAGTAGGCAACGATTTTAGAGGCATTACCGTTACAAAGTTAAGTAAAACAAGGCTTTTATATAGTCTTTACTAATACGGCTTAGAAGGTTTACATTAAAGTAGGCAACGATTTTAGAGGCATTACCGTTACAAAGTTAAGTAAAACAAGGCTTTTATATAGTCTTTACTAATACGGCTTAGAAGGTTTACATTAAAGTAGGCAACGATTTTAGAGGCATTACCGTTACAAAGTTAAGTAAAACAAGGCTTTTATATAGTCTTTACTAATACGGCTTAGAAGGTTTACATTAAAGTAGGCAACGATTTTAGAGGCATTACCGTTACAAAGTTAAGTAAAACAAGGCTTTTATATAGTCTTTACTAATACGGCTTAGAAGGTTTACATTAAAGTAGGCAACGATTTTAGAGGCATTACCGTTACAAAGTTAAGTAAAACAAGGCTTTTATATAGTCTTTACTAATACGGCTTAGAAGGTTTACATTAAAGTAGGCAACGATTTTAGAGGCATTACCGTAACAAAGTTAAGTAAAACAAGGCTTTTATATAGTCTTTACTAATACGGCTTAGAAGGTTTACATTAAAGTAGGCAACGATTTTAGAGGCATTACCGTTACAAAGTTAAGTAAAACAAGGCTTTTATATAGTCTTTACTAATACGGCTTAGAAGGTTTACATTAAAGTAGGCAACGATTTTAGAGGCATTACCGTTACAAAGTTAAGTAAAACAAGGCTTTTATATAGTCTTTACTAATACGGCTTAGAAGGTTTACATTAAAGTAGGCAACGATTTTAGAGGCATTACCGTTACAAAGTTAAGTAAAACAAGGCTTTTATATAGTCTTTACTAATACGGCTTAGAAGGTTTACATTAAAGTAGGCAACGATTTTAGAGGCATTACCGTTACAAAGTTAAGTAAAACAAGGCTTTTATATAGTCTTTACTAATACGGCTTAGAAGGTTTACATTAAAGTAGGCAACGATTTTAGAGGCATTACCGTTACAAAGTTAAGTAAAACAAGGCTTTTATATAGTCTTTACTAATACGGCTTAGAAGGTTTACATTAAAGTAGGCAACGATTTTAGAGGCATTACCGTTACAAAGTTAAGTAAAACAAGGCTTTTATATAGTCTTTACTAATACGGCTTAGAAGGTTTACATTAAAGTAGGCAACGATTTTAGAGGCATTACCGTTACAAAGTTAAGTAAAACAAGGCTTTTATATAGTCTTTACTAATACGGCTTAGAAGGTTTACATTAAAGTAGGCAACGATTTTAGAGGCATTACCGTTACAAAGTTAAGTAAAACAAGGCTTTTATATAGTCTTTACTAATACGGCTTAGAAGGTTTACATTAAAGTAGGCAACGATTTTAGAGGCATTACCGTTACAAAGTTAAGTAAAACAAGGCTTTTATATAGTCTTTACTAATACGGCTTAGAAGGTTTACATTAAAGTAGGCAACGATTTTAGAGGCATTACCGTAACAAAGTTAAGTAAAACAAGGCTTTTATATAGTCTTTACTAATACGGCTTAGAAGGTTTACATTAAAGTAGGCAACGATTTTAGAGGCATTACCGTTACAAAGTTAAGTAAAACAAGGCTTTTATATAGTCTTTACTAATACGGCTTAGAAGGTTTACATTAAAGTAGGCAACGATTTTAGAGGCATTACCGTTACAAAGTTAAGTAAAACAAGGCTTTTATATAGTCTTTACTAATACGGCTTAGAAGGTTTACATTAAAGTAGGCAACGATTTTAGAGGCATTACCGTTACAAAGTTAAGTAAAACAAGGCTTTTATATAGTCTTTACTAATACGGCTTAGAAGGTTTACATTAAAGTAGGCAACGATTTTAGAGGCATTACCGTTACAAAGTTAAGTAAAACAAGGCTTTTATATAGTCTTTACTAATACGGCTTAGAAGGTTTACATTAAAGTAGGCAACGATTTTAGAGGCATTACCGTAACAAAGTTAAGTAAAACAAGGCTTTTATATAGTCTTTACTAATACGGCTTAGAAGGCTTACATTAAAGTAGGCAACGATTTTAGAGGCATTACCGTTACAAAGTTAAGTAAAACAAGGCTTTTATATAGTCTTTACTAATACGGCTTAGAAGGTTTACATTAAAGTAGGCAACGATTTTAGAGGCATTACCGTTACAAAGTTAAGTAAAACAAGGCTTTTATATAGTCTTTACTAATACGGCTTAGAAGGTTTACATTAAAGTAGGCAACGATTTTAGAGGCATTACCGTTACAAAGTTAAGTAAAACAAGGCTTTTATATAGTCTTTACTAATATGGCATAGAAGGTTTACATTAAAGTAGGCAACGATTTTAGAGGCATTACCGTTACAAAGTTAAGTAAAACAAGGCTTTTATATAGTCTTTACTAATATGGCTTAGAAGGTTTAATTTTGCTTTTACCATGTTCTCTCAGAAAATACTTATCCATAACACCTACAAAAATGATCACACTAACCTGTTTACTGTATTTGAATAAGGTCGACAATAAGTAAATAAAAATTTGATTACGTAAACGAATTTTTAGACAGCTGCTTTCAACAGAAAACCAATTTAGTGAAGCAAGTAGCCTGGCAATAATTGAGCAAATAAAAGACCCAAAGGTGAGCGTTACAATGGCGGCCTCCACCTCCAGATATGATCTGACCTCCTGAAGGGGCGACACCTTGTCTGAGGTGAGGTCAGACGTGTGCAGGACCTCACGTGGTACTATCGTTAAAATAAATCTTTTGTAAAATTGTAGGCTGCGTTATTTAGGCAGGTTGTATTAGTGCCTTTTTGTTTTTAGTTGTATTCTATTGTATAATGATTACTTTGTTGTACCTATGGTTTTCAATATTTGCATGTTGACCTTGACCAAGCAATTACGTATCTTCAATACACATCGTGTGTGTGTGTGTGTGTGTGTGTGTGTGTGTGTGTGTGTGTGTGTGTGTGTGTGTGTGTGTGTGTGTGTGTGTGTGTGTGTGTGTGTGTGTGTGTGTGTGTGTGTGTGTGTGTGTGTGTGTGTGTGTGTGTGTGTGTGTGTGTGTGTGTGTGTATTTGTGTTTGTGTTTGTGTGTGTGTGTGTGTGTGTGTGTGTGTGTGTGTGTGTGTGTGTGTGTGTGTGTGTGTGTGTGTGTGTGTGTGTGTGTGTGTGTGTGTGTGTGTGTGTGTGTGTGTGTGTGTGTGTGTGTGTGTGAGAGAGAGAGAGAGTGCGTGTGTGTGTGCACGTGTGCGCGCGTGTGTATGTGCGTGTGTTTATGTGAGTTTGTGTGTGTGTGTGTGTGCGCGCTCCCGTGCGTTGTGTGTGTGTGTGTTTATATATATATATATATATATATATATATATATATATATGTGTGTGTGTGTGTGTGTGTGCGTTGTGTGCGTGTATGTGTGTTCGCGTGTTTGTGTATGTTTGTGTGTGTGTGTGTGTGTGTGTGTGTGTGTGCGCGCGCGCCCGTTGTGTGCGTGTGTGTTTGTGTGTGTGTGTGTTTGTGTGTGTGTGTAGCGCGAGCGCGCGTTTGTGTGCGTGTGTGTGTTTGTGTGCGCGCGCGCGCGGGTTGTGTGCGTGTGTGTGCGAGTTGTGTGCTCGTGCGTGCGTGTGAGTATGCATGTGTGCGCGTTGTGTGCGTGCGTGTGCGCGCGCGCGTGTGTGTATGAACAGTGGCGTATTTTCTAGGTTTGATAGGCTAGCTACAAAGCCCAATTATTCATCACAAAAACAATGAACGTACATTTCTAAACCCAGCCAAATAAAGTTACACATATTCGCCGTTATTCCGAATAAAAACAAATTAAGATGTTATTTTGAACGTAAAATTAATATTATTTTATCAAGTTATCCATTGCAGCATTACAGCTTCTATTTTACTGCAACCTGCTTTACATGTCTTCGCAGACAGAAACGAAGACCCCCCCCCAGTTATTAACTAACGGCGTAACTACAGCAACGGGAAGTGAGTTAGCGGGATATGACGTTTTAACGCAGCAAATCTTCGCTTTGTGAATAGCCTAAAACTGCTAGTTTTTCTTGATGTGTCGCGTTGATGAACTTAATGCAGTGTGTCACGCTGGTATATCGTTTACAGTTTGTAATTTTATCATTACACTTACCAATTTAATTAGTGTAGTTTTAGATAATATCTTTTATTTAAAAAAACACGTTTTTTGATTAAGTGTCTAACCTTAAATATTTTATGAAGGTACACGTGATCAGTTTTCTGTATCTTATTGCATTGTATTTTTAGTTAATAAACAGATAAATTAAACAGATAAAATTAGATAAATTATAACAGTATTAGTTTGTAGATCACGTTATTATTTTCACTTTTAGATTGTTAAAATATCTCAACCGTTACTATTTTATTTTCACTTTTAGATTGTTAAAATATCTCAGCCGTTACTATTTTATTTTCACTTTTGGATTGTTAAAATATCTCAGCCGTTACTATTTTATTTTCACTTTTAGATTGTTAAACTATCTCAACCGTTACTATTTTATTTTCACTTTTAGATTGTTAAAATATCTCAACCGTTACTATTTTATTTTCACTTTTAGATTGTTAAAATATCTCAGCCGTTACTATTTTTTTTCAATTTTAGATTGTTAAAATATCTCAGCCGTTACTATTTTATTTTCACTTTTAAATTGTTAAAATATCTCAGCCGTTACTATTTTATTTTCACTTTTAGATTGTTAAAATATCTCAGCCGTTACTATTTTATTTTCACTTTTAGATTGTTAAAATATCTCAGTCGTTATTATTTTATTTTCACTTTTAGATTGTTAAAATATCTCAGCCGTTACTATTTTATTTTCACTTTTAGATTGTTATAATATCTCAGCCGTTACTATTTTATTTTCACTTTTAGATTGTTAAAATATCTCAGCCGTTACTATTTTATTTTCACTTTTAGATTGTTAAAATATCTCAGTCGTTATTATTTTATTTTCACTTTTAGATTGTTAAAATATCTCAGCCGTTACTATTTTATTTTCACTTTTAGATTGTTATAATATCTCAGCCGTTACTATTTTATTTTCACTTATAGATTGTTAAAATATCTCAGTCGTTATTATTTTATTTTCACTTTTAGATTGTTAAAATATCTCAGCCGTTACTATTTTATTTTCACTTTTAGATTGTTATAATATCTGAGCCGTTACTATTTTATTTTCAATATTTGTGAGACATTCAAGGTAACAAATCCACTTATTTAAGTGAAGTTGTTTTGTTAATAAATTTTAATAAATAATATAGTACATAGTAGACTAACACTGAGAACACTCTTTGTGGTAACGCCGTTTGAACTACTCATGGTGTTACTTGAAACACTGGACAATGAACACTTACTATCACGGCGAAGTGTTATACTGGCTACTTTACTGCCAGTGTAAAAGTGTAAAGCCAAGGTTGTGAAGGACCTAATGTCACCTTATCAACTGTTTATAGCGTCACATATTGCAGGTTAAATTATGTAGGAGTTACTGGTTAGTGGATGCCACTTGTTTACTAATGTATATTTAACGAACTTCGATCGACTTTGTCACAAAAATACTTTTCAAGTTGTCAACAAAGTATAAGTTAATTACCATTTTATCGCTTCAGTTATATAATAATAACCAGGCCTTCTGAATAACAGTAAACACAGCCTTTTGAATAAGAGTAGTCGCTGCGGTGAAGGCGGTAGTTGGAAGTAAGGGAAAACATGTTTACAAAATAAATGAAAAAGCGATAGGTTTGAAATAATAGTCATAAATTTATGAGGCATTGTAGTATATACATTTCAATACAGATAACTCCACAGGGGGTGCAGACTAGCTACACCTATTGAAAGGACTTAGACGTCCCTCGCGGTACCCGAGTCTAACGCACACTTACACTTACATTTAGGGAGGCCTCAATGTGCTTTTTGTCTTAAAATAATAAAAAAAAAAAAAAAATCAATACTGATAACTGTTTTTAATAGACATTTTTACAGGGCATTATTATTAAAAAAAAAATAAATACCTTGTATTATTTATTTTTGAAATAAACGATATTTGATGTAAGAATGTAATGTGTGGATGTATGTTTACCATCCAACTGTGGGGTTGTACCAAGAAAACAAATGCAATGATGATCTAAACATTTCAAAACAAAGTACTGCGAAGTATCTGCAATGCTCCATGGTATGCACGAAATGACGATATTCATCGGGAATTAGGAGTTCCTACCGTTGTAGAAGAAATTAAATTACATGCAACGAAACATAAAAAAGAGACTGATGACATTCTAATGTGGAAGTACTGCCGCTCCTAAGGACCAGTCAGGATCAGCGCAGATTGAAATGGACTTTGTGATTTGATGTGTTAGTGAAGTGGGGTTTAGCTAATGGGTCGGATCTTGTACATACATTCATGTACTAGACTCTAGTGAATGAAATATTACTTGATAAGTCATGTGACTTAGTTGTAATAAAAAAAAAAAAATTAAGACACAAAATTTACGAACAATTTGAAATGAATGCTACAGTAATGGAAATTAGTTTTTTTCCCGGCGAAAAACCGTTAAGGTTATCATCGCCGTCATGCAAAATGGAAGTATAAAAAATTAACAAAATTTACTTAAATAAGAAAATAAAACTACAACAAAGTATAACAGTAAAAATAAATAAAACAAAATTTAAATAACAGGTATAACTATATTAAAATAACGAATAGTTAAGGACTAAATAACAAGGAATAATGAATAAAATTTAATAACAATTCGTAAAAGTATATATAAACATAACAGAAATAAAGTTATTTAGATAAAATAAATAAATAAAATAACACAAGAAATAACAAATATATAAATTAAATTTTATTTAAAACATTCAGACGATGAAGGAAGTCTAGAACCCGATCAACGGCCGAGGCACTATCTCCCAACATCGTCTGCAAACAGTTGCTCAGACCACACATAACACGCACATTTTGGAAACCATCACAATCGAGCAATATATGTTTTATTGTGATGGTTTCACTACAGATCTCGCATTCAGGTAATGGAAATTAGTTTCAATCACATCAGCGAGACAGCTGCGTGACGTAATTTTTTTAACTTTTAAGAAATTGTTATAGTAGATCTACTTTTTTAGAATGTACAACTTGGGAAAATTTTCTTAATTGTTTTAAAGTTAATATAAGGGGGTTAGAATTTTAAAAACATTATAGAGTACAAAATGTACCGAAATATTTTGTAAGCTACGATTATGAAAAGTAATTAATTAATTAATATTCAAACGTAAAAAACAAATTATAGCTTTTCAAATTAAAAATATTAAAAAAACATTTTGGACTATGTACAATATGTTTGCTTGCTTTGACTTCCTGACGGTTGTATCATAAGGCTCACTGAAGGGAACAGCACGTAACTAATGTACACACAGTGAAATGCTATTACGAGAATTAAAAATCATGAGTTTTAAAAACATGACAAATGCCACAAGGACTATTTTTAGCAAAACTCAAGCGAGGCGTGGTTGCAATTCAAGCTGATCTTATCTTTGAAAATAAAACAAATAGAGGTCAGTATATCATCTCAAGGTCATCGGTGAAGACGCGTTTAATTTGTCTCTCACGTTTAAACATCACTCTACCGCTGATCGTAATGTGGTTTAGTCGTCTCGTTTGGTAGACTATGAGTCGTGCTTTAAGTAAATGCAGTGCATTTGGAATGACGGCCATTACGGTGCGTTAAAATGATCGGTGATCCTAAATTATAGCGTTCAAAATTCATTTTCAATCTAATCTTAAACGTTAATATATGCAGATTTTTTAATCGTGCTTTAAATCGTTTTTTACTCTTTTTGAAATTCTAATATCACCATAACAAACAGCGTTAAAAACTTCATTATATGTAATTTATATACGGCCCGTTTCTTTAAACGTCGAAGGCCGCCTCGGTGGTCTAGTTGATAGCGTACTGGGCTTTCACCCGAGGACCCGGGTTCGATTCCCGGCCAGGGCTTGGCATTTTCATACGCTATAAATTATCCCATCGTCTGCATTAGCTCAAGTGTGCAATATAGTCGGACGTTAAAAAAAAATAAAACGTCGTTAACTCTTACCTAACCTCGGTTAATTTAACTTTAGTTTAAATATTTAACGAAAGCGTTACGAAATCCCTTTCATGGGGGTCCAAAATTAAACATTATAAAACAGTGATCAAGCCGGAAGCACTGTACGCAGCAGAAACATTAACCATGAATCGTATAGGCCAGATAGAAAAGCTTGAAATAACGGAAAGGAAAATCTTAAGAAAAATTATAGGAACAAAATTTCAGGATAATAAGGTAGTATATATAAAAAATGAAGCTCTCTATAAGAAAATTGAAAAACTGTCAGATACTATGAGAAAAAGGAGAATAAATTTTTACGGCCATCTTCTTAGAATGGACTCCAATAGATTGACGAAACAGGTGTTTGATTTTTTCCATAATCGTAAAACAAAACCGAAGTGGTTTAAAGAAATTGAAAAAGACCTAATAGAATTAAAAATTACAGAAAATTCACTGCTTGACCAAACTGCTAAGATAAGTACCAAGGACGAAAGAATAAGATTCCAAGATAAAACCAAAATAAGACCTAAACCTGTCATTTCGGAAGAGGAGAGGAAAAGAAGATCGGAAAGAATGAAGAGCTACTGGGAACAAAGAAAAGTACAGCGCGCAAGAAATGATTGATTCAGCGTACCCCAAAGAGGGTGAAACGAAAAGAAGAAGAAAGCGTTATGTTTAACCAAAAATAATTTGCCAAAATTTAACCGTAGTAAAACGTAAGCAGTTACATTGAGTTTTTATACTCCCCTTTAGTCATGGATTCATACAGTTTCTCAACTGTGGAGAAATTTCACCATACCTGGGCATACCTGTTATTACCGTGTTTATTTGGTTCATGTGACCTCAGAATCGAGCGAGCAATCCTGCTGCCTGTTACAAATAACTACAGTGTCTTCTTCTTATGCGCTGTGTGAAAGTAAAATCATTAGTTTCAAACAATAAACATAAATGTCGATACGTAGGTTTGTTTTTCTGAGACAAGTGAGCCCATAAATTGGTGAGACACAGGCTGCTGTTTACAGCTCGTAAAGTATATAGGCTGGTGAGCGTCGAATGGTTTTGCGGTGAACCATTTCATGCTTGCGTCTAGACCTAGGTTAGTGGGGTTTATTTTTTTTTTTTTTACTGTGCACAGTATATTAAACTTTGCTGTGCGGAACGCTGCCACGTTTCGAAACGTAAATTTATTTTACTTCGAATTTGGTATGACGAATTGTAATATTTGACCAAAACTGCGATTTTGATGGTTGGATTCATTTTCTGGTCCCCTGTCTAAAAGTGGTTTTGAGGTCTTACGTGTGTGTGTGTGTGTGTGTGTGTGTGTGTGTGTGTGTGTGTGTGTGTGTGTGTGTGTGTGTGTGTGTGTGTGTGTGTGTGTGTGTGTGTGCGTTATGTGTACGCGCGCACGTTGTATGTGCGTGCGTGTACGTATGCGTTTACGTGTGTGTGCGCGCGTGTGCGTGTCTGCGCGTGTGTGTTATGTGTACGCGAGCGCGTTGTATGTGCGTGCGTGTACGTATGCGCGCGCGTGTGTGTGTGTGTGTGTGCTGTCTGGGTGTGTGTGTGTGTGTGTGTGTGTGTGTGTGCGTGTCTGGGCGTGTGCGTGTCTGGGCGTATGCGTTATGTGTACGCGCGCGCGTTGTATGTGCGTGCGTGTACGTATGCGTGTGTGTGCGCGCGCGTGTGTGTCTGCGCGTGTGCGTTATGTGTACGCGCGCGCGTTGTATGTGCGTGCGTGCACGTATGCGTGTGTGTGCGCGCGCGACATTTTAATACCTCCTCAATACGTGTTCCAGATATAATTCGTGTTCATTTAACGATCATGGCCGTACCACGATGGCCGCATCAACAACTCATTTTTCAATGGCTAAATGGCGAATGAATTTAATTGGACGAAATCTGTTTTCCGCGTTTTAATGGTGTTCAATTTTCATGTTTGTTTTGTTTGAGTGTAATTGAAGTGTTACAGTCTTGCCTACGATCAGGTCTATAATTTCAATAATTGTAAAGCCGCTAGCCTGCACTGTGTTTAGTGGAATTAGTTAAAACTTTAAATTTGAATATTATTCATATTATAACTTTTAGTAGGTGAGTTATTATACGAGCAGAAAGTAGTAATTATTTAATTAAAGCACGATCAAGCTGCGCGTAAGCACTTGTGAACCAGTTTGGTCTTGTCGTTTTTTTTTGACAGGCTTACGAAAACGGGAGATTGAAGTAACAAACGCAAAAAAAGTGGCAATCGAAGACTGGAAGACAAAAGTGAAAACGTAAAAAATTACAATAACCAGTGATCATTGTTGGTTTTGTATTGGTGCAGTTATATCACTAGTCTTACGGCTAAATTGAAATTATAAGGACTGATATTACAGAAAATGGACACTTACATACATCGTATAAAAACTTAAACACAGTGGTGTACGGTATATCAAACTGTAAATGCTATAATAATTGTAATGTCTGGGGCAGGGCATTTAGTACAACTACAAATCCTATGAAATGGTATGCTGGTTTGGTCGGGTACGCAGTATAATGCCGTTCATTATAATTTAAAAATCTATCATTTAAATTATTCATATATAATTTTAAACAAATAAATATTAAATGTAAAAAAAATCCAACATAACAACCAGCGCTAAAAATAAACCAGCGCTTGAACCAAAAATAAATACCACGTATCATGTTTTCTCTTCCTTGTTTTATTTTGATTACAATAATTTGTTCGAAAACACGACAAATTAACATCTAGTTTTTAACAACATAACCTAAAAATTGTAGCCTATCAGCTGTTCAATGAAATCAGCTGATCATTACGAATTAATATAAAACAACCGACCTTTTAATATAACTACCAAAAATAAATTAACGATTCATTGCATACACTGAAATAGGTCAAACGTCTTTGTAGTTTCCTTAGTGTAGTGGTTATCACGTCCGCCTCACACGCGTAGGATCCCCGGTTCGGTCCCGAGCGGAAACACTGTAATTTTTCAGTATAATTAATTTAATATGAGACTTGCGACGCGCAAAATATATCAATATACACTTAATCCTCTCATCACGCGACCCGCGTAATCCAACATCACAACCGACTCTAAAATATGACAAACGTTACAATCTTCAGTTAGTAGTGGATTTTGAACTCGCTTTAGTTTCATAAGCAAAAATTTTAACGCGTAAAAGTAGTCAGCTCACTGGTAGATTTCAATTCACTTTGAGAATGCTAATAATTTATATATGACGTGCGTGGCTCTTACGTATTATTTGTGTTATCGCGGGTTTATATATTTCCTGTACAGAAAAAAGAGCTAGGCCCGCATTCAGAAACTTTCACTTCAAAAACGAACAGCAGTAACTAAACAGTCTTTAAATCCAGAGTTTCAACGGACTGCCAGTTAGAACATAGACTGTGCTTTGCTTTGAATATTGAAATGATAATTTTCAAAATATGTAATATAAAGATGTTCATAAGGCGAAACCACTAACGTTTAGCTAAAACATATTTAAATTTTTGTTTTACTTTCTAGCCATACAAAATGTAGATAGAATATTGAGCGTCACCAAATATCGATCTTGAGTAGTCGATAGATGTTTCCGTCCTATCCAGAAATATGAACCCTGACTGCCGTCATACTCATTTTAGTAAAAATTTAAAATGCTATGAAGATTTTAACGCTAATTATGATTGTTGAAGAGCAAAACGAGGTCTCTTGTTTCAACTCAACCGTTCGGCTTTGTGTTAGCGGTTTGACCGATTTTTTTCGAAATTTGGTACGAAATTATAAAACCAGAAAGATATTTTTCCAATCGCTTCCGTTTCAAGATGGCGACCTCCATGTCGAACTTAGTTGCTGCCTATTTCCTGGTCGAGAAGAGCCGTTATAGTTTTGACTACCTCATAGAAAAGTGCATAAAATTTCCAAATAAAATTAGTCCAGTAATATATTTCGTAAATATTACTATTACAGGTTAAATTGGCGGGAAAAGTTGTGAGCGTCTGAGCGCTGTCTTATAGTGGTCGAGCAGGATATACGGCGAAGTCTATTGTTATTTTAAGTACAAGTATAAAATATTTATTGGCCACCATTTTTTAAAATGCACACTGATTTTGTGTGAGCTATTGCCAAAGTCTATTTTTGTTGAACCAAATATTATGGACTCGTATATTATATACAATTAGGTCAGGATCGGTGCATATTTCATGGACATTGGTTTTACTTTATTAATTCGGAAATTTGCTAATAAGAAGGATATACTTGTCATAACAGTATCGCACATAAATTAGTTTTGCCTACATCACGGCGAGTTTGACGGGGGCAGCCTTCCGCACCGCGCGGGTGGTATGGTAGCCGGGGCCTATCTGTGCGTGCCAAGTTGAAAGCTACGGCCCGTAGTCAAGTTTGATATTTACATGCCTGGCTACACCAGTGTATAACACTGTCTGACGGCTTCCATTTTGTAACATCACGCGAGACCACAGACTCGTACATTCCACCTACCTGTAATTGGCAGCAAATAAATTACATAGCACTTCTATTTTGCGTATAAGTAGACGAATACCCGTATTTCGCCGTGGCGTTAAAATTTTACTTTTTTTAGTGAAAACTTTTATAGTCGCGGTTGACGACACATCGATACAAACACTTGCTTTCGCGTCACACTTGATTCTGTAACGCGTACCTTATAGCGTATAAAATTCTTCTTGTAAATATGTAGACTTGAAGTGGCTACTTCTAAACAGCTGATTTTCGCAGAACAGCTGTTGCTTCAATATGATTTCAATTGAAGTTTATTGTTCTTGTTAAAAATGTGAATTTTCTAAATTTGTGTAGTTAAATTATTTAATTAATATAACTTATAACAAATTTTAAATTCCAAAATTACAAAAAAATATATTTATTATAATGCTATACTTAGACTATTAAATCCATTCCTGCATGCATCTTAACTTTTATAAAAATAATTAACTCATAATAGTAAAAAAGTACACAGTCAGGCATGCAAAAAGAAGTAGTCACTTCTGTCAACCAGTCATGCGACTTTTTTTACATAATTAAACACTATGTACTTTTATGCCTACTTTTTTACATTAGTAATTAACATCAGATATTAAATAAAAAGTTGAATAATTGTTTTTTTTTAAATACCAGCATAAAAGTTTTCACTTCGGTCGACGCTAACCAACTTAATGTTTTTTACTGTATGAAGTACGGTGAATTTAGAAAAAAATCGATCATGAAAGTTTGGTAGTCAGGGACAGTTATTAGGTCCCTGAGCCGAAAGAGGTTTTTATTCGGATACCTGTACTACTGTTTTGTTTTTGTGACAAAAAAGAGAGAGAGAGAGAGAGAGAGAGAGAGAGAGAGAGAGAGAGAGAGAAATTTGTAACATTTTTCGCTGGTTACTAACCGAATTGACCATACTATTGGCACTGTAGTTGGCATATTTATTTTGAAAATATTTTAACAATTTTTTTAAAGCTTTTTTACAACACTAAAGAAATTACGTGGCACTTGGGACAGTGCCGACAGAAGTGAAAATAGGTCATACACATTAAATAATAATAACTAAACAAATTTAGTAAATACACATTTTTAAAATTAACAGTAGGCCTAATAATAAACATAACCGCAATTGAAATGATATTGAAGCATCAGCTGTTCTGCGAAATCAGCTGTTTAGAAGTAGCCACTTGAAGTCTACATATAAGCAAGAACAATTGTATATGCTGTGAGGTACGCGTTACGGAATGAAGCGTGACGCGAGAGCAAATGTTTCTACGCACGTTTTGTCAACCGCGACCGTACAAGTTTTCACTTCAGATACTAATGAAATGTAAAAAAAGTCATATTTTTTCAAAGTAAACCCGAACTATTTTGTTCAAATTCAGTAACGAAATATCCAAACAAAGCGTGTAAATGTGTCTCTGAAAATGCGTCACATAAAGAAATAGTATTAATATCAAAATTTATTGTTTTCACACATTAATGACGTAATTTTTAGCCGTCTCAGTAGCCTAATAATTAGCCGTTCCATTAAGTCGCGAAGTGGGATAATTAGGTAGTGAAACGAATACTTCAGAATAATTGACATGTATAGATTTTAAACAAAAAATTGCAACGTTTTTACAGAACACTCTAGGCATAAACTAAGGTGCACGGAGAGGTTGTTATTATTTTATCATCACCAAACAGGTGATTTTACTTATCATCTGTTTTTTCGTTATGCTTACTGGATATATTTACTACCGCAATTAAGCTCTGGGAATAATATTCTTGTACCAACAAAAGGCACATATGTTTTTTACAAAATGGAAACATACTATATATTATATTCACAGTTTTATAGCTTATTAGTTCGTATGTTTACTTGTAACAAATCTCGGTTAATTGCAGTATTTAGTTGAGTTTATTATTAAAGCCGGAACGAAGTCGTTACAATCAGCCTGGACAAGGTCATCATCATCACACTTACCCGTTCCTTAAAGTCTCCATGTGTTACTTATGAAACAACTGCGCAGAAGCCATATTGTGTCGTTACCTTCACAATATACGTTGTATTAAAAAAAATACCAAATACCAACATTTTCCTCTGTAATAAATAATAGCGTATTTGAATTTTTAAAAAAATTCAATTTTCCAAAATAGCTTAATTTTAATATTATTAAATTTATTTTATACATTTTTTTTATTCTTTGCTACTTTAAAATCAAATTATTCAAAGGTATTTTAGTTCTAACTTGTAAAAATTACCATTTCTAAAATAGAGTAGAGGCGGATCAAATGCTACGACAATGTTAATAACAAATGTAGCAATAGGCTACATAACTACGGACTACATCTCTATTCATTCTCTAATAATTTATTAAGCAAATTTAAATAAAGGTAACATTTCAAATGTTCTCCGTGTTTTTTAAATCGCAAGTGTTTTTTTAATTCGAGCTATCATATCTCTTAAAAAAAACACATTGATAAATAACAATGTGTTTCTTTAGTAACGTAATAGTAATGGGTTTATCTAGTATAATGTGTTTTTGTTAAGTTATTTGTGAATGGATTCAGAAAAAAATAGTTTTTTTATGAAATTGTGAATCTTCTGGTGCATTATATATATATATATATATATATATATATATATTATATTATATTATATAATATAATAATATATATATACACACACACACACATATATATATATATATATATATATATATATATATATATATATATTATATAATATAATAATATACATATTACACACACACACACACACACACACACACACATATATATATATATATATATATATATATATATTATTATTATTATTATTATTATTTGCACATAGACCCTGTTGGATCACGCAAAGCACTCAGACTCATGTCTTGTTCCTTCTAATCCTCCACACCTCCCTCATCCTGTCCCCATGGATCCTCTTCCACTCCTCCGTCCATTTTACCCCTGCTCTCTTTGGGATTTCATTCTCTGGGACCTTCCAGCCGAGCATCTTTCTCCTGTTTGTGCGCCTGTCTTCAACATCTGTTGAGTCTATTCCTGCGTCATGTAGGTCTATTCTGACTTGCGCGATCCACGACGTTGTTGATTTGACACCTTGTATATACTAAAGGATTCTGTTGGCAAGTCTCGTTGTTGGGAGTCTACTGATGTGTCCATAGAACCGAAGCCTCCTTCTTCTGATATCTGCTGCCAGGTTCGATATCTTCTCTGTGGTCTTCCGGGAGTGCAACCTGTATCCATCTTCTGCTAATCTCGGACCAAGGATCTTCCTCAAGATTTTGCGTTCTTCCTTCAAAATACCCTCCATGGTAGCTTTTGTGTGGAGTGCTAGCTTCTCGCTTGCATATAATACCTCCGGTTTTATGACTGTGTTGTAGTGTCTGATTTTTGTGTGCGTCGACATACATCTCTTATTGTAGATATCACGCGTTATACCAAGAGCCCTCTTCATTCTCAGTAGCCGAACCTTTTGCGCAGCCTTCTCGCCACCTGTGGGTTCAAGAATTTCTTCCAAATATTTGAAGGGCTTTACTCTGTTTATCTTACCATATTTTGTGTTTAGTTCTTGAATATTTAATTTTGTACAGAAGAATTCGGTTTTTTTAAACGAGATCTGTAGACCGACCCTCTCTGCACATTCCTGTAGGACTTCTATCTGTTTAGTCGCTGTTGTTTCATTATCTGTGAGTATGGCCAGGTCATCTGCAAAAGCTAGGCACTCGATTTCTGTGTTGTCCTTAGGTCTTCCAAGTCGAACTGGTTTCCAGTGCCCTTCAATTTTTAATTCTTTCTCCCATTCACTGATAACTTTGTCCAACACCAGATTGAAAATGAGAGGCGAGAGTCCATCTCCTTGGCGAACTCCAGTTGTGATCAGGAAAGGTTTGGAAATTTCCCCCATAAATTTCACCTTCATATATATTTATATATACGCACGTTATTTTAAGGCGAAAGGCACATTGAAGATATTATCGCCGCCATAAATGTAAGTGTGAGTGTAAAGTGTTAAAGTCGGAAGTGTAGAGTTATAAGTGTAAGTGTGTGTTAGAATCGGGTACCGCGAGAGACGCCTAAATCCTCTCAATAGGTGCAGCTAGTCTGCACCCCCGTGCGTGGTATAATGTGTGTGTGTGTGTGTGTGTGTGTGTGTGTGTGTGTGTGTGTGTGTGTGTGTGTGTGTGTGTGTGTGTGTATGTGTGAATATATGCCGTGTGGTTTTCGACTGCCATCTTTAATTTTGTTGACCGTAGGGTCCGTTTTTGATAGTAACTTTTATCTTTGTGCCAAATTTCAAATTTAAAAATGTAATAATTGCGGAATGAAAATTAAATTTGTAAAAATAACATACAGACAGACTGACACTAAATGAAACTAATTAAGTTGTTGTTTAATTCATTTCTGTGGTTTTGGTAGATATTTTTTGGCATTTAATGTACGTAACTACTACTAACAGTAATGATAAACAAAGAATTTATTATCGTATATTCCCACGTTTATAAAAATTGTGGAATGTATAAAGACCAGTGATAACAGCTATCAACAGGTGCTTTCACATACTATAGTGAACAAGAATAATTTAAACTATTAGAAAGTGTCAGTGAAGACCTAAATCATTAAAGTATTAAAACCAAAAGTGGACACAAGTCAGTACCTTTGGAAAACCCAGAAAATTGAAAATTAATGAGAACTATAGTTCCTGCATAGAAAGAATTCCAATATTAAAATTACACTATCACATTGACCAAGCTATCTCTTTAACTAATAAAGTTCATTAAACGCTTTTATAAAGTCAGCGAATTGATCAACTCTGTCCAACATTAGTAGATATTAAAATTACACTATCACATTGACCAAGCTATCTCTTTAACTAATAAAGTTCATTAAACGCTTTTATAAAGTCAGCGAATTGATCAACTCTGTCCAACATTAGTAGATATTAAAATTACACTATCACATTGACCAAGCTATCTCTCTTTAACTAATAAAGTTCATTAAACGCTTTTATAAAGTCAGCGAATTGATCAACTCTGTCCAACATTAGTAGATATTAAAATTACACTATCACATTGACCAAGCTATCTCTTTAACTAATAAAGTTCATTAAAAGCTTTTATAAAGTCAGCGAATTGATCAACTCTGTCCAACATTAGTAGATATTAAAATTACACTATCACATTGACCAAGCTATCTCTTTAACTAATAAAGTTCATTAAAAGCTTTTATAAAGTCAGCGAATTGATCAACTCTGTCCAACATTAGTAGATATTAAAATTACACTATCACATTGACCAAGCTATCTCTTTAACTAATAAAGTTCATTAAAAGCTTTTATAAAGTCAGCGAATTGATCAACTCTGTCCAACATTAGTAGATATTAAAATTACACTATCACATTGACCAAGCTATCTCTTTAACTAATAAAGTTCATTAAAAGCTTTTATAAAGTCAGCGAATTGATCAACTCTGTCCAACATTGGTAGATATTAAAATTACATATATTGACCAAGCTATCTCTTTAACTAATAAAGTTCATTAAAAGTTTTTATAAAGTCACTATCAACATTAGTAGATATTAAAATTACACTATCACATTTGACCAAGCTATCTCTTTAACTAATAAAGTTCATTAAAAGCTTTTATAAAGTCAGCGAATTGATCAACTCTGTCCAACATTAGTAGATATTAAAATTACACTATCACATTGACCAAGCTATCTCTTTAACTAATAAAGTTCATTAAAAGCTTTTATAAAGTCAGCGAATTGATCAACTCTGTCCAACATTAGTAGATATTAAAATTACACTATCACATTGACCAAGCTATCTCTTTAACTAATAAAGTTCATTAAACGCTTTTATAAAGTCAGCGAATTGATCAACTCTGTCCAACATTAGTAGATATTAAAATTACACTATCACATTGACCAAGCTATCTCTTTAACTAATAAAGTTCATTAAAAGCTTTTATAAAGTCAGCGAATTGATCAACTCTGTCCAACATTAGTAGATATTAAAATTACACTATCACATTGACCAAGCTATCTCTTTAACTAATAAAGTTCATTAAAAGCTTTTATAAAGTCAGCGAATTGATCAACTCTGTCCAACATTAGTAGATATTAAAATTACACTATCACATTGACCAAGCTATCTCTTTAACTAATAAAGTTCATTAAAAGCTTTTATAAAGTCAGCGAATTGATCAACTCTGTCCAACATTAGTAGATATTAAAATTACACTATCACATTGACCAAGCTATCTCTTTAACTAATAAAGTTCATTAAACGCTTTTATAAAGTCAGCGAATTGATCAACTCTGTCCAACATTAGTAGATATTAAAATTACACTATCACATTGACCAAGCTATCTCTTTAACTAATAAAGTTCATTAAAAGCTTTTATAAAGTCAGCGAATTGATCAACTCTGTCCAACATTAGTAGATATTAAAATTACACTATCACATTGACCAAGCTATCTCTTTAACTAATAAAGTTCATTAAAAGCTTTTATAAAGTCAGCGAATTGATCAACTCTGTCCAACATTAGTAGATATTAAAATTACACTATCACATTGACCAAGCTATCTCTTTAACTAATAAAGTTCATTAAAAGCTTTTATAAAGTCAGCGAATTGATCAACTCTGTCCAACATTAGTAGATATTAAAATTACACTATCACATTGACCAAGCTATCTCTTTAACTAATAAAGTTCATTAAAAGCTTTTATAAAGTCAGCGAATTGATCAACTCTGTCCAACATTAGTAGATATTAAAATTACTAAATTACACTATCTCTTTAACTAATAAAGTTCATTAAAAGCTTTTATAAAAGCGAATTGATCAACTCTGTCATTAGTAGATATTTTACACTATCACATGACCAAGTAATAAAGTTCATTAAAAGCTTTT